>OX031056.1:61472276-62072276 GCA_943736015.1 Tridacna crocea | reverse complement strand
CTGCCTTATGGCCCTTTTGTGTGACCAATGCACATAGGAATCCCCAACAAACCATACATCTGTAATTAGACTTAGGAAAGGGTTAAAAATGTGTGCTAAACCCCTAGGAAAAAAAAATTCAGACTTAACTTTAATGTTTTCTTATAGGATATACTTTTTAAAAGCATCTCTTGACCATCTACCCATTTTTTGAATCGTTTCATGGGGAGTACCTTTACTAGTTTGTACCTTCCTATTTGGAAAGTACAGTGTCAGAGTGTCTTTCATCGATGATTCTACAGCAACACCCCTCAGACGAGTTGGAATCTCTACCATCTGCTAACAACAGAAGTCTTTTGTCGGTGTTTGAATCAGATCTCTGCTCCCGCTTGATATTGGACATCTCAGAATTCGTGAACAATGTGTAGTGTAATCCATACATCCGTCAAATGACCAATTCGTAATCATCGCCACATAATACCAAACAGGCCATGCACATGCACGGTCCAACCTGTAAAACCCAGCGATCAGATAGCTGGATACCAAACATGAATATATTTATGGAAACATGTTTGTTCAACATTTTTCATCAAAGTCAATCCTTTTTACAGAAAGACCTCCAAGTATTCAAATCCTAAAATCATACCACTGTTTATCAGCTATTGCCATTTGTTCCTGTACTTGGTAATAGTACTTGTGGTTTTTAATTTACACATACCAGTGTCATTGTCTATATAAGAACAGAAGTGGTGGTTTTTACCATATCCATTGGATATTTTTCCCATTTATCTGGCTCTGCGCATCTTATGTCTAACACACCAGTATAAGTTCCGCCCTCTATAGAGCACTTCAAGAGCCCATAATATTATGGGCTGGTAACAAGATGTGGGATATTTTCTTTCACAAGTAATCCATCAGTTGAAACTGTTAAATCAGAGTATTTTCTTTTCATTACAATTTGATACTTTTTCTGGCTGCAGCTTGATGTTTTAATCCTAACCTCAGAAAAAATATTTTGAAGACTTGAATAGAGGATTGTTGGAAATGCGCTTCAAAAATGTTTTTTATTAACTCTTTACCAAATGACAAAATTTTAGACTGGTCCAAATTGAAAGTATTTGCAGACGACAAAAGAAAGGGGACTCAAAAATTGAAACTCTATGTGGGAAGGCTAGAAAACATTCTGGGAAAAGAAAATATGCTGGTAAACAGCACTTTCTCCTTTCCCACTATATTTTCAAAGACTTTCTTTCTCAGGGTCATATTACCCTTCCAAAATTTGATGATGTTAGTCTTGATTTTCTTTCATCCTCCCATACCACATTTCATCTCTGCCCAAGGGTCTGTTTTTCTAATTTTTTTGCTGTCTTTGTTGCACCACCCCAGGCTGCTAATCATTGGATTTGTCTTTTCTATTTGTTTTACATTGATCGCTTGGTTAAGCAAGTTCATGGGTTTTCCCATAGATGGCAGTAAGTAATAAAAACATCTAATATAATACTACAATATTTACTTAATAAAAATTATCACAAATTCAAATACACTAGAAGGGCAGGAGGGCAATAAGTGTAAGAAAATGAGCATAAAATTGAGATATGGAAAGAAAATCGCCCAAAAAATAATCAGCAAATGAAATTGGCCTATTGAAATTAAATCAGCAAATGAAATTGGCCATTTGAAATTTGTTGTTTTTCATACTTGAATTTTGTCCGGAGCATATCTCCAGCTAGGGTTATGAAATTTCATGGGTGGATAGATCTCATCAAGGGGGAGTGCAGTGCACAGGGATCGTAACTCTTGCTTGCTTAATTTTTGAGTTAGTGCCCTTTGTCGTTTTTCATACTTGAATTTTGTCCGGTGCATGGACCAGCTTTACAACTTGCGGTAAGACCGGCGTATCTTGCGACAATTTGCCGCTCTTGTTTAAATATTGAACTGGTTATTCTTATTACAGTCTTACTACATGTTATACATACAAGCAAACATTAAATCAAGTTTCTTCTCTGTGGTAGTACAAGGATATTGTATTGGTTGTACTAAGACAGACAAGAACAAACAGCAGTTGAAACGTCATTTACATCGTACTCAGTTTCACTTGAGCTTGCTGTATACTAGTAGGGGATGTGAGTATGTATCTTCAATAGCTATCCGAGCTCCAGCGACCTAATGTCTTGATCATGTGATCCTCAATACCGTTTTGGCCCGCACTAGTAGCTGCACCAATGCGAAAAGAGTGTCCGTTATACCTTTCTGAATTGTAACCACAAATAGTCAAAAGTGATTTTAAGTAATAAATGAAAGTACTTCTGTCTAACGGAGAATGACTGTCACACATGAAAAGTGGATCGTCAGGGCCTGTCCTGAAGTTTGATTGCTTCCTCCACAGTACATATATGTTTAAAGCTGTATAAACGATGAAGCTGAATAGAAATCCCTTTCCTGAAAGAATCCGTTTTTGACTCAAGATTCAAAGTACACAAATCAGAGTGAAATTTTACATCTCCAAAGCACAGATGCCGGTCTGGCTCAAATTTCCTGTTGTTAACTACTGTAAATTCGCCACATCTTAAAAATCTAAAAAATGCTGTAATACATGCACATTCCACCATAATAATTGTATTTTTAGAGAAAACACCTTGACGCAGCAGTAACACAATATCCTTTAAAATATTTATTGTAATAGGTAGTCTGGTTTTCTGGGGAGCACCTTGTAGTTTCTTCACAGCCTTCAGAATTAATTGAAGTCGAGGCTTAGGGTACAGATCTGATTTATCTAGAGGAGATGGTACATTGGCTCTTAAGATATGCGAATCTAATTTCACTTAAGTAAAGTTTTATTGTTGAATGTTGGAGTTTCAAAAATTTATAGCAATATGCCACAAAGTAAATAAGAATGTCCTCTGAAATTGCAGGGAGGTTGTAATCATCACATCTAAAACCATTTAAAATAAGAAAATGCCTAAAGTGAGAAAACCCAGTAGAGTAGGTGGATTGAGTTTTTTCTGATACAGCTGCTGACCACAGTTCACAGAGAGCATTCTCTAATTCCAAATGATGTCTGAGTGATTTGGGCATGGATGTGGTATTTTGTCTGCTTGCAGGGCTAGGCGCTGGAATCGAGCGATCTGTAAACGAGAAAGAGAGTCACCAATGTCATTTAATTTCCCAGGAACATGTATGCCTTTGAATGTAAAATTGTGAATACAAGCGCACCAAGTTAACCTTCTCATTAATTGCATGATATATAGGCATTTTGAACGCCCTTTGTTAACTATAGCCACTGTAGCTTTATTGTCAAAATGAAACACTTTTCGTCTTTTGGTCCATTTTTTACCCCAGAAAATTGGAGCTACTACTATAGGATACAGTTCTTTATAGGCTATAGATAACTGTTTCCCGTCTACTACAGGCAGATCCTTGGGCCAAGGACAAGCAAACCACTTTCCATGAAAATATCCTCCAAACCCTATAGAAGCAGATGCATCTGTAAATAGGTCTAAATTGTTACTAGAGATGGACTCTTTATGGTGAAAAAGAGTAATTCCGTTCCACTGTTCCAAGAATCTCTGCCAGAAGCATAAGTCTGTTCTACACTCACTATCTATATATAAAGTGTCATTTAAATTTTTTACCGATATAAATGAGCGGCCTGGCAATATAGACTCAATCCAAGTTAATGGGGACACATGAAGATATTTTTTTTGAAATTTCTCATTCAGTTATTTCAACGATGTTAATGATTTTACTTGGTTGTTAACATGTCTTGTGTAAAACTCTTATGTTTTGTCAGTTGATGTTTGATATTTTTAGAGTTATCAGCTGTTGAAAGGATAAGGGTGGGATCTGAAATGCATAAGCTTTGAAAACGACCCCCTCTTTAAAAATTTAAAATTTAGATTGCTAGATTTAAGGTAACTGCTGTCTAAAGAATATAAATTTATATGCGTTCTGATCAGAAATTGGTCAGGTATGGCGAATCCATGAACAAATATGAAAATGACGAATTCTTCCGAGCAAAATAAAAATGTGAAACCACATTGCTTTTTAATTTCTTTAATTTCAGAATTTCAGATACTTTCAACGCTTCTAAAATGTTTCTATCTTAAATTTGCTCTATAACAGCTTAAGAAAAGAAGCAGTTATTCCTTACGTCAAAGTAAGACAATGAATAGCAAATCACTAAACAAAAAGTAACTATTATTAAAATAATTTTTGTCTCAAACGTTACCATAGATTGTCCTGTACGTTACATAATTTCCTTTTTGACACTGTACCCTTAATAATTCACCTCTTATACAAAATAAGTTTTTTACGCCATTGATTATCTGAGAAACAGATCGAAAAAGACAGTTATGACGACCTTTTCCAAATCTTGGCCCCTTTTAAACGAACAAAACTTCTAAACAAATAACTGTTTCATTAAAAAAACAACTCAATTTCGAAATATTTTGACATACGAACTTTTTAAACGACGTCTTAGGTCCCTGTAATAACAAGACTGATCCATAGACTAGTGGTGCTATTATATATATAACTCGAGTATTCATTGACATGTAAATATATATGCCAATGTCCCATACATAACTAATTTCTACAAATTCTAATAAAACCGTGGTCACATCGAACAATAATCAGAGTTAATAAAGGATTAAACAGTTTTGACATCATCTCTCAAAATTAAAATTTGCTATTCATCTTGACTTTTCCATTTCAAGAATCATCAATGGGCTACCAAAATATCGTAGCTACAGTTTGATTAAGCTTTAGTTACGTTGTTTCGGTAGCTCAGCAATGCTATGAAGTTTGAGCATTTCACTCATCTAGCAAATCAAGAACATCTTCCTGAAACGTAAACATTTGACCAGCTCTACTTGTCACAACTGGAACATTCACTTTCTTCACAATTTCATCCGTCTCGACCCAATCGATATCTTCATTTGCCGGCCATTTGAATTTTCGTTCCTGCATGAAAATCAAACGAACTGCTTTGTCTCTATCATTGATCTCAATCACTTTTGCAGGATAGCGTCTCTCGTCATATTGAACTATCACGAAATCGTCAACAGAGATATCCTTCTCTTCACATTCTTTTCTAACATCTTCATTTTCTGTCTGATTATCATTATTGGAATTTGCATCTTCCGTAGTATTCAAGTTGGCTCTCTTTCCAATACAACGAATTTCCCATCCACATTCTGGTTTTACAAAGATCCCTGTTTCATTAAAACAATAATTGCATGCACAAGTAGTGTTTCTGGCTACGATTTTCCCAGGTTCATCTTTTACACCAACCACTGCATGTATCATTATTGATCCCTTCACTGGTTTTATTTCGGAATTACGCTGATCAACCACACTTTTGTTGTGACAATACTCTTCCTCGGTTATCATTTCATAGTGGATACATTTTTCACTTTGAATCGCCCACGCGTAAAAATCCACTGCATCCTGTATTAGAACCTTTCCCTGTTTAACAGCATTATCGGCATTCCGTTTGGTCGTACCTCCAACACTGTCGCATGGGCCCTTGCCATGACCGCTCTCAAAGTAATGCCATGATGCATGTGGCCCGTACAATTCAGCAAATCGGCTTATAACATCAAAAATAGTCTTGTTTCTGTACTGGGAACTTGGGGAATCTGTCCAAAAATGCACATATTTAAGATCTGGAACAAGCACTTTCACAGTTTTGATCAGTTTGTCAATAATACTTATCACCATTGCAGCATTATGGTGAAGAACCTCAGACACATACACGTAGCTTGAGTGTTGGAGCTCATGTTTGTCGTCACGAAAGTATATTACAGCTGGGTGTAAAGTTACCATAGAACTGTTCCAATATGCCGACTGTATCTCTTTGAGTGTACTACAAGTATAATTTTCGCTGAAATCCATTTGGACTAAAACATGGCCGGACGGAAGCTTTTCCTTCATCGCCTTTATTGCTCCATATTGCTCTTTCACTTTTTCAATATGTGCTTTAAATGCACGGAATGTCTCGGTCATCATTCGTACAATATCTGTCTTGCTCATGTTGACTTCAACAACCCTTTGCCTTTACTCGTTTCCATTGCTGGAATTTGACTACTTCATTGTCAGGGATCTTCTCGAGTATTTCATCAAGTTGTACTTGGTTATCTCTGTATAGTTCTACAAACTTGTCTGGGTTAGTACAATTATGTACTTTATAAGTTTTCAGAGCACGTAGTAGGAAACTAAAGTTCTGGTGTTTTGAACACAGGCACACGCTTCTAGATGCAAAGTTCACCAGGGAAATGTGTTTTGGTCTTGTATTATAAAAGCACGTTCTTGATATTTTCATTGGTGATTCTGCTAGGTATTTGAGGTGTAGATTATACATGTAATCATTTAACACTCTTTTCTGTACCTATACATTCCTGCTTTTTACAGCATCCTGCTTGCCTGGTAGCATTCTGGAATTATCATCGCGTTCTAGAAACTGAGTAATACTGTCAGTTACCTGTTTTCTGTATTGACTCATTCTCGACCTTTGGTACCGACTAACACACTTTCCTACATACTGCTTTTTCCTGTTTAATCCAGTTGAATTTTGTAGAGCAGATCTCATTCTGTACTTTTTGATTATCCTTCCTGATACTATTTTATGAACTATCTCTTTTTCATTTACTTTCTGTGCAGCTTTAGCTTCTCTGATTTCTGAACTAAGACATTCTCCAAACACTAATTTCTTTCTGATTTCTGGAACATCATCTGGTTTGATTCCTGACTCTTTAAGTAGCTTATCTGTTTTTCTTTTTGGTGTCAGAACAGGTTGCTCGTGTTTCTTATTTTCATATCTCTGGAGACGTTTCTGTGCGTTCTTCAATTTTCGTTTGAGTTCTTCGTTCTTATCTTCTAATGTTTCTATCCGTCGATAAGATCTTGACAAGGCTCTTGACACCCGCCTTTTGCCTTTCACAGAAGAACTGGCTTTTGTAGATTTGAACGGCATCTTTACTGTCAGTGAATCGGTTGTACTTGAAACAGTATCATCACTTGTCGATGGTGTTGGCTCAGGATCTTCTGGAGCATCACCATCAGCTTCATTATTTCTCTTCTTTCTTTCTATATCGAGCCTGTCTGATTCTGCTTAACTCTCAGATATGTTCCTTTTTCTCAGGGTCTATGTGTGCAGTTTGTCTGTATTTTTTCACTCTTTCTCTTTCTATTTTTAGCCATCTGTCACCAAGCTGTTGTTTCTTTCTTTCTCTGTATTCTTTCATGCGCTGGGACTTTGATTTTGCCATACTGAAATGAAATAATGAAGGCTTAAATTGCTAAAATTGAAAAGTAACGTTCGGGACAAAATTAAGTTACGTGCGGGACACTACATGTATGCAACTTTTGTCTTTCTTATTTAATGTCTACATAAAAAAATGTATCGTGTTTGGATACACACACGTTTTCCATCTCAGAAACGAACACACTATTTAAACAATTTATGACACTTGTGTTCAAATTAACTGATGAAATAAACATGTGTTGCGGTGAGCTCAAATACAAATGAATTAGTCTTACTCGTGCTTAGTTTTATAATGAATCTTAATTGATTTAGAAATGAATTAATATATTTCTTATTTAATATCAAATATGATTATTGTAGCCACAAAGCAACTGTTTTTGTAAGCATATTTTTTTTAGAGAAACACATTTGTCACACTAAACTATAAGGTAGGCTATTTCCTAACGTACGGGACAATTTTATGTTGCGTTCGGGACAAACTTTGCAGCAAAGCTAGCACACATGTGGTACGTGATCTTTATTTCTAAAAGATCAATTTGTAATAATTTGAATGTCATTAATTGTGAAATACAAAATACCCGACATTTAATTAAGTTTTATGTCTTGTTTCACCTACCTTCACTGCACGGTACTTATGAAAACTTTCGATTGGTAGTTTTTTCAATAAAATGGTGCCTCATCACTTTGTAAATATCAATGGAGGATAGCTATACATAAAGGAACCGAAGGCAATTAACTGGAGAAAAGGAATCATTTTTCATAAGCTGTTTAAGCAAGGATAGTCTCGAACGTTTTGGACTCGTACGTCACTTTCTAAAATGGACTCTTCCTTATTTGGACGACAGCTTCATTATCGTTAAAGAACCCGAAAGAAAGTTTATCATTATATTCTCAGTCACTGTGATGGCTCATTTCATTAAAATATCAGCTATTTATAGCTTCGTGATAATGTGTTACAGGCATTCAATCACGTGTCTTGAATGTTAGGGAATCAAAATTACGGTTTATGAATGAATAGTTTTCTTCAAAAATTTGCGATGTCTATAATTCTGCGTCGAAATATGGAGTATTTTCGTTGATATATACTTATAGCGATGAGCATTACGCCAGATTAATGATTTTGAATCAGATTGGTGTGGCAGTTACATACCGTGATAGAAAGTGTCCCGTACGTTTTCTGACTTTGGGGACATGAAGTTCTGGTTGAAATGCAAATTCTGGATTTCTTATTTACAATTAGATGTTTGATTTCTTTACAGATTTTGATAAGATTTACACAATTTAGGTATATTTCGCAATCAGATTCATTGATAAACATCACATTTTCAGCTTGAAAAGAATAATAATTGATTGGAGACATCGGTTTTTTTAATACCCCGTTGGTCGGTTGATAACCATTTCATCACAAATCAAATTTTTATGTACAAAATTCTTTCATATAAATTACATATATAGTCCATGTTAGTGAATAAATAGATTGGGCACTTAAATTCTGTGAAATATGTGCTGTTTAGACACTTCAAACTCTGGAGACATCATGTGTCCCCCTTAACTTGGATTGTATCTATAACACGTGTAGCAAAATTTAGATGGCCAAGTAATTGTAAAAGCTCTCTTTTTGTACAGAAATTTTTTACTAATAAAGTTTGAATAAACTGATAAATTTGTTTCACCTTGTCCAAAGGAAGTCTGGCTTCCATACGGTCAGAATCTAAGATTATGCCTAGATGCTCTAAACATGTAGTTGGTCCAATTGTTTTTTTAACTGAGAGAGGTACATTTAATTTATTAGAAATCATAGACATGATTGCCATTTGCATTCTCCAATATTTTCTGAGCTGTTGATCGTAGGGAAATCATTCAGAAGATGTAGAATGTGTTCAACACCATAGTTATGGTGGGCAATGTGACAGATGGCTTGAGAAAGGGTATCAAAAATTTTGGGGCTGGATCTACAACCAAAACTAAGTCTAACCCAAAAATAATAGAGGTTATCCCACTTAACACAAAACAATGGCCATTGGCTAGGTTTAATTGGGCATATCTTAAAGGCATCCGCAATATCAAATTTGCATAACCAGGCTCCCTTTCCACAGTCCATAATTATTTTAATAGCGTCATTGATTTTTACATATGCCATTGAACAAGACTCTTTGTCAATAAGTTCATTCACACTAATTGTCTTTTCATCATGGGGAGCAGACAAATCCAGAATAAGACGTTCTTTACCCGAGTATTTCCCAATTACTAATCCTAGTGGACTGACCCTGTAATTTTCAAAAGGTAATTGCTGAAAAGGACCATACATGTAACCCTTCTCACATTCTTTTTTAATGAGCTTTTCAATAGCAGTAGGATTTCTACGAGCCGACAAAGTATTTTTGCATTCATGGACTGGTAGATTACTCAAAGATACTTTGGTGTCAAAACCGTCTTCTAGTCCACTACACAAATAATGTACTAAATCTTGAACTTGATCTGGAAAGGTTGACAATTCAGTCTCTAAAACATGAATGTAAATGGGTGTGGTGGCTTTCCATGTATATTGCTTTTCTGAGATGAGACAAGTCTTATTTAATGATCACTTGGTTTTATTGGTATCACTTGATACTTTGTGGGTGGCATTCTCACTGATAGGTCTTTTCTTCTTTTGACAAAGATGCATGGCATGGGTGTCACTTTCACATTTAATGCGTACATGTTTCAGAGGGCACTGATTTCTGAAACAGCCTTGCAAACCATTGAAATTGTTGCAGATCTCTTTCCCTTCATGAAAATAGCGAGATCGTCCCTGTCTTTCCACTTTGTCTAAAGGCCTATGTTCGTTTGGCATCTTGTCACCTTTGTGTAGGGGGCAGAATTGAGTAGGATCATGTTGCATAATTGACATGCTCAGACCTCGACACCAGCACTAACTAAGGCAAGAAGATCTCGGTCACGTTGTTCCCAGTCTACCTTGACATGCTTCTCACGCTAAAGGGCTGCTGCCTTGCACTAAACATTTTATGGTAGTCATAAAATTTCGATCCATAAAAATTGAACATTTCTATAATGTCTTCCTGATATGCGTCGTCTTTCCTAGCCGGGAAGGCCATACACATAATCCATTTGTACTTTCCGAAAGCCCTAATAAATTCCGACAAGGATAGTTGCCTATGCAAACGGGGGTCAGGTTGTGACAGAACATTCAGCTCAAGATTGTTTGTAAATAAAGTTTGGCTTTTAGGGCAATCGAAATTTGGAATGAGAAGGGACCCTAAATTGATGTCCCTACCTTCAACAATCTGTTTCTGCAGAGTAGGCAAAACAATGTCTACTGTTGAAATGGAATCCGATCGGATGCCGCTCTACATTGTCTCTGGGTATGCGGGAGATTCCCTTGCTGACAGACTTGGAGTGTTATCGTACCATTTCCCGAGGTTAAAAATCAGAACACTCATCCTTTTGTTTGGTCATTAGGTTGGCAACTGTGGATTGTAACGTCGCGAAACACTTAGTTACATTGTTCAATGTTGACAGAACCTCGGCCATGTTGTTGTTGTGGTGGTGGTACTGGTTAATAGCCACCAGAACGAGGCTCGTTCTCGGGCATTTCCGCCTCGTTTGGAGATGGGTTTCCCAGAGAATGAAGTTCTCCGTCCGTATTTTTATGCGAACACAAAGTAGTTCCTTTATTCTCCAAATATGGTTGACCCAGGAACGTTTTCGTGACATTCCTTGATGGTGCCCCTACACCTAGATCCCTCTATAACCTGTCCTGAAGTTCAGCTGTAGTCCAATTCGAGGGGTTTTCCTGATCCCAGACTGAGCATGGTGGAGTCCTCGTTGTGCTAGAATGCGTCTGATCGGGATCCATTCTTCCTTGTACAGTGTTGTTACTTGTATGATTTCTCGCCTTGTGTGTTCTTCTGACACTCATTCTAAATTAACAAGTTCTGTGATCGTTACGGCAAGTCCTTGTAGTCACTGTGTAGATAGATCTATGTAAATGTAGATCTAGATCTTTAATCTATTTAACAAAGAATAGTCAGAGTTCTTTAATCCGATCTAATCACTGCAGTAACTGCACACTGTGGTCACCGATCAGTAAACAATTCCTAGTTTCAAAATTTTAAAGTGAAAAACAGAATTATGACAAGTGAAGAGTGAATTTAGAAAGTATTAGCTTGGGTTCTATTCCAGGATCAAAAGCCTACTGATGTAAAGCAAAGACAAAGCTGACTGCAAGCAGACAAAGAAATCACTTATCAAAGACGTTTCCCCCTCACTGGTCTGACATTAATTAATTACGGATCAGATGTCCAGTGGGTCCAGTGAGGGAGAAGTATATCTACAAGCAATAAATAAGCAAACAGGGGCTCTTATAGGGACAGATTAATTACAGTACAGCTTGCAGTTTTATCTATCATCATTGTAATAGCAGACAATTTCTCACAATCAATGTAAAACAAATTATATGAATCCTCATATAATCCTCTATTTGAATATACATGGACTGCTGCTACTTCATGTGAAGGTGTCCTGAGTACATATGTAGCTCTGTAGTTAAGTGTAGGACTCTTGACCTGGAAGCATTGGGTTCAAGCCACACTGGTTCCACTTGCATTTTCAAGAAAGTGCCCTTGGCCAAGACACTTCAGAGCCCTAGCCAAGTACTAGTTTCCTTCAGAAGATATTTTACACCACTTTATAGAAAGGCAGCCAGCATTTGGGTTAGAATCTTTGAGTTAATTTACAATATAGCTGACATTCCTTAGCTTCACCGTATGTTCATCACTCTTGTTCTCATCAGTGCATGGTAGTTCACATGATTGACCGTTAAGGTATTGATATCCTCATCCTCAAAGTGTTAGGGACCTATGATTCATTACTATCTGATGGCAACCCTCATGCTTACTTTCAATACAGATCTGGGAGTCTCTTCTGTTCACATATCACCAGGATTTTCAGTTCCCTAATACAGTGTACCTGCAATATTGTTTGTTCACAATACCAGACAATGTTGCATGACATTCATCAGAAATGTGAAGCTTCTTCAAGAAGTCCTCATCTTTTAATTTGTTTGAAAACCATGTAGCACATTCTAACTATTTTGCTGTCTGAGGTTCAGTTAATTCAGTTTCAGTCTGAATTTTGCAAGGAAATACACTGATGTTAGGGAAATGTCAGTCGTTTAGGAAAGTAGCCACTCTGATTTTCTTGGACTTTTAACAACACAGTTTCTGACAACTTCCATATTTTCTGTAGAACAACCAGTTTGCCTCTGACCACTCTGGCCTTTATGCTGGTCACAGATACCCCCGGCAGTAGTAAATTTATCAACAATCTGTTTGATTGTTAACCACATTGGTCAGCCCAAGGTTAAATACTAAAATGTCTGCATTTCCGCCTCTGCACTTTGGTGAGACTTTTCTGCTTGTGCCAAAACTCATTAACTTTGTCCGTTGCTGGATAGTCAGCCTTGACATCTCTATACGTCATTCTTGGGCATCAAACAAAACTTCATGATCCCTAGAACAAGAAAACATGTATTACATTGACATAAAAACATTTTAAAGTTTTGAAGAAAACCCATACTTTTTCACACATTTCTTTTGAAACACCCTCTATAATTAGTAACTCCTAATAAGCTACCAAAGACCCAATGTTACGTTCACTTGGGTAGGAAAACTTGTCCTCTACAATTTTTACACAACAGGCTGGCACAGTCTATCTCTCTGCCCTTCCTAGTTTGCCATACTCATAAACAAACTCATAAACAAACTGTTTATAAGTAGCAAGCCAAAATTCTTTGTGTCCTCCACTTTTTCTGCATGATTGACAAATACATTATTCCTTAATGTCTGCTGAATGTGTTGAGTCAGCACATCCTTTGACATAAACCATTTCCCGACCATGTGCATCATAGGTTATCAATCACGTTTTTTTTAAGAGTCCTTAAGTACCTTGTTTGCACATCAAAGCACATATTTTCAGTCAATACCACTGAAACTGGCACAAATCGCTTGTATTGATGATAGGGCATTTAGCATTCACAGGCATCTATTGTCAAGTCTTATGTTGCATGGTAAATGGTTGGTTGCCTAGTTTGACACTTTCACACCAGGTTGGCGATCCAAAAGCAGATGAAACAATGCAGAATGCCAAGGTGCTTGCAGTACAATCCCAAGCATTACCATAGCACTGCAGCAGTATCACAAATAGATGCTTTAGGATTGCATAGAATAATGAGTATAAGAACTAAGAACTATAACTTTATATTTCATTTCGTCTCCTTAGGAGACTGTAAGCTTTCAGATGAATGAAATACATTTACTTTTTTTATATGGAAACTTAAAACAGTCCAATGGATGAGAACTCAAGATACATTACCTTTTCCAACACGAAAATTGGACCCCCTTCATAGTCGGATATGGCTAATTTCTGGCTCCACGTTGCTTTCAATCCTTGAAGGAGACTTTATGGTTGGGAATGTTCTTGTTACAAACATTCTGGGCATGCTCTAAGTTGATGTTATAACTGTATTCTATAGCTTTTTCTCAAACTCTTGATCTTGTTAGAAAGAAAGACATAATTATTACGCTAGGGTGTATACTTACAGTCAAATCTGAGTTAGCCGTCATACCTGAACAGTGGTCGATTTACAGTCACTTGAATTCCCGCTGTGCAATTTCCTTCTTTAATTGCACAGTGTATAGCGTGATATTGTGATGTTGTGTTGATAATGTAGTCCAGTACTCGGGGCTTCTGAAAGGGAAACTGCTTTTACATTGGTTTTGCCATTGTACATAAGAAATTTTTTTGCAATATAATTTTTGTGTTGGAATGGTAAAACTTTGAAGTATAATAATGTTTGTATATGTATGGTCAGGAAACTTATTTACGGCTGTGGTGAATCATGTCGACACCTCGCAGCATGGTGGCAATATGATTCACCTCAGCTGTGAACAAGTTTCCAAGTCCCCTGCCCCCTGACTGTACTACTAATAATGTACTAAAGTGATGATAATAATCCATATGTCCAATAATAAATACCACCCCCTCCACAGGTAGCTTTGGCATTGAATCGGCATTTGCATGTCTAGAACCAGCTTTTTCTTTGGCCAGTGGAGTTCAAAAGTGGTCCAGATTATTTGAAAATATCATAGACAATAATTATTGCACATAATTACATGGATAAACTGTGTACCACACAAGAAAAATGTACACTTTTCCAAACCCAATAGCAAATGATCCTAACTTTTAATGGCCCTGAGGAAGAAGACTTTTGAAAAATGTTGTGGGAAAAGGACAAAATGCCAGTAACCAGCATTTTCTTCTTTCCCCACAATGTTTTCTACCTTGCTGGAAACAAATTTCAATTTTTGAGTTAGGTTTATTTTGTCATCTACAAATGCTTTCAATTTGGACCAGTTTAAAATTTTGTTGTTTGGTAAAGGCTTTTGCAGACAATTTGAATGGGGCTCAAACCATGGAATCTGTCTTTGATAGGGAAGAAAACATCATTGGAGAAAATGGAAATGCTCCTCTGCAGCATTTTCTCCTTTTTCCACAATCTTTCCTTCTGACTTCAAAAGACAAGTCATCATTTTAGCCACAATTGATATCCTATTATGTTTTCTTTTTTCAAATAGGATAGAAAACATTTTTGGACCAGGAGAAAATGCTGATTAGCATTTTAGTCACATTTGGAATCTGTTAATTATTTCAATATGAAAGGAGAAGAAAACAATGCAGGAATAGGATAAAATGCTGATTTTCTGCATTTTCTCCTATTAAAAGGTTTAAAAAATGTGTCATTTGGTATTATTATACTGCAAAGAAATTTCTCGTGATCTGATTGGTTAACATGCTGGGAACATAATTATCATGTTCCCTGGCAAAAACTACGTAAAATCAGTTTCCCTTTTGAGTGCCCCATAAACATCACTACACATGCAACACAACATCCAAAATGGTATCCAGTGACGTCAGTTTTCATTGAATTGGGGCACTCAGAAGGGAATTTCTGTTTCGTCAGCATACTCGATTTGTGAGATTATAATACAGGAAAATTTCGCTTAACTATTTACCACACGACAAAATTTTAGACTGGTTCAAATTGAAAGAATTTGCAGACGACAAAATAAATGTGAATAGAAAATTGAAACTTGATTTCAGAAGGCTAGAAAACATTGTGGGAAAAGGAGAAAATGCTGGTTACCAGCATTTTCTCCTTTTTTCACCATGTTTTCAAAAAGCTTCTTTCTCAGGGCCGTTAAAAGTCAGGATTGTGTGGTAATGGGTTAACATGCTTTGAAAGGGTAAAACACTGCAGTATAATAAATTTGTTGTACGGTCAGATGGCAGGGGACTTGGAAACTTGTTCAGGGCTGTGTCAAAATCATGTCATGATTAACCACAGCCGTGAACAAGTTTCCAAGTCCCTTGCCACCTGACCGTACAACTAAGAGATCACTGGCTGTTGGCCAGCACAAGGATGTTGAATAATTATATTGTGTCTTTGTGTACTGTTAGAAGTTTGAGTAATACATGTATTGCTGTCACTGTATGCTACCAGGTGATAACTGTTTTTAGATAGAAATAAAAAGTGGAAAAGCAGCAAGTTTTAGGCTTTAGTCTTTATTAACTACCTACCAAATGACAAAATGCAGAAGAGGCATCTTCTGGTACACCAGTAATGGAGAGCAGTTACCACTTGCAGAAAGAAGGTGATATTCCTTAACCCTTTACTACACTATCCCGACTTTTAACAACCCTGAGAAAGAGGCCTTTTGAAAACATTGTGGGAAAAGGAGAAAATGCTGGTAACCAGCATTTTCTCCTTTTCCCACAATGTTTTCTACCCAGCCAGAAACAAATTTCAATTTTTTAGTTGTGTATTTTTGCATCTGTATGTGCTTTCAATTTAGACCAGTCTAAAATTTTGTCTTTTGGTAAAGAGTTACCGGTAATACTGTGATCACTGAACTAAATACAGGTATTACTGCGTTGTCGGCGCATGTCATATTCTTCGAAGATTCGACTGTCTTACATGACGCATCACTACTAGCCCTGAAAGCAGGCTGACTGCAATATTACGCTCTATAAAGTAGCAATGTTGAAAATTGGCTTTTACGTATCAATATGTTTGAGGAGAATTTGAGACCTGCTTTAGCAACAGATTTCTCTAAACTGGTGATCATAGTTGAGTGAATTGCACAAGGTAGCGTTTTATTGGGTAAACCTTTTTTTTTGTTTTTAATTCAAAGTAATGGTTGTCGCGTAGGAAAGTGGTTCAGTTCTGTACCCAGGATGCCCATATCAGATAGATGAGTATTTATAGAATGCCATCTAGCGGGAGATAATGGGTATTACTGACATAAACCAGGCATGTTCAAGGCGCTCAGGTTGCATAGGCAACATAGTAAACGTGACTCAAAAATGTTAGGTATGTGTTTTGAATACAAAAATCTTGTAGGTTAAGGAGAAAATGTAGATAACCAGCATTTTAGAAGTTAACCTTATTGTTTTCAGAAGCCTTCAGCCTTAGGGTTGTTACATAAATCCAACATAAACATATTTCTTTGAGTACTCATACTTATTTGCTGTAATTAATACAATAGACACTTTTTGGGCACAAATAAAGATGTTGTCATATAATCTGAACAGAATCTCGTAGAAAACATTCAAGCCAGATGCATGTATCTAGCAGTTGATCAGTGGGTTTTCTTTTTCTGCAAAGTGTTTGAAGGTTTTGCAGCCAAAAAGATAACTGTATTGAGATTTAATATTTAAAGGGAGACAAGTTTGACAAAATTACTATATTATTGCAATTTATTTCCCTTGAGCCAGTTGGCTCTTGACATATCAGAACATAATAACCTGTCCAAATGAACATAACTATACTATGTTTAACTAACACTTTACAACACAATCCTGCCTTTTAACGACCCTGAGAAAGAAGTCTTTTGAAAACATTATGGGAAAAGGAGAAAATAGTGGTGTCCAGCATTTTCTCTTTTTCCCACGTTTTCTACCCTTTCTAAAACAAGTTTAAATTTTCAAGTCAAAATTCTTAATTACTGTACATGTATGTCGTCTGCAAAATGATTTCAATTTGGACCCATCTATAACTTTGTCGTTTGGTAAAGAGATAAAGGGAATTGTCTGAGAGAGAAGGCTTTCAAAAACAAATTGAGAAAGAGAAAATTTTCTCCTTTTCTTTTTCAAAAATACTTTCTAAATTTTGTACCATTTTGGCTATATTTCATTTTGTCAAACACAACTTCTTTCATTTAGGACCAAACAAGTATTTTTTTACTAGTTTAAGGCTGGTAACCACCATTTTTATCCTTTTCTCACAATGTTTTCTACCCTTTCAAATGCAAATTTCATTTTTTGAGTTCCATTTATTTTGTTGCCTATTAACCCTTTACCACCCAATCCAGAGTTTTAACGACCCTAAGAAGAAGGCCTTTTGAAAACGTTGTTGGAAAAGTAGAAAATGCTGGTAACCAGCATTTTCTCCTTTTCCCACAATGTTTTCTCCCCTACTCAAGTCAAATTTCTATTTTTGAGCCACAGTTATTTTGTCATCTGTAAATGCTTTCAATTTGGACTAGTCTAAAATTTTGTCGTTTGTTAAAGAATTAATCTTTTGAATTGGAAAAGTCTAAATTAAGTTTCCTGGCTTTTTCACACCAGCACTGACTCAACTTTCTTTCCAATTCACCAACCACCTTTCGCAATGTGTCAGCGATAAGGGGCGAAAAATCACCATAAAGAAAACTGCCTAAATCAGGTGTTGAACCCACAACCACCTGGTTGAAGGTCAGATATGCCAACCACTGAGCTACCTTGCCAAGCTTTTTCATCTGTTGTCTTACGAACAAAGTCCGTAACAGAGAAACAAATTAATAAATGCATGGCAGAAATAAGGGACCGGGCGGGATTCAAACCCCAGAATTCTCACACGAAAGGCCAATACCTTAACCACTGAGTCCCCGTGGGGTCCCGGGGTTTTTTTACTTTATAGAATAGGACCTCGGCCTTTCTCTATGGCATGTCGAAGAAGGTGACTAAAATTAGAGACAAACGGCTGCTTTCCTCATAATTCATAGGATTGCAGCAGGCTGGGTAGTTCTTATTCCAAATCCTATATTTTTTTCTTGATGTAAATAGGGTTTGGAATGGGAATCAGTTGGCCTGTGGGACCCCGTGTGGTTTAATCGGGGGTATAAGAATAAACCACTGCAGTCCCGCGATCGTCACATCTGCCATTTCATCTGGCGGAACAAAAGTGACAGCATGCATGTCGTAAAAGGCGACAAAAGGGGCATCATTTTGTGTTTCATCCATTCCTCATTTATCATGTTTGTCTTATGTTGTTGCACATGTATGTTATTTTCACCTCGCATCATTGTTTACTAAGTAAGTGCGCCTAATATGACCTAAGTTGTTGACGGGCCATAAAACACTATTCATTCATTCATTCATTAACCATTGAGCCAAAGAGATATCTCCCCGACGCAGTAGTTAGGTATTGTATTTAAATCGGGACAAAGCCATGCATGAAGGAGTGGTCTCCTGCAACAAATGGAGTTAAAAAAGATTCTTCTACAAGTTTTTCCATATTACATGACATTGTAGCTGCTCAAATACTCTAGTTTCCATGTTGTCTAAAAACTGTATACATCCTTACATGGTAGTTATCTAATGACTTGTAAAAACAGCTGTTGTAAAGAATTGGCCAAGTTTGAAACCAGTAATGCCTTGGGTAACCTTTTACCACTAAAATGTCAGTAGATAGCTTCTGAAAACATTGTTGGAACAGGAGAAAAATGCTAGTAACAGGCATTTTCTCCTGTTCCAACAATATTGTCCACATTGCCTGGGACAAATCCCATCATTTGACTATCATTCACCTTAATGTCTGTAAGTACTTTGAATATGGGTAGGGCAAAATTCTACCGTATTTACCACACAATCCCGACTTTTAAAAACCTTGAAGAAGAAGGCTTTTGAAAACATTGTGGGAAAAGGAGAATATGCTGGTAACCAGCATTTTCTCCTTTTCCTGCAATGTTATTTACCCTACCAAAGACAGGATTTGTCATTTTAGCTATATTTAATGTAAGTTTAAACACTGGTTGCTAGTGACTCAACTACCCTGTTCATTTCCCTGAAAGGGAACAAACTTACCACTTTTCACAAAAAGAGCTCTTATGAGAAAGATTGAACTCTTAACCATACAACAAAATTTTAGACTGGTCCAAATTGAATGCTCTTGCAGATGACAAAATAAACACAACTCAAAAATTGAAATTTGTCTCCAGCAGGCCGAGCATGGTAGGAAACAATGTGAGAAAATGCTGGTTACCAGCATTTTCTCCTTTTCCCACAATGTTTTCAAAAGGCTTTTATCTTCGGGTGGTAAAAAGCAGGGATTGTTTGGTAAAGGGTTATTCAAAACTTTGCAGTTGAAGGAAAAAAGTATACCAATAGCAGGAATGTATAAATAAAGACATCTTTAAATACATTAAAATCTTTATTTGGCATAAATTTCAGGGCTATAAAAATCAATCAATAACGTCACATAGAGCAATACAATACAAATATACAAAATACTGGCACATTTCATAATTCAATAACATTTTACATTCAAAATACAAGGTTTTGCAACTGTCGTCAAGTTTGGAAAACATCACAGTTAAATGAGAGATTGCATGTAACAATGATTACCTTGTTTCCCAAAATGTTTTCTACAAGAATGAAAGGTTTCTGTACAATTTAATCCTTTACATGATAAAAAATTTTAGACTTGTCCAAATTCAAAATGTTTGCAAACAACCTTTAAACTCTTCACCAAACAACAAAACTTTGGATCAGTCCAAATTGAAAGCATTTGCGGAAGACAAAATGAATGCGACTCGGAAATCGAAATCCGAGGTGGGAAGGGTAGAAAACTGTGGAAAAAGGAGAAAATGCTGGTAACCAGCATTTTCTTCTTTTCCCACAACGTTTTCAAAAGGCTTCTTTTTCAGGGTCGTTAAAAGTCGGCATTGTGTGGTACAGGGTTAAATGGTATTTTCAAAACATTTCTTCCCCATGGCAGTTAAAATGAGATTGTTTGGTGTAAGGTTGGCGCTTGATCAAAGGACAAAATTCTGTATATGTCCAAATTGACAACAAATTACAGACAACAAAAGTGGCTCAAAAGACAAAAAAAATCCTTAATAGGGCAGAAAACATTGTGGGAAAAGGAGAAAATGCTAGCATGCTTCCTCTGGGTCGTTAAAGGTCATAACTGTTTGGAAAGGAGTTTAGTAATAGGTTTATCCACATAGATGTGTCTCCTTGTGTCAGCTCAGAGTTAACCTTTCCTACACAATTAACTTTAACATATTCGAAACATCTGGAGAAAACAAATCCAGAACCGGTACCAATGGGTTAGTTCTTTGATACCATAGAAAACATTGTGGAAAAAGGAGAAAAACTGGTTACAAGTATTTTCTTTAGTATTCTCTCCCTTGTCAACAATATTTCGGAAAAAAAAAATCCATTAGAACATTTCAAACTGAGAAAGATTTAGTACAGGAGGAAACTATTCCATCTTAACACTCTATCATGACTTTTAACAATCCTAAAGAAGAAGCCTACTGAAAATGTTGTAGGAAAAGGAGAAAATGCTGGTTACCAGCATTTTCTCCTTTTCCTGCAATGTTTTCAGACAGCCTTTTTCTCTGTGTTGTGAAAACTCGGAATTGTTAGATAAAGGGATAAACTGTAAGTGATGATCAATTTTTGGGAAAACAAAAAGTGAAGGTCCAATACCTTGTTTTTGAACACAAGTATTTTTCCCCTTACCAAGGTTTTTCAAAAAAGTGATCTATAAGAGGAAGGTACAAGTCACCAGCAGTAGACAGTGCCCTAGCTTGATTATGGTTTAAAGTCTTTAAAAAAAGAAAAAGACAGTAGTCTTATAACTTTGAACACAAAGGGACTGGCTTGATATATACATTTTATATACATTGTCAAACAAATAAAGACAGTAAAATCTGATTGGACGAGAGATGAAGTCTCAAACAATCACAGACTCATACATGATAATGTTCAACAATGAAAAATTATATGAATATCATCACACTATCACTGTTTTATATTTCTTCCAAACTTTATTGACTTAGAAAGTTACCTCTAATAGGGTCGAAAACAATGTGGAAAAAGGCAAAAATGCTGGTTATTAGCATTTTCTCCTTTTTCAATATTTTTAAAAGGTTTCCTCTTCTTCAGGTTTCTTATGTGGTAAAGGGTTAACCCTTTACTCCATAGATACTCATTTCTACGCATTGCTTGTAGGAGCCTTTGGAAAACATGGTGGCATATGGTGAAATAGCTCGTGACATACAATTTCACCTTCTGTCACAATGTTTTCTACACTATCAAAAGGTGTCATATACACATAAAAAACGGCTTCATCCTTGCTGTTATTTAGGGTCAATTAGAGATACCACAGAAATGCCTTATGGGGTAAAGGTTTCATATCATCTGCAGTCACAATAAGGTTGGATTGTAAAGTCTCCAAAAAGCTGTGAGTGAAGTATCAATTTAGTACAAACATCTTGAGACTCAAAATTTCCCACTCATCCTCCAAGAAATTAACAAGTTTACAATAAACACAGGAAATCAGTACGTGAACAACAGGAAATAAAAAATACATATTATTAAGTAATAATACAAGGAAAATAATGACTGATAGGTGAAACTTAATGAAGAGATTAACCCATAAGTACTAATATGAAAGTAAATTGCTGATTGTCATAAGAAGAATTGAGTCATGTTATCTATAAACCCTTTGTTTCAATCTTGAATCATTACCAAACGCCAAAATTTACGGTTTGTCCAAATCATTTGTAGACGACAAAATAATAGTGACTGAAAATGTGAAATTTGTTTTGTAAAGGGTAGAAAACATTGTGGGAAAACCAGCATTTTCTCCTTATCCTATATCGTTTTCTAAAAGCTTCTTTCTCAGGGTAGTCAAAAGTATAGGTTAATTTTGCAAGTACAGAATAAACACTATTGACTTCTTCGGTCAAGAAATAAAACCCAAATAAATGCTAACTCAAAGTCTGTCTTTTCTAGAATATCTTTGGAAAGCCGATAGTAAGGATAAAGAATTAGGCTGCATGTTTTATGCAGTCTGATCTTTATCCACAATGGCTTCAAAGGCAACAATAATAGTTGTCAGAGGCACTTTAAGGATCAAAATTAAATTATTTGTAAATTTGTTACCAAATTTTTATTATAACTATAAAAATTTAAAGCATTTGCAGACCTAAATAAAAATTGATCCAAAAACCAAATTTGCATTGGAAAGAGCAGAAAACATAGTAAAAAAGAAGAAAATGCTGGCTTCCAGCATTTTCTGCTTGTTCCATAGTATTTCAATAGGTTTTTTTAATCAAGGTCATTAAAACTCCAGATTGAGAAATAATAAGTTAAAGCATATGGCATGCCCTAGGTTGCTTTTTTATTGAATAGTCAAAGGGCCCATTACCTTCAAAAAATTCCATGCAGCTATTGAAACGCATTAAAATTTGAACTATACAACTCAAAAGTATGGAAAACATTGTGGGGATGACAATCTTTTATTGACTGGTTGGTCCAAGACTGTACTAAAATAGCCCAGAAGTAAACAGAGGGTGATTTTTAGCCTAGTTTAGAAATTAATTTCTCTGTCAGTGACTAACAATTGGTTGGACCATATAATAATATATTGTCATCTTCACAATAATCACCATTCTTTTAAGCGGTATGATTATGAACCTAAATGCAATTCAACGCCTGCTTTATTTCCTTTACAGCTATTGTTACTTTGCATCCGACTTTGCATGGGGCCCTATCTTATACCTCTACTGTATGCCATTGTCAAAAAGTACACAGAACAGCTTAAAAATGAGAAAATCTATGTTGTCAGTCCCAAAAAGTTTGTGAAAAAAGCAAACAAGGGGAATATCTAACTCTTTAGCACACACAATCCTTGGAAAGTTTTAACAACCCTTGGAAAGAAGCCTTTGGAAAACATAGTGGGAAAAGAAGAAAATGCTGTAACCAGCATTTTTTCCTTTTCCCACAAAGTTTTCTACTCTGTAAAAGATAGAATTCATAATTTGAGCTTTCATGATGGATATGTATAATTTCTTTTCATTTGGGAAAGAGTTAACTCTTTGTCAAGTGACAGAAGTAGTGCCTTGACAAAGCAACTGAATTTTACATTAGCCAAATTTACAGCAGTAATTTTGCAGACAACAAATTAAACATGGCTTAAAAACTGCAAGAGTAGAAAACATTTGTATTTCCCTCAATTTTTCCAAAAACGTCCTTCTCTAGGATCATTAAAAGTCCTAACTGTTTGGCAAAGATTGTATGGTAAAAGGTTAAGACCGATCAAACTTAAATTGAACAAGATTCACAGATGTAAAATTATATGTCACTTCATTCAAAAAGGCAGAAAACATTGAAGAAATTGAGAAAACTGTGGTAACCAGCATGTTCTCCTTTCTCTACTATGCTTTCATAAGTCTTTTTCCTATGAATGCTGGCAAATTAAAACTTGCCATTGTTTATTATAGAGTTAATTGTACTTCAACATAACAAGTGTACATTTGTAACATTTAACAAACAGTGGTCCCAACAATTTATTCACTTTATTATAGATGCCCTATGTATTTAAAAGAAAATATTCACTATCTGTACTTTGAAGTCACTGGCAACATTGTAAACAAGAGGGCCATGATGGCCCTGTATCGATCCACTGGTTAATAAGTAAAACCATGACAAGCCGAACTTTACAATACTTGGCAAACTGGTTTTGAACATGAGGCCCCTAAACCCTGAAACAGGACTAAAATTGGTAGCCCCAAGTCTTATGGTCAGTAACAAAAAGACATGTAAATTTTTCGCAATACATGTACATGCAGGAACAAATTCAACCCTAGGGCTATAATTTGGGCCTTCTTGGTTAAGGCCCACTAGGTTAAGCTACATGCAAAATTTGGTAGGTCTATGCTTTATGGCCAAGTACAGGGAGATTCCTAAAGTTTCTACCATATATACCAGAGAAGATGTTTGGAATAAACGTTTTAAAGCACACATGGATACACAATGGACACCAAGCCATGACATAAGCCCACTGGCTTTCAGCAAGTGGAGCAAATAAAAGTACGCCACTAGGTTTCATAAGAAAACTCAAGTCTCTATTTTGCCCTAAACTGCTATAAACAGACTTAGTTTCAGCATTAATCCTTTCCTAAATGACAAATTTTAGACACTCCCAAACTGAACAAGTTCACAGACAAAAATACTAACTTCCGTTACAGCAGCAGAAAGTAATCAAAAGGGTAGGAACCATTGTGGGAAAAGGAAAAATTGCTTGTTACGAGCAATTTCTCCTTTTCCCTCAGTAGTTTCAAGAGCCTTGTATAGAAGATACATGAAAACATGGATTTGTCTGGGAAGGATTTAAGTTAAATTCACCATTTTGAGAAGCATTTCACAAAAAGTAACAGAGTTAGGTAACATTCTCAAATACCAAGTTAACACAGCCCTACTGGTCCCTCTCAGTTAAATCTTTTACCAGACAATCCCTGGTTTTTATGACCCAGAGGAAGAAGAAGCCTTCTGAAAACATTGTGGGAAAAGGAGAAAATGCTGGTGACCAGCATTTTCTCCTTTTACCACAATGTTTTCTACTCTTCTTAAGTCAAGTTTCATTTTTTGAGTCACTTTTATTTTGTCGTCTGCAAATACTTCCAATTTGGAAAAGTCTAAAAATTGTCGTTTTGGAGAGGGTTTCACAGATTTAAACCTTCCCCGAACAATTCTGGGTTTTCATGACCCTGCAAAAGAAGGCTTTTGAAAACATTGTGGTAACAGGAGAAAATGGTGGTAATCCGCATTTTCTCCCTTTCCAACAATGTGCTTTCTACCCTAGCAGAACAAATTCCAATTTTTGAGTAAAATTAATTTTGCCATCTGCAAATACTTTCAATTTGGACCAGTCTTAAAATTTTGTTGTTTGGTAAAGAGTTAAGCCCATCATTCTGCTTAACTCTTTCCCAAACAACAAAATTTTGGACTATTCCAAATTGAAAGCATTTGCAGACGAGAAAAGAAATGTGAATCTAGAATTGAAATTTGACTCGGGAAGGGTAGAAAACGCTGTAGGAAAAGGAGAAAATGCTGGTTACCAACATTTTCTCCTTTTCCGACAATGTTTTAAAAAGGCTTCTTTTGTAAGGGCCGTTTAAAGTCGGTATTGTTTGGTAATGGGTTAATTAAGTCTGAAACACCAACCCAGTATTTGACAACATTACTAAAGTGTCTGAAATGGCAGAAAACAATGTAGGAAATGGAGACATTCTGGTTACCAGTATTCTCTCCATTTAACACCATGTTTTCAAAAGGCTTTTTCATCAGGGTTGTCAATACTTCAAACTGTGGGGTTAAAAGATGTGGGTAAACAGTAATGAATCATATATCACTGGATGCAAAATAAAATCTTGGCCATCACATATTATTGCAGGTCTCTGGCCAATGGAGCTAAAAATAACTAACATATCAATGAACAGTTAATCCTTTCCCAAACGACAAATTTTAGACTCTTCAAAACTCAAAGAGTTTGCAGACAACAATTTTGAATTTGATGAAAATGGTAGAAAGTTCTCATAAAGGGTAGCAAACACTGTGGGAAAAGGAGAAATTGCTCGTTACAAGCAATTTCTCCTTCTCCCACAGTGTTTTCAAAAGACTTGTACTGCAGACACGTAAAATCCAGGGCTTGTTTGGGAAAGGGTTAAGGAACAGAACTTCTATGCAGTCTCTAAAGTGACCGATGGTTTTTCAAAGTCTGGAACAGGGGGCAAAGGTCGCATTGACAAGTTATCTAAAGTCTCCATCTGATTTGTGTATATATGTATCTCTGGCTTGTCCGATTTCTCTGTACCTGTCAAATGTTTATTAATCTGCTTGTCCTGGCTGGCACCGTTCGGACAAGCAGTCACGTACAAGTTTGAACACTTGGGTGCAGCATTTTGACTAGATCCATTATTTTTTAGATCACTAGGGTCTCCACTAGCCCCAGAACTGTAGGTATTGGCCAGGTCATTGGCAATTTGTTGTGGTCGGTTGGGGGCAGACATCTCTAAATATTCACTGTTATCTACTGTTCCTACATTGTTTGATGAACAATACCCAGAGGTTACTCCTGAGGCACTACTCATGGTTGGGGTCAGGTAACCATTCTCCTCCAAATTTTCCACTGAAGCAGCTTCTCCATGATAAACAAGCCTGGCTGTCTCATCAGTATTTTGGAGGTTATTTCTGCCATGATGGATGCTATTTTTAGCAACCTCCTCATAGATTCTTGTCACTTCACTAGGTTCCAGGTACATGTTGCTGGTTGGTCTAGCTGACAGCAGCTGGCTGCTACTACCTTCCCTTGATTGAACAATGGATGCATACGCTGTGTTCTGTTGGTATCTTATCACTGGTCTTGACTGTTTCAAAAGTGCCTTTTGTCTTTGGCTGAAAATTGAGAAGAAAACAGTTACCTTCTACAGGTAATATTAATCATAATGTTAGTGTTGTCTATACAAAGATGCTAAATTTTATAATTGTCTAATTTGAAACTATTTCCAGATCAAAATTCAATTTTTGAGTCACTTTTATGTTGTCATCTGCAAATGCTTTCAACTTGGACCAGTCTAAAATTCTATTGTTTGGTATAGACTTTTTATGACTTTTTACCACACAATAAAGATGTAGACTTGTCCAATTTGAAAGCATTTGCAGAAGACCAAATCAACATGATTAAAAAGTCAAAATCTGTTTTGGAAAGGGTAGAAAACATTGTGGAAAAATAAGAAAATGCTGGTTACCAGCTTTTTTTCCTTTTCCCACAATGTTTCCAACACTTTCCTTGTCAGAGTCATTAAAAGTCGGGATTGTGTGGTTAAAAAAAAAAAAAAACTTTTTACCGCTCAAGCTCAACTTTTAACAACCCTGATCAAAGCTTTATACAAACATTGTAGAAAAAGAAGGAAATGCTGATAACCAGTATTTTCTCATTTTCAAACAACGCTTTCTACCCTTTCAAAAAACAAGAGGACCATGATGGTCCTATATCGCTCACCTGAGTACCAAGCTGTAAAATCAAACTTGTGACCCCTAGGCATGGCCAGTTTTGACCCCAGGGGCATCCTAAGAAAAAACTTACATACCAAACATCAAAGCTCAATGCCTTCTAGTTTCAAAGAATAAGAAATTTAAAGTTTTCCTTCTTTGTTCCTATGTTTCAAACTTGTGACCCCTGGGGGCAGGACCAGTTTTGACCCAAGGGGCATCATATGAACAATCTTGGTAGAGGTTCACTAGGAGATGCTACATACCAAATATCAAAGCTCTGCACCACCTAGTTTCAGACAAGAAGAATTTTAAAGTTTTCCTTCTTTATTTCTATGTTTCAAACTTGTGACCCCTGGGGCGGGGCCAGTTTTGACCCCAAGGACATCATATGAACAATCTTGATAGAGATCCACAAGGAGATGCTACACACCAAATCTCAAAGCTCTGCACCACCTAGTTTCAGACAAGAAGAATTTTAAAGTTTTCTTTGTTCCTATGATTCAAAATTGTGACCCCCAGGGCGGGGCCAGTTTTGACCCCAGGGACATCATATGTACAATCTTAGCAGAGGTCCACTAGGAGATGCTACATACCAAATCTCAAAGTTCTGCACCACCTAGTTTCAGAGAAGAAGAATTTAAAGTTTTCCTTCTTTGTTCCTATGTTTCAAACTTGTGACCGCCCGGGGTGGGGCCAGTTTTGACGCCAGGGACATCATATGAACAATCTTGGTAGAGGGCCACTAGCAGATGCTACATACCAAATATCAAAGCTCTGCACCGTCTAGTTTCAGAGAAGAAGATTTTTAAAGTTTTCCTTCTTTGTTCCTATGTTTCAAACTTGTGACCCCCTGGGACGGAGCAAGTTTTGATCCCAGGGATATTATATGAACAATCTTGGTAGAGGGCCACTAGCAGATGCTACATACCAAATATCAAAGCTCTGCACTTTCTAATTTCAGAGAAGTAGAATTTTAAAGTTTTCCTTCTTTGTTCCAATGTTTCAAACTTGTGACCCCCAGGGCGGGGCCAGTTTTGACCCAAGGGGCATCATATGAACAATCTTGGTAGAGGTCCACTAAGAGATAATACATACCAAATATCAAAGCCTTGCACCACCTAGTTTCAGAGAAGAAGAATTTTAAAGTTTTCCTTCTTTGTTCCTTTGTTTCAAACTTGTGACCCCCGGGGCGGGGCCAGTTTTGACCCCAGGAGCATCATATGAACAATCTTGGTAGAGGTCCACTAGGAGATGCTACATACCAAATATCAAAGCTCTAGGCCTTCTAGTTTCAGAGGAGAAGATTTTCAAAGATTTTGCTATTTTTTTTCCTTTTGGTTGCCATGGCAACCAGAATTATAGGTGGAATTCAATCTCTTGAACAACTTTGGTAGAGCTTCACCCAAGGAACATCCCTGCCAAGTTTCATCAAGATTGGCCCAGTGGTTTAGGAGGAGAAGATGTTTAAAGAAATTGTGGACGGCGGACGAAGCACAACGGACGACGGACACTGGGCGATCACAAAAGCTCACCATGAGCACTTCGTGCTCAGGTTAGCTAATAAATCATGTAAGCTACATGTAAATTTTCTTCTATAATGCTTTCACTTTTTTTGTGAGTGGTAAAGCGTTTAAGCCCTATAAGCCCAGGGTAAGATTGTGGAAGGTGTGGAGTGTGATCAGACTACCATGAATGTGCAGTTTAACCCTTTACCAAACAATCCCTGGTTTTCACGACCCTGAGATAGAATCCTTCTTAAAACCTTGTGGGAAAAGGAGAAAATGCTGTTAATCAGCATTTTCTCCTTTTCCCACAATGTTTTCTACTCTGCTGGAAACAAACTTTAATTTCTGATTCATGTTTATTTTGTCATCTTTAAATGCTTCAAATTTGGTCTAGTCTTAAATTTTGTTGTCTGGGAAAGGGTTAAACTATCTTAACCCTTAGCCTCCAGTATAACTAAAAATAAATTTTCATTTCGATATTGATAACCCAAATATTGATACTTCAAAGTTATGTTTCCGAGAATAATATCTCCTTTTCAGTCAGTGTAGATCAAAGATCAGACAGCATGTTCTGTGCAGTCTGATCTTGACCTACACTGTCCGCAAAAGGTCAGCGAGTGACGCTTAACAGCCTAAGGGTTAACAATGGTTTTTCACTGTCTGCTATTCAGCAACATCTTCCGTCTGCCGACTAAAAGACTAAAGCCTCTTCCGACTAAAAGAGGCTATAAATAGCAACATTTCTACAGTATTTTCTTAACAAAGGAGGTCCACTTCATTACCTCAGCACTTCAACTGTTGAAATTGTACTACTCAATTAACTATTTACCTCACCATCCTAAGTTTTTAATGACTGTGACAATAAATGCCTTTTAAAAACATGGTGGAGAAGGACGAAAAATATGGGAACCAGCAGTTTCCTTTTTTCCAACTAAGTATTCTATATTTATTAAAGACCGAATGTCGTCATGATTTAATACAATAAATCTTATGACCACAAATACTAAAACTGACTTTTTTAATTAGGAATTAACCTTTTCCCAAACAATCACTGGTTTTCACATCCGTGAGAAAAGAAGCCGTTCGAAAACCTTGTGTGAAAAGGAGAAAATGCTGGTAACCAGCATTTTCTCCTTTTCCAACAAGGTATTTCTACCCTTTCCAAAACATACTTCAATTTTTTATTCACAGTAATTTTGTCGTCTGGAAAAGCTGTCAAATTGAACCATTCTAAAATTTTGTCATTTGGTAAAGAGTTAAGTTACAACCTGATAAAGTAAATGAAGAGTAGGGGACACTCACAATACCCTTGCAAATACTAATGTAAATCAACCAGAATACTTATGCAAGACATTCTGGCAGAAAGATAAATTGCCAGGAGTATAATCCACAGTTTCTCAAGTTTTCTCCATGTTTTCAAAAGTTGTCTGCTGCAGCAGGGAGAAAAAGTTGTCTGAAGTGAGCAGTATGTTGAAAGTAAGACACGATGTTATCCTAAAAGAGTGGGTGTTGCATAAATAATTCCACCCTTTGGCATCCTACACATTTATGTTTGACCTGTTTCACAAACACCAAAGTTTAATTCTTTACCAAATGACAAAATTTAGGAAAAGTCCGCATTGAAAGCCTTTACAGACGACAAAATATATATAAATCAAGAACTGAAATCTATTTCAGGAAGATAAGAAAACATTGTGGGAAAAGTAGAAAATGTGGTTACCATTGTTTTACCCATTTCTCACAATGTTTTCTACCCTATCAGTATGAAAGACAAAGTCCAATATTTAAGTCACATTTAAATCGTCATTAGTAAATGCTTTCAAATTGGGCAAGTCATGGTTCCCTAAAGAGTTTGACCCTTTACCAAACGACAAAATTGTGGACCAGTCCAAATTGAAAGCATTTGCAAACGACAACCTAAGTATGGCTCAAAAACTGAAATTTGTCTTGGGAAGTGTAGAAAACATTGTGGGAAAAGGAGAAAATGCTGGTTGCCAGCATTTTCTCGTTTTTCTACAATGCTTTCAAAAGGCTTCTTTCTCGGGATTGTTGAAAGTCGGGATTGTGTGGTAAAGAGTTTAAAGTACTTTGTATTTCACTTTCAACTTTTTGGAAAAAAAGTTACAACCAGGCAAAAGGTACACACTTTGCTGCAGAAGTATTCAAGAAATTTCAGTTCTAAATATTCAAAATTCTAAAGCTTGATTAAAAGATTAAAACAAACAATGTAGATCCAAAACTTCAGTGATCAGTGCTCCAGCTAAAATCAGGATCAACAAGACACTTAGAAGCGCAAAGCACCAAGCGGGGGCGAGTGTGGGAGGTGGTGCTCCAGGTTATGATATTTTTTTCTAAATTTAGACCTTCTTTACAGTCTCTCCCTGCACTTCTGTTCTGACAAAATGAGTTTTTCTTTTTAAACCCTTTATGCCATAGACACCCATTTCTGCGCATTGCTTGCAGGAGCCTTTGGAAAACATTGTGGCAAAAGGTGAAATCATGACGAGCAATTTCACCTTTTGCCACAATGTTTTCTATGCTATCAAAAGGTGTCATATACACATAAGAAACAGCTTCATCCTTGCCATTATTTAGGGTCAATCACAGATACCACAGAAATGCTTTATGGGGTAAAGGGTTAAGCTTAACTCTTTACTAAATGACAGATTCATAGAGTGGTCCGAATTGAAAGCATTTGCAGATGACAAAATAAATGTGACTGAAGAATTAAAATTTGAATTGGGAAGGGTAGAAAACATTGTGAGAAAAGGAGAAAATGCTGGTCACCAGTATTTTCTCCTTTTTCCACAATGTTTCTAAAAGGCTTCTACTACCTCAGGGTTGCCAAAAATTGTCATTGTGTGGTAAAGAGCCAAAGCACCTTTCAATGCTAATGCTGCCTTTGCAGTCAGTGTGGATCAAGATCAGGCTGCACAAAATATGCAGCCTGATCTTTGATCTAATCTAACCAATTTACTAATCCATGGTAGCAAAAAAGCAACCATAAAATGGCTCTTATTTGGGTCATACCGGTATTCTAGGATAAAACTCTCTATCGGGTTTATTTGGCAACCTAGGGGTTAATTGTGGCTTGCTTCAAGAAAAGTTGGCTCTCTACAGATTGTAACAAGTTATACCTCTGATGATGATGATGACGATAATGATACTTACTGTTTGTTATGAAGAAAGAATATAACTGTGCACATCACAACTATCAGGGCCACACCACCAGTTATTAAAGCTATCATTGCAGCTGAAAATATATACAGAACAAGTCAATTATTACAATTACATATACTGTTTGCTGAATTTGATCCCCAATTGTCCCATCAGGGTGCTTGCTCTCTCTCTCTCTCTCTCTCTCTCTCTCTCTCTCTCTCTCTCTCTCTCTCTCACTCTCTCTCTTTCTCTGTCTCTCATATCATCATGAGGACGAAAGATAACACCTTTTGCCACACTGCATAACTTTTACAGATATTGTAATCTGAAAGCTGTTAGCTGACGGTGAAGAAGTATAGATGCAAGATTTAGATGTATGCTTTGTGCAGTCTGATCTTGATCTATACCATCCACATTAGCAATCAAATTCAGGTCAGGCACTACAAGGGTTCAGGTCTTCTGCCTGATAACTCTTTTCCACATCACAATGTAATAGACTTGTCCAAAATGAATGCATTAATTTTTGGACAGGCATGACAACATAAGTAAATAATGTTCATCTCTGAAAAGGTAGAGAACATTGCCAGAAAAAATGAAAATGCTTGTAACAAGTATCTTCTCTTTTTTCAAAATTGTTTTCAAGAGCTTATTTCTTTTTCCGGGACTGTATGGTACACTCACCCTGTTTACCAATATTATTTTGAGCAAAATCTCATTTTACAGTCTTTAGTCAAAATAGCAAAAAGGTTTGCTGTCTGGTCGGTGCAGTCTGGTCTTAACTCTTTACCAGACGACAAAATTTTAGACTGCTTCAAATTGAAAGCATTTGCAGACAACAAAATTAAGGTGACTGAAAATTTGAAATTTGTTCTGGGAAGGGTAGAAAACACTGTGGGAAAAGGAGAAAATGCTGGTTACCAGCATTTTCTCCTTTTCCTACAGTGTTTTCAAAAGGCTTCTTTCTCAGGGGCGTCAAAAGTAGGGATTGTGTGGTAATGGGTTAAACCCTTTACTACACACTCTAGACTTTCAGCTGACCTGATGACTTGGTTAAGGAAACATTGTGGGAAAAGGAGAAAATGCTGGTTACCAGCATTTTCTTCTTTCCCAAAAATGTTTTCTACCCTTTCAACACGAACGCCATCATTTCAGCCACAGTTAATTTCCTATCTGCAAACGCTTATGGTTTCAAAAAGTCAAAAGATTTGTCCTTCAATGACAAATTATTCTAAACTGTCTTCTTGTCTGGGAGAAGTTCTCCATAGGAAAGAAACTTTGTTGCTCTATTGACACAAGACATGTTTTATTTACACCCACAACTGAAGGACACATCTGAACATTTTTCAGTCATAACTGTCGAACAAAGCCCCCATTATAAATAGGGCCCCACAGTCCACATAAATGTGATAAGTTGATAAACAACTCAAAATTATTGCCAGATGCTTTAGTTATCCTTGTTCCTCTTTTAATCTTTACCTAAATACACAATTTTAGTTGACTCTTTACTTCACAATCCCGAATTTTAACGACCCTGAGAAAGATGCCTTCTAAAAACATTGTGGGAAAAGGAGAAAATGCTCACAGGTAACCAGCATTTTCTCCTTTCCCCACAATCTTTTCTTCCCTTCCCAAAACAAATTTCAAATTTTAAGCCACTTTTTTTTCTTGTCTGCAAATGCTTTCAATTTTGAGGTTTGGTAAAGAGTTTAAACTGAAAGCATTCACAAGCATCTGACCATTGTTTCAACTGGTGTAGGACAAAAGCTTACTAGGACAAAAGCCCACTAGGACAAAAGCCAACTACAACAAAAGCCCACTGGGACAAAAGCCTACTAGGACAAAAAACCACTGGACAAAAGCCAACTGGGACAAAAGCCCATAAGGACAAAAGCCCACTTTTAGTTATAATCATGTATTTAATCTAAAAAATTCGTATACATGTATATGATGCGACTTGTCTTTAAAAGAGTAGGAAACATTGTGTGAAAAGAAGAAAATGCTTTCTTACAAAAATGATTAAAGAAATGATTTTCTAACACTCTTCTATAAACAACGGGCTTTTGTCCTCCCTGCCAAAATTAACAGTGGAATTTTGTCCTGTGCCCTTTTGCACAGTGGGCTTTTGTACAGTGGGCTTTTGTCCCAGTGGGCTTTTGTCTCAGTCGGCTTTTGTCCGTTCCCGGTTTCAACAATGGTTATGTATGAAAGCAGCCAATGGTTTGAGCTGAATATTGTACCAAACAATCATTATGGTATGAGAAACCCCAGAACAGCATGAATAGGTGCACTTACTGCCACCATATAACTGCAATAATGTTGAAAAAATCTTTAACTCCAACAAAAAACAAAATTTTATAGACTGGTTCAAATTAAAGCATTTAACCCTTTCCCAAACAGCAAATTTTGGACCAGACCAAATTGAAAGCCTTCTGCGGATGAAAAATAAAGAGTTGCTAAAAAGATGATTTTTATATATGGTAGGGGAGAAAACATTGTGGGAAAAGGAGAAAATGCTGGTTACCAGCATTTTCTCCTTTTCCCACAATGTTTTCAAAAGGCTTCTATTCCTGACCCGTAAAAACCAGGGATTGTTTGGGAAAGGGTTCAAGACAACAAATGGATGTTGTAAAAAGTGTAAACTTTGTCTTTGAAAGAGTAGAAAACAATGTGGGAAAAGGAGAAAATGCTGGTTACCAGCATTTTCTCCTTTTCCCACATTGTTTTCTAAGGTCCTTATCCTAGTGGTCCTTAAAATTTGGAAGTGTGTGATACAAACCTAAAAACTATGCAATCATTTCAACCTTTGACAAAAATATTCTGGTTATCAGTGAGAACTGCATGTAAACTACACAATCCCTGCCTTACAACGAAGGCTTTCGAAAACACAATGTGATCTCTAGTGTATAGAAAGGTTTACAACAAAATTTGGCTAGGGAAAAAAAGCTACATTTCCCTTTTCCCAGGGTTTTTTATGCATCAGAGTGAATTTCTGTAATATGATATGATAAATCTGCAAAATGAATGCTTTGAATTCGGACCAACCTAAAATTTTTTATAAAGTGTGTTTCCTGATCAGAGTATGAAATTACAGACTTCATAGGATTCAGCACAATCAAGACTTTTAGCAACCCTGAAAGAGAATGTGTTTAAAAACACTGTGGGAGGAGAAGAAGATGCTGGTAACCAGCATTTTCTCCCTTTCTCACAATGTTTTCTATCTGTTGTTTAATAAAGGTTAACTCTTTACCACACAATCCCGACTTTTAACAACCATGAGAAAAAAGCCTTTTGAAAACATTGTAGGAAAAGGAAAAAATGCTGGTTACCAGCATTTTCTCCTTTTCCCACAATGTTTTCTACCCTTTCCAAATCAAATTTCAATTTTAGAGCCACATTTATTTTGTCGTCTGCAAATGCTTTCAATTTGGACAAGTCTACAATTTTGTCGTTTGGTAAGGAGTTAAGGGGTCAATACCATCATTGCAACTCCTGATTATTTGGTGACCAGCTAATCTAGAAACTGCAGTTCCAAGGCCATTTTAGGCAGAGTACCAGACTACACAATTCTGTGCAGAGAAGATAGATCAAAGTTTGTGCAGAATGATCTTGATCATACATTGTTCATAAAAACAATATAGTAAACATTTCTGTAAGAGTTCAGTGTACAGTGTATGTTATGGTAGGAAACCACAAGGTGCAATACCTAACAGACTGAATTCCTCAGAGTACATACTAAACATGCTAAATGTCAAATGTAATCTAAACTATTTATAGTAGATTAGCACTTGGTTAACCTCAATACCAGCTTTTACCCCATCTTTCACCTTGTATATCTGTGTGAAGCTTCTTGAAGTACAATTAAGCCAATCTGACACCAATTATACAAGAATCAGACATTCTGGCAAAAGGAGGTTTAATATGTATCTGTGGAGCATAATATCAACTAGGTGTCACAGTCTCCCAATACTGACCTCTTGTAGTTTGTTGGATGGTCAAAAATAGTGTTTGAAGAGAGGAATTTAGTAAAAGTCTATCAAACCCTTAAACAGGAGTAGAACGGGGTAATATCAGACACTTTTGGCATTTACGATTCGTTAAGTGTTCATTGGCTCACAAAGACGATTAAGTCTGTGGTCAACAATGGGCATTTTCACAAGCCAAGGTTATGATCACTATGTGGATCTTATCTTGGCGGATTGAGACTGATTTCGAGATTCCCACCACCTGCCCCCTATTGGATGCTACTTATTATCTCCCTTTACATCGTATTTCTTATAGCCAATGAAATGTCGTTTTACAAACCGCTTACCAATACAATCATTCAACATGAAGCAATAACCATAAACATACTTCAACATTCCATGGTCAGGTACTGGGATATAGCCTAAAACATCTGATAATTGATTGGTCACATTGAAACTTTATGTAAATATTGTTTGTCTATGTTTTCTTCGGTAATAAATCATTACAGATCCGGCACACATCCATGGAGGTATTCATGTTTACCTTTTCTTCCTTTTTCAAACCAATTTTAATTTTTCAATCACCTTTATTTTGTTGTCTGCAAAATGCTCTAAATTTGGACCAGTCTAAAATTTTCTCGAGGTAAATAGTTAATCCAGTCAAATTAACTGATACATCTCACTGTTTATTTCATAATGACATAATTATGGTTTGTTTTATTATTGGGTTTTTAAGTAGACTTAAAAAGTTTTTCAGTCTTTCTCTTTATTCTGTTTTTAGTATATTTAACGTCAAGTTACCCCGGATCCGTATTCACCAACCATTCTTAAGAACATTCTTTGTCTTTTTCTTAAGAATTTTCTGTATTTGTAAGTAACAAAACTTCTGATTGGCTAAACCATTTTGGCTAAACCAAATGGTTTAGCCAATCAGAAGTTGTGTTACTTACAAAGTTAGAAAACCTTGGAGAATAAGACTAAGAATATTCTCAAGAATGGTTGGTGAATACAGGCCCTGGTGTCTGATATTGCCCAGGCCTACTCTATGGGCTTTGAACGAGGGATGAGAGAAAAAAAGAAAACATGAAACCTAGAACCAACCTGTGTCATCTGTCACTGTTATAGGTGCCCCATGGTCTTGATGCTGTAGATTAGATTCCTGCTGATGACCATAGACAAAGGCTGAAAATATAAATATTCAACTTTATTTATCAACATAATTATCACCTTTTGCAGCATTTATCCATTATCTTTAAGTCACATGAATGGGTTTTAATTGTGCAATAAATGTAATGAGCGAAGACTTTTCAGTCTCGCTAAAACTGAAAAATTCATCTAGACTTATTTTTTAGCTTTTTTTTTTATGTTTATTTCTTGACCTATAACCTTCCATAAATCTTCATGCAAAATGCACCATTGCACAGATAATTAAGAGCAAAAACATGTAAAACAAGATGAATATGCTGAATCTTATGATTATGCAATAAAGATGTTAAAGTTGCATTTACAATATTGGGACGGATAGTGAGCCCATGATGTACAGGAAATCTATAGTTTGACTGTCCATTATGTAATTTGTGTGTGGGAAGTTACACTTCCTGCCAATAGATAACGAAAATATGCCGTGTCAGCTACCAACAATAGGATGGGCAATTACTGGCCAGGTATTGTCTGGTTGTGAAAGCTTAATTAGCCAATTACTACACCACACAAAATTATTTCAGGCCTACCTAGAAAATAGTTACTAAAGAAAAAGAGGCCAAGATGCTCACAGTCATGGGTGGAACAATATGCATAGTTGTGACCTTAACTCTTTACCAAACAATCGCCAGTTTTTACGACTCTTGGAAAGAATCCTTTTTAAAACGTTGAAAGTAACCAGCATTTTCTCCTTTTCCCACAATGTTTTCTACCTTTCCATAACAAATTTCAATTTTTGAGTTAACCCTTTACCAAACAATCCCTGGTTTTTACGACCCTGGAATAAAAGCCTTTGGAAAACATTGTGGGGAAAAGGAGAAAATGCTGGTATATATCATTTTCTCCTTTTCCCATAATGTTTTCTACCCTGATGAAAATGAATTGCATTATAGCCAAGAAGTCACCACACAACAATAGCTCCATAAAATCCAATTTGTCTTGACTAAATCATGAGGTAGAATGGTCCATGAATGATGATGAAAATTATAATGTTCTTTTCTTAGTAAGGGAGAACTAGAGCTGTCACTGAATGTAACTTAATACCCCCACCAGTGCTTTGACGGAAACAGGCATTTGCTAGTATTTTGTAAAGACAGACACACAGACAGACAGGCCGATTCCAGTATACCCCCAAAAACCATTTGTTTTGCTGGGGTATAAAAAATACACTAGAAATGATCTGCCTATACTGGGATTAAAACCTACAACCTTCAAGACCATAATTAAGTGACTCTATCACCTTAGCTACCTACAAGCCTTCGTAATGATTTCTCAAAACATGTAAAATGAAATCTGATTAGATGCCATTACAAGGCGCTAAGAAACTCATTAACATGTTTTGTTAATATCATTTTGGATTTGAATTGGTACACTTTCATGTTTGATAATGATCAGACAGCACATATGTTAAAGACCTATCACTGACCTCAAACAGTCGGACTGTCCAATTAATTTGGGATAATATTCTATCTAAAACAACCTTGAAATTCCCACATGTGTATGTATTGTTCATAAAATTTAGAGGTTACTTTAGCATCTTGATTATTAATTACTAGGAATTCCAAAATATAAGCATGATACTGACTGATTCAATTCCAGTAATTGACTTCACAGTCATTACAGCTAAATGAGTAAGAGGCCAAATATATCCCAGTTGTACATTCTCTAAGGTTACTAATTTGATCGATCAATAAGTTTTCTGAATACTCTGAGAGAAAGTTCTGGCCCAATTCCAGTATCGATAACCCAGACAATGAGTAACCCACTCCCCTGTATGTGCCAGCTTTACTCTTTACGAGGCGTGAACAATTTTCGAGGTGTCCATATTCAAAGTGTTTACCAATAACAAATAAAATGAGGCCTAATGGAATGTGTCCTTTGAACTGAAATTTAATATTGTGGAAAAGACTGAATTCAGATTTAATACCAGCATTGCACCAGTTTTAGACACACTGTTTTCAAACACCTTCTTTTACAGGGTAAAAAACCCACAGGTTGTGCTCTAGAAGTACGGTATTTGACAAGCAATTACAGGCAACAGTCACTAGTGGATTTCGAAATTTCACCATGTCTCACACTTCAATTCTTTTTATGATCCTTGGCAATTATGATGCGAACCTGCATTTTCTCCTTATTCCAGGATGTTTTCTACTGTTTCAAATACACATTCAGCTATTTTAGCTATACTTAAATTTTTTGTTGTCTGGAAAAGTTGCTTAACTCTTTACCACACAATCCTGACTTTTGACGACCCTGAGAAAGAAGCCTTTTGAAAACATTGTGAGAAAAGGAGCAAATGCTGGTAACCAGCATTTTCTCTTTTTTCCACAATCTTTTCTACCTTTTCCAATTCAAAATTCAATTTTTCAGGCACATTTATTTTGTCATCAGCAAATGCTTTCAAGTTCGACTAGTCATCCAAAAAAACAACAAATTTTCTCTTTAGGCCAAGATGTTTTCTAAACTATCAAGGACGAATATCAACATTTAAGCCACCTTTGTCATCTGTAAATGCTTGGAATTTGGACCAGCCTAAAATTTTGTTATTTGGTAGAGAGTTAAGGGTTTAAATTTTAGTCAATTCTTATTCAAAGTACATGTCATTTTCTTCTGCCTTCGTAAAAGTATCATTCACTTCAAAAAAATTGTTTAGAGGCACTACAGGGGTTCACATTTTATAGATAACAACTGACAAAAAAAAAGATGGACTACTCTTTCACTATTACTCTTTATCACACAATCCCGACTTATAACAAAAGAAGCCTTTTGAAAGCATAATGTAGGAAAAGGAGAAAATCCTGGTTACCAGCATTTTCTCCTTTTCTCACAATGTTTTCTACTCTATCAAAGAAAAAATTGCACCATTTGAGCAACACTGACATTATTATCTGCAAATGCACTGAATTTAAACCAGTCTAAAATTTTGTCATTTTGCAAGGAGTTTCAAAACCTTTACCAGGCAACTGATAAAATCCTAGACTTGTCTAAATAACAAGCATTTGCAGACTGGTAACCAGCATTTTCTCCTTTTCCCAAAATGTTGTCTACAATTCCAAAGAGAAAGTTTATTTTTTTAATAACATTTAACTCTTTTCCACACGATAAAATTTTAGACTGGTTCAAATTGAAAGCATTTGCAGACGACAAAATAAAGGTGGTGACTGAAAAATTGAAATTTATTCTGGGAAGAGTAGAAAACACTGTGGGAAAAGGAGAAAATGCTGCTTACCAGCATTCTTCTTAAGGGTTGTTAAAAGTCGGGATTGCTTGGTATAGGTTTAAAGGTAAGGGTTTGTGGTAAAATGTTAATATTAAATTGAATCCAATAATGTTTTATAATGATTCAGAACTACAACAAAGACAATCAAGAGCGATTCAACTTTACTATATCACAAACTAGTGAATGATGAAGATCAAAGATCAGTCTAAACATTTTCATATATTTCGTGAAGTCAGATCTTTTGGTTTAATACCTTCATCAACAGGTAGTTATCTTCACGCTGTCAAAGGATTGAGAATTGTCAACAAATAGTTGAAATACACAAGCCACACCCGATCCCATTCCTTCCCCCGAGACATCATTCAAGGAAGAAAGAGCTGTTAGGCATCATTCCCTACTGTTCCCACAATGTTTTCAAAGAAGACTCATTATCTCATCATTAGATCCATGTTGAACCCCTTATCACACAATCTCAAGTTTTGACCCTTAGAATAAAAGGCTTTTGAAAAGTTTGTCGGAAAAAAAAAGAAAAAGTTGGCAACCAGCTTTTTTATTTATTTCTCTACAGTCTTCAATGACAAATCACCATCTTTCAACACTTTACTACACAATACCAACCTCAAACAACCCTGAATTTAGAAAACATTGCAGAAAATATTCATTTTTCCTTTTCCCACAAGGTTTATCTGCCCCATCAAAGACAGAACCCCTCATTATAGCAACATTTGTCATCTGCAAATGCTTCGAGTTCAGTTCTGTAAAAAAAAGCAGTTGTTGATAAAAAGTTAACTCTTTACTACACAATCCCGACTTTTAACAACCCTCACCCAGGGAAAAAAGCCTTTTGAAATCATTGTTCGAAAAGGAGAAAATGCTGGTAACCAGCATTTTCTCCTTTTCCCACAATGTTTTGTACCCTTCCAAAACCAAATTTCAATTTTTTAGTCACATTTAATTTGTGTTCTGCAAATGCTTTCGATTTGGACCAGTCTAAAATTTTATCGTTTTGTAAAGAGCTCAGCCGGACTTTTAATTTGTCACCTGCTATTATGCTTTCAACCCAGGGAAAACTCTGATTTAATCTTAACCCATTACCACACAATCCCTACTTTTGACGCCGCTGAGAAAGAAGCATTTAGAAAACATTGTGGGAAAAGGAGAAAATGATGATAACCAGCATTTTCTCCTTTTCCCACAATGTTTTCTACCCTTCACAAAACAAATTTCAAATCTTCAGTCACTTTTATTTTGTCATCTGCAAATGCTTTCAATTTGGACCAGTCTAAAATATTATCATGTGGTAATGGGTTAACCCAATACCATGCACACAATCCCTACTTTTGATGACTGCAAGAAAGAAGTGTATACAAATCATTGTGAGAAAAGGAAAAAATGCTGGTAACCAACATTTTACCTTTTCCCCCATTGTTTTCTACCCTTCACAATAGCAACTTTCGAATTTTTAGTCACTATTTTTTTTTCTGCAAATGCTTTTGATTTGGACAACCCTAAAATGTTTTTTGGTGATGAGTTTAAGTAAATCATTACGAAGTGGTCTAAAAGTAATAAATTTCAAGCTTTCTGTTTGGACAATTCTAAGATCTTCATCAGTTTCTAGTGTCACAGGTAAAGAATAAACTGATCTGGAACAGAAAGAGGTACAAAGGAACTGTGATAAATTGAGACATTAATTTCTTCAACACATTTTTCATTCAATAAATCTAAAAATCATAAAATGACTGAATGTTTACCAGCTGTTTGCCATTTTATTTTAAAGTTCTGACTTCAAAAGTAGCATAAAAAATGCAGTAATGCATGGTTTTAACTCTTTAACCCTTTCCAAAATGACAAATTTTAGACTGTCCCAAACTCAAAATGTTTGCAGATGACAATTTTGAATTTGATGAGAATGGCAGAAAATTTTCCAATAGGCTAGTAAACACTGTGGGAGAAGGAAAAATTGCTTGTAACAACTAATTTCTCATTTTCCCAGAGTGTTTTCTACCCATTTGGAGAACTTAAGTCTCGAATTTCAACTATCCTGCTGTAAAAGGCTTTTGAAAATGTAGTGAGAAAAGGAAACTTAACGTAAACCAGCATTTTCTCCTTTTTCCATAATATTTTATGACCCTTCAAAGAGAAATCCTTATCATTTGAGACACATCATAGGCGTAACTTCTATTACGCACACCACAAGAGTGCGTAATGTAAAAAAAAAAAAATTGAGAGTATGTCGTAGGTTGCTTCTTTTAGCGTATTCTTCAGTTTGGCCGTTTTCTAGTAACCTCAGAAGAGACTCAAAATCATTCTACAGCCTTCTTGAATATCGAAATCTTCTGAGGGGATCCCTCCCAACCCCCTTCACCCCCCCCCCCCCACGAGAGGGAGAGTGCCCCTTTCGTGCTCTCCCCGCAACGAGAAAGCAAGAAAGGGGGCATACTGTGCTCAGAAACGCCTATGGCGTTCATGCGCGCGTATAACTTACTTTTACTTGGTTACGCCCCTGCACATTAACTCTTTACCACACAATCCCGACTTTTCACGATCTTGTGATAGAAACCTTTTGAAAACATTGTAAGAAAAGAAGAAAATGCTGGTAACAAGCATTTTCTTCTTTTCCCACAATGTTTTCTACCGCACTGGAAACGAATTTCAATTTTTGAGTTGTGTTTATTTTGTTGTCTGCAAATGCTTTGAATTTGGACCAGTCTAAAATTAGGTTGTTTGGTAAAGAGTCAAACATGCAATCATTCTGTAAATATGTATAATATAGATGAGCTAAAGATTTTGTTATGTAGTAAAGGGTTAAAAAACAGAATAAAATATTCCAGGGTGAAAAACATTATGATGAATAATAAAAAAAAAAATGTTTAATTCAACACTTGAAAATTGTAAGATGTTTGATAAAAAACCTTCACAAAAACCCTGGCGGGTAACCCACTCTGTGTACATAGAGCTTATCTTTATCAGCCAGTTCAGTGATGTTTATAATAGGAGTGGGTGGGTGGGTGGATGGTGTCAAAAAACGGTCATAAACTTTCTTGAAGGTCTGTCAGTTTCTCTCATTATTTATTAATTGACCCTTACATCTCCATATGATTGAAATGAGCTTTTCTGACGTTAGAGGATTCTTTTAGTCAATGATATATTTTAACCCTTAACCCTGTACCAAGCAATAAAGTTCTAGACTTGTTTTCCCTGAATGCTTACTCTTTGAGCGCCTTTGACCCTTTACCCCACAAGGCATTTCTATGGCATCTCTAATTGACTCTAAATAACAGCAAGGATGAAGCAGTTTCTTATGGGTATATGACACCTTTTGATAGCATAGAAAACATATTGTGACAAAAGGTGAAATTGCTCGTCACGAGCAATTTCACCTTTTGCCACAATGTTTTCCAAAGGCTCCTACAAGCAATGTGTAGAAATGAGTATCTATGGAGTAAAGGGTTAACTCTTTACCAAACTGTAAAATCTTCAGTTGTTCCACATTGAAAGCACTTGCAGATGACATAATAAACGTAACTCAAAAATTGAAATATGTTTCCAGCAGGGCAGAAAACATTGTTTGAAAAGGAGAAAATGCTGGTTACCAGCATTTTCTCCTTTTCACACAATGTTTTCAAAAGTTTTTTTTTTTCTCAGGGTCGTTCAAATTCAAGATTGTGTGGAAAAGGGTTAAAAGATATGATTATGTGGTAGAGGGTTACAATGGCAAAAAAAAACCAATGCACTCTTTCATTCTGGAATAACACCAAAAAGATTGCAAATTCATGGCATACTTTATTGTCTGTAGTGTTTGTACAAATCCAACACAGTGTCAATCAAAGATCACACAGCACATTTTATTGAGTCTGATCTTGATCTACTCTTGCTGTGATTCAGACACCTTTATAATAAAAGGTGCTTAACTCTTTACAACACAAATCCTTTTTAACTTTTAACAACCCTAAGAAAGAAGGCTTATGAAAACATTGTGGGAAAAAGACCCTAACCCTAACCCTTACCAAACAGCAAATTTTAGACTTGTCCAAAGTGAAAACATTTGCAGACAACAAAATAAACATGACTGAAAATTTGAAACATGACTTTAGAAGAGCAGATCTGATGTCAAAAAAAAAGAAGAAACATTGTGGAAAAAGGAGAAATGCTGGCCACCGGCATTTCCTCCTTTTCCCACTATGTTTTCAAAAGCCTTCTTTCACTAGAGTTGTTTATAACTGGGATCATGTGGTAAGGGGTAAATGAAAATTCTAGGAAAACCCTGTTGGGGGTTTTCCATATGATATCACAAACAAAAAGTACATGTAGCACTGAACATAAAATTATCTTGGAAACCTTGGATAAACTTTCTACCTGAGGACAAATTTTATATTTTGTCTAAATTAAAAGCAAATTTTGTAGGAGACCAATTAAGTGTGGCTCACATAAGAGCATTTCGTCTATGACAGGGCGGAAAATGTTGTGAGATAGGGGAGAAAACTTATTATCATAATCTGAGCATTGTTTGCCTTTTCCATAATGTTTTCAAAGGATTTCTAGGTCATGTTTGTAAAGCATGGGTTACAAAATGGACCAAATTACAATCAGATTTGATAGATTATGGTGCACACACTTTCAAACTTTCGCGAAAAATATTCTTCAGAATAACGAAAAACAACTAAGAATGAAAAACAAATTTGTCCATCATCCATATTACTTTTCATTTGATATTTCCACCAACAGTAAAGGGTTTTCACTTGATGGGCTTGCATTTCCAAAGCACTGAAGCTCAGCATCGGTACAGCAAGATAAAAAGGCAATATTTCTGTACAATACAGTTGTGTACAACCCTGGGATGGGTCCTCTAAATGGAAATTCAATTTTTCTGTCCTATGTAATCTTTGGTTCAACAAGTTTCCTCTCAGACAAAACACAGCTGAATTTTTCCCTTCATATATCGTTCGAAGCATTTTCTCCTTTTCTCAATGTTTTCTATAGGCATTTTTTTCCGCAGGGTCATTTAACCCATTACCACACAATCTCTATTTTTGACGCCCCTGAGAAAGAAGCCTTTAGAAAACACTGTGGGAAAAGGAGAAAATGCTGGTAACCAGCATTTTCTCCTTTTCCCACAGTGTTTTTTACCCTTCCCAGGACAAATTTCAATTTTTCAGTCACCTTTATTTTGTCGTCTGCAAATGCTTTTAAAGTGGACCTGTCTAAATTTTTCTCATGTGGTAAAGAGTTAAACCATTACCAAACGACAATATTTTAGACTGGTCCAAATTGAAAGCATTTGCAGACGACAAAATAAAAGTGACTGAAAATTTGAAATTTGTTTTGTGAAGGATAGAAAACATTGTGGGAAAAGGAGAAAATGCTGGTTACCAGCATTTTCTCCTTTTCCCACAATGTTTTCTAAAGGCTTCTTTCTCAGGGTCGTCAAAAGTAGGGATTGTGTGGTAATGGGTTAAACTAGCGATCATGGGGTTGTTAAGGATTAACATGTCATTGAAACAAGACTTAGTTATTAGTTATCTCTTTCCCAAAGGACACAAAATTGTAGACCAGTCCAAATTGGAAGCACTTGCAGACGACAAAATAAATGGGAATAAAGAATTGAAATTTGATCTGGGAAGGGAAGAAAACATGGTGGGAAAAGGAGAAAATGCTGGTTACCAGCATTTTCTCCTTTTCCTGCCATGTTTTCAAAAGGCTTCTTTCTCAGTCATTAAAAGTCTGGATTGTGTGGTAAAGACTTAAACTTATTTATTTTACAACGATTGAGAAACAAGTTCTAACGATTTAAATCTTTCTTGATTCCGCTTTCTGGGAACTACACCAGTACTCGGGCTAAACATGCGGGTCACTGAAAAATCCTTAAGTTGACATCCGCTCCTACAGATCAAACTCAGGACCTTATGGTTACAGGGCCAACGCTGACTACAACAACAGACACCACACGAAACAAGACTTGAGTATGCTTAAAATGCTCTTGAGATTTCTTCCTGCACCTTGGACAAAAGACAAGATAGAAAAGATGAGTACTTACAAGGACATAGCACTTCAACTTGATATTAACTCTTAGTTTATAACGACAAATTTGTCGACTGGTCCACTTGAAAACATTAGCAGAAGACAAAATAAATTTGACTTAAAATTTGAAATTTGGTTTGGGAAGGATACAAAACATTGCAGGTAAAGAAGAAAATGCTAGTGAGTAGTATTTTCTCCTTTTTCCACAATGTTTTCAAAAGGCTTCTTTCCCAGGGTCACTAAAAGTCAGGTTTTATTGATTGACTGTACAGTGCTTAAGGCCATTTTCAACATTACTTCAGTTACATTGTGGTGGCCAGTGCACCTATCCATGCATTCCTGGAGTTTTTTTTACTGGTAACCTGTGTTTTCTCCTTTTCCCACAATGTTTTCTGCCCTGCTGGAAACAAATTTCAATATTTGAAGTAAGTTTATTTTGTCGTCTGCAAATGTTTTCAATTTGGACCATTCTAAATTTAGTCATTTGGTCAAGAGTTAACAGTTAATGTTTTTCACTGACTGAAAATAGCAGAAGTCTACCTTTTTACCAGACAAACAAATTGTAGACTAGTCTAAGTCTAAAACATAATGCATCTGGAATTTCATTTAAAAAATATAGAAAACTTTGTGGGAAAAGGAGAAAATGCTGGTTAGCAGCATTTCCTCCTCTACCTTAGTTAGAAGTGGAATTCTTGCTATAGCTTTAATCTTTTACCAAATGACAAAATTTTCGGACTTGTTCCAAATTGAAAGCATTTACAGACAAAAATATAAACATGGGTTAAACTATGAAAACTGTCTCTGATAGGATAGGAAACATTGTAGGAAAAGGAGAAAATGCTGGTTACCAGCATCTTCTCCTTTTCCTACAATGTTTTCAAAAGCATTCTTTGCAAGGGTTGTGAAAACCAGGGATTATTTTGGAAAGTGTTAACAATCCTATGATGAAGCGTAATAGTCCATAATTTTGTTAACTATCTGATATAGAGCCTGTCTGCTTTTTGGAATTTAGTATGGCCATTTAATGCCCTCCCCCATCCGGAGTTCCCTGAATACCAACATTGTCTGCGCATGTCATATTCTTTGAAGATTTGACCTGTCTTATATGATGCATCGCCACGAAAGCGGACAGACTGTAATATTACACTCTATAAAGTAGCAATGTAGGAAATAGCTTTTATCAATACGTTGAGGAGAAATGAGACCTGCTTTAGCTCCGGATTTCTCTAAACTGCTGATCATAGCTGAGTGAATTGCACGAGGTAGCGTTTTATTGAGTAAACATTTATTTTAGTTTGAAATTCAAAGTAACGGTTGTCGCATAGGAAAGTGGTTTAGTTCTGTACCCAGGATGCCCAAATTAGACAGATGAGTATTCATAGAATGCCATCTAGCGGGAGATAATAGAATACCAAAGGTATGAGTTGGAACAGAACACGAGAGGGAGCCCTTGGTTTCAAACATGGGCTTTGGGAAAACCCAAAGAAAATTTTTGGAATGAAAGAAGTTTTAAGAAGCGGTTCTAATGTATTACCCCTTTACCAAACAATCCCTGGTTTTTACAACCCAGAGATAGAAGCCTTTTGAAAACATTGTGGGAAAAGGAGAAAATGCTGGTAACCAGCATTTTCTCCTTTTCTCACAATGTTTTCTACCCCGCTGGAAACAAATTTAAATTTTTGAGTTGCGTTTATTCTATCGTCTGCAAGTACTTTCAATTTAGCCCAGTCTGAAATTTTGTGGTTCGGTAAAGGGTTACGAGAGCATTCGGCTTGGAAAACAGCAAAGTTGGAAAACTGAAAGAAAAATGTTCGTCCAATTCCATATTATACAGAGAAGTGGCCCTGCCATAACAGGACTGGCCAAACCATCAACTGCAGCTTTGTAAGATAGATTTCTGCAGGGACTTCAACTAAATTGTTGACCATTAGTATTAATACCAGAAATTACTCCATTCTAACTTCGTAACCCATTACCACAGTCACAATCCCTACTTTTGACGACCCTGAGAAAGAAGCCTTTATAAAATATTGTGGGAAATGGAGAAAATGCTGGTAATGCTCTTCACAACACAAATTTCAAATTTTCAGCCACTTTTATTTTGTTGTCTCACTTGTCTGCAAATGCTTTTGATTTGGACAAGCCTAAAACATTGTTGTTTTGGTAAAGAGTAAAATAAGTAACAACAACATAATTATTCTACCAGTCCAAACTGGAAGCATTTTGTAGACAAAATAAATTCGGTTCAAACTATGAAATTTGTCTGGGAATGAATAGAAAACATTTTGGGAAAAGGAGAAAATGCAGGCTACCGGCATTTACTCCTTTTCCACAATGTTTTCAAAAGCTGTCTTTCTCATGGTTGCCTAAACTTGAGGTTGTATGAGAAAGGGTTGATTCATAACATTAATTATTTTTCTTCCTTTCCCACCATATTTATTGCCCTTATTTACTCCATAGATACTCTTTGCTACGCATTGCTTGTATGAGCGTTTGGAAAACATTGTGGCAAAAGGTGAAATTGCTCGTGACGAGCAATTTCACCTTTTGCCTCAATGATTTCTATGCTATCAAAAGGTGTCATATACACATAACAAACAGCTTCATCCTTGCTGTTATTTTAGGGTCAATTACAGATACCATAGAAATGCCTTATGGGGTAAAGGGTTAAAAGGAAAAATTTCATCACTCACACTTAAAGGTGGGTATTTAGAATTTTCACATCACACCAAATTAAAAAATATATATACCATTGAAATTTATATGAAAAAACAATACAAGTCATCAATAATTAAGAATCATGAAATTAAAAAAAAAATTTTTTTTGATTGTATTCCCTTAAAAGGCTACGTAGCCTCTTAAGCTATTTTTAGATTTCGCGCCAAAAATCAATAAAGCATTGTGGGAATGTCAAATGACTGGCATGTGACTGATAATGCTTAAACTCCATTACATAACAAACATGTAATAATTGTTTTCCATTATGGACGGATGTTTGTAACTTTGTCTGTGTTTTCCTCATCTTCGCGAGCCAAGGATACTAACTCCACTTTGTTCGTTATGTACCTTGGCCGCTCGCCTCTTTAAAAATCGAAACTCCCGCTGCGCCACCTATCGAATATCACAAGTTGCGTAACCTTTGCTGATGTTATTTCTGACCAATCAAGATGCTCGTAAAAAAATTGTTGGGCAATGCATCAAATATGGCTGCGCTTTCGGAATCATCAGATCAGAAACAAGACGAACAGACATACGATAATCCGCAATCATTTGGCTGTAGAACCCGTCCTAATACTTCACATAATTGATCGTAAACTATATAAAACTTATTAAATATCGATCGTCTACTCTTTTTTGGCAAATTTTCGTCACAGACACGACAACTTTCGTTTTTGATGGGCGCCGCCATTGTTGTTTTCTGTTTTGCGAAAGATTTCTTGTTACGAATGGTTTGATTGGACGCGATGGGTTTTGATCGCATCCAATGAAATGGCGCAGCGGGAGCTTCGATTTTTAAAGAGGCGAGAGGCCAAGGGTACTACCTTAGTATCCTTGGCTTGTGAAGATGGTGTTTTCCTGTATCTAAATGAGAAAATTGATAATCTAAAAATAGAATGTGTCTCCCGTTGGTGTCATACTGGTTCGTAATAAATCTCTAATTTCTTGAGTTATCGGATGGTTTTCGACTACTGAGGTTTTATGAAGGCAAATTAAAAGGCTATGTGAGCCTAAGGATGATTCTTTTGCATTTTTGTAAAATTTTCGTCCCAAAATCTGAAGGGCCACCTTTAAGTTAATTTTTCATCTGCAGATGCTTTCAATTTGGACAAGTCTAATATTTTCTTGTTTGGCAAAGAGTTAACCCAAGCCTTGCAAGCTAAAAGAACAAAATGGACATTCACAATCAGTATAAAACATGCAGATATTTCAAATTCAACAATGATTGTTAGACTGTTAAAAATGCAGACATGGTACAAAAGATCTATGATCAAACTGCATGTTCTGTGCAGACTGATCTTGATCTACAGTTTCTGCATGATTAGTTTTTTTCAAATTACATTCAGATACAGCAATACAAGGGTTGAAGATATCTTGAAACATATAGGGGATTTTTTTGCCAAACATGGGCATTTTCTCAAGTGCAACACTTATACAAAATCTTTTAACTCTTTATCAAACAACAAAATTTTAGACTGGTCCAAACTAAAAGCATTTGCAGACGACAAAATAAAAGTGACAGGAAATGTGAAATTTGTTTTGGACAGGGAAGAAAACATAGTGGGAAAAGGAGAAAATGCTGGGTACCAGCATTTTCCTCTTTTCCCACAATGTTTTCGGAAGGTTTGTATCTCAGGGTCGTGAAAACCAGGGACTGTTTGGTAAAGGATTAAAGAATGCTCTGGAAAACACCATGGGAAAAGGAGAAAATGCTGGCATTTTTTCTTTTTTCAAACAATGTTTTCTATCATTCTCAAAAATCAGTCCCAATTTTTCGATGTCATTTGATATGTCGTGTGCAAATGCTTTCAATTCGGAGAAGTCATTAATTTTGTGGTTTGGTAAAGAGTTAAGTTCATTTATCTTGACCGCAAGTGCATTATATCATAATATATTACAATACACAATCAGGTTCAGAACTTCACAAAACACTATAAAGTTCAAAATAAGCCAATTCTCCGCAAGTCCCCAAGTTTTTTACCCCAAATGCCCTTTCCCACACAATGATGACTTTTGACAACCCTTGGAAAGAAGCCTTTTGAAAACAATGTGGCAAGAGGAGAAAATGCTGGTAACCATCAATTTCTCCTTTTTCCACAATGTTTTTTACCTGATCAATAAATAATTGCACCATTTGAGCCACACTGAAATTGTCGTCTGCAAATGCCTTCAGTTTGGACAGGGCATTTTTTTTCGTCTGGTAAAGGGTTAACCCATTACCACACAATCCCTACTTTTGATGGCCCGGAGAGAGACGCCTTTAGAAAACATTGTGGGAAAAGGAGAAAATGCTGGTAACCAGCATTTTCTCCTTTTCCTACAATGTTTTCTATCCTTTACAAAACAAATTTCAAATTTTAAATCACTTTTATTTTGTTGTCTGCAAATGCTTTCGATTTGGACAAGCCTAAAAATTTGTCGTTTCGGAATGAGTTAAATGAAAATTTTGTTGCGTAAGTTTCTGGCTTTTTTCATCAGCCTATCAAAATTTGGATGAAGCCACTCTATAATATTATTGTAATTAATTTTTTTCAAATTTATGAACAGTTTTCTTTTCTATTTCCCTCCATTTCACAGATTCCTTACTCGGACATCTGCTACACCTTCTTTTGATTGATTGAAAGTATGATAGTTAACCCATTACCACACAATCCCTACTTTTGACCACCCTCAAACAGAAACCTTAAGAGAACATTGTGGGAAGAGGAGAAAATGCTGGTAACCAGCGTTTTCTTCTTTTCCCACAATATTTTCAACCCTGTCAAGATCAAATTCCAATACTTGAGTCACATTTAACTCTACCCGATATGCCAATTTGAAGCTCTTCCATTTCAGCAGCAAATAAAGATATGATGTCAAAAATATGGACAAATGAGGATTCTAATATCTGATTGAGTGGAAAACATTGCGGGAAAAGGAGAAATTGCTCGGTTAGAGCAATTTCTCCTATTCCCACAATGTTTTCAAAAGCTGTCTGTTGTTGATACATCAAAATGAGTATCTATGGAGTAAAGGGTTAAACTGTCGTCTGCAAATGATTTCAATTTGGACAATGCCAAAAATTTATCGCCAACGCCATTTTCAATAACATACCAGTTATGTCATGGTGGCCAATAGACCAGTTCTATTCGTGTTTTCCTGGAATTTCTTTTACCATAACCATTTTTCCCAAGCCATGATTACTTTCCAACATAAAACAATGCCAAAACAATGATCATAAGATTAAGTACGACAGGAATGAGTCCTGCGGCAATGAATATCATCAATCCTCGGAAAGAAATTAGCCAAGCTGTAGATACCAATACCTTAGTCTCAAGCCTTGCAGGCTACCCACTGCCCTGCAAGGGCTCAGTCCTCTTTTCTAAAAGTTGTCTGTCAGATAATAGAATGGTGAGCCACATGCTTATTTCCTATCTCATTTAACTCTTTACCAAATGATGCAATTTTAGACTGCTCCAAATTGAAAGCATTTGCAGATGACAAAATGAAAGTGACAGAAAATTTGAAATTTGTTTTGGGAAGGGAAGAAAACATTGTGGGAAAAGGAGAGAATGCTGGTTACCAGCATTTTCTCCTTTTCCCTCAATGTTTTCAGAATGTATCTTTTTCAGGGTCGTTTAAAGTCTGGATAGTGTAGTAAAGAGTTAACAACTTTTGCAATAATCTGTAACTCTTTTGCTTGCCAACCACCTAAGTAAATGCTACTTTTTGCAAGGTAGAAAAGTGTATTTCCAAAGCAACTGATCTTTGACGATGATGTCGATAGTTGGTTAACAGTAGGTATTTGACATTGTTGATCAAGGATCAGACTGCAAAAGTTAGTACCCAATAAATGTACATAGATACATGTACCACCTTTCCACCACTGCTCCTGTGGCATCTGATTGTTAAATATGGGCATGTCAAACTTCACTGAACCTTACCATAACCCATATTGATTATTGAGATTTCACAAGGATACTTAACCATAAGCTGTGAAGGGCGACTCATGGACTTTTTGCGGACAGTGTAAACAGAAGATATTTTTCAAGAAGAAATATCTTTGTCAATTATATAGCAAATTTTGGGTCTTAACTTTTAAACACAATCCGGAGTTTTAACAACCCTCAGAAAGAAGGCTCTTTAAATCTTTGAGGGAAAAGAAGGAAATGCTGGTGAAAATGATGGTAACCAACATTTTCTCCTTTTCTCCCCACAATGTTTAATACAAAATACACTGTTTCAGCCACACTGATATTGTCATCTGCATATGCATTCAATTTGGACAAAGCCAAATTTCTTTTTTTCGTCTGGTAAAGGGTCAAAGGTTACAAGCTGTCTCCTAGAATTTCTGTTTCAGGAGTTAGTTAACCTTTTACTTCATGGATACTCAATTTTCTATGCATTGCTTGTAGAAGCCTTTGGAAAACATTGTGGCAAAAGGTGAAATTGCTCGTGACGAGCAATTCCCCCTTTTTTTTTCCACAATGTTTTCTATCCTATCAAAAGGTGTCATATACACACAAAAGGTGTCATATACACATAAGAAACTGCTTCATCCTTGCTGTTATTTAGGGTCATTCAAATAGAACTACCAAAGAAATGCCATATGGGGTAAAGGGTCAACAAATCAAATTAAACAAAATAGAACACTCACGAAACTGGCAAATAAAGTTGTACTCATAAGGTGACATGTGACAGTGATAGTCATGCCATCTCCAATTGTCACTTCTCCTCATCAATGCACAATTTTCTAACGATATAAGCCCAAGGAACTTGCCAGGTTCACCTTCAGCCCAGAAAGTGAACTTTAAATTTTCCCCTGGAAAGAAGAGTTCAACGATCTTTTAAATTCTAAATTACAATTATAGTTTAACCCTTTACCACACAATGACGACTTTTAACTACCCTGAGAAAGAAGCCTTTTGAAAACATCGTGAGAAAAGGAGACAATTCTGGTAACCAGCATTTTCTTCTTTCCCACGTTTTCTACCCTGTTACAGAAAAATTTCATCACTTAACCCATTACCATACAATCCCTATTTTTGAAGACCCTGAGAAAGAAGCCTTCTGGAAACATTGGGGGAAAAGGAGAAAATGCTGATAAAAACCAGAATTTTGTTGAGTTGCCATAAATTTAAATTTCCATGGTATTTAACGCCATTTTCAAAAGTATATCAAATATGTTTCAGCAATCAGTGCACTTATCAATACTTTCCCAACAGTTCCTTTTATCAGTACTTTGCAAAATGTTCTTCCCAAGCCACTGGTTTTCCATATATATAACCATTCAATGTTAAAACAATGACCAGTGATGAGAGAAGAATGAATCCTGTCCCAAAGACTATAAACAACCCCTGATCTCACGTCCCGCATACTACTTAATGTGCTACAAGGTTTTGAAAAAGAGTGGAGTACTACAATACTTCCCTTCCCAATAGCTCTGTATAAATGTTGTAGAAAAACATTGTTACCTGTGGTCCACTCCCAGCCTCGATCACGCAAGTCACTAGCTCCATTCCACACACCATTGCTACCCCATCCAAGTTTGGCAGAATTGAGGTGCCCCTGAATAAACTGCATAGTGCTGATACTGTCCACTTTTAACATTTCCCCGCCCATATGCCAACAGTAACTTCGGGCCTCATCCCAAAACTTCTCTTTATTGACAAACATGTAGCATGTTTTGTTGCGTGTTGCGATGTAATGTTTGCTATTCCTAACTATGTCTGGACAATGTTCTCTGAGGTTTGAAGCTGAAGAAAATATCAAAGTCATTACTTTCTTTTAACTTTACCAAATGATAATATTTTAGGTTTGTCCAAATCATAGGCATTTACAGACAACAAAAGTGACTAAAAATTTGAAATTTGTTTTGTGAAGGGTAACGAATATTGTGGGAAAAGGAGAAAATGTTGTTTACCAGAATTTTCTCCCTTTCCCACAATGTTTTCTAAAGGCTTCTTACTCAGAGTCATCAAAAGTAGGGATTGTGTGGTATAGGGTTAACTCTATACCAGACATACCAAGTTTTATCTACCCAAAAGAGTAAGGCTTTTCAAAACACTTGGGGAAAATGAGAAAGTGCTAGTAACCAAGATTAAGATCAGGCTGCACATAACATGCAGCCTGATCTTTTTTCTACACTATCTGCTATATTGAAACACTGCAAACAAAAACTAATATGATATTGCAATTATTCGGGTAGTATTTCTGTAAAAAAAAAGTCTTAGGTTTACACACTACTCTACAGGTTGACCCATCACCAGGCAATTCCACCATTTAACTCTTTACTGCACAATGATGCCGCTGGGAATAAATTCTTTAGAAAACCTTGTTAGAAGGTAACTGGTCAACTCGTACCTAAGTCAACACGTACCTAAGTCAACTCGTAACTATTTTGGTCAACTCGTACCCGAGTCAACTCGTACCGAAGTCAACTCGTACCTGAGTATTTCTTATATTTCATTTTCGAATTTTATCAGTTTGTTTAAGTATGTGTTCTTGTTTATATGTTTATATTTTTGTATTTTTTTTATATATTGACATCATCAAAACCTCAGTGCCGTATCATTGCCACCCATTCTAAAATCTGACCAATTCCATTCATATCACACAAGAGCATGTCAAAAACCAAATAATTTTTTGTGTGGATTCATATTACACAAAATGGTGTCAAAAACCAAATAAAAATTGGGTTTTGAGGGATTTGGGGTGCTGGACGTCATATGCTCAGACCCGCCATATGTCAACACCTAAATGACTGAAAATTACAGTATAGGAAAGAAACGAATGCAAGCCAGATAATTATGAAATACTTTTTTCCAAAAAAATCTTTGTCTTGCAAAATATAAAACGGCCATTAGATGTAAATTACATATGAGCAGCGTCTATCATGATACAACATGTTATATGCAAAAACATAGGAGCAGACTGTCACTAGCTGATCTACGCCTTTCATTTCGATTCATGCATAGTACGCATATTATTTATACTATTTAGTGGTGCAAATATTTATCTAATCTAATCAATTTTCAAAGCATCAATTAGTACAAACTTGCTTTGAGATAATCTTATCAACACTTGTAAAGTGTCTATTACCTTTCGCGCATGTTGATTCAATCAACGAAAAACTTAATGCGATTATCTTTTAATACTGTGACAATGTTGTCTACATGGTTTTGAGAGTATAAAGATGTTGTGTTCTGCACTTCTATTAACCCATCACCACACAATTAGGGCTACTTTTAACGCTCCTGGAACAGAAGCCTTTAGAAAACATTTTGGAAAAAGGATAAAAGGATAAAATGCTGGTAAATGGCATTTTCTCTTTTCCCACAATGTTTTCTACCCTTCACAAAACAAATTTCGTCGTCTGCAAACGCTTTTCGATTTGGACAAACCTAAAATATTGTCGTTTGGTAATGAGTCAATGGAAACACATTACATTAAAAGTTTCTGCTGTATTCATTTTGTTTCTTATATATTTTAATTTCCAAACGAGTTAAAAAGAATCAAACATATTTCAAGCGTTTGCTGAGGATCCACGCACCCCACCCCACTTCTGCTATAGATCTATATTTTCATTTTATAAAACAACAGTTTTTTTTTTTTCACTCATGAACAGAATTTCAGTTTCCACTTATTGCTTTTTTCAGAGATTTGTGTAAATTCATTCTTTAAATTCAATATTAAAGATGGGAAGATAGTTTAAAGACCCTCTGATCGGAAGATGCCACACTGCTCATTATAGTGTCATTGGTTTTCAAGTTTTTTTGGCGATCTATTATTTCACAACAATTAATTTTTGGAGAAGTATTACTAAACGATTTGACACCAATTAGTCAGTTTCAATGACAGGTAACTTTAAAAGCTGTCACTTTACATTGGATAAGAGAATTAACATCTTTGATACTTTCACGGCCATAAATAACTTGCCAGCTTCAATATCGTCCGCGTGTCCCTCGCAATTTATACTGATAGTGCTCAGCCCATATTCTGCCGGCTGCACGCAGGCTAGGTTAAATGAAGCTCTAGACGATTATTTCACACGTCAGATTGACATTTAGGCAGATATTTTTCATTGTCAAAGACAGGCATTTCAAATTTCCAATTGTCAAAACCCGGGCTCAGGGATCAACTTTAAAGCTTGCCGAGTTGTCATGTTTTGTCAAGACATCCATGGACAAAGTTTTCTTTCTCATTTTTCCGGCCATCAATTTCCGTGTTTGTTATCCACTATGTTTAGCACTAGTCCACAAAATGGGATTCCCCAATCGACTATCGGAATCGGAAACAGAAACCAACCGACTTTTGACTATAATCAATCATCAACCCACCACTATGTTTTCATCTACTTTCAGTCTGAAAGTTTGCTCCGAAGCTATTTTTGTTATTTGTCTCCTCAAATAAATATTTAAAAGAAAAATAGCTTCGAAGAAAACTGTCATACTGAAGCTATAGATATATCTATCTTTTTTACAAAGGTTACGAGTTAACCAAAACAGGTACGAGTTGACCAAAATAGGTACGAGTTGACTTGGGTAGGTACGAGTTGACCAAAAAACAGGTACGAGTTGACCAAAACAGGTACGAGTTGACTAAGGTACGAGTTGACTTAGGTACGAGTTGACTAGAAAGCTGTTAGAAAATGAGAAAATGCTGGTAACGGGTTTTTTCTCCTTTTTCCAACAATGTTTTCTACACTGTCAAAGAAAAAGTACGTCATTTGAGCCACAACGAAATTGTCATTTGCAAATGTTCTCAATTTGGACAAGGGTAAAATTTTGTCATCTGGTAAAGATTTAACAACCCTGTTGGAAAACAACTTTTGCTAGCTTTACAGGAAAAGGAGAAAATGCTGGTTTAGACCACCATTTTTCTCCTTTCACCCCTCAATATTTTCATTCGTGACACAGAATTTCAATCTGTTAGTGTCACTTTTGAAATTGTCATCTGTTAAAGCTTTCCTTTTGGAAAATTCTGGAATTGTTCGCCTACATTCAGGCTGAAGGTCTGCTCTGATGCTACTTTTGTTTCTGGTCTCCGCAGGCCTTCATATCAGCCCTCTTTAAACCCTTCTGGAATTAATATGATTTTACCCACATCTTTTCGAATGGCTCTAGGTGACAAAGTTTCCAGTGACAGCTAATAAAATGGGCATGGATCGTTAGATAAATGATTAATCTTTAAGAGCACACAAGATATGCTGCAAAATACCGATTAAATCAATGGGAATTTACCTTTTTTCCCAGCGTAAATAAATCCAGGGTAATTTGTAAACAACTAACACGGCGACTTCCATTAGTCAAGCATGCGCACTCAATGGAATTTGAATTTTGTACAGTCTGGTTCCCTAACCCTATACAGCCAAATTTGATCAAGGTGCGTTTGTTTACAGCAAAATTCGCAACTAAACCGTCCTGTAGTGTGTCAGAGATATTGCGATTTCTGCCGAGACATGCGCATTGATAAGATCACCATGTTTTGATTTCTGGTGAAGTAGGTCAACGGTTATTTACGTTGAAAAGTACAGATTTGCACAAAGGTAAGAGTTGGATATTAACTAACACCAGTTTTTTTGTAAAGATTAATCATTTATCTAACGATCCATGCCCATTTTATTAGCTGTCATTGGAAATTTTGTCGCATAGACCAGTTCGAAAAGATGTGGGTAAAATCGTATTTTTTCCAGATACCTTATATGAAGGCTGGCCTGAAGGTGTGTGCGAAGACCAGTCACAAAAATAGCATCGGAGCAGACACCTTCAGACTGAAGGTATTGTTCGCCAAGACATGGTAAAAACTGTTACAAACTAAATCCCAACGAAATATTTTCTGGAGACAACTAAACAAAAATATGCATAAGAATATTGTAAATGGGGAAAATTTCTCCAAACACTAAATTTCTCCAAAGAAACCGCCCCAAAGGGACGATTTCTCTAATCATTGATGATTGAGTAATGAAATCGACGATATATCCATGCACTTTTGGAACGAGTTCTCCAGGGGACGAATTCCTATATCAAATGTTTATTTGGACCTCATATGTTACAGTTCTACAGTAGATCTACTCACCAAATACATTGTAAACGATACACAATATCCAAGTATAAACAACAAGCATCATTTTGTATGGCATATACCGATTCTGATGCTGACTTGCACGCCTAACAATCCGGTAGTGTTCAACATCAAATTTTGTGGGTCAGTCATGTCTTTGAGCATAACATAAAAATCACCAACTTCCGGAATTGAATTTGATTGGCCATAACAGATTGTGGGACGGCCTCCTGGCAAGTCAACAAGTGCGTAGGCGTACGGGATAAATCAAAGTACTGATAGTACTGAAGGCCAGGAAATTGAGGATACAAAACAACACAAGAGGTCAATTTCAATTAATACTTGTGAACAGGTAGATGGACAGGAATACAAGCGGATTCCACTAAGCCCCTGGAATTCTTGGTTTTAACAGGAAATTTTGAACTGATACTAGAAAGCACCAGCCAGAAACTAATTAAGCCAGAGCTGGGCATGTGCTCACAGTTATGGGGTGCTTGATAATGGCTTAGAATACTTAGTAATTTGTCGTGCTTGTAAACGATCCCAAGTCAAAATTGAACTATTCAATCGGTGCAATACCACCTTTGATTATCTAAATTTTCTGAGACATGTGATGTCTTGTACTCCTGAATGACGTTATTTTTTACATTTATGATGCAAGAACATATTTATTTTTTTTTTTTATTTCAATGAAAATACATGTAAGATAGGTATCAATGTAAAATGTAATGAATAATAAAGATTGGAGTTGGTCATGTTGTCTCTACCTTCCACAAGTCGACGAAATTTCGAACTGGTCATATTTGAAGGAAGTTGTAGATGAAAATCCAAAGTAGTTCTTTGTGTATATTGAAAAGTAAGATTTTGGGGAAATTGGGAAGAATTGCTTGTTACAAGCAAATTCTCTTTTAGCCGAAATATTTTCTCAATAAAATACTGTGAAAAGGTTGGATTCTTTTGGGAAAACGATTAGGCTCGGTTTACCTATTTTACTTGCCTATTTTACCGACAAGTCATAGTGACTTGAGCTTCGATAATTATATGTACAGAATATAAAAACACATTAATCCTAATTCATAATCGTTGTCCAAGGACAACTTGTGTCAAGCCCGCGAACACTTGACTCTCAAGCTTGACCTAGACCCTGGACCTGAATAAATGTTTCAAATGGAACTTTTGCTCATGATGGAGAACAATGCATTATGCTAATTTATAACGGAATCTATCCAAAAATGTAGGAGTTATGGTTCGGACGAAAAATTGTCCTTCAATGTGGCCTTGATCTTCAACCTACTTCATCAGATATTTCAAACTGCACATTTATTCGTGATGGAGGTCAATTGTGCCAAATTATTTTGAAATCAATCCACACTTGTAGAAGTTATGGACCGGAAATATTCGGATGCACACAAGCCCTTGTGAACACTAGAAATATGTGTGTCAGAGACACTGATGCCCCTGCTAAATGGTATTGGTCACAGGTATGTCATATGACACTTGTAGAGAGAGAGATAAAAAAAAAAGTACATTAAATGACAAGCCAACGACTACAGAAAAAAATTATAAGCATTTATTTGGTTTCAAATCAAAGTCAATCAAAGACATTTTTAAGAATCATACAGGTGTAATCTATTTGTGACAGGTGTAAAAGGTGTGAAATACATCCTATCAATGTGAAATAGGCAGTATAAACAATGACAAAACTACCAAATAACTCTTGGATAAAGGTAACTAATACAAATAATGTACATACTAATGACAACGAACTTTCAAAAATATATTTTTATAGACAACTTGATTAACGATATGGATGAAATTTGATATTGGGGTCGATTTTTCTAAAATTTTATTTGGGGACGATTTCACCAAAGAAATCGTCTCCAGGCAAGGCCGTCGGAAGCGGTCCGGCCGGTCCGGCCATGGCCGGACCAAATTTTCGGGCGAAAATGAAAAATGGCCAGAACAATTTTCGAAAAAAAAAATGTACTATGTAAACCTCAAAAAATGCGCCAGAATGCACCAGAGAGCGTCTTATTTTCAAAAATTTTCCGGGGGAGCATGCCCCCGGACCCCCCTAGCGTGGCTTAAATCGTAATATAAACCTCAAAATATGCGCCAGAATGCACCAGGGAACATCTTATTTTTCATTTTTTTTTTCCGGGGGAGCATACCCCTGGGACCCCCCCCCCCCAGCATGGCTTAAATGCGTAATATAAACATCCAAAAATGCGCCAGAATGCACCAGAGAGCATCTTATTTTCAATTTTTTTTCCGGGGGACCCCCCTAGCATGGCTTCGCGACTTCGTTGCTCGTCATACTGGCCGGACCAAATGAAATTTCCTTCCGACGGGCCTGCCAGGGGACGATTTCTCCGGAGTGATAAACATAATACGGGCCAAGCAGTTTGGGGACGATTTCTCCAGGGGCCGATTTCTCCAGCATTCCGCTGAAGTACCCTAGATTTAGTCGATATGTTCTGCGCAAAGTAGGAATCGGGACAATTCCGGAATTGTCCTGCGCAAAGCAGGAATTCTCACTTTGTTGGGCAAAGTTAGAATTCCTACCTGGCACGGTTCGATTCCGGAATTGTCCCTGCGCAAAGTAGGAATCGGGACAAAGTGAGAATCTATTGTTTTCCCTGCGAGAGGTGGGAATTGCGGACAAACTTTTTTTTTCATTTTCATATCAAAGTTTTTGGTTGAAAATATTTTCAGGATTGTTAGTCCGGTCTGTTAACTCGATTTTTTAGCAAAATGTTTACACTCCGGACGAAAGCAACAAATTTTGCATACAGTTAATAGACATCATTCTGAACCATTTGCGCCTGGTGTGCCCGATTTTAGTGGCCTTGTTTATTAATTACTGCCTATTATATATTCGGATAGATGTAGTGTCCGAATACTCTTCCTTTGTATTTTATCAGAACACATATATTAGTATCTCACAATGATTTGATCACCGATGTTCGATCAAAACGCTTTCAAATTTAAGAGAACTTCATTCTTTTATCGAAAATTGGTTTTTTTATTTACTTTGTAGGTGGATTTTGGTTTATTTTCAGTTATATAGATATGAGTAAATCCGAAATGATACCCAGAATGGGCATTTTTAGTAATTTTTTCACTTTTATATTAAGTTCCGAAATTTTTGAAAGGTCCAAAAAACCTAAAACGGCTGTGCCGGTAGTTTTATTAATCATCTTTTTCGAAGATACACACAAAAAAAGAAATGTAGTTTTATCAATCTTTCGATAGACTTCAGAGAGTAAAGCAGTACCATAAGCGCTATCTTCTGTCGGGCGTGTTGATAGAACTTTTAATATGCAGACTGCATTAACCCTTAGGCTGCCAAGCGCGACTTAATGATCTTTTGCAGACAATATAGACTAAGATCAGAATACGAAGAACGTGCAGTCTGATCATAGATCATCCACACTGTCAGATACGGAGATATTTTTCTTCAAGATATTCCTCTGAAATAACATTTGGGATTTTACGATCGGCCTTAAAGTATCATTTAATTAGTATGATAAGGTTTAATAATTTGAAAAACAAATCCCCCAGCCCATTCCGAAAGAAATAAGTGCAGATATACAGTTAAACTATGACCGATTAAATCAGGTTACATAATAATGCATTTGAAAACAAAAAAAAAAGATGTTCGGGCAGAAAAATGCATCTTTTAGGGCCAGTAATTAGAACACACTTATCCCCTGTAACAGATTTTAATCATTCCAAACCTTTACAAGTGATATCAACGTAAGGCTTTTAAACATTTAACCCATTACCACACAATCCCTACTTTTGACGCCCCTGAGAAACAGATTTTAATCATTCCAAACCTTTACAAGTGATATCAACGTAAGGCTTTTAAACATTTAACCCATTACCACACAATCCCTACTTTTGACGCCCCTGAGAAAGAAGCCTGTAGAAAACATTGTGGGAAAAGGAGAAAATGCTGGTACCCAGCATTTTCTCCTTTACCCATAATGTTTTCTACCCTTCACAAAACAAATTTCAAATTTTTAGTCACTTTTATTTCTTCCTCTGCAAATGCTTTCGATTTGGACAAGCCTAAAATATTGTCGTTTGGTAATGAGTTAATTATGACACGTGTGTGCTAGTCGGTGGTGCTCTGCTCGAACTTCTGTTTTTTTTCTAGAAGAAAATAGGAGGTTTGAGATTTGAATTGAATTTTGTTATTACGATAGTTAATTTATAAGGTAGTTCAAACAGGAACATGACAAAAATGCAACTATAGAGATCTTGCATATTATTTCAAAGTCAGGATTTTCGCTGTAAATTGAAAATGTATAATATCCCAGTTTTTGGTAAATAAACTGTCTCTGTCTATTTGCAGAATACTGGAACGATTTTTTTTTTTAAACAAAAATTATTACTTTAATAGTTTAAATAAATCAGACCACCGATTCCTGGATTTCGAGCCAGTACGTTAAAAAACTTAGCCACGGAATTCGGCAAACATTAGTTGATCAATCAGACATAAAAATAGGAAAGGTCTATAGCAGTTATATTAATGTTATTTTTTTCCCTTTTCCCCAATTTCTTACAATACTGACTCTTTATTAACTCTTTACCAAACGAAAATTTAAGACTTGCCATAAGTGCAAGCCATTGCAGACAAATTGAATGTGACCTGAAAAAATGAAATTGTTTGTAAAAAGGATAGCAAATGGAAAAGGAGAAAAAGGTGGGTACCAGAACTTTATCACTTTTCTACAACATTTTAAAAAACTACATTTCTCAGAGTCGTGAAAAGCTTGTGTTATGCGGGATAGGGTTTTAAAAAGTTACGGTGAATGTTTTTACCCGACGACGTCCATATACTTAGTATATGGGCGACGGACAAAAGTCCACTGGACAAAAGCCCACTGGGCAAAAGCTCACTGCTAATTTTGACAGGGAGGACAAATGCCCACTGCTTATAAAAAGAAGTGTATAAAAAATAATTTTTTAATCATTTTTGTAGAAAAAACACAGAGATTTAACTATCAGAACGATCAAATTGCTTTTCTTTCTTCTCAATGTTAAATTCTCTGCAAAATTTCCCATTCTTATAACAACCATGTGAAAGAAGAAGAAAATGCTGCTTATCAGCATTTTCTGCTTTTCTTATAACTTTTTCTGCTTTTTGTAGAGACAAGTCACATAATATGTACGAAACTTATTAATTCCATAGATGATTAGAACTAAAAATCCTATTGGGCTATTGTCCCAGTGGGTTTTTGTCCCAGTGGGCTTTTGTCCAGTGGGCTTTTGTTCCATTGGGTTTTTGTCCTATACCCAGCATATGGAGACGATAGAGTAAAGGTGGTTAAAATGGTTGTAATTGTCCTTGAAAAAGTAAAACACATTGTTGAAGCTGGAGAAAGATTGCTCCCCCCCCCCCAATATTTCTCTCACACTTTGAAAATTCATTTTTCACAGATGTTTTTGAACTACTAGTATATATTGATTACTTCTTTTTTGCGGGGGGTGGGGGGCGGTGTTGAGGTTGAGGATGTGAGACAAAAAACAGAAAGTGGGACAAATCAGCACGTCGGCCCCCTTTTTTCCAGGTCGCCTAAACACGAAATACTTTGGTAAAAGGTTAAATAGCTGTCCAGTGTCTTCAGAGAGACAGGGACAGTCCATTTACTGATATTACAGCACTATTATCAAACCATCTTCGTTGCGTTTTCAGGCATGTTCCTATTGACGAATAACTTCATGCTATAGATCATGAGCAAAAGAAACGTGGCTTCAGATCAAATTTCAAACCTTCCATACCGTCTTCACGAAATATTTATTCAAACTTCATTTTGAGCATTTAAAGATGTGAAAAATGGGTAAAGGGTTAACTCGGTGTTCCTTTGATCTCGGTATCGCACTGCAGGGTGGGTGACCTTTAGAAGAGTTGTAATGTACTGTCTTCTTACAGATTTACAAACATGTGTTACATTAAACTGACTCTTCCGTATCTTTTGTTTTATATTAATATATTTACCCGTGTGGTGATCATTAATGGACGGGATTTTGAATTATATATACGCAGGTTACAGAGGATTCATTCTTAGTCTCTATATGCTCTTTATTTCAATACGATCTCATAAAATGCATATTTTGTCTGTTTATGATTTTTATTTCAAAAGCAATACCACGAAATATTGCTAAATTGTGTTAGAATTGATTTCCTCTAGATTTTTTGCTATGTCATTTCTTTTCAGTTGTGAATTTGTCCAAATTTAAAGGGTTTGCAAACGGGACATACAGCATTTGTCCTTGAAAAAAATGCTTTGGATTAAAAGAAAATATCCGTTATATCAAATGTAATCCGAAAATCGTCTATTGCATTGTATGCGGAAATCTGAAGGCAATTTGATTTTTCCTACCGATCGGCCAAATTCAAAGGAATCCTTATACGCGAAATTCAAAGTCAGTTATTTTTAAGTATGTAAAGTGCAAGCAAATGACAGGCAAATGGACGGACAGATAAAACACACAGATATGAAAGAAACATAGAATATTCATAAAATCAATCCCTAAATCCAGAAGTGCCTTTAAAATGGCAAAATACTTCTGAAACACCATTTTTTGCCGATCATACATTGTGACTAAACGGGAAACAACCAAATTACTGTTCTACAAAGGAAGAGTATTCGGACAGTACAGTTATCCGAATTTCAAATCGCAATAAAAATTGATCTAGGGCCTTAAAATCGGGCACACCCCTTTTTTTCGTTTTAGAAACGTATTGTTTACATCATATAAAATTTTCACACTTTCGTCCGGCGAGTAAACATTTTTGAGCTAACAGACCGGACTATGTGGGCCTTGTAGTTCAGAACCAATCACGGAGATCAAACTAATAACTGCTAAATTATCTGCGTTGTAATTATATTGATCAAAGGGGTTAAATATCATCCAGTAGTTTACATAGGAAGATTAATAAATTTGTTTTTCTCACTTGCGGTATGTCATTCGATCTCTCGCTCGCGCGCTCTCTCTCTCTTTTAACAAATAAATACATAAATAAATAGATAAACTCTTACAATCACTTAACCATCTCCAGCCTTGACCGAAGCACGTTGCTAACGAAAATAAAGACAAGAATTAGTTCAACAGCAGATATGAAATAAGGCCTCCTCTGTCCTATGGATACCGAATAAACGCAGTTCATATAATAATAGAGTTATCAAAAAAATCTATGTTAAGTATGGGCATCAGTTTTAAGATGTAAGAAACAACGAAAAGAGAATCATGATTACCAGAATGTAAAACCATTGCAACGTAACTATATTATTCTCACTTTACTCTATACCCTTTGAATTCTTACTTTGTCCACGCCTATTCCTACTTTGCGCAGAGACCATATCTGACTGTAATACAATGTATCTCCCTTGCGCAATTCTAGAATTGTCCGGTACAATTCCGGAATCGACGGACATAGTAGGAATTCCTACTTTGCGCAGGACAATTCCGGAATTGTCCCGATTCCTACTTTGCGCAGAACAGATATACATAAGAAAAAGTGATAAACATAACACGGGCCAATATTCAAAATGTAGTTTGCTTTATTTACAATCGCATTTTAGCAGAACAGAACAGAACAGAACATATCTTTTATTTAGACCCAGGTATAGCAAATATACAACATGGGCGGAGACGCGTTTTGTGACACATATGTTCAAATGTCAACACAACGTTATAGACAAATTCCGAGCAGAGTTGTCGTTCGTTACTCTCACCATACATGAATGTGAATGATCCAGAGTGCAAGAGAGAGCGTTATAGATATTAACCGTATATAGCGCGTAGGAATACACAACTGTCGGATAAAGCTAAGTTTATTAGGTTACGCCTTTATTAGGTCAGTGTTAATGACAAAAACGGGATGAAAAACACATACTCGTCAGTTATTAAAGGGTCGTAATACCCTTGCAATTCCATGGCATTTTGCAGATGAAAGCTTTGAGGATAGGAAAGCATTTACACCGTGTGATAAGCAATCTCTCTATATACTTGGAAAACTAGTTGTTTTGGCGGACTCAGCGATATAGAGTGGACACGCCGTCCAACATTTTTGTCTGAATAGGCATGCAGCTTATGATCCCTATAGACAAGGGAATCCCTTGAGAGGGATTCCCTGGCCTAAAAATATACACTAACTTCTCCAAACAATTTACAATTCAATACAAAAAAAGAAAGGTTATAGATCTAGTATTAGATGTATTATTCATTATTCATAACAAATGAAAACATGAGGACTTGTCGAGTTTGAATTACTACACCTTGCCACACTACAATCATCAGTCCGATCTCGCTAGCAGGACAAACTCGATCGAGACCTTTGAACTTTGCAATGTATACTTCTTTTTCCACTAACCATCTTCGCAAGCCAACGTAACGAACAAAGTGGAGTTAGTATCCTTGGTTTGCGAAGATGTCCACTAACTGGAAACTGTCCTTTTCTTCTTTGCTCGACGCTAAAACACTTTTTTGGTCAATTACAATGATTAAACGAGCCAGAAGAAAATAAATCAAGCAGTACCATGAGAAAAAATGATTTTACATTGCAAATTAAAATTTGACGTGCTAGACACAATATGCATCTTTCGCATCACGGTGACCTTTCACTTCGAAGAACTGAAGTCCAACTTTGTCTGTAAGGTTAGTCTCGTGCATTTATTTTTCAATTAACCCCTTGGCTGCTAAGCGCGACGCACTGACCCTTTGCGGACAGTGTAGATCAAGATCAGACTGCACGTTGTGCAGTCTGATCTTGGATCTACACTGTCCGTTAAGGAGACACGGTTTCCGAAAAGATACTAGTAACTTTGAAATAGCAAAATTCTGGTTTCTACCATCAAATTGAAAATTATATCCAAGGGAGCGAAGTGTGAAAATGTATAATTTTGATAAATTTTGAATTATTCCTCTTGTATTAGCAAAACTGTTTACATTATACCATGATCGTTGCTTTTAAATAACGTCATTATCTACATTATTTCAGTGATGTCGCGACGCCGAGTGCACTAACCTATATTTTCTCGGTCCAGTATTAGTTAAAGAAGAGCGAATCCTTTTCCCTATCATTATCGGTAATTTTCCGGAAAGAAGTTTTCCAGGCCCCTTGATTGTCCCCTTGATTTTCCCCTTGATTTCAAGACCTGAACGGTTATCGACTGTCTTGCGGTCTGATCGTTCTTTGATTTCTTCGATCTTATACTCATTTCATCCACCACCTCCTATACACGTACAGAAGCTTTTCGCTGTTTCAGCAGATTCTCTAAGCCGAAATATTTCTCAAATTATGCTCCAACCCTTGAGTGTCAATATATTTTCAGTATTATTTCAACCGTATTTCAGCGGTCAGTGCGCCTATTCATGCTTTCCTGAAGTTTCTGTTACCAGTATGGATACATCGCACAATTTTCTATCAAAGAACTGGCTGCTGACCCATATATAACCGATTCGATATACCTTCAAACGGATCATGAATAGTAACTCTACAATACAATATGTACCAGTTATCATGGGTTATTTCCCTTACTGTAACGTATCGTCCTTGCATTCGAGTTTGTCTTCTGGATTTTTTCAGACCATGTCTGTATCTTGCATCTACACGGTTTACATCGAAGAGAGTTTTTTTTTCTTTCCAGCTGAAAGAACTACAAATTCAAAATTATTTTAGCCATACGCTACTCTATTTGCGAAAAGTATCGACCCAGGTCAGCTTGCACGCACTGCGCAAGCTGACCTGGAGCGAAACTTTTCGCTATTGGACAATTTTTTGCATGCCCGTGGACCAGTCAAATAATGAGTTATGTGTTAGAAATGGTAGGCAACATTGTGGTAAAATAATAAAATTCTATATGAATTTTTTCCTTTTCTGAGTTTTTTTTTTAATACTGGGGATTGTTACAGGGATAAAGAGCAAATAACTTTTAACCCATTACCATTACACAATCTCTACTTTTGACGACCCAACGAAAGAAGCCTTGGGAAAACATTGTAGGAAAAGGAGAAAATGCTGGTTAAAAAAAACAACATTTTCTGTTTTTCCCACAATATTTTTTCTACCCTTCCCAAAATAAATTTCAAATTTCCAGTCACTTTTATTTTGTCGTCTGCAAATGCTTTCGATTTGGATAAACCTAAAATATTGTCGTTTGGTAATGAGTTAAAGTTTAGGTCTAACAAAAAATGGAAGGGTAGATCTGTGGCGTATATTATATGGCTTGCAACACATGAAAAGGGGCATTCGGACATTTGCGTAAAGTGTCGTCTCGGATCAGCCTGCGCAGTCCGCGCAGGCTAATCCGAGACAACACTTTCCGTTTTGATGCAATTTTCTGTTTTGCACATGTCTACTAAAAGGACAAAATCTAATGTAGTCGTAAAGTGCCGTCTCGGATTAGCCTGCGCGGACTGCGCAGGCTGATCCGAGACGACACTTTACGCAGATGTCCGAATGCCCCTTTTCGTGTGTTGCACTCCATATGAACCGCGCTCTGACGAAAGGGGTGTTAATGCACCTCCGTGATGAGCAAGTCATTAGTTCACATTATTAGTTGTACAGTGTACGGTCAGGTGAATGTGAATGATCCAGAGTGCAAGAGGATGTAAACGTGTAGTCTTGTGATCGATCGGCGACGCTATTTTGGATGTTGTGTTGCACGTGTAGTGATTAGACTGGTATCAGCCCCTTAAATAGATCCTTTTCATTAAAGAAAGTCATCAAGTAAAACTGCAAGACGAAAACTCGGTGTTCTCAATGTTCTGAATGTCTGATTTAAGGCCTGTATTTCAGAAGAAGGGCAAGTAACAACACACATTTCTGTGACTTTGCTGTAGTTGTGTACCTTGCTTATTAGAATGACTTAAATGCAGGGCCTGAATGCCAGGCTAGTGTAGTGATGTTTACGTGGAACTCAAAAGGGAAACTGGCCTTACGCGGTTTTTGCCAGGGAACATGATATATATGTTCCCGGCATGTTAACCAATCAGATCACGAGAAAAATTTCTTTGCAGTATGATAAAATTATTGATCCGCAAAACCAATTTTTGTCTCACAACCCAAAGAAACTGGATGTAGAATTGTCCTTAGACACGCATAAAAATTGACCAATGGCAAAAAAGTTCAGGCTGCGCAGGCTGCCTGAACTCCATCTGTTCAATACTTTTGACAGATGCATTCTGCTCCCTTTTTCACAGAGCTCGCCTCACATAGAAAGTTGGTGAAGCGTTCATAACTCGGTGTTAATACATTGATGAAACGGGCGTACCCCTGTAGTGATAAATGCATTTGATTTAAAGATTTGTTTATTATATGACTATAAACTATGTAGTTTTTGTCAAATAAACGATGTTCTGTTCTGTTCTGATAAACTCTTTACCAAACAGACAAAAAATTAGGACTTGACGAAAATGAAAGTATTTGCAGAAGACAAATCAAAATGTAGCTCAAATAATGATTTTTGTCCATGATAGGATAGGAAACATTGTGAGAAAAGGAGAAAATGCTGGTTGCCAGAATTTTCTCCTTTTCCCTCAATGTTTTCAAAGGCCTTCTTCAACAGGGTCGTTAAAAATAGGGATTGTGTGGTAAAGAGTTAAGAAATAAACTTTACGTATTCCGTTTGTGCTCTGACTATATTATCCCAGTTTTTAACCCATTACCACACAATCCCTACTTTTGACGCCCCTGAGAAAGAAGCCTTTTGAAAACACTGTGGGGAAAAGGAGAAAATGCTGGTAACCAGCATTTTCTCCTTTTCCCACAGTGTTTTCTACCCTTCACAGAACACATTTGAATTTTTCAGTCACCTTTATTTTGTCGTCTGCAAATGCTTTCAATTTGGACCAGTCTAAAACTTTCTCATGTGGTAAAAAGTTAAGGTCTTTTATTTACAAACTGTCAGAATATCGCACAGAGAGGTGGACAATGTAGATATTAGATCAGCCTGTACATTATGTGCAGATCTGTATCTACACTGTCCGCAAAAAGCAGTTGAATATGGATTAAGTCCTACAAGGATTAATTTTGACCCTTTATCAAACAATCCCTGATTTTTACAACATTGAGATAGAAGCCTTCTGAAAACATTGTGGAAAAAAGAGAAAACGCTGGTAACCGGCATTTTCCCCTTACCCCACAATGTTTTCTACGCTGCTGGAAACAGATTTCAATTCTTGAGTTATATACATTTTTTCGTCTGCGAGTGCTTTCAATTTGGACCAGTCTAAAATTTTGTCGTTTGGTAAAGGGTTAACCCTTTACTGCACAATTCCCAGCATTTTCTCCTTTCCCACAATGTTTTCTACGCTGCTGGAAACAGGTTTCAGTTTTTGAGTCACATAAATCTTGTCGTCTGCAAGTGCTTTCAATTTGGACCAGTCTAAAATTTTGTCGTTTGGTAAAGGGTTATCCCTTTACTGCACAGTCCCCATTTTTAACGGCTGTGAGAAAGAAAGCTTTAAAAAACTTGGAGGCAAACGAGAAAACGACGGTTACCCACATTTTTTCCTTTTCCGACAATTTCTTCTACCCTTTCCAATACAAATTTATATCAGCATCAAAGTCATATTTTAAAAGTCGTCTGGAAATGCTTTCAATTTGGACCAGTCTAAATTTTTGTGCCCCTAGTATGAAGTTTGAAGTAAAAGTTCGAAAGATGTACTGGAGCGTAAATACTGGTAAGTCAGCAAGATTCGTCGTTGAAGGGTAGTAATTTTAACCCATTAGCTAGTTTAAACATATTTATTTTACATCAATTGAGAAACAAGTTCTTACAACTTACACCAATCTCTCTCGAATGTGCTTCCTGCATGGGAACTACACCAGTACTCGCGCCGAATTTGTGGGCCATTTAAAATTCCCAAAGTTGACACCCGCTCCAGGGTATCGAACTCAGAACCTTTAGGTTACGAGGCCGACGCTCTACACAGACAATCACGGACACAAAGATCATGAGTTGCAGCCAAATAGCGAAAACCCATAGTTTACGAAACTTTTGCACGTCGGATTCGGCCGAGTAGAGGCGAGTGACGATAACCTATCTGACTTTGGAATAACAGGTATATGAAACGGGTATTCACGGAAAGGGACGAAGAACTAGACGAAGTACATTTGTCTCAGTTCAGTAATGTCATGCTATAGATGTACATGTATATCCTAGTACGGTTCATCTGACATGATGTAAAATTTGTTATATATTACCTGGTGGGAGTATCGAAATATTCACACAGCTAGTAAAATATATACAGGTAATTTATAGTAAATTGCATACAAAACCTTTACCTCACCTGCTGCTTATGTAGGTGTACCTCCTTCCAAAGCATTTATGAAGTTTATATCCCAAATGAAGAAAAGCTTTAACATTTGTTAACCCATTACCACACAATCCCTCCTTTTGACGACCCTGAGAAAGAAGCCTTTAGAAAACATTGTGGGAAAAGGAGAAAATGCTGGTTATCAGCATTTTCTCCTTTTCCCACCATGTTTTATATCCTTCACAAAACAAATTTCAAATTTCGAGTCCCTTTTATTTTGTCGTCTACTATATACTTTCGAATTGGGAAAAAAACTTGAAATTTTGTAGTTTGGTAATGAGTGAAAAAAGTAAAGTCAATATAATACAAAGCAAAAGGATTGACTTTCCAGTATATAGGAAAACTGTTTATGTAATAACTTCTTTTAGGCTTGTAGATATAAGCAACGCAGATGATTCTATTTTTCAAAGACAATTGCGATGTTTAGTATCCTTCCCATCTGGCGAACAAACATTTCTGAAGGTAAAATACATGTACCATCCTTTTTATATTAAGCCTTAATCTATTAAGTAAATGAAATGAAACTTTCGAGCCGATAGTACAAACCCAAATGTTAGCCATGATTTCAAAGATATTTTCACGTTGAAAAAATATCTCATCGGATAGTGAAGATTTAACACCAGACTGCAAGTTATTTGAAGTGTGACATTGATCTACATTGTCCACAAAAGATCTTTGACTTCCGCTTGGCAGCCTAAGGATTGGCAGCCTTGCAGTCTAATACCCCGGTCACATATTCACGGAAGGCCGCCACGGAAGAGCTACGGATTCGTTCCGGCATTGTCCGTGACAACTCGTACTAGTCTGTAGCTCTCCGTATTGTAACCGTAGTCATTCGTAGTAGTCCTTGTATATCCGTAGCGGTCCTTGACAATTTTTGAACATGCACAAAAATTCGCTACGGATCAAACGACCGTAGCGTATCCTTACTAGTCCGTATTAGACCGTACTGATACGTTCTGGTCCGTATTAAAACCGTATCAGTCCGTACTTATCCGTAGGCCCAAATTTTTTTCAGGATTTGATACGGAGAACTACGTATTAGCACGGTTACACTACGTTTTAGTTACGTTATGATACGGATTTGTCACGGAAAGTCACGACCTTAATACGTTGTACTACGGAGAGGCAGGGATTCGCACGGTCTTTTACGGTTTACTACGTTGCAACACGACACAGTATGGAATTGTAAGGACCACTATTGTTTGGTAGGATAAATTCAAAATCATGTACTTCAACAAGGGTATTTTTACTCTGTCTTTGTAGAATACAACGCAGTTGCTCTTTGTTGTTGAGTTCACAATTATGAACCATCAACAAATGATGTTTGCAATAAATTGGCGGCAACTGGATATTGGTATGGCACAAAATGTCAAGGCACTGGTCCAGCAGCTTGATGACATACATAGATGTAATAATTATATTTTTATCGTATTACTAATAATACCTTTAATTTAAGGGTACATATTTTACAAAACATTGTACGAAAATGAGTAAACACCAGTATTATAATGTGACATTCTATCCAAACAACGATGCTAAACATGCAAGTAAAACGATCAAATAGTCCGAGTACATAAAACTGTCACCGTTTCTGGTGGTTCTGACAACAGCCAACGAAAGAGAAGGTCATAGGTTCGAGTCCCGCCAGGACCTTGTTCTGATATGGCTGGTTGGTGAACCGCCAGCTAGTTAAATGTATGGTTACTGGTTACCTGCCTGGTGCTAGGCTGGCCCTTTCGAAATGGGTGATACTAACTATAAAGACAAGCACTTTACTTTTAAAACATAAACATTCACGATAATCAGTGTAATTGTGGAATGAACAGCAGATTTTATGAACATAAAAGAAACGTTATTGATCAATATTTTCATTGAACCCTTTGCCATTCAATCCCTTCTTTTTATGGGTCTGGAACAGACAAGTCAAGAAAACATTCTGATTCTAGGAATCAGGACGATTGTAGTACGGATACACTACGAAAAAAAAAAAAAAAAAATGCTCAAAATGGGCAATTTCTCCATTTACCACAATGCTTTCTACCTCATTGTAGAACTGAAGCTCATTTGTACCAAATTTACAGTTGTTGTCTGCAGATGCTTTCAATTTCGTGGAGGCCAAATTTTGTCAACTTGTGATGGGTTGTTGATTATAATAATCAGGTAATAAAAGACAGAGAATATGTGGACTAGAGATTGGCTTTTACGAAGACCCCTCCATGGCCAGTATGAGGCTCTCATGGCCGAACTTGTTGCATTTTGAAAGTGAGCTGGCTAGAGCATTTGGACGGAATGCTTAATCGTGGTTGGTCCGTATCGATCCGTGACGATTCGTACTACTACGTATCGGATCGTTCTTATTCGTACTAATCCGTACCTGTACCGTAGCGAATCGTAGTGTATCCGTACTACAATCGTCCTGATTCGTGTCGCTCCGTATTAAACCGTGTCCAACCGTAACAGTCCGTATCTCTCCTGGAACTGTGACCTACATTTTGGCTGTAGATCCGTCGAACTCCGTACTCACACCGTTGTGTATCCGTATTGGAACCGTAGCGGACTACGGAATTTGTCATTTCCGTAGTCATCCGTGAGAGATTAGACCGTAGCTCATCCGTGGCGGTCTTCCGTGAATATGTGACCGGGGCTTAATGGGTTTTAAACCAGTTGGTTTAAAACCATGTAAGACAAGCAAAAGAACTTCGAAACACTATGCTGAAGTTTTCCCGAAAACAAAATATGAAAGCAAAGATATCGTCGGTTAACTTCTAAAAACTCGTAACTACAGCTTGTAACAAGCTATAGTTACGAGGTTTTTTAAGTAAACCGACAACATGCATGACGACTTTATAAGATTATTTTCAGTATCATTATCATTACATGTATATCATGTATTATAATTATCTTATCACAACTTGTAAGGTGCAAAATCGAAATTGTCATTAAAAAATCACATAAAATTTCTCCCGTTTGTTAATCTGTTGACGGCGTATAGAAATATCTCCACTATGGTTTAGGAGGTAATGGTTCTAATCGCTTTCCGATAGTAAGGTTTACGGATTACAGTAATGCTGCGTCATTGCTTCATCAACAATATCGAATATCTGCACAGCCTGGTTTTCTGTTGTTGTTTTTTTCTTTCATCCCAGTATTTATAAAATCGAATCGCCCTGCTTTCCCCCCCAAAGCAGTATGGGCGAATTGTAACTATTCCTCTGCTTTGTTATGTCTTTTTCTGTCACTGTCACCATTACTTCCGATCCCTGAGGAAAAAATGATCTCTTCACGAGAATGCTTAATGCATTTAGTATTCACCATCTTTCATCATAACGACTGGCCATTTTACCCGTATAATTAGAAAAAGTTTGTTTGAGAAATTATAAGTTACTTAACAATTTTCCTTGTTTGATTAACACGTCTCACCTTGCCATTGTAAGTAATATATCTACGGATAAAAATCCTATATTTCTTAAATTAAAATCTACTTTGTGTACCTTTTTTTCTGTTCATCTTATTTAATTATATGAATGTGCAAGAGTTAGTAATGTTTTAACCCCGCCTGGTATAGCAATGGCAACTTCCGTCGACGGATGATGTGTTTGCCATTTTTATATGAGAGGTGCGTTGGAAAAAAGGGGATTTTATTTAAACTTCGTTATGCGTTATACAAAGCTGGTCCTCATATAACATAGATCGCCTTAGTCTAAAGTCCTACTGGATCATAACGAATCATGGTGGTATCGATTGACATGCAGAAAATGCTTCTTTATTCTTGTATTGACCAGCCGAGTTTTATTTTTACAAAGGCCCTTTTTCCACATTCGCAAGTCTGTCAGTACTTTCAGTACTTTGATTTTGCCTTGATCTGATATCTTTTCCTGAATGACTACCTGTGACTGGATGGTCTGACCCCGACACTGTTTTCCTATATTATTACGCCATTATAATGTAGCTGTAGGTTACAGACGTGTAAATTATGTATCTGACATAGTCGCAACATGAAAAGAAAGTCGGCCCAATCTCCTTGTTACTGTTGTTATTACTCTATTTATTAATCAACCTTGTTTGCTCTTGTACTGTTATTACACGTGCTTTTGATATTTCTTCCCTCACAATACGAAATTCCAGCAGCCGACTAGTGAACGCAGTCTTATGAAGCTTATTAACCCTTTACCCCATAGATACTCATTTCTACACATTGCTTGTAGGAGCCTTGGGAAAACATTGTGGCAAAAGGTGAAATTGCTCGTGACGAGCAATTTCACCTTTTATCACAATGTTTTCTATGCTATCAAAAGATTTCATATACATATAAGAAATGGCTTTATCCTTGCTGTTATTTAGGGTCAATTAGAGATACCATAGAAATGCCTGATGGGGTAAAGTGTTAAGATGACTTAACCCTTTATTACAAATTGCCGTGTTTTAACCCTTATCTTGATAAATAACTAAGGGTGAAACTTCAATTCGATGAAAAAAAAAAAACCCCGAATATTACTATTTCAAAGTTATGTTTATGGGAATGATATCTCCTTATCGGACAGTGTAGATCCAAGATCAGACTGCACGTTCTGTGCAGTCTGATCTTGATCTACACAGTCCGCAAAAGGTCAGCGAGTCTCGCTTAGCAGCCAAAGGGTTAACGACCACGAGCAAGAGAGCTTTCGAAAATTTTGTGGAAACAAATATAAATCGTCCGCGGGTGGCTGATGGGTAAATTTGTAACATCAGTGCTTAATTTCAATCAGTTTGCTGTCAGCAATACGCCGGTCGAAAATGAAACTCTTCTTATAAAGAAAATTCATCTTTCCTGTCATCATCTCCCGCTAGATGGCATTCTATACTCATCTATCTAATTTTGGCATCCTGGGTACAGAACCGAACCACTTTCCTACGCGACAACCGTTACTTTGAATTTCAAACTAAAATAAACGTTTACTCAATAAAACGCTACCTCGTGCAATTCACTCCGCTATGATCAGCAGTTTAGAGAAATCTGGAGCTAAAGTAGGTCTCATTTCTCCTCAAACGTATTGATAAAAGCTATTTTCTACATTGCTACTTTATAAGAGCGTAATATTACAATCTGCCCGCTTTTGGGGCTAGTGATATGTCATATAAGACAGGTCGAATCTTCGAAGAATATGACATGCGCAGACAACGTCTTTCCTGTAAGTTTTCTGTCATTTCGAACACGCTTGAAAACATGATAACAAAATAGAACATTTGCATTTCCTTACCGATCACTCTATTTGTCACAGTCGCTCTAGATACCAATTTATCAAAGGTGCCAACCGATTCTTTACCATATTTAATATGAGCCATGAGCAATCCGCGCAGGCCGACCAAGGCCGAAACATTTTGGTAATGGTCAAATTTCTGCATATCAAAGGACCAATATACCTTATAATTTATTGGCTTGTCGGACAAAATGGATTTGTCTGATGTATGACGGAGACACATTAAGCCCTCTTTTCACAGAGCACGGTTCAAATGTATCAATCCATCCCAACAACGGTTATACTATTACTAACGGAGTCTTAAATTGTGCATTTACTATACATACAACGTGGTATTTCCCCGTCTTCCCTACGTTTATTTCTATATATGTTATATTTTTAAAATCGTCTTTGCGTGAAAACGATAATAAGATTTTTTCTCAAGATTTTCTAAAATAAAAAACACTCAAATCGAAACTGGTTTAATGACCCTTTAAATTGATGGAATGTTCGTTGAATATGAGCCTGATCGAGGTAATCTACACATGAGGGTAAGACTAAATGTTTTGTTTCCCAGGAGCTTAAGCAAAGTAGCCTTTAGGCTGAGTGCGACCCACCGACCTTTTGCGGACAGTGTTGATAAGATCAGACTGCAGAGACCGTGCTGTCTGATCTCGGATCTAAACTCTCCAATAAGAGGTCCCCAAAAGGTAAATTTGAAAATATATTCTGGATTATCGGTTTGAAAGTTTAACTTATTTAGAAAAATAGGTTTATCCTTTCATTCCACTTTATTATTGGAACATACCTGTATTAGCTTTCTCACTGAACATAAAATTGGCTTGCATCACGCGAAAAGGTGCTTTCGGAAATTTGCGTAAAGTGTCGTCTCGAATCAGCCTGCGCAGTCCGCGCAGGCTAATTCGAGACGGCACTTTACGACTACATTAGATTTGTGCTACAGTAGACTTTTGCAAAGCAGAAAAAAACACTAGAAAACGGAAAGTGTCGTTTCGGATTAGCCTGCGCGGATTGCATGTAGCTAACATTGCTGCACATGGTCGTTACAGAGTGAACATGTTCACTACAGAGTGAATATGGTCGTTACAGAGTGAACATGGTCGCTACAGAGTAAATATGGTCGCTTCAGAGTTAACTTGGTCGCTACTGAGCGAACATGTTCACTACAGAGTGAATATGGTCGCTAGACATGAACATGGTCTCTACCGTGTGAATATGGTCGCTATAGAATGAATATGGTCGCTATAGAGTGAATATGGTAGGTACAGGTGAACACGGTCGTCGTAGGTTGAACATGGTCGCTACAGAGTGAACATGGTCGCTACATAATGAATATGGTCGCTACAGAGTGAATATGGTAGGCACAGGTGAACACGGTCGTCGTAGGTTGAACATGGTCGATGCAGGGTGAACATGGTCGCTGCAGAGTGAATATGGTTGCAATAATGTGAGCATGGTCACTACCGAGTGAACATGTTTGCTGCAGTGTGAACATAGTCGCTACAGGGTGAACATAGTCGCTGCAGGGTGAACATGGTCGCTTCAGAGTGAATATGGTCGCTACAGGGTAAACATGGTAGCTGCATAGTGAATTTGGTCGCTGCAGAGTTAACATGGTCGCTGCAGTGTGAATATGGTCTCTGCAGAGTGAATATGGTCGCTGCAGAGTGAATATGGTCTGCAGAGTGAATATGGTCGCTGCAGAGTGAACATGGTTGCTGCAGAGAGAATATGGTCGCTACAGGGAGACCATGGTCGCTGCAGGGTGAACATGGTCGCTGCAGAACGAATATGGTCGCTACAGAGTGAACATGGTTGCTGCAGAGAGAATATGGTCGCTACAGGGTGAACATGGTCGCTGCAGAGTAAATATGTTCGCTTCAGGTGAACATAGTCGCTGCAGAGTGAATATGTTCTCTACAGAAGCACTTTTGTGGAAACTAACTTTTGTTTTGCACTGAAATGGTCAGCCTGACTCACTGACCTGAATCCGAAGTAGCTTACACACTCCGTCCCGTGTATCCAAAAGTTATTTATGGAACGATCCCTTTCCAAGCATGGAACAACGTTCAACAAAGAACAGTCAGCAACCTCATAAGGCGCATAAGTACCTGGAGGCAGGGTCATAGAACTGTGGTTGATTGATTGATTTATTGATAGATAGATTGATTGATTGATGTTGAACGGCGTTTTTAACAATATTTCAGTTATATCGCAGAGGTCATGTACCTATCCATGCTTTCCTGAAGTTTCTTTTACCAGTTCTCACACTTTATTCTTTCCAAGCCGCTGGCTATTCTACCACATAACTAGTGTCGAAACAATGGTCAGTGCTGGGAGAGAAACGAATCTTGTCGCAATCACTATCATGAATCCTCGGAAAGAAATTGGCCGAACCCGAGATCGAAAGAGCAACCCCGTGTTCTCAAGTCCTGTAGCTATATAGACTGAGCTATACCGGGGCTCAGCTGTCTTCGAAAGCGATTGCACATTTTTACTCAAAAGTAATCATATACCAGTCTGCATCACCAGCTTTCCATGCAAAATTTCAACAACCAGATAATTTACTGAAATGAAATGGCCTGCAACACGCGAAAAAGGCAATTCGGACATTTGCGTAATATGTCATCCCGAATCGGCCTGCGCAGTCCACGCAAGCTAATCCGAAACGACAAGTTCCGATCTTATGTACATTTTCTTTTTATTTTGTGCAAGTCTAATGAAGGACAAAATCGAATGTATACGTAAAGTACAGTCTCGGATCAGCCTGCGCGTAATGCGCAGGCTGATCCGAGACGACATTTTACGCAACTTTCCGAATGCCTCTTTTCGTGTGTTGCAGGCAAGATCATACGTTAACGTTAAATTGTTAATACATTTGTCTCTATCATTTAAGACTTTAGGCTAGGATATAAAACAGTATTTAAAAATTCTTAGCAAAATGCCAACTCTAATATTAACTATGCACTTAAATATCCTTAGTGCTTACCAAACTTTGGGCAGCAAACAGTTTACAAATGCTCATTTTGAATTGCTTCTTTGTCGTTTGAACTACTGTAAGCTTTTATTTAATTACCCCTTCATTTTTTTCGATTTATGTTATGTACCCCGATCCAAACTTACAACCGATAGATCGCTTGCCATGTGCACTGCTGGTGTAATGCAGAAAAATGACCCCCATTACAAAATGATCCCCGTAGGTCATTTTGTAATTGGGGTCATTTCTCTGCATTACACCGGCACCGACGAAGCATTGTGGCTAGGTACGACAATAGATATAACACCGACAAAAATGTGTTTCACGAAGTGGAGCCATGTGTAAGCAAGGGATATCTCTCTCTTGGATGATGTTGAAAACATTGTGGATAAAGGAAAGTAAAAGCGTGATCGTCAGGTAATTTTGTACATTTGTCATGCTCTGTGAGAAAGGATCATTATGCAAAAAGTTTCGACGCATGTCAGCCTGCACAGGTCGAATATTTTTTTTTTTTCTATCGGTCATTTTTCTGCAGGTCAAAGGAGTAGTTTACCTTATGATTCTGTTGGTTGTTAGACAAAATGGATTTCACGGATACATATCGTCGGTTTACTTCGAAAACCCCGTAACTACAGCTTGTAACAAGCTGTAGTTACGAGTTTTTCGAAGTAAACCGACGATATGTAGGGCTGGGCATGTGACAGAATTCAATAAGCCCACTTTTGTCCGATGTCTGCACATGTCATACTCTTCGAAGATTCGGCTGTCTTATATATGACGCATCACTAACCCCGAAAGCGGGCTGACTGTAGTATTACCCTCTATAAAGTAGCACTGTAGAAAATAGGTTTTATCAATACTTATGAGGAGAAATGAGACCTGCTTTAGCTCCAGATTTCTCTGAACTGCCGATCATAGCTGAGTGAATTGCACGAGGTAGCATTTTATTGAGTTAACGTTTATTTTAGTTTGAAATTCAAAGTAACGGTTGTCGCGTAGGAGAGTGGTTCGGTTCTGTACCCAGGATGTCCAAATTAGATAGATGAGTATTTATAGAAAGTCATCTAGCGGTAGATAATGCACTTTTGTCAGAGCATGTCTCCGAAGCTATATATAACTGCAAAATAAAAAAAAATTGCTAACTTTGAAGACCATGGTCAGCAGTCAGCCTTCCTACATCTATACAAGCAATCGATCAGCGATACAGCGTTGATATTGAAGCGGGTTGGTTTAGCGATGTCTCATTAGTTAATGACTTTCAGGATACATGTAATTGCTTTTTGACACCTATCTACGACCATGTAGCCTGGTTTTCAGTAACCGCACTAGGGACAACTCAAATAACAATGTATATCGTCGGTTTATTTCCAAAACCTCGTAACTACAGCTTGTTACAAGCTGTAGTTACGAGGTTTTGGAAATAAACCGACGATATATAGCTTAAAAATATAAGCTCGAGTCTGTTCGCGTAGGCTGACCTCGACCGAAACTTTTTACCACAGGTCAAAACTAAAAATAAAACATCGATCCATGACCAGACTGCACGTTCTGTCCGGAAAGATCATTTAGTCCCGCCTAGCAGTTAAAGGAATAGGAATAGCGCTAGTAAATCAGAAACTAAGAGTTCGAAACAAGTCGAGGACTGATGAAGGGCTGTGCTACATGTTCATTTGTCGATCACCGCAATTTTTTTTTTAATCTGTTCATGAATAAAACATCCAGTGGCTTGAGAAGATTTTGTGCCAATCACCGGTAATAATGTGAAGAGTGCTTTGAAACGTGCCCTGGCTGCTTTACAATAGCACTACCATGGCAGGGTTGCCATTAAAGGGGCGTATTTTGTTCCCCAAGTAAAATACTAGTATACACTAATAAATATTACCAGACATATTTTCCTTTGTAATTGTAAATATGTACGATTCAGGGCACTTATGGGCGTATTGCAATCGCTTACAACGTCTATTTTTCTGAGATGAAATCTGATCACATATTACGTCATCTTATTAATTTGAAAACGAAAGTGCCCACTCTGGGCTCTAGACGTGTAATTGAACATGTGACATTCCCATAAGTCTTTCCAAAATTCTGAGAAGTCTAAAAATGCCTTTGGAGGCTGCAAAATCCATTAACGGATTGCCATTGAAAAGCTAGGTTTTTTTCCTTACATGTTGCCTCTTTTCTCAATCCATACTTACTAATTTATCATTCTTAATCACTTTTCGTTTTTTATCAAGAACATTTATATTTCTATAAGATTATGTGCTGATATACCGGTATATCTTAACCCTTTACTCCATAGATACTCATTTTGACGTATGAACAACAGACAGCTTTTGAAAACATTGTGGGAAAAGGAGGAATTGCTCGTAACGAGCAATTTCTCCTTTTCCCGAAATGTTTTCCACTCATTCAGATATTCGTATCCTCATTTGTCCATATTTTTGACATCATATCTTTATTTGCTGCTGAAATGGAAGAGCCTCAAATTGGCATATTAGGTAAAGGGTTAATGTACTCTATTGTTGCCAGTAATACCCGTATATGTATTGCCACTCGGGTCTAGGATCTTCTGGATTTGTAAGTAAATAAATCTTGAAAACTTTCTCAACGGTTTGCAAGCTGTCGCCTGACTTACGTAAATTATTTTTGAAAATTGGTGACGTTATGAGAATCTGAATGATTTATAAATGTCATATATTATACGCATGCCCGAAACTCCTACACGAAATTAATAAATAGATATCTGTTGTAAAAAAATAGATAGATGGCGTAAGAGATTGTGTAACATAATGCACGTCTAAGCCATCGTCATATTTTATTAACAAGTATTATGAATATTGATACGGCAGCAGATAATAGACAATAAGAAGATTCCTATAACCAACAATAATGTCCTTGTGGGACGTCCTGAGAGAATCTGGATAGATAAAGCAGACGCTCTGCTGGAAAAGGGGAGGGATAGATTGGTAATTGAAATGTAGACCCATGTCAGCGGTCTTTCTTCATATTAGCAGGGATGACTTTCCCCTGATGTTTTCTCTTATATATTGTGAGTAGTTGTATTTACACAGTGAGATTATAGAGGAGGGATTTATGTTGTTGATAAACGTTATTCGTTGACTCTGAACGGACTCTGTTTCTTTCCTTCAACATAAAATATTCCACTATACGGCCACATTGATTTACCCCAAGTTGGGAAAAGTAGCCACTATGTTACCATATTTCTCAATATTAAACAAAACCATCTATGAAAATGGAGCAGTAATTGTTGATGCTAAAGATCCGAATGAACATGTCCGTATTTTAAGTTGACAAATTGCAAATTACACTATTTATTTAATCATGTATATCAATATCTAGAAATAGCTCAAAAGCCATTGTAGTCATCTCATCTGAAAAAACACTAGTATCTCGTGGGTTTGTAACTGCAGCTTGATCTCGTCGGTTTACTTCTAAAACCTCGTAACTACAGCTTGAAACAAGCTGTAGTTTACGAAGTTTTTTAAGTAAACCGACGATATGCAAGAACTGTCTTTTGAAAAAAAGTATACACGTAATGATCATAAATGATATATACTGTCCTTGGCGAGTTGTGAATAAGAATAAGGGCGTTGGTTAGGTTGTACCATTCCCACGTAAAATGTGCACGAACCAGAAATAGGCAAAGGGAACAGTTATAAATAAACTGATCGCATATATTGTTAGTGGACTGTCCTATGTATTAAATTGGTTACGAATAGAAATCCTGGCTGGAGTTATATTAAAAAGGCTGAAAGGGAAAAAATAAACCGTGCAACGACCTAATGTATCAAAGAAGCCTGACTGACTCTTTCTGAAAGTTAGTGTCTTGACTCTGTCTCAATACTTTCCAAGGTACTGACTGCACTGATTTCACTGAAACTTGTAAATGGCGTACACCATTTTAACAGAACGTAGGACAGAGCGGGTGTCAACTTTGGGATTTTTCATTGGCCCACACATTCGGCGCGAGTACTGGTGTAGTTCCCAGGAAGCAGAATCGAGAGTGATTAATATAAGATCTAAGAACTTGTTTCTCAATCGATGTAAAATAAATACATTTAAACTAAACTAAACTAACAGAACGTATAATTATACAACACCAGGAAGGTCAGTTGTAATTATAAATTCCAACTCTAGCATTCTGACTGACTGACACAGATCTAGGTTAGTAAGACAGCTAGTCTTGGAATAGGGTGCCGAATCTAGAATGATTGATGAGTACATACTCAGAACGTGAAATTTTACCGGTACACAAATGCCTTCCCCGAATTAGTTGAGTTGAATTCACACTTAATCAGTAAACAATATATCTTGTTTGACGTATTTCCCTGTGGACCAATGATGTTGCTCAATAGGGGGATACTTCAAAGACCGTAGATTGCTATTTGACGTTTTTTGAATGAGAAAATTATCGTATTATTCTCAGCATTGGGCAATCTAGGACAATGAGTGGTGTGGTCATATCTCGAGATAGTTATTGGCTTTTATCCGTCATACCCACGTCATAGTATACAATGCCTTTGTTATGAAATGTTGCCCCTTGGTCTATAGACCTACTGGGACAATCTTGGGAGATCCGATCTGTTCCGAGAGGAACTGGCGCTGCACGGCCGCTGTGATACAAGGATTCAATCGAGTTTGATCATCAGTTTTCTTTCGGGATAATCTCTGCTTCATAAAGTATCCTAACACAACCAGTGCTGTATGTTTGATTGTAAGAGATCCTTTGCGGTCTGTCCTGGACCTTCACTGTACCGCTATGATTGTTCCACAATTTCCATCTGGTACGACTCCCCATGCACTAGCTAAACCGATATGTACGAGAGTGCCCAAATCCACTTGTCACAACTCGGCTGATTCATAATTTGATCGTACCTTATCCGCATCAAGGAAGTATTAACTTTTAAGTACTGTAAGTCATGTGATCTTGAACAACAGTACAGTTTTTCCCAACTATCATCTTTTTCGATGATCATGACTGGAATACTGTTAATGTCACTCAAAAACGCCACTCGAACACTGAACTCTGTGGGCGCTATCATTATCATTCACCCCAAGTAATCGATAAACAGGCCTTTTGACCAAGGTTACAATAGACGGCGGATCGGAGGTTACATGATATCGCCGCTTTCACACTACATATTTATAGGTCCATTTTACAAGCCGGGTGTAAAGAATGACGCACTCGTTAAGCTCGAGCTTCGCCAAGCCTTACAAGAACTCTGTGTGGATCAGGGCCCGTAATCACCAACCATTCTCAAGAACGTTCTTTGTCCTATTCCCCAGAATCTTCTACATTTGCAAATAACACAACTTCTGATTGGCTAAACCGAATGGTTTAGCCAATCAGAAGTTGTGTTATTTACAAATTTGAAAAAGCCTTGGAGTGTAAGACTAAGAACATTCTCAAGAATGGTTGGTGAATACGGGCCCCGATGTCATTAGTTCATGGTTCACACACTGTGCGGATTGATGTTTATTATTGAAGAACTGTACAGTCTACGAAAATAACCGACAACGTGCAGTCCATAACGGGACCTCTCGAGAACAGAGGCTTGAAGTGAGGCCTATCTCGTTACAACTTGTTATTACTCAACGGACATTCTGTCTTCCAGACACATTTAACCTTTTACCAAATTATCCCGACTTTTAAAGACCCTGAAACATGCTTTTGAAAACGTTTAACCAGCATTTTCCCCTTTTCACAAAATGTTACCTACTCTGTCATGGACAAAATCTACCATTTGAGCCACATTTAATTTGTCACGTGGAAGTGATTGGAATAAAGTCAAGTCAAAAATTCTGTCGTCTGAAGAGGTAATGGCTTGTCTGACGGTGATTAGCCGGAAAAACCCGTTGTCTGCGCATGTCATATTCTTCGAAGATTCGACCTGTCTTATATCGTCGGTTTACTTCCAAAACCTTGTAAGTACAGCTTGTTTCATTCAAGCTGTAATTACGAGGTTTCGGAAGTAAACCAACGATATGACGCACCACCCTCCCCGATATTCGGGAAATTGTAGTATTACGCTCTATAAAGTAGCAATGGAGAACATGGCCTTTATCAATGCGTTTGAGGAGAAATGAGGCCTGTTTTAGCTCCAGATTTCTCTAAACTGCTTATCACAGCTGAGTGAATCGCACGAGGTACTAGCGTTTTATTGAGTAAACGTTAAAATCTGTTTGAAATTCAAAGTAAAGGTTGTCGCGGAGGAAAGTGATTCGGTTCAGTACCCAGGATGCCCAAAATAGATAGATGAGTATTTATAGAATGCCATCGAGCGGCAGATAATTAATGAAGTAAAACCTAAATTGACGAGATAAAAAGTGATCCGCTAGTTAATATTTCAGCTGCTACGCGCGACTTTGCGGGATTTTTCGGACAGCGTAGACCAAGAGCAGAACGTACAGAACGTGCAGTCCGTTCTTGGGTCTACATTGTCCGATACAGTGAGACATTCACGACAAGCAAACTATTTAAATCATAAACTATATCATATATGGGTTTTTGCTATTGGCTGAAAATCTTTGATTTATTTATGAAGTAGCTTAAAGGTTAACCCTTTACCAAACGACAAAATTTCAGACTGGTACCGAATTGAAAGTATTTGCAGACGACAACATAAACGTTACTCAAGAATTGAAATTTGTTTCCGGCAGGGTAGAAAACATTGTGGGAAAAGGAGAAAATGCTGGTTACCAGCATTTTCTCCTTTTCCCACAATGTTTTCGAAAGGCTTCTATCTCAGGGTCGTAAAAATCAGGGACTGTTTGGTAAAGGACCAACATGATTAGTAGATATAGGAGATAAAATGCCAACTCTTTTAACCAGGAAGAAAAAAGTTACTGAAAAAATTCACTGAATGTTGTCACAGTATCCTGTATGCTTGATGTAAATACTGACATACATGGCCTGTAAAGTTTTCTTCGTTTTGATGTAACGCTTATAAAAACTATAACGGAATCAAAGCGTTGAAAGCGCTGATGACTAGGGGCAAGCGGAAAGTGCATATATGCGTAAATCAATTTGTATTCAATCATGAACTGTCAAAAATAAAGTAAAAGAAAATACGTGGATGCCAGTGCTCGGCTGCAGTTGATTTTAGTGAAAATTGCAAGTTGAAAAGCGAGTATTATTGTGTCAAAAATATTTAGATGTTTACCTGCCCCTGATTTAGGGGTTTCCCTATGATAAGTAACAAGTTTGAAGTAAATTTGATGGTTAGCAGTTACCTCAAGCTCGAAGTAAATATCTTCACACACTATCTTCAGTAATAACAAAGATTATACAATTGTCAAAATATTTGAACATTCAAAATCAAAAAGGGGCGTTTATAAATGTTTGAAAACACTTTTCATGGATATCAGTCCCTTTGGTATGGTTTTCTCTTTCGATAGCCAATACCAGTCCCAGTTTGAAGTAAATATCTTCACTAATGACAGAGATATTAAGCAAGTTTCTAATTTCTCTTACATGAGTATGTTCAGGTTTTTCCCTGTTCCATTGTCAAATGAATAAAGTGTTGCTATTAGAGTTTAAATCGTGTCTTGAAGTCCATTCTGATCCAATCCAGTCATTTCCGGTATTTCCATATATCAGGAAAACACCGACTCGTCAGGAGGTGCCCTACTTGTAAACGTTTTACGGCAGACAAGGTAAAGGGTTTTTGTCTGCTTACACACCAAACGTTGATACAAACCATACAAGATATATCAATCAAATATCAATTTCGCCATGTTCATTCTGCATCCAAAAGTATGCAAACAACGACGACCAAAGGTGAACACGGGTGTTGGTTGTGTCATGCTCTGTGTGAGTTTTTCGTGAAATTAACGGAAGAATTTCCTTCTGATTAAGCGCTCTCATTTAAAATTCATCACGCCTACAAACATCGTTTAAAACTTTTGCTTTTTATATATTTTCTTTTGCACTCTCTCGGTAAACGTAGAAATCGAGCCCTCTTTCAATTCCTATTTTACGTAACGGGTGAATAACCCATAAAGCACTACGCGGTTTTGAGGGGCGTGTCGTTTCAAGCCAATTAGAAACAGCAGTTGCAGTTCCAGCAAATCAGACAGCAAATAGGGCGCAATTATACATGATGTTGAGTGTGGTTGCAGCTTTCATACAAAAGTCTAACGTGTTTACCAAGGCTAGGCGCCGTTGGCTCCAAGCCAAAAATCACCACAGGTCTAAATGTTGTCCACGATGTGGATCCTGGTCCGCTTCTTTCCTGTCATAAAGTTTATTATTCATTTCAACTGAATTACGGCGCAATAATTTATGCCTAGAATACCTAGGTTCCTGAGGTCTCGTAGACTTTGTTAGTGTAGAAAATGATGGGTTGGCCCACAGCTATACAGATAATCAGAGAGAGAGAGAGAGAGAACATACATAGTACCTACAGTGTCACCATCGTCCCATGGTTTTCCCCTAAACGGAACTTAACAAAGTTTGGACATTATATTCACATCGTCGTATAGATCTGATCAAACTGATAAGTATTGGGCAGTCACTTACAACAACAAGATGCTACTTAAACTTCACAAACAGACAGACAGACAGAAAAAGATGGGGGGGGGGTCAGTCAGTTAGTTAGCTAGCCAGCTCAAAGGTAAGATAATAATTACAACAATCGGTCAAACACCGTATGATCAGACCTCTCCAACAGTGGTGAGTTTAAAAGGCAGACTGCCACAGAATTTGTTATCTAATTCAATTTCTTCTAGCGTAATTGTTCTGATACACAGTTTCTTTCATCATGGTTTTGTAAATAAAGCAAAACAAATAAAAAAAGAAAAACAGGAAATAGACGTGGTTTATTTTTTATAAATGGCGAATTTCAGAGAAGATTTAATTTAGTAATTTGCCATGGTTGCAAATAACCTCTTTAATAATTATAGTTTTTTCACTAAGTAAATATTCCAAGCAGACGAAAAAAATATGAAGAATTTTATTAAAAAAGACAAAGGAGACCGCTGGACAAGAACATGCAATTTGAAAACGCGACAAGAAGGTCAAGTTACCGTCATGTAAAGCATATGAGATTTCTACGCGGCGGCTTTTTTACTCGTCAGTTAACATGTACCAAAGTATATTGAAATTGAAAGCCAATAAACTATTTGAAAACACTGATGCTGACCTCTCCTGGTTTCTTTTTTAAAGAAGCCAACTTGTTCTTTCTTAACCACTGCCTCATAGACCAGCTTGAAAGTTTGTTCACTGATAAAAGGTTCAAAATCAACTTCAAATGACGCAACACACTTGAAGCACTTGTCGCTATCAACTGCGGTAGCCCACTTAACCCTTTAAATACTGCAAGGCAACATTTGGACTCGTCTAAATCCCCAGACGACCCATTAAATATTGCTCAATGTAATATATGATGAATGTTATGTTACCATTGAAAAGATTTATAAACTATATGCGAAAAAGAGAACATATTGCTAACCAGCATTTTCTCCTTTTCCCACATTGTTTTCAAAAGCCTTCAAAATAAGAGGTCCTTAAAACTTGGTAAACGGTTAAAACCGATACAGAGACTGTGTTTATACTGATACTGTATGATTGTTTTGTGTGTTTCATGATCAGATAATGAAATGATATGTTATTTACCATTTTGCTCGGATATTTTCCACCAGCAAACATCCTCAACGGCATAATTCTAGGTTAGGTGCGGACTAAACTCCTGATTGGCTAAGACGTAGCGTCTAGCCATTCAGAAAGCTCGTCATACGTTAGGCCATCAGCCCTCTGTTCAGTTGAAAACACGTGCAAAAGTCTTTGTTAGGAAGTAGTTTATATGCAGTATTTGTAACATTCATACAACGTGTAAATTGATACTGTTGTTATGTCGACTATCGTTTCTATGTGTTGGGCCTACTGTGTTGGACTGTTTATGGTTTGAACCAGGTCGATATTCCGGAGTTAATTGAATGGATTTGCACTGGATATAATTTGACAAGGTAACACACTCAGAGATTCTTGCTCTACAATGCTGCCATTCACTCAACTGTATAGATCTATAGATATACGTAAATTATTTGGAACTGTATTTACATACAACACACATATATGATCCCTGCCTTACCCAAAGGTATGAGAGGTCGTAAAATTAATAAATATTTACTAAAACTGTAAAATAATGCAGCTTAGTGAAACAGATTTTTAGATCTGATGCTTGCTTATCTAAGGTGCGTACGCGAATTTCCAACGAACGGTGTATAGTAAAAGGCAGCCAAGAAGCGTAGTCAGGTATGTAGGTATGTAGATAAGGATTGCTTGATTCCAACTTCTTTACTATGAACTTTTAGAGAAAGCATATAGATTAGATCTGTTTGGAAAGGTAATGTTGAATTTCTTAATTCCAAGCTTCCTGCTCGTTTGTATGTGTTTTAAATAACAGAGAGCCGGGGGATAGTTCAAACTGACCATTTATATAGATATGCTATGCTAGAATCTGCATTATCAAATGGAAAGTTTGACCTATGCTTCGGGTCCCCTTGTACCAAACATGAAAATGGTCTGTTGACAACTTGAGGTTACAAGCTTTATTTCTTCCATAAACTGTTTACCAGACGTCAAGAACTTTTCTTTTTATCAAATTGAGAGCACTTCCAGAGCAAAGATCAGTTGTGGCCCCAATGTTTTTCGAGTTGTCGCATTCGGGGTAGAAGATGTAGGTAAAGATAAATGCAGAAATTACGGATTGGCTTAACTCTTTACCAAACGATAAATTTATAGACAGCACCAAATTGAAAGCATTTGCAGACGACAAAATAAATGTGACTGTAAATTCGAAATTTTTATTTGGGAAAGGTAGAAAACATTGTGGGAAAAGGAGAAAATGCTGGAAACCAGCATTTTCTCCTTTTTCCACAATGTTTTCAAAAGGCATCTTCCTCATGGTCGTCAAAAGTCGTCATTGTGTGGTAAAGGGTTAATCAATTGCTGTAGCCAATCAGAGATCGCGGTACTTTGAAATTTCTAAAATTCCCCATATGATCAAGAATGATTTGACCAAGATCATTTAGTGAATACGTTCAAAGTGATTAGTCGAAATCACAGGGGCTCGACCAGGTATCTTTTTTTTTTGTATATTTTAAGTAAATCATAGCTAAATGAATACGTTCGTCGATGATGCTACGCCTACAGATCATAACCATAATCAATCCGTTCACCGGACGGACTGTGCAGTCTGATCTTGATATAAAATGTCCGACAAAGGACCTTGAGTCGCACTTAGCACCGTAAAGGTTAAAGTTTAACCCATTACCATACAATCCCTACTTTTGACGACCCTGACTGAAAGAAGCCTTTAGAAAACACTGTGGGAAAAGGAGAAAATGCTGGTAAGCAGCATTTTCTCCTTTTCCCACAATGTTTTCTACCCTTCCCAAATCAAATTTCAATTTTTGATTCACATTTATTTTGTCGTCTGCAAATGCTTTCAATTTGGACCAGTATAAAATTTTGTCGTTTGGTAAAGCGACGTGAATAATCATCTAATTAACTACTTACATCATGTGAAAAGTGACTCATTATATAAATGATTCAAGTAAATACATTAACTTCTGCTTGAAGCAGGCGTGTTCTGAAAATATTGTGGTAAAGGGAGAATAAGCTCGTTAAGGGTGCATTTATGATATAGGGGAGAGGTTTTATATCAAATACAGTAGCCGTACTAGTAACCTAAAAAAAAGGGGGGGTGATTCTATTCTTCTCCGCGATACATAATACCAAACAAGTCTTCACAGACAGACAAACAGAAAAGTTTATTCACCAAACTTGTAGTACAATGTACATCGTCATAGTACAAAACTGTTTTCATTAAATATATACATGTGTTTGCTCAACTTGATCGGATAAAAAATACATTTATTTCCTAGTACAGGATGAGAAAATGTGATTAATATCGTCATGGATGTGAGAGAGAGAGAGAGAGAGAGAGAGCGAAAAAAAATCAATGCTATATGAAAAATTCTCAATAAACATTCCAATTAAACATTGATCAATAATAACTAATATAAAACATATACAGTTAAAACTGAGCATTGTCAAATTAGTTCATTTCTGAGGACGAACTGGCATAATTGTAGTATTTATTAATGAAATGTCAGATTAATAAATCAGTTCATAATGTTACAAGAAAATAAAATCCATTTCGTTTGAAAACCGACTTAATCGTGAGATACACTGGTTCTTGGACATGCAAAAAAATTGACCAAGTGGCCAGTATCAAAATGCACAAGCAGATCCTTTTTCACAGAGCTTGGCTAACATTAATGTTTTTAACCCTTTACCAAATAATCCCTGGATTTTACGACGCTGAGATAGAAGCCTTTTGAAAACATTGTGGGAAAAGGAGAAAATGCTGGTAACCAGCATTTTCTCCATTTCCCACAATATTTTCTACCCTGCTGGGGACAAATGTCAGTTTTTTAATTATGTTTATTTTGTCGTCTGCAAGGGCTTTCAATTTGGACCAGTCTAAAATTTTGTTGTTTGGTAAAGGATTTAACCTGAATTTGTGATGGGGTTTCAAATACTTTACTAACAAGGATACTTTCAAATTTGGCTGCTGTGAACTTGTCTCTCGAAGTATTGGCTTAGAAGTTTCATCGTCTAACTCATCATTTATTTTCATCGTCTATCTGGTTATTTTTTGAATTGCATGACATGGTAATGCCAATTAGTTAATGTTAATTTTAAATTAAACAATTCTCTCTAACGACCCTATGAATGAAGTATATTGAAAATATGGTAAAAGGAGCTGGATACTTTTCACGGATTCATTAGAACCCCCTTTTCATAGAGCAAAGTTTAAATGTATTTGGTCATCTGTGACTGTAATGTTACCGGTCTGAATGAAGCACATTCGGAACATTATTCGAAACCATATCGAAATGAAAGTACATTCACAGTTTATAAACGAACTGTACCTGAACCGGATATTGCGAGTAAATTTCAGTGATGTCCACTTTGCAGTAGAGACAGCCGAGATAAAAATTGTTGCGTCTTTCATACTGCTGAATGTAAACTGTGTGAATCTTTATGTATAGTTTACGCCAAGCCTTTTGTTGTTAATACATAAACTGCCACATAATCATTCCTAGCTTTAAAACATTGAAATTCACAAAACTCACCGGAGGCTACAGCGTCATTTGCACTAGACCCGATCTTAAATCAGCTTTTATCATGTTAAGGCTGGCTGAAAACGTTTTATGAGTTTGAACCGGTGCAATTAACTAATAAAAAAAAAAAAAAAAAAACATTTGCGGCATTGAGCATTTTAAAGTTAGATTTTGAACATGAAAATAATAATTAAAGCCTCTATGTAAAGTAGCTCGACTGTACGTTTCTTGCTGGTGATTCTGAACCTGAATTGCGAGTTTACGAAATCTATCTGTACGATGTCTTGGGAGCTTCTTCAAATATTCTGCACGTTTCTTGGGTTAACAAATCTGATGCCTGATGGTATAAATCTGTACATTTTCAGGTATAGAATTGAGTAATTCAGATGTCTTTACAGCAAACTGTCAACCACAAGCTTTGGCGATATAATAAACCATAATTTAGAAAATCCATAAAGGAAAAACCTCAAGATCAAAATTTCAGAATTTGACTCACAAAGAAAAGAAACAATTTCGTCTAAAAAAAAAGTCAAAAGTATTCCAAAAGATTTAAAGCTATGGAACAGGCCTCTGCTACCTAATGATGATACTAAGACAGTGAGTTTCAAGGCTTGTTTATGTGTCACCATTTAAAAAAAGCCCCATAAAGAAAGAAACCAGTGAGGGATGTTCACAAGTTCCTTGAAGAATCTGAATATTTTATGCGAAATACTGTGTTATAGTGTTTTTTCCTGTTCCTCATAGAAACGAGTCATCAGTCAATCACTTAAGAAAATATTGTAAGAACTTGAGAAGAAATTACTCTCAACGAACAATTTGTTTTCTATTCTGTTTCAAAATCATACTTTTATTAAGCAGTTATGTAAATTTTCCCCTAAATGCTCCCAAATTGGATGAGTCCAAGATGCCGCATCAGGAAAGGGTAATTCCTGTTTTTATCTATTAGCAGATGAATTCCTCTTTTTATCTATTAGCAGATGCATACGAATTGTGAAATTTTATTGCATGAATTCGTTCAGTTCCTAAAGGTGGGTATATAGGTTTTTCACATCACACAAAATTAAATAACAAATATATCACTGAAATTTATACGAAAAAACAATACAAATCATCAATAATTAAGTATCATAATACCGGTATTACAAACAAAATTTGGGGGTGGATTCCCTTAAAAGGCTACGTTGCCCATTAGGCTAATTTTAGATTTCGCCCCCCCCCCCCCAAAAAAAAGCATTGTGGGAATGTTAAGTGACTGGCACGTGACTAATGACGCTTAAATTCCATATGATAACAAACATGTATTTATTTTCCATGATGTCTTCTTCGGACGCTATGTTAGAAGCTTCGTCGGTGTATTCCCGGTATGTATATGAGCAAGTTATAAAAATAGACAGTGTATCTCGTCGGTGTCGACCTGGGATTTAGTAAATCTCTAATTTCTCTTGTTGTCGGATGGTTTTCGACTACTGGGGTTTTATGAATGAACATTATACGGCTTTGGGAGTATAAAGATTTTTTTTTTTGTATTTTTGTAAAATTGTTGTCCCAAAATCTGAAGGGTCACCTGTAACTCATGAAAAGGAAACAGAATAAAACCGAGTCTTTTTATACTATTATGTTTGGCTGTTTTTCTCTCAAAACCCGATCTTCAGTTACTGTTTACAGCCACAAGAATAGATGTTCAATGACCTGTCGCAGCTGTTACATATCTCCCCGTATTTCATATTTGATATTGTCTTTTATTCTGGTCCGCCTTGATCACCGATTTCAACACTTCAACTTCTGGAAATGAAATACCGCCTCGCCCCTATCCTACTGTGATAAAAGAACTGTGCAGTAAACTCTGCATGACTAGAACTAAAGATCCAAACAAAATGTGACACATAGTCCTTGTGACACGTAATCCTTCAACAAAACGTACAACGAATTGTGTTCAGAAATGGCACTTAGAATGACAAAAGAACAAAATCATTGTTCCACTTTTATAATATAAAATAGCGTATTTCATATATGGTGGTATGAAGATAAGATTGTACACATGGTGGATAGACGAGGGGTCGAATGGCTAGGTGAGAGATTATTCAGTGTCGACCGATTACAGTGCTGACAGCACTTTGATTTTTTATACGCTGGAAGGGTCGTATTATGTTATGGCCACGGTCGATCACCGCTGGCATTTTTGGTATGCGCCCACAGTTTCTATCGGAATGATTTGAAACTTACTACAATGAATCTCTATGAAGTGTGGTTTTGCATGTGACTTTTCAAATTTGGATCTCTGTAGGATTCTAGATTTTAACCCATTTCACTGACAAGCCCCTTTGGGCGTATATGCACTGCTGTGCGAAGCTCTTGTTTTTTTTCCAATGAGACAAAGTCGTGTCATTTCGAACGTATACCTAGAAATGATTCACATATAATCACAGCTAATATTTTATACTTGTGATATGTATATTAGATTTTATACAGCATACAATGCGTTGTGGCAAAGGGTGAAATTGCTTGTAACGAGGAGTTTCACCTTTGCCACAAAATTTCAAAGATTCTTCAGTACAACTGCATTGAAATGACAATGTAAGGAATAAGTTGCGAAATAAAGTTTGTATTGAGCACTCTAGGAACGTGCTTAATGGATGTTTCACTCTTGTATAGGTATAAAGCAATGGAAATCCCCGTATGGTACTCGCAAGAATTCGTTCAACCAACTCGCAAGTAATGTACAGATCATTTACTTGATATTTGCAAGAAGGGCACAGTATCAAACCGTTCGCCATGCGGAATTTCCATACATTTTTAGGTAATTATAACATATCATGTCGGCATATATTGGCGGTTTTGTGAAGAGCATACATTTAGAAACAAAACTTTACAAATGGGTATCGGATAAATAGACGGATTTATGCATAAATTGCCTTGTGAAAACAGCATGTATAGTAGTGAGCAAAACAAGTGAAGACGAGTATTGTACTTTATCAGCAATTACACGGCCAAAGATGGTAAATGATGTATTTATTTGAAAGATACATTATTTCATTCAATGATGCAAATGTTTACAAGTTGCGTGAAAGTCACAACAACCTGTCGATCTCAATTATTTAAAGGCACCCATCTATTTTCACCAATAGATTCATGGAATTTACTCGCAATATCCGGTTTGGGTACAGTTCGTTTATATACAGTGACATTGGCATGATGGTTGTTGCAAGAGCTAGTGTCTTAGCTGTGTTAGTTGAGAATGTGATTAGCTGCAGAGAGAGAGAGTAGAGACGAGTCTACTATGCCCCTATTTATGGCATTCATATCGTAAAAAAAGACAATTGCAAATTTTGCCATGAAGAATTGTCCGTCTTTCGGCCATCTTGAATCACCTATCTTGAATCACCTAGCAACCGATCAGCAGGTGCGCTACACCTCGATTTGATAAGAATGGTCAGAACATGTTCTGAAGAACACGGCACAGTGTTCAGAAATACTCCATTGACCTAGAACATGTTCGGAGTGTTTGGAGTAGCGAAAGGAATACGCCCATAATTATACTGTACATGTATAAAATCAATGACACCCAAAACCGAACCAGTCAGGATTATGAAACGCATCAAATAATGTCAGTGTAACATTTAACTCTTTTTACAAGAGTGTTTCCTCTTTCCAGGATGTGAACGAAGGAGTTTTGAAAACATTTGGGAAAAGGAAGAAAATGCTGGAACAGCATTTTCTTCCTTTTCCCACACTGTTTTCTGTCGTTGAATCCTGTCAAAGAAAGCTCAATTGAATCACGTTCTTATTTGTCGACAGTTTATGAGTTCTATAGGAAGAGTCAAAAAGAGTATTGTTTTGAAAAGTGTTCATAATAGAGTAAATTTTCTGACTGTCATCGGGAATCACACGGGAATTGGATCAATAGCAAAGTGAAACATAGAAAACAAACAATTAACGTTACCATACAGATTACAATGTTAATTTTAGCTGCTAATTATTACTGTTTCCTTTGCACGGAGCCGATCCGATGGCGCGGTCTGCACCGTACAGGACACGAAACCAGGGGTCACTGGTTCAAACCCTCAATTTGGCGAATTCCTTTCCAAAGTTTAACGATAGTCAGTCCAGAGCTCCAGAAAGAGGGAGTGATTTGGATTTCGAAATTGAAAAAAGAAAACTATTCTCCATTAAACCCTATGTTGTGGGTACTCATTAGAATCGTCTCATCGAGACGATTCTAATGAGTAGCCACAACATAGGGTTTGGATGAGAAATAATGGATTTAGAATACCATCACTTCCTCTTATCTGGAGCTCTATTTGGTTTGGGTTCTGTCCTTCTTTCACCGGTAATCATCGTCTCGACAACGATTATGTGGGAAAGCAGCTGATGGCTATAGAAAAGTAGCAAGTGGCTTGGAGAGAATACCAACATAGTATTGTGCGAAGCACTCTTTAAAAAAATCCTGGTAAACACGGACAGGTTCGCTGACCGCCGTGATACAACCGAAATAATGTTGAAAACGCATTATCTCCCGCTAGATGGCATTCTATAAATACTGATCTATCTGATATGGGCATCCTGGGTACAGAACCGAACCACTTTCCTACGCGACAACCGTTACTTTGAATTTAAAACAAAAACAAGGTTTACCCAATAAACTATGATCACCTGCTTAGAGAAATCTGTTGCTAATGCAGGTCTCATTTATGCTCGAACGTATTGATACGTAAAAGCTATTTTCAACATTGCTACTTTATAGAGCGTACAGTCAGCCCGCTTTCGGGGCTAGTAGTGATGCGTCATATAAGACAGTCGAATCTTCGAAGAATATGACATGCGCAGACAACGGTTGAAAACGGTGTTAAACAAAACACACAAATCTAGCGCTAAAGATGTATGAAAAGATGTATGAATGATCAGCATGAAGATGTTTTTTTACATCAACACGTGCGAAACCAGATGCATTAAACCCCCTTTTTAATAGAGCATTGCTCAGCTGCTGTTTGAGGCATGAAGCAAACTGGCTTCCTTTACTTTCATTACCTTCAGTACTTTGATTTTAAGCGCTTTGCGTGTTCTCTAGTTTAAAAGAATATTTATTTTACATCGATTGAGAAACAAGTTCTTACAACTTATACTGATCTCTCCCGATTCTGCTTCCTGGGAACTACACCAATACTCGCGCCGAATGTGTGGGCCGAAGAAAAATCCCAAAGTTGACACCCGCTCCCGGGTATCGAACTCAGAACCTTTAGGTTATGAGGCCGACGCTCTACCTCATGACCACGGACCCCACGGACACATGTTTTTTAGTGTTAAGTTAATCACTTATACAGGTCGAAAAAAAACAAAAACTTATTCGCAGAATTGTCAGAACAAAATCGTAAATTGGTTCATCCTGAAAGTATATCAAGTTTATCTACATTATTTATGGAATTCACCTAAACGGGTCTACGGGGAAGATTTGTCCTAGTTCAAACGCGAATGCCAATGATTGTCTTTTCTAGAGAGAGAGGGGGGTGGATTTTCCTTTATATATACGTAAATGTATATGTATATACGAAACATTTTCAAATCAAAGTGAGACAAGTTGTACTCAAGACTAATTCCCGAATAAATTTAAATAGAACAAAGTCCGCGCCTGGTGCATTCGTTTACGATGGAAATGTAGAATCTCAGCTGTGGCGGAATAATACACTTGGAACTAAATTGTATCAGACGATCCTTGGTTGTAATTTCCATCAACTTTCACTAACTAATCTGCACTAAACCTCGGGCTACACAGACTGACAACTCCAAAAACCATCGTTAGGACTTCGGATACAACGCTTTGTTGCAGGCACGCAACAAAAGATTGTTCTGCGCCAACAGTGTTGACTAAGAGCATTAACAGCGCGTCTCTATAGAAAGCTGATCAATGCATTTCACAGAGGATAGCTCATCTGTTTTTGAATACGTCGAGATCTTGAGATCTAAATAACAATATTCTGTCTGCATGTCTCCCTTATTAATATTCATAGCTCATTTCACCCACAGCTTCATGGAAGGAGCACATCACTCAGTGTTGAATATTTGTAAGTCTAACCATATAATTTTGCAACACGTGAAAAGGGCATTTGCATAGTGTCATATAGGAGCAGCTTTCCGTTTTCGTGTAATTTTCTGTTATGCGCAGGTCTGATTTAGCACAAAATCTAATGTAGACGTGAAGTGCCTTCTCGGTTTAGCCTGCGCGAACTGCACAGGCTGATCCGAGACGACTCTTTACGCAAATGTCCGAATGCTCCCCCCCCCCTTTTTCCTTTTTTGAGTCGCCTGTTTGCGTAGCAAACAGGCTCTCATTGTTATCGTGCTGATCTATGGGGTGACGTAAGCATACTTCCGGCCTTGTACTGCTTCCTGTCCCAAGTTCCGGTTTATGAGATAAATCATATTATAGTTTTCTTATTATTCAGTGAAAAACCCGGTATTTATTTGATGTAAATAATTTACAACTGTGCCTTTGTGATAATGAATATGTCTATAAAGACTGAGCTGTTTAACGGTTCAAACCTTTGAAACAATCATTTCGTGCCCAAGGGTACACATTAGCCTGATGTCTCTGTAAGACATCATCTCTAAAAATAGCGCATTACGTATATGTAAAAATAGCTGCCGTGAACTAAACAAGTCTGCGGACACGCTGAAAAATTTTCAACTACAAGCATCTTTTCTGCTTCTATTTGTGGACAATTCTCAGTGAAAATTGTTTGATAATTACCTATTAGAAGTACACTCTAACTCTTACAACCTGACAATCCTAACTGCAAGCCTTATGTCAATTCAACGCTCAACCTATGAGAAAGGCGATGCCGAGTTAACATGGAAGCTTTCAATTGCTTTTTTTCCTCAACAGTAGGCTAATTTTTTTAACAAATTTATAACGACTTGGAATGTTTGTATTGCCTTCTTAGACATTCTTACACGTTGCTTCTTCCCAGCTTTTTAATCTAAACTTTAGATTCTTTGCACAGCCATTTTCTAGGTGCACCAGAGATCGTACATAGCGTATGCAAAGCACACGGTTCTAGGCTGTACCAAGTCATCGCTTTGCAGGTGTTTTCTGGAATGTAGCTTTGCGACAAATATAGATCTCGTAATCACGTGACGTATAAACGTCATTTACGGAAATCTATGAATTTACATATTTACGAATCAGTCGCTAAACCGGCCTATGTAGAGAGAGTGCTTTGAAGTTAACTATATTTAATTGGTTTTGGTTCATAAAGACGGCCAAATTTGTTAAAGCCTGCTGTTTTTTTTTCAATGAGCGATTAACCTAGATCTAGTATTTATTAAACAACAATTTATTAGTGCGGGTGTTAGAACGCAAGGTGCTTTTGTAACTGCCAAAATCTGAATTTACACTACGCAGTTCTAACAACGTTACCAGCAATCTGAGAAATTAACTTTTTACTCCGCTATAATTCAAATATAATAGAACAGATCAGTGTTTATCCGCTGGAACAACACGTTCTTTATTGGAGTGTTTGTAATCTTGTGAAGGGTTTTTGTAAAGGGTAATAAAACGAATCGCAAACATTTAATTTACACCAAAGCAATATACATGTAGACAAAATTCGATTGGTGTGGAAGCACTATAATCCCTGGGACGTTATATTTAACGCAGACAAATATTAAAGGCTGATGATCGTGCTGCTGGGTTATAGATTTTATTTAGTTGTAGCAGCCACATTCATAGAGTCCATTGCTGGTCAAAACCTCAACTTGGACTACAACAAAAACAAATTATTTCCAAAGGACAGGTAGATCACTGAGTCAAATACATTGTGCTCCAAAGGCTACAGTCCAGTCCAATGATTATGAAATTGCCCGGCTGTTTGTCTCAAAAGTGTTTTTGACAAAACTGAATGTAGGTCACCTGGGGTTAAAAGAAAAAAGCCTAAAGGTTGTCATTAGGTCAAATCAGGCGTAACCGTAATAGAGCTGTAGAATCCATTTATGTTCAGTCTAATACTTATGAAACTTTGTCAGACTGCTAAGATTAGATATGAGCGATCGAGTTGCAAAAGGGCATTTTTGGTCTAAAAGTATGTCACAAGATCCTATACCAGAAGATATTCTGGTCTTTACTTGTAAAGGGTTGTTGCCTGTGAGTAAAAAACGTTGAACTTATTAAAGCTGGTCCTGGTGCCTAAATTTTAATTTCCACCACATTTTTTAAATTTAAATTTTAATACGGATATCTTGGATTTTAGGATGACAACTCAGAATATGCTTGCATATAATACTGTCTTGTCGTTAAGTTATTTTGTGTCTTGAATGCTTTTAATAGATTTGAACAAAAAAGGGTGAAAACTTCTAACCCACTACCCTAGAGGGACTCTCAGGACTATCAGTCCTTTGATGGTATCTTTGCAAATGACAGGCACTTTTGATATACATATAGCGCAGGTGGCATCTGTTTCCACCGATAGTTTGTGAAACATGAACATAAGAGCGAGTACTTGCACAATAAAAAAATCAGCTTCTGATTAATTATTAGCTAAATCCATAGTTTAGCCAGTCAGAAGCTGTCTTCATTTTCTATTGAAAATATTCTTGAGTTTAAGACTGAACAACAGTTGATGAGATAGATGACTGTGATATATAATACATGATAGTGACTTCTGATGAATGTCTGTTCGGATGGTACAGTGGTTACCTTCCTGTGGTACGTTGATACTTACTGCGATCATGACACACCAAAATGTTTTGTCATAGCCAGTATAATTACCGTCTTTCAGTGAATGCAATTGCGATAGTGTAGGCAAAGTTTTCGGATATTTGCGATAAACCAGCTGAAGCTAAAGTACTCCTATTGAAATGTTGGATATCTCAGTCTAGTCTTCTTCAATAAGTGTCTTAGTGAGGCGACTTCAACATACAATGTACACGTATTTGTCTCTCGTGTCTAGTTTGGTCTTTGTTGCGTGCCTATAACGACATGCAACAAATATTATATTGCATTAAATAGGTTTACATCAGGAACTAAAAACTGGAGGAAGGGCTTTGCGATCCTTCTTATGAAACACTGGCTACGAGAGAAATTAGTTTGGTAGAAGTATGATTTCATTTGGTACAAGCCATCAACTGGCAGTAGGAAGAGCTTTTCTAATATTCAGGGTACCAATGGCTACACAGAGGACATTGTAAATAGTCACAGGCACAAAGAATTGCCTAAACCTTACCATTATTTCTTTTCCACATTATTTTCAAAAGCCCTATCCCGGGCTGTTCCCAAGTCTTTAATCGGAATCGTGTTGAAAAGGATTAAACCTTCATTTCACTGAGAAATTTAAGCCTTGTACAAATGAACAGATTTTTCAGACAGCTAGAAGTATCGTAATTGGTAAAACTTGTATTTAAAGAGTAGCTTGCTTGTTTTCAAGCGTTACTGTAGAAATGCAGATAGACTGTTTACGAGAAAGCTGGGGTTTAGATAAATGCGAACCTTGTAATTATTCAGCTAGATCTTTTCAGCATTTGATGTCGTTCTTCACATATTTGGAAACAAAACAATATGAAAATGGCTAAAACGTGAGTAATACTATTTCAGTGTATATTTGTACTATAGACCCATGTCCCATTTTTTGGAAGCTGGGAAAAAGAATTCCCAAATATGAAGTTAGAAAACGATGTCTTTAAACACAGCGAATACGTAATTGCTGTTGTATTCCTTCGCCTGCTATGCACGACTTACCGACCTTTTGCGGACAGTGTAGATCAAGATCAGACTGCACAGAACGTGCAGTCTGATCTTTGATCTACACTGTCCTATATAAGGAGATACGATTTCCTTTAAGATAACTTTCACAAAGCAATATTTGTGTTTTAACTATCGAAATGAAAATTTCATTTTAGTTGTTTAGCAAGATAAGGGTTAAATACCAGTAAATACCAGTTATTTACAATAGATACATTGATTTTTCAAGAGGTAGGCTTCCTCTATTCTTTCTTGATGGTAAAATAAGAAAGAGGAACAGCTGTGCTATACCTTCCAAGCTGTCACACATGTACTAAAATAATTTATTCCTGTAAATACCTTTTACTCCTTATTTGCTAAATATTTCAAGTTTAGTTCATAAGTTTAGTTCTTTAGTTTAGTTATAGTATAATATTAATGACGGTTTTATCAAGAATATCTAGCATAATATCAGGCAACGACGATGAAGGATCAAGGGACACGCTCTGAGCAGTTTACATGTACCTGGTCATTAACCCTTTACTCCATAAGGCATTTCTATGGTATCTCTATTTGACCCTAATTAACAGCAAGGATGAAGCCGTTTCTCATGTGTATATGACACTTTTTGATAGCATAGTAAACATTGTGGCAAAAGGTGAAATTGCTCGTTACGAGCAATTTCACCTTTTGCCACAATGTTTTCCAAAGGCTCCTACAAGCGGTGTGTAGAAACGAGTATCTATGGAGTAAAGGGTTAAAGAAAGGATAGGTATCTGTACCTAAAAAGACTGGAAAAAAAAAGAAATGAAGGATTTCTTTGCCTAAAATGTCACCAGAAAGCCACTAAATAGCCTCTAAAATTAAAAAAAAAACATCTGGGGGCGCGGGGGTAGGGGTGTTACCATACCCCCCCCCCCCCCTTGAAAATCCCCATCCCCTTTCGGACCTTTGAGCCTTGGATAGTACCTTCAGTACCACTTTTGCGTGTCTTTATGTTGGGCTTGCTACGCCCCTGAGAGCATTCCAGTTAAAGTCAATTACATAAGCAGCCGCTTACCTTTCTACTTGATGCAAAAGTTAAGACTAATGATAGATACTTGTCGAGTAAATTATCTTGATAAACATTTTTTTCCTTGTTATATTAGTTCATGGAAACGTCTAAATTTTGTCGTTTGTTAGAGAGTTGAATAACGTTAAGGCTACGACGTAAATCAGAGAACAGAGACAAACGAAAAGCCACAAGCCTGACACATGCATCGTTATCTATCTATGATGTTAACGATTATAAAAAAAATCTGGCTTTATTTTCATGAATCACGCCACTCAAATGATTTATCATAGGCAACTGACAGCTCCCTAGGCGTTACGTAATTATCACCGATGGCGAAATATTTGTGTGAATGATAAAAGTCTGTGAATGAGAAAAATTTACCCTTAACCCGCAACATTCGTATTTCTTCTCTTCCCCCCTCCCCCAAACACACACACACACACAAACCTGCAACAGAGTTGATTAAGATCGGTCTGTACGGCGCATACATTATATTATTAAAGTTTTTATAATTTATCTTAACGAATGATCAATTTAAGTTTCTTTATTTCCCATTCCAAACGAACAACACTTCCACTAATGTAATTTTATTGTCATCAGTGGCTGTTATATAGGCCTGCGTCTATGACTAGAACTATCCTTTAACCCTTGCCCAAACGACAAACTTTTGGACTAGATTAAATTGAAAGCATTTGCAGACGACAATTCAGCACTTGCTGAAAAGATGATTTCTGTCTATGATAGGGTAGAAAAAGTAGGGATTGTGTGGTAACGGGTTGATCAGTGAGATATGAAAGTTACATAGTGACTATTTTCACAAATCTTAAATCAAGATCAGATTGCACAGAATGAACAGTCTGTGCCTGGATTCATATACCTTCCGATAACATTAGAGATTTTTTTCATTCAAATAAACATTGAAAAGCACAATATTTAAACTCTTTACCAAACGACAAAATTTTCGACTTTTCCAAATTGAAAGCATTCGCAGACCACAATGTAAATCTGACTCAAAGTTTGAAGTTTGTGCTTGGAAAGGTGGAAAAATATTGTGTGGAAAAAAAGAGAAAAAAAATGAAAGTGTCTTCACTATGGTTTAACTGCGTTTCTTCTCGGGGTAATTTAATCATTTACCAGACGACAATTTTTTAGCCCTTTTCAAATTGTTAGCATTTGCAGACGACAATTTCAATCTGGCTAAAATGGTGCAACTGTTTATGGATAAGATAGAAAACATTGTGGGAAAAGGAGAAAATGTTGTTTATTAGCATTTTCTCCTTTTCCCACAATGTTGTCAAAAGGCTTGTGTCCAAGGGTCGTCAAAAGTCGTCATTGTGTGGTAATGGCTTAAAGTCGGAACTGTATGCTGTTTACCCCATCTTGCTAAGTGACTAAAACGAAATTTTTAATTCGATAGTAACATTCCAAAAATTTTTGTGTCAAAATTACGTATTGGGGAATGATATCGTCTTATCGGACAGTGTAGATCCAAGATCAGACTGCACGTTCTGTGCAGTCTGATCTTGATCTACACTGTCCGCCAAAGGTCGGCGGGTCGCGCCTATAAGAGCCAAAAGGTTAAAGCCATGATACGGACAGAAAGTGTCGATTAGATTTATGACTGTGAGCGCTCGATGGTCGGGGAATTCCTCTTGAGGCTATCTCACGCTGCAGCCCCTGGTTTTGACAGTAAATTGTCATTGACCAATGCACGCATGTACAAATATATCTAATTGTGCAAGATTTGAAAAATCGGAAGGGATTATCACTCAAAATAGGTACTGTTTTTGTTTTTTCAATATTTAGGTGATTGAAAAAGAGTCTGGCGAATCGAGAAATGTCTCATTAGAGATAGAGAGAGAGAGAGAGAGAGAGAGAGAGAGAGGGCTAAAGCGAATGGTTTAGCCAATCAGAAGAGAGAGACAGAGACAGAGAGAGGGGGAGACAGACAGACAGACAGACAAAGAGACCGAGAGACCGAGAGAGAGAGAGAGAGAGAGAGAGAGAGAGAGAGAGAGAGAAAGGGGGTGAGGGGATGAAGTATGAAGTTGGCAAAAGAAAGTGTCAAACCTTTTTTTGTAAGAAAAATTAGGCACCAGCAATACGACAATGTTTGTCCTTTTGGTGCAATGTTTTTACGTATATTATGCATTCAAAAGGCACTGATTGTTATATGGATGTTTAAGTCCTTTACCAAACCACTCCGAGTTTTAATAACCTGTAGGATGGCGGCTATTGAAAATGTAATGAAAATAGGAGAAAATGTGGAAATAGCGGAAAACGTTATGGAAACAGGACAAAACGCTATGGAAATAACTAGTCCTACTCACAGAATGTTTTCAGTTCTTCGAAAGAAAAATTACATGCCGTGGGTAACACTAAATTTGTCGTCTGCAATTGCTTGCAATCATGTCATTTTGTTGTGAGGTAAAGAGTTAACTGTTGTCTGCTGTAGATTTGTTGTAGGCAATGGCAACATGAAGTTGTTACCATAAACATTTTATTTCACATTTTTACCCATTCTATAGCTCAATGACAAAGTATTGGACTGTTTACCTGGAGGTCACCGGGTTGTACTTCACTCGAAGCACCTGTAGTGTCCTTGTGCAAGAGATTTCAGAGCCCGACCTTAACAGCTATCGCCGTAACCTGAAATCGGCGTAAAGTACCACGCCATCAATCGATCAATCATTTCCATCCATATTTCTCACAACACGGATCTGATGTGCATGGGATATATGGCTTGCCATACGCGAAAAGGGGCATTCGGACATTTCCGTAAAGTGTCGTCTCGCATTAGCCTGCGCAGCCCGCGCAGGCTAATCCGAGACGGCACTTTACGACTAAACTAGATTTTGTCCTTAAGTAGTCTTACAGGAGACAGAAAATCACACACGATCGGAAAGAGTCGTCTCGGCTGATCCAAGACGACACTTTACGCAAATATCCGAATGCCCGTTTTGGCGTGTTACAGGACCCAAACTTGTAACTTTTGGCTTCAGCGGCTTTTCTTTGTTTTTAAGGGGGAAAAGGATCACGTACGATACAAAATAAATGAAATTACTGTTTTCACCATCTTCGCGAGCCAAGGTTACGATCACCACGTGGATCTTACCTTGGCTGATTGAGCCCGATTTCGAGATTCCTGCGATGCGCCCTCTATTGGATGCTGGTTATTATCCCCCTTTACATCATATTTCTAAAAGCCAGTGAAATATCGTTTTACAAACTGCTTACGAATACACATGAAGCAATAAGCAGAAATCCACGTGGGTTTCCATGTTTACCTTCTATTCGAAAGGTAGCGACCTTATTTTATTTTTATCAAAGATGAAATACTACGAGCGATTTCATTCGTTGCAGTTAGAGCAGGCTGCATCCAATGAAAAAGCGTATCGGGGGAATGTAAAAATCAAGCTCGATCCGACAAGGGTAGAGTAGCGTAGTGAATCGTCAGCCTTGGCTTGCGAAGATGTGTTTTCACTGGATAGCAAGAATAAGCTCTCTTCGATTTGTATACATTTAGTTGATTGGGCTAAATATGTTCATTTTTAACTCATCCACTGAAAAATTGCATGAGCTTTACCTCTTTCTCCAGCTAAAAAAAAGTTTAAAAAACACGTTTCACGAAGACTGAACGATGTTTTATCTCAGAGACTTGGCAATACAAGCGGACAGTATTGATATAAGATCAGACTCCACGTTCTGTGCAGTCTGATCTTAGATCTATGCCCTCCGCAAAACCCCATGTATTCGCCTATATATGGCGTTGAAAGGACGAATCTAACGATGAATGAATGGAGACCATCCGCAAATACTCGTATACTTTCACGCCTGTTTCTGCATCAGCTGGTATTTGAAAATTCGTCAAAGGGCTTGGAAATGAAGCAAACATTATCTCGTCGGTGTATTTCCAAAACCTCGCAATACAGCTTGTTACAAGCTGTAGTTACGAGGTTTTGGAAGTACACCGACGATGTATCGATTAGTGAGTTATGTACAGATCCTCAGCCAGTTGACGCTTTTAACTTTGATATGCCATGCACAAAATACTGATGAATTTCAGGGCGTAAGTCGCGGCCTTTATCCTCGGTTTGCCCGCCCGAGTGGCTCAGTGGTGAGCGTGTCGGACTCATGACCTGGTGGTTGTGAGTTCGATACCCAGCTGAGCCTAACTTTCTTTCCGGCGTATTTTCGCCTCTCACCTCTGCTGAAGCATATGAGAAGAGTAGTCGGTGGCTTTGGAAAGAAAGTTGTGTTAGTACTGGTGTGAGAAGCCAGGAAACACATGTGCGTCATCGATCGCCATGATATGACCTTAGCTGTTAAAGTGGCGTTAAACCCCAATACAACCAATACAACCATTATCCTCGGTTTGCTCTTTTCGTTAATCCTATCCAGGCAGTCACCTTTATTTTACGACTATTCTGCATTTGAGGACAGTATGGGAAGCCAAAGAAAAATGTTGTTTTACCGAACAAAGCTACTTGAAAATGCTATGACAGTAAATTTAGAATCAGACTGCGTAGAGCGTGCCAACGTGAAATTCTTCCTATAACAATTTCATTCGTAGAGCCTTCAAGCACGTAGTAGTTTGTAATCTGTTTCTGAATCACAGCCTCCGGCGAGAATGATTTTTCATTGAAGCTGAGAGTTGTTTATATTTGTGCTTAGTGAAGCAGAACCACAGCGATCACGTGATCAATAAGCTCGGACCTTGCAGTTTACAAATACGAAGTGTCGAGCTTTAGTTGTGACGTTTTACAAGTGAATACGGACCGAACACGTAAATCCCTAGACTGCTAGGCGCGACTTACTGACCTTTTGCAGACAGTGTAGATCAAGATCAGACTGCACAGAACGTGCAGTCAGATCTTGGATCTACACTGTCCGATAAGGAGATATCATTAAAAAAAAAAACATAACTATGATTTGGCAATAATTGGGTGTTTACCATAGAATTCACTCTTTACCACTCAATCCCTACTTTTGGCGCCCCTGGGAAAGAAGCCTTTAGAAAACATTGTGGAAAAAGGAGAAAATGCTGGTAACCAGCATTTTCTCGTTTTCCCACGGTATTTTCTACCCTTCACAAAACAATTTCAAATTTTCAGGCACTTTTATTTTGTCGTCTGCAGATGCTTTCAATTTGGACCAGTCTAAAATATTGTCGTTTGGTAAAGAGTTGAAAAAATATTTTTTGTTATTTTGCAGGATAAGAGTTAATCCATTACCACACAATCCCTACTTTTGACGACCCTGAGAGAGAAGCCTGTAGAAAACATCGTGGGAAAAGGAGAAAATGCTGGTTACCAGCATTTTCTCCTTTTCCCACAATGTTTTCTACCCTAAACAAAACATATTTCCAATTTTCAGTCATGTTCATTTTGCCGTCTGCAAATGCTTTCGATTTGGACATGCCTAAAATGTTGTCGTTTGGTAATGAGTTAATATAATATATCGTCTGCACTGTGTGCAGAGGTTGTACTCTCTAGGTAAAGCAGTTATAGCGTGTTTGAAAGAGATACATCCAGGTGAAAATAGAGCCGACCTCGAGCTACTCTGTGCGTTGTATAGGTAAAACCACATAGTAAACATACAGGCGACGCCCAATGCGTAGGTACACTTATTTGAAGTTATTTCAGTCAGTGTTCGGGAGTGTGGGAGTGATGTTACAGCCCGAAAGACTCTAAAAAAAAGCCTTGGAGATATTGAACAACTTTTAAGGCAGGTGTGATGACATATTGTTGCACACCGGTGAGTTGACAGTTGAAGAAGTGCTTTCTTGATTATGACTGCCGCATGCATTTCACTTGAATAGTGGATTGAAGATTGAAATCGGATGCTTTGTGTTGTACGAGGGTAATTACAATATACGAGAAATCGGTCTAGTATCATATCGAGGTATGTTATTGATTTATTTTCCATATGTTAAACTTAAGGTGAAATATTTCTAATGGTTTTCTCTAACAACAGCTAATCGATAAAGATGGCCAATCGATCCTTGCTTTGTTTTGCCGCAACTTGATCAGATTTCATTTACGACTTCCGTGGTTTTATTTTTCGATGATGTGATTGTTTTTGTATTTTTTCGTCGTAAATTTTTCATTTCTTGAAACATAGCATGTTCTTAATGAAAGAATATTTATGAAGAACGCTGTGGCACAAGGGGAAAGGGGGAGGTAGGCCTATGCATAGAGATCTCTGTGATGCTGGTCCAGCAAGTCATCTCGTATTAAGGATTCAAAAAATCCATTTTGTTGACAACAGTAGTGAGCGGCTGAATCAGGAAGTAGGGTAGTCCAGTGACTTGCAGAAAATTGACAATTAGCAAAAACTTTCAATTCGGTTCAGCCTGCGCAGGCTGACCTGATTCGGAACTTATTGTACATGCCGTAAACCCCCCCCCCCCACCCCTTTTCCAAAGAGCATGGCTCTTAACCCTTTCCCAAACAACAAATTTTTCAAACCTTCCAAACCGAAAGAGTTTACAGACGACCATTTTAGATTTGGAGAAAATTGCAGAAAGTTCTCAAAAAGTGTAGAAAACACTGTGGGAAAAGGAGAAATTGCTCGTTACGAGCAATTTCTCCTTTTCCCACAGTGTTTTCCAAGACTTTTACTGCAGACACGTATAAACCAGGGCTTGTTTGGGAAAGGGTTAAGATACAATTATATACCTGGTGCAATTTTTTTGGGGAAAAGAGAAAAATTCCTTGTTATAGATAGTTTCCTTTTTGCTACATATTTGTTGTTGATGGGGGCAGGGCTAATTAATAACGCAGGTATGTAACAGAATTACCAATTGTAAACTAGCTGGGGGCATGCATGGTTTACATATATATGTACCTGTGAGCACAGATTGTCGTGATGCCTGGTCTCCCAGACCCGACATTTCGATTAGTACAAGTACAATGCATTGAAACTCTCTCCAGTTTACAGGAATTACTTAACAAGGGGGCGGCATAGATGCAAGATCAGACTGCACATTCTATGCAGCCTGATCATGATCTAAACTGTCCGTAAAAGCCTCTGACTCTGTCTACGAAACTGAAAGGGTTATATCTCCAACCAGCTTACTCAATGAAACACCAACGGGTCTGTCTGAGAGGTGAAGGGTGGTTGGTTGTCAAATTTTTATTCGATTGCTCATTCTTCCAGCCTTGAAACTTTCATCTATTGCATCACACGACTCTTGCGACTGATTGCTTGATTGATTATTTATGTTTTACACTGTTTTCAACATTATTTCAGTCCTATTACGACGGCACAGTTCACATATCCGTGTATTTCTTGTTTCTCATGTACTGGGCTGGGTATCTAAAGTGTCTCGCCCAAGGACACCCCAACGACAAATCTTTTGCCTTCCACTGAGGCTCTTAGCTAAAACTTTAACCCATTACCATACAATCCCTACTTTTGACGGCCCAGAAATAGAAGCCTATAGAAAACATTGTGGGAAAAAGGAGAAAATGCTGGTAACCAGCATTTTCTCCTTTTCCCACATTGTTTTCTAACCTTCACAAAACAAATTTCAAATTTTCAGTCACTTTTGTTTTGTCGTCTGCAAATGCTTTTGATTTGGACAAACCTAAAATTTTGTCGTTTGGTAATGAGTTAAGGTTACGGGTCCCACACTTAACTCATTACCAAACGACAATATTTTAGACTGGTCCAAATTGAAAGCATTTGCAGACGACAATATAAAAGTGACTGAAAATTGGATTTTTTTTTTTTGTGAAGGGTAGAAAACATTGTGGGGAAAGGAGAAAATGCTGGTTACTAGCATTTTCTCCTTTTCCCACAATGTTTTTTAAAGGCTTTTTTCTCAGGAGCGTCAAAAGTAGGGATTGTGTGGTAATCATAAATGGGTTAATTACAGACCCACGCTGTGCTCTGCCTCTTGGGAAACAGTGCAGACCAGCACCGGGCAGTCTGATCTAACATTCCAGTTAGTTCCTTGAGAAGTCTCACTCCCAGAAGTTATCGTCTCGTTCGACTTGCAGCTCTGGGTTTCATCAACAATTTATCTGACATCTTGAGAGAGTTTTACTTCTGTTGCTCCGAAAATTTGGCTGTAAGTGGGATGAATGTTTGTTATAAATTACAGAAAGTTCAAAATACATGTTTGTGCAAGCGATAATAGATTTAACCCTTTCCCAAACAACCCCTGGTTTTTACGACCCTAAGCATTTTGAAAACATTGTGGGAAAAGGAGAAAATGCTGGTAACCAGCATTTTCTCCTTTTCCTACAATGTTTTCTACCCTGTCATATACCAAAATCATCTTTTTAGCAACTGTTAACTTTTCACCTGCAAAATGCTTTCAGTTTGGTCTGGTCCAAAATTTGTCGTTTGGGAAAGGGTTAACCCATTCCCAAACAACCCCTGGTGTATTCGACTCTGAATAAGAAGCATTCTGAAAACATTGTGGGAAAAGGAGAAAAAACTGGTAACCAGCATTTTCTCCTTTTCCCACAATGTTTTCTACTCTGCTGAAAACAAATCTGAACAGTTTTTGAGTCGAGTTTATTTTGTCGTCTGCAAGTGCTCTCAAATTGGACCAGTCTAAAATTCTGTCGTTTGGTAAAGAGTTAACAACAGATGGCAGTGACTGTAAAAAGATACGTTATGATAAACAAACCCTTTGGTCATGTCATTTGTAGCAATATAGTGGTCCACGTTCAAAAATAGGCGATAAGGCTCTTTAAATTTTTTAAATGAAAAAACAAAAAAATAAATAGTATGAAAAATAGCGGCAGTAGCAAATGATTACTCATTCATTTAACTCTTTACCAAACGACAAATTTATAAACTGGTCCAAATTGAAAGCATTTGCAGACTACAAAAATAAATGGGACTGAAAGATTGAAATTTGATTTGGGATGGTTATAAAACATTATGGGAAAAGGAGAAAATGCTGTTTACCAGCATTTTCTCCTTTTTCCACAATGTTTGTAAATGCTTCTTTCTTAGGGTCGTCAAAAGTAGAGATTCATGTGTGGTAATGGGTTAAAGCGGTAAGCCAGTCCTGAAAAGAAAAATTAACGACTTCACGTTGGACTAAAATATAAAATATATAACTTTTCTTTAAAGGTGGGTATTTAGAAATTTTACAGCTCACCAAATTAAAATATATATATATCACTGAAATTCATATGAAAAAATAATACAAATCATCAATAATTATGATTCATAAAATTACAAAAAAAAAATTTTTTTGATGGTATTCCCTTAAAAGGCTACGTAGCCTCTTAAGCTATTTTTAGATTTCGCGCCAAAAATCAATAAAGCATTGTGGGAATGTCAAGTGACTGGCACATGACTCATAGCGCTTAAATTCCCTATCATAACAAACACGTAATAATTATTTTTCATAATGTCTTCTTCGGACGCTATGTTTGAAGCTTTTTCTATGTATTCCTGTATGTAAATGAGCGAATTGATCATCTAAAAATAGAATGTGTCTCCCGTTGGTGTCAACCTGGGCTGTAGTAAATCTCTAATTTCTCGTTTTGTCGGACGGTTTTCGACTATTGGCGTTTTATGAATGAAAATTAAAAGGCTTGGGGAGTATAAGGGTGATATTTTAGCACTTTTGTAAAATTTTCGACCCAAAGTCTGAAGGGCCACCTTTAACACCAGGGAAAAAGAGTTAGGGCTATTGAAAACGTATACTTTCGTTGACATTTAAGACACAATTACAGCCTTCAATGCCTGACCTTGGACAGGGACGCCGAGACATTCCATCCCCCTTTTTTTTCTTTAAGGTTTGTTGGGCGTTTTATGCCGATTGAGTTTAAATGGGACGAAATATGCTTTTTATATCTTTAGGTTTGTTGGGGGGGGGGGGGGTTTATGCCGTTTTTGTTAAAATAGGACGAACCGTGTGTCAATACATTTGAACCATGCTCTGGCAAAAGGGATGGGGATGGGGGCTTAATGCAATTCCGTTATCCATTGCACCAAGCAGGCCATAAAGTACTTCTGAATCCCCGATGATTATTTCTTTTTAAAAAAATTTAATCATAAGGTAGACTAGTCTATGTGCATACAGAAAAAAATGACTATCGCACGCGTGGATGATTAATTGTGTCTCATAACTCACAACTGTGGTTTATTGAAGGATAAACCACGCTAGAAAGAAGATTGTTTCTTAATTCTGATCATTATGATGACCAATGGAAGTTAATTAAGGTTATATTAGTTTTCTTTTATCTTTAGACTATCTATAGAATCTCTTTTCTCAACCGGTTCTCTCAGATCGAGCAAGGTCTCCGACCATTTGTCATGAAATTTTCAGTTCCATCGATCTTTTCTCTGCCATTTTTTTGCGATGTTTAAAAGTTCCCCAGGGTATTTTTTTCCTTCAAAAACATTGAATATTCAATGAGTTTCTGGTGCTAATTTTAATGATACGATAAGGTCACAGAATCGATGTTCAAGGGGTTTCTTCCTTTAACCCCTTTACCAAACAATCACCCGTTTTCACGTCTATGGAAAGAATACTTTTGAAAACATTGTGGGACAACGAGAAAATGCTGAAAATTTCTCGTTTTCACACAATATTTTCTACTATATCAAAGTCAGAAATCATCATATGGTAGATTACATTGCTGTATGTGGAGAAAATACTGAGTAACTTGCGTTTTCTCCTTTTTCTCATTGTGCTTTTCAAGAGTCCTCTCCTTTAGGATCGTTACAACAAGGTTTTGTTTGAAACATGTTAACAGGCGCAATTTTTAAATGTCAAAATGTAACTCATCTACTCTGTATGTTTGCTTCTATATGTAGTTTTTGTATTATGGGCCGATGGCCTTTTTACTTATAATAAATCATTGTCATTGTCATTTTGCCAAGATTTAATTTGTAATCTGCACATGCTTTGAATTTGGCGTGGTTTCTCAGTGAATAGATGAGTGTGATGGAACTTTTTTTTCGGCGCAGCTACATGAAAGTGCTGGTTTATGACGTTTTCTGCGCTTGTCATACTCTCCGAAGATTCGACCTGACTTATAGTTATGCCGTATCACTCTCTCCGATACTGGGGAAATTGTAGTAGTACGCGCTATAAAGTAGCAATGAAGAAAATGGCTTTTATGAATAAGATTGAGGAAAAACCAGACCTGTTTAGATGCAATCTTACCTCTCCGAACAAAATCTACCGTTTGTAAGTTCTCGGTTGGCAATCTCTGTGAAATTTAAACCTATGTTACTAAGTGCAACTCGGTGTGTGCTTGTATGAAGGAACCAACCTGACCAACCTGTGGTCAAAGAGGGTTGAACTCATTACCAGACGACAAAAGAATATAGACTGGTCAAAATTGAAAACATATGCCGACGACAAAATTTAAAAAAAAAAAAATGTAAATTTGAATTTTGTCTTGGGAAGGAAAGAAAACATTGACGGAATAGGAGAAAATGCTGGTAACCGGCATTTTCTCCTTTTCCCTCAATGCTTTCACAAGGATTCTTTCTCAGGGTCGTTAAAAGTCGGAATTGTGTAATTGTGTACTAAAGAGTTAAAGCATCTTTGATATGTATTATATACCATGCAGATCGTCACGTAGTTATGGAGCCGTTTATGCATTTAGTGTTACAAGCGATTAAATCCTCAGGTAGTTTGGTAGCTTGATATACAAGAAATTGATCGAAAGCAACGTGTTCCTACACAGATCAGCCTGCAGGGACTATTCAGGCTGACCTCAGTCGATATCTTTTTTCTTTTTTTTTTGGGGGGGGGGGGGGCAGATGCATTAACCCGTTACCACAAAACATAATATTAAACCTGTCCAAATTGAAAGCATTTGCAGATAATGTAGTAATTTAATGTAGTTTCAATGCGGCTCATATGAAATTATTTTTCTTTGATTGAGTAGAAAACATTATGGGAAAAGGAGAAAATGCTGGTTACCAGCATTTTCTCGTTTTCCCACAATGTTTTCAAAAGCCCTCTCTTTCAGTGCCGTTAAAAGTCGTCATTGTGTAGTAAAGGGTTAAACCTTTTTCTTAGAGCATCGCTCAGATACAGAGTAAAGATCAAAATCGTACGGTATAAAACATACAGCGTATTCTTCATCCACATTACCGAAACGGTATGAGATATTTCCGACGGGGAGGGGGGTGGGGGTGGTGGTGGCGAGAATTGGTTGCAATCATAATATGTGTTATTACTTTTACCACACACTGTAAAACGTTCGTTTTATTTATTTCGCCTTTTAAGGGCTGAACACGTTTTATAGTCATGAAAATTTCGACTTTAATTGCGGTCAGAATATCACCGACGCCCTTCCTCCACCCACATAAATCTCTCAGAACGTACAAATGTTTCTCTCTCTGGCCCATAGCATCATGCATTGCAGGGCATTCAGTTGGCAGTCTGAGTTTATTTCACCGTTGATCGCGAAGCCTTTGGAAAACATTGTGATAAAAGAAGAAAATGCTGGTAACCAGCATTTTCTCCTTTTCCTACAATGTTTTCTCTCATTTTATGATCAGGAATCATTCATTGAGTTCCGTATGAATTGGCATCTGCAAATGGTTTGAATATAAGTGAGTCCAAATTTTTATTTATGTGATAAAGATTTCTGACATAAGAAGAATTCTTTCCACTTCGCAACCAAAAAAGAAAATGCTTCGTCTGCATTAGAAAACTTTTTGTGGGGAAGAAATCTATCCGCACGGAAATATGAGGGGAGGGGGGGGGGGCGGGGACGCGTGAACCAGGGGTGGGGAGGTTAAGTCCGATACTAAGGCTATCTGTCAAGTGCCACTGCCTCAATATTTACAAACTGCAGGATTGAGTTAGCCCGTTAATCCATTATAAATCCTATCCCAAACAAAAATATTACCGAAATGGCGAAATGGGTTAATCCTCAGGCTGGTTATCGCGATTTGCTGACCTTTTGCGGACAGCGTAGATCAAGATCAGACTGCACAGAACGTGCAGTCTGATCTTGGATCTACACTGTCCGATAAAGAGATGATTTGTTTTTAAAAAATGCATTTGAAATAGCATCATTTGTGTTTGCACTGTTGGCTTGAAAAGCTTGGTTTAATTTATTCAGTAGGAGAAAGGTAAACTGTCATGACAAAGAGAGATGATAAGTCGTAGTAAGCTACTTTTTACAGTTTTGATTTTTTGGAAATGCGTCTTTGGATGTGGGTGCAGCTTAGAGATGTGCAGTGTGTGTTTGTGTGTGTGTGTGTGTGTGTGTGTGGGGGGGGGGGGGGGGCAACACACTTGAAAATGATTAAAGAATAGTCCAACTACGGGCAAACAGTTTCTACATATACACTTTTTTTCTGCGTTTCAAAAAACCAAGTTATTCCTTGCTGTGGGATTTACAGTTTGACGCTTTAACCCTATTCTTGCTAAATATTAAACACTTCGATAGTCAACGCCCATAATATTGCTATTTCAAATGTATGTTGTGGGGAATAATACGTTCTATGCAGTCTGATCTTGATCTACGCTGTCCGTAAAAGTCAGGGAGTCGCGCTTATCAGCCTAAAGGTTAACGAACGAGAAAAGTAAAGGCTCGTCAAAACCGAAAGTGATTGAATGTGACAAATTAAGTGTGGTTCCCAAAGTGCAATTTGTCTCTAAAAGGATGAAGAGAAAACATTGTGGGGGAATGAGAAACTGCTGGTTACCTGCATTTTTTCTTCGTGTTTTTAAAATTTTCAAGAAAACTGTTTCCCCCCCCCCGAGGGTTATTACAACTTTGGTCAGTTTGGTAAAATAGTTAAGCTTTGCCGCGCCTTTCACAACGTTTTAAGTAGCCTTTACGGTTAGTGGAGGTCAAGACTACACTGTACAGAACGTGCAGTCTGATCTTTGATTTATACTGTTTTAGCAACAGAGACCAACGAAAGGATTAAATTGCAATTTTTGGACCTTGTTTCTAAACTGAAAATACCTGTCGGTTTAACAAGCGCTTTATTTCAAAAACCCTAGTTTTATCGCCTCTCAGAAAATCGCCCTATGAAAACATTGTGGAAAAAAGAGAAAATGCTGGTAGCATTTTCTCCTTTTCCCACAAGGTTTTCCACACTTTTACACACAGTTGCCATCAGCTAAACTTAATATGTCGTCTGCAAATACTCTGAATTTTGACTAGTCCAAAATTTTTCTTGTTCGGTGAGAACTTAAGGATACGGATGTTTACAATATTAGTCACAAGCTTCAGTGGACAGGTAAATTGCCTCTCTTTTTTCACATGCCTTCAAGGATTTATATTTCGTCGCAAAAAAAAATCGAATAGACTCGTTTCTACATTCACAATGTACTCTAAGGCTTCTGATATTGTGTGCCCTGCTGGGTCTCTAACCGCGATCTCTAGAAGCAACTACTTTCACCCGTCTCTGACTGAACAAGTTTATAAATAGACATCCAGTTGGCTTTATCGCCTTTACTCTGCATCCCATCTTCGCAAGCCAAGGGTGACGATCCACTACGCTACCATACCCTTGGCGGATCGAGCTTGATTTCGACATTCCCGTGATACGCGTTTACATTGGTTGCAGCTAGCTCTAACTACACGAACCATTTGAATCGCTCGTAGCATTTCATTTTTGATAAAAACAGAACAAGGTCGCGACCTTTCGAATAGAAATAGAAGGTAAACATGCAAGGCTATCTCCTTGGAACGTGTACGAACAATACTTACAGAAAGTTTCAGTGTGACTAATAAATTATCGGAGGTTTTAGGCTATATCCCAGTATACCTGACGATAAAATGTCGAAGTGCGTTTATGCTTATTGCTTCATTTTGAATTATTGTATTCGTAAGCGGTTTGTAAAACGATATTTCATTGGTTATCAGAAATATGAAGTAAAGGGGGATAATAACTAGCATCCAATAGGAATCTCGAAATCGGGCTCGATCTGCCAAGGTAAGATCCACGTAATGATCGTAACCTTGGCTCGCGAAGATGTCTGCATCCTTAAAGCTTCACGTTGGTCGCCGTGTTTGTGTGTGTGTGTCCTATGTGACTCAGTGGTAAAGTTCAGGACTCTGGAGTCCTTAGGCTCAAGCCTCACTAGAGGCACTGGGGTTTTCTTGGTTTTTTCGTGGGGCTGTACTTGTGCAAGATGCTTCAGATCTTAGGATTGGTACTGGTGGAACCCGTAACATAAATGAATGTGTGCGCCGCGACATGGCTGTAATAATGCGTTGTCTGCGCATGTCATATTCTTCGAAGATTCGATCTATCTTAAATGACGCATCACTCTCTCGGATATTTTCTCCTTTTCCTTCAATAGTTTCTACCCTTTACTAAACAAATTTCAAATTTTCAGGCACTTTTATTTTATTGTCTGCAAATGCTTTCGATTTGGACAAAACTAACATTTTATCGTTTGGTAATGGAGTTAAAGGACTGACCATAGTGTGACACAAAGATATGATACATAAACTGACTTGTCTTTCATAAGTTAACGGCTTTTTGTGGACCCAGTGCAAATACTCATATCCCTGCCAAGTTTAGCGAACCGGATGTTGAGAAAAGAGTCCCGTGAGAATATCTAGCGTTTCGGTCAAGGTCAGCTCGCCCACCCCCATTGTTATTGTTCTTTAAATATAAATCTGTTGTGTCAATAAGAAGCTGTTTGCTTACATTGTCGCGTCTATCCGTAATGTAGGTCGGGTTATAAACTGATCGTGATAAATATACCATCTACTCGTACCTGGATCAATCAATCAAAGCGTTATCTGCGCATGTCATGTTCTTCGAAGATTCGACCTGTCTCATATGATGTCTCACTTTCCCCAATATCGGGCAGACTGTAGTAATACGCGCTATAAAGTAGCAATGTAGAAAATGTTTTTTTTTTTAATCAATATGTTTGAGGAAAAATCAGGCCTGTTTTAGCCCCAGATTTCTCTAAACTGCTGATCATAGCTGAGTGAATCGCACGAGGTAGCGTTTTATTTTAGTTTGAAATTCAAAGTAACGGTTGTCGCGTAGGAAAGTGGTTCGGTTCTGTACCCAGGATGCCCCACTTAGATAGATGAGTATTTATAGAATGCCATCTAGCGGGAGATAATGTCAATCAAAGTTTAAAGAGTTTTATCCACTGTCCCACAACTTGACCACCAGTAACTTTGCAATGTAAAATACCAGCTTTATGCACGACTCATGACATGCGTTTATGTTTTCGATGAGCCAGCATTTTTAAAACCGAATACCATAGTCGTCACGCTGGTATTATACCATTTCAACACCATTCTATAGCCGACACACTGAAAAGTTGTACTATTGTAGATGGTGTGGAATAAAATCAGACTGTGTTATATCATTATATCATCTTTATTTCCGCCATTTTCATCGAAAAGTACAGATATACATAGTAACAATATACGTATATGCTTTAGGAAGGATAGAAAACAATTTGTAAAAAGAATAAAATGGTGGCTTTACTAGCATGTTATCCGTTTCCCACAATGTTTTCAAAAGCCTCCTTCATCAGGGTTGTTGAAGGTCGAGATTGTGCGGTGAAGGATGAAATGCTCTATATGGCCTCGACATAGTTGAAATTCTTTTAGTATACTTAGGGGAATCGATTTTCCTTTTGTGATCTACAAGTTTACCTGTCTAGATGATATCGACTGGAGGTCATCATAGTCTTATCCCCTTAGTTCTTCTACGTACAGTCCATGGATGGATGGATGGAAGGATGGAAGGATGGATGGATGGATGGATGGATGGACTGTTGGTTTGGTTGATGGTAAGATGGATGGATGGATGGATATGATAACGACTGTGGGACATTACAGCATAGACCCTTTTAACTCTTTACCAGAGGACAAAATTTTGGTCTTGTCCAAATTGAAAGCTTTTGCAGATGACAAAAGTACCAACTGGTTTAGCCATGGGAAGTTGTGTTACTTTCAAATCTAAAAATTTCTTTATAGTAAGAGAAAAAACATTAAGAATAGTTGGTGATCACGCACCCTCGATTCGACGAAGACATTAATTCGTTCGTAACACAAGTCTAACTTTCCTTAACTTTGATCGATATAGGATGTAGGCAAATTAACTCCCAGCAATGTTCGGCTGTTTAGCGGATGGAAAATTAGTACTTGATACAATGTACATGTTTTATGTTTTATGTTTTCTCCATCGTTCAGCACATACCTGTCTGCGAAACGCTTACCCATCCAAATCAGATATGACTTTTACAGCGCTCTAGCAGAACATATTGCTAATAATAACTATAAAGAATATTGACGTTTCAAACTATCTTTCACCAAAGTAATTTTGTTGTATCAGACACTGTAGATCCGAGATCAGACAGCAATTTCTGCGTAATACGATCTTGATCTATACAGTCCTCAAAAACAGACCTAGTCGCACTCGGTAGTTTAACCCTTTCCCAAACAAGCCCTGGTTTTTACGTGTCTACAGTAAAAGTCTTGAATACACTGTAGGAAAAGGAGAAATTGCTCATTATGAGCAATTTCTCCTTTTCCCACAGTGTTTTCTACCATTTTTGAGAACTTTCTGCCATTTTCTCAGAATCTAAAATTGTCGTCTGTAAACTCTTTCGGTTTGGAATAGTCCAAAATTTGTCGTTTGGGAAAGGGTTAAGGGTCTAGTTTCAGAACATGAATTAACGTAAAAAAAATGGCAACATAAATACTGCTCTTTATGGCCAGATTCTCTTTCTGCAACAATGTTTTCAAAAATTGGTAGCTACAAGAAGAAGAAAATAGTCTTTAGGAGGTGTTCAATGAACCCTTTTCCTTCTAAATGACTAAAAGAAAATTTTCAATTCGATAATAGGAACACGAATATTGGTATTTCAAAGCTGTGTTTTGGGGGAATAATATCTTCTTATCGGACAGTGTAGATCAAAAGATCAGACAGCACGTTCTGTGGAGTCTGATCTTGATCTACACTTTGCAAAAAGGTCAGTGAGTCGCGTTAAGCAACCTAAAGATTAACCGAGATTGTCCCCCTTACCACACAACCACAGGCGTTCGTTTTGTCATAAACCGTTATCTGTAGATAACCCATGCTCCGGTAGAAATGGGCTTTAATGCCGTGATCCGTAGCACCAAGCAAGCCATCACATACTTATGGACCCATAATACCCACCCCATTTAACAAACGACTCAATCTTGAGGCAGACTGGTCCTTGAACATACAGAAAATTCACTACTAGCGTAAAGTTTCGGCCCAGGTCAAACCTGCGCGGACTGTATTAAGCCTCCTTTTCACAGAGTATGGCTCATATGTATAAATTGTTCTAAGGACCCAAGAAATTTAAAAACAAAACTTAAAACACTGTTGCAAAAGGGAGAAAATACTAGTAACTGACATTGTTTTTAGCCCTTTGAAAGACTCGGAAAGTTTGTCGTGTGCTGAAGAGTTAATGGAGTCAAGTAAAAGCCTGTAACATACAGCTTGATAGTTCTGAATTCTTTGAATTATTGATGTCATGATACCGTTCTACGTAATTAAACAGTCAATCTCTCAACAAGTGGAAAATTTGTCGCTCTGTGTCTGTCATGTTTCGTTTCTGCTTCCGGTAATTTACATCCGTACGGATGGGATCCCCCAATCCGCCAACCCCTTCTTTTCGAGTTCATTTTCTAATCGTTAAGCCTCCCAAACAACCATTCTTCGATCAAACAATTCACCCCTCCTTTCAAAAAGCGGTTGATCTATCAATCAATCAATTAATCAATCAATCAATCAGTCAATCAATCAATCAATCAATCAATCAATCAATCAATCAGTCAATCAATCAATCAATCAATCAATCAATCAATCAATCAGTTGTTCATTCACTCAATCAATCTATTCATGCAAGGAAAAACACACAGTATTGTGGAAGATGTGACACCAAGCATTTCATACTCCTGTAACAATGAGGAAATGCACATGGCTGCACAGTAATCCTGGAGTTTAAGCTGGCAGCTCTACCGCAAATTGTTCTGCACATGGGTTTATTTCAATGATTTGGATAGGATGCATTTCTATTCAGTTGTCTTATGTTGAAAAGCAACAACAAGTTAAAGGTGGCCCTTCAGATTTTGGGACGTAAATTTTACAAAAATGCAAAAAAATCATCCTTATCCTCCCATAGCCTTTTGATTTGCGTTCATAAAACCCCAGTAGTCGAAAACCATCCGACAACACGAAAAATTAGAGATTTACTATGGCACAGGTTGACACCAACGGGAGACACATTCTATTTTTAGATGACCAATTTGCTCATTTACGCACAGGAATACACAGATGAAGTTTCAAACATAGCGTTCCAAGAACAAATTACGGCAAATAATTATTACATGTTTGTTATGTAATGGAATTTAAGCCTTATTAGTCACGTGCCAGTCACTTGACATGCCCACAATGCTCTATTGATTTTCGGCGCGAAATCTAAAAATAACTTAAGAGGCTACGTAGCCTTTTAAGGGAATACCATAAAAAAATCTTGTTTTGAAATTTTATGAGTCTTAATTACTGATGATTTGTATTATGTTTTCATATAAATTTCAGTGATATATATATTTTTTAACTTGGTGAGATGTAACAATTCTAAATACCCTCCTTTAAGACTTCATCATCTGTGCAGTTTGATCGTGATCTATTTTGTCCTCATAAAAAGTTATCTATGTATGTTCCACAGAATAAACTCATTTGAAGTCTGTTAAATCCTTAAGCAAACAATTTCGTGTTTTAACTTTCCTTAAGAAAAAGGACTTTGAAAACATTGCAAGAAAAGGAGAAATTTTCGTTACATTTTCTTTTTTTTCCCCACAATGCTTTTGAGCCACTTTACATAAACTTGTCGTCAGCAAGTGTTTTTCATTTAGTGGAGTCAAAAAACTTTCTTTCGGCAAAAGACTAATCTCTATGCCAACGACAACTTTGTTTAAGACTGGTCCAAATTCAAAGCACTTGCATACAACAAGTGAAATTATTTGCAAATAAATGAACATGTATCAGAAAGGGTAGAAAACAATGTGAAAAAAGGAGAAAATGCTGGTAACCAGCATTTTCTCCTTTTTTCACTTTGTTTTCAGACGCCTTGTTTAAACTCCGGGGTCGCTAAAACTCCGGACCGTGTGGAATAGGGTAAAGAGTTTCTGAATTTATGATTACTCAACAAATATTTGCTAAAACACCTACACTTTCTTTCCTCCCGAACATCAATCTACATCAATGAATAAAATATGTGTGTACGCCCTGAGTGGTATTTTTTCTACATGAAGAGATTGCAAATAAACAGTTTTTTTTACTGATACGTTGTAACAAGTCGCGTCCCTGTACAAGTGCGCAAGTCTTACCGTTTTGCTTATACATGTAGTTGCAAAATTCATTTGGTTTTCAATCCCGTAGCAACGCAATCTCGTGAATATAAAGTTGTTTTAAAACACTGTCGGAAAAAGAGAAAATGCTGGTAACCAGCATTTTCTCTTTTTCCCACAATGTTTTCTATCCTTCCGAAAAACAGCGTTTGAGTCATGTTTATTTTGCCATTAGCAAAATGCTTTGGATTTGGATTCGTCTGAAAAGTTTGTCAAGTAACACTAAGGATAGCACTCCCACTAAACTACGTGCTTTACGTTTATTTATTCACATTGACTTTAAAATTGCAGTATGTTATAAGTGATACTGTCAACTTGATTTTGTTTTTAATCTTTTGAAACTACGGTTACCTCTGAAAAAAAAAAAACTGAAGAAGACTGTAGTTTTACAGCAACCTTTCTAAGCACTATTTTCGCTCAGAGAATATCTTGTACAATATCAGTCTGTGTAGCTGTGAGATCAGCTTGCTTGTCTATGTTGTCTGGGCCCGTATTCACCATCCATTCTCAGCCTTACTCCTCAAGATTTCTGAATTTGACAGTAATTCAGCTTCTGATTAGCTAAATCAAACCCATCTTCGCAAGCCAAGGCCGACGATTCACTACGTTACTCTACCCTTGGCGGATCGAGCTTGATTTTTACGTTCACCCAATACGCTTTTTCATTTGATGCAGCCAGCTCTAGCTGCAGCGAATGAAATCGCTCGTAGCATTTCATCTTTGATAAAAATAGAACAAGGTCTCTACCTTTCGAATAAAAGGTAAAACATGGAAACCCACGTGGATGTCTGCTTATCGCTTCATGTGTATTCGTAAGTGGTTTGTAAAACGATATTTCATTTGCTTTTAGAAACATGATGTAAAGGGGAGTAATAACCAGCAATCCAATAGAGGGCGCATCGCATGAATCTCGAAATCGGGCTCAATCAGCCTAGGTAAGATCCACGTAGTGATCGTAAACTTGGCTCGCGAAGATGAATCAAACCCTGCAGAAGCTTGTCTTGCTTAAATCGTACGGACCACGTAGCAAATAATGTGGCTTTGAGGTTTAACACTTTCCCAAACGACAAGTTTTTGGTCTAGACCAAATTGAAAGCACTTGCAGACGACAATTCAACTCTTGCTGAAAAGATGATTTCTGTCTATGATAGGGTAGAAAACATTGTGGGAAAAGGAGAAAATGCTGGTTACCAGCATTTTCTCCTTTTCCCACAATGTTTTCAAAAGGCTGCTATTTCAGACCCGAAAATATCAGGGATTGTTTTGGAAAGGGTTAAAAGAATGAAATACTTCAGTAAAATTATGCTCTGAAAGTAAAAGACCCCGTGTTTTGTCTTGTTGGTATCTTCTTCGCTCAGTTCTCAACATACAGCAGTCATCCGACATTATGGGCGTTTTCCTTTCGCCTGTTCTGGCACAATGTTCTGTGTTCTGGTGTCACACCTGTGGTTTTTGGCCATATTGAAAATAGAATGAAATTGGCTATCTTTGAAGCCTCACAGATCGCTTAATGGCAAAAATTTTGCTTTCCCTTCTCTCGCTGTCTAAAGTATGTCCATAGTCCTTCGAAAAAATGCATTAAAAACAACATGTCAACCGATTGCGTTTTTCGCTAAATCTCAAAAACAACGGGCACCCTAGAATTTTCCCTCTCAAAAACACCTATTCACCGCCATGACCCCAATTTTTTTATCCTCTAGTGACACAAAATAGTCCAGTCAATATGCAATAAAAATACATCTAAGTGGTCCCCCAATGCCTATATTTGAAGCAAATCTAAATTATATACCCCCAAGCCCTCTTAGCTCCATACAACAGTGCAACAAAAGTGCTACTGCAAATTTTCACTTGGGACTACTTTTGACTACTACGAACCGGAAGCAGACTCGCAGTGGTGCGACACCTTCTGGATTGTGCAAAAGGAATATTTCAGAACACGATACACTGTTCCGGAAGTATGTTCTGAATAGAGCATGTTCGGAACATTTTTCTAAACTATATATCAAAATGAAAGTACATTGCCATGATGGCTGTTCCAAGAGCACTGTCGTAGCTGCTAAATAGTGGAGGCCGTGATAAACTGCGGGGAGGGGATTGGGACAAGTTTACAGTGCTCCTATTTATGGCGTTCATATGACAATTGCAATTTTGGCCATGAAGAATTGTCCACCTTTCAGCCATCTTGTATCACCTAGCAACCGGTCAGCAGGTGCGCTGTACCTCGATTCATTTAGAATAGTCAAAACATGTTCTGAAGAACACGGCACAATGTTTCGAAATACTCCATTACCTAGAACATGTTCGGAGTGTTCGGAATAGCGAAAGAAATGCGCCCTGTTTCAGTTTATGGGATCGTTTTGGGCTCGATGGTTGGGATGTTGTTGTTGTAGTCCATAGGTTCTGGTTTATACTCTGCTGACGGTAGTTCTACTGGTCCAAAGAAAGTTTCTTGACCAGTGCTACACTGTTACAGAACGTCAGTTAACTCTTATCCTGCTAAATAACTAAATTGAAAGTTTCAAATTAGTAGTAAAAAAGCCAATATTGCTATTTCAAAGTTATGTTTTTGGGAATAATTTCTCCTTATCGGACAGTGTAGATCTAAGATCAGACTGCACGTTCTGTGCAGTCTGATCTTGATCTACACTGTCCGCAAAAGGTCAGTGAGTCGCGCCTAGGTGTTAAGTGCTTGTGGAAAAAATGAAATACGAAGGGAATATCTCATCCTGAAATCATGTTCAAAGTGGCGTTAATGACTGAAATTCAAAACCTCAAGGCCAGGCGAATCCACGATTAGGCGACCTGTCAGTGTTACAACTATCTACTCTTGGAAACTTTGTTTCTAAAGCACAAATATACTTTCAATCTGAATAAGTCTCAAAAAGTTTGGACACAAAATTTTGCTTTTTGGTAAATTTTAAAGGAAAGGACCTTATCAATGGAGCGTAACGAAGATGATGAATATTTAACATGTCGTCAAGATCTCCAAGGTGGTATTGATAAAAAAAAAATGCTGAGTTTTTCATCCTTCAAAATCGATAGTAGATCTAAATATATTTGTCCTGGTTAGCCCGTTACCTCTCGAATTTGGTGAGTCCGGTAACGTTGTCGGTAACTTGTATGTACAGGACTAATGAGCAGAGGGTTGCTCGTTGGCATTATCAGCTCTGTCAATTTCTTTCCGTGTATTGATGTCATTGCTACAAGGTTCGTTCCTCTCTTACCGCTGATCACTGAACAGCCAGTGGCTTTGGGAGAATACTGTACGAAGTACTGGCAATAGAAACTCCTATAGAAAGTATGATATAGAGGATATTTGTTTTTTTCGATGAAAGATCGAAATTTATTTCATTGAGTGGACACCATCGGTAATATTTTCACGAGTGGCGCAGCCAGGAGTGAAAATATTACCGATGGTGTTCACGAGATGAAATAAATTTCGATCTTACACCGAAAAAAACAAATATTCTATTTATTTCATGCTTTTTACCCTTTCTGGGAGGAGCTTTATCAAAATTCATTACAGTTCTTTTCCCTTATTCCCTGTGGCGTACCCCTCCCGCATTTCAACGTTACATGAAGCGCGAGAAATGTAAGGTATATGACGTCATATTATCCATTTGGTTATTAGGCACGCGCAATTTACCAAGGTGACAAGAACGTGAAAATCGGTATTTTCACTGGTATTTCTCGATATCCTACCGGAAAGCATGAAATAAAGGTGCAGTCATCCCCCGCCCCGCAGCATATCTAAAAATAATGCTGAAAACGGCGTTTAAAATTAAACAACTTTGCAACAGTTAATCAATCAATCAATCAATCAATCAGTCAGTCAGTCAGACAGTCAGTCAGACAGTCAGTCAGTCAGTCAGCTAGTCAGCCAGCTATCTTGGCAAATGTTTTCTAAGATGCTATGTTACAAGACAGAAAACAAAAGACCTCTGCGAAATGTTTTCTGGTAATCAGGCATTCATATATCGAAAGGTTAAACAAAAAACATTAATGTTGTACCTGTATCAGTAAGTAAACTGTGCTGTAGGAAAAGGGGGCTTAACGCAGCTACAGCATGCGTCGATTCACGTCAAACTGCGCAGTCCGCGCAGGCTGACCCGGGTCGAAACTTTTTTGCCATTGGTCAGTTTTCTGTAAATCAAGGTAAGTTGTACCTAAACTCTTTACCAAACGACAAAATTTTACACTTGTTCAAATTGAAAGCGTTTCCAGACAACAAAATAAATTTGACCCAAACATTGAAATTTGTTTTGGAAAGGATTGAAAATATTGTGGGAAAAGGAGAAAATGCTGGTTTCCAGCATTTTCTCCTTTTCTCATAATGTTTTCAAAACCCTTCTTTCAGGGTCGTTAAAACCAGGGATTGTTTGGGAAACGGTTAAGGTAAGACCTGTGTAATGCACTTCCGGTAAACATGGGGCAAAAATTCTAATTGGTTGATAAATAACGCTAAATAAAGATTTATGCAGAAATAATATTTTTGCACATTTCTAACGGATCAGAAATTCCGTTTATGTCTATCTTGAAATTATTTTTTGACACCTTTGTTAAGTTTTTTTAAAAGGGAGGTAATTATTATCTCTTTTTGAATTGAGAATATAGTGGTTTTAGATTTATAAATGATAATTCAAAGAAGGAAAAAAAGGAAAAAAATGAATCGGTGAAAGTAGTTCAATAATAATCATTTTTAATTATAGCTAATTTTGCAGGATGATATTTTAGTGGAAATAGCTGTTTTCCATTACACAGGTCTTACCTTAAATCGAATCGGTCGGTTATCGTACAAAATATGTTTTAAGGATTAATCATGTTATGACTTGCTAGGTAGCGGGGCAAAAAGATGCATTTAGCTCCCCTTTTACAAGAGCACGACTGAAAGTTAATATATTTTGCACACCATGGTATATGGACGTGTGGGAAATATTTATAAGTAGGCTATATACCGATCTCATTCCACGCTCCATTGCTTATCTCGTCCATCATTCGGTGAAGTAACCAAGCAAAAAGTGATGTGTAACGATCAATGTACTTTACAAAACTTATAAATGTGCCGAGGTACATGACAAGGGAAATTTGTGCATCCCCACCATACATGGTAATACCCAAGTCATCATATAGTTATAGATCTGCTTAAAAAACATTTTTTGTACCAGCTGACGGAATCATAAGGTAGTTAGGTGTTAGGTACATGCAGAAAATTTACGATGGCAAAAAGTTTTGACGTATGTCAGACTGCGCGGACTGCGTAGGCTCACATAGATCGATACTTTTTGCAAACCGCTTTTCTCAAAGCATTGGCACATGCACATTTGTAGAACCACTTTCCCTGACACACGTCGACCAACAGTAATGGGTTACAGAGAAAAAAAATATTACCAGTAGGTACAAGTACAAGAGAAGGATTATCCACATACAAATCCATTTGCTGTGATGTGAAAAAAGCGTCCAGGTGTATCGTTTATGGCAACGCTTGTATATTACAAGCCTGCCATTCAGGCCCTGCATTGGAGTCATTCTCATAAACAAGGTACACTACTATGGCAAACACACAGGTTATGTGTTGTTACTTGCCCTTCATCTGAAATACGGATAAATACAGTTTTAAAGTATTTTTGCACTTATATTAAATAAATTTTGATGGTCTGTTTTTTTTTTTACTGAAAAATACTCTATTTAACAGACTGATACCAATCTAGTATATTACTGGAAAAGCGTCTCGATGTATCATTTTTGGCAACGCGTTTGTATTACTGACTTGTTTCCGAAAACAGGTATGCAGGGACCTGCAGAATGAATATCTCTATATTTTATACCAATTTAAGTTTACCTTTTATTTATTTATACTTTTTATTCATTCATACCTTTATGAAGCGACAAATAAAAAGTTAATTAACAGATACTAACCATGTAATACTAGATCTAGACAATATGGTACTATGTCTAGATCTGACTCTACTTTTTTCAGTGCAAAACAGCGAAGTATTGTTTGTCTAGGATAGCTGAACACATTAGAAAGTATTACGGTTTCGAATATAAAGTCAGTTTCGTGCATACCCATTGTCTAGATGTATAGTAATAAGTTAGCGATAGGGCCAGCGATTTTTCTGGAAAACTTAGTTTTTGTGAGAATTCCGTTATAGATTGAAGACGAATAACGAAAGTCTTCACTACTAGTTAAAAGAAAGAAATCTGATACAAATTAGTAACAACAAAAACACGTGTATGATCTGGCGAGAAGTAACGTTAGATCTGTCCAATATGTCAAGAATGGTCTTTAAGTTTACGCATCCATCAGGTAAGCCCCAAGTTCCTGTCTGAAAATATCAGAAGACATGCTCAATGACAGGGCGATTTAATATATCTGCAATTATCGACCAGGCAAGCTTGTGCATTACACAGGCACAGTCTGATCGGAGCCCGAACTCTAGCTGTTGCTAGAATTTTTAGTTGAAACACACTGTATTCATTTTACATCGATTGAAAAACAAGTTCTTACAACCAATACTAATCTCTCTCGATTTTCTTTCTGGGAACTATATGTATACATGTACTCGCGGAAGTGTGGGCCAATTAGGGATCCCGAAATTGACACCCGCTCCCGAGTATCGAACTCGGGACTCTTGTCATGCTGCAGTCAGCTTTTACATAAAATGAATTCATATAGCACGACTTGAATGGTAAAATCAGAGCTCTGTACAACCACCGTAAATGGAGTCCCTGCTGTACTCTTTTTTGTGAGGTGGGCCTTTTTAACAGTGTTCTGTCTGGACATTTTAGTTTAAAATGCGCATCAGTGTATGAATGCAAGTGTATAATAACAAAATGGTACTAACAGGTGACCAAGAAACAATTTTTCATTTTTATGATATCATGGGAACATTAGACCGAGTTCACAACGATTCCCTGGTGCATGTCTTTGAACCGTTTTTCCCAGCGCGGAATCAGTTACCTGGTCACAAACCGAAAGATGGTCCATGCAGCCCTATACATTGAATTTCAGCCGTCGGCTTTGGAGCTACAATTCTCTCTGAGAGGATACTCTCGCACTGAATATTGTAATCTTTCCGATGGATACTTTTAGCGCACCAAAATAACCGATTCGGCTGGGAATTCAATAGCCGAACATGAACGAGAAAGATTTGATAAAAAGTAAATGCCATGCTCTTACCAATGGCCTTGAATGGGTTTCTCAAAATCAGAAGGTTGTTTTTTGCAAAGACTTTTAACGACCCCAAGAAAAGGATTTTTGAAAAAGTAAGGGATAACAAGGGAAATACTGGTATCCAGCAATTTTCTCCTTTTCTTATTTTCCCCCGTCATTTTGAAGAAAGATCTGATGATTTCCTGAACATTTTGTTTGTTTTCTGCAAATGCTGTGGTCTTAGAACTTAGACCAGTCGAAAATTTTGTCGTACAGGGCTAACCGAGACACGAAGTGCCGAGAGAGGGGATGGGGCATTTCCAAAGAAATTTTTTTGAATTATAGAAGCTTTTTTTGGACCATGGTGATGCTTTATTTTTGGCAAATTTGTCTCTTTGTCAGGTCACCTTAGCACAAAGTGCTCTAAATGAGCTTTTCTGAGAGTGCTGTGTCTGTTGTGCGTCATCCAGGCGTCAACAATTACCTTGTGTGCACACTAGAAGCCAGATCTTTGGTACAGTACTCATGAAACCTGGTCAGAAAGGTTTTTTTTGATAATATCTACGACAGGTTCGATATTGAGCCATATCGGGTTAAAAAGCTGGTCATCAGGTCAAATCTTAGAAAAACCGTCTGTGCACTCTACAGGCAACATTTTCAGCCTGATGGTCATGAAATATTGTTAGTTTTTTTTTTTGTTGTTTTTGTCTTTTTGCTAAAATGGACAACTTTGAAAATGGGTCACGTCGGGTCATAAAGTAAGCCACTGGGGCAAATCTTAAAAAAACTCTGGAGAAAGTAAGCCCTATTTTCAGTCTGACACTCTTAGTGTCAGACTGAAAATAGGGCTTACTTTCTCCAGAGTTTTTTTAAGATTCAAAAAAATGTAGTCGTAATGTTTTCCTTTGTGATATCTTTAATGGTCTTGAAATAGGATGATGTAGAGTCAAAGAGTAAGCCACTGGCCAAAATCCCAGAAAACAACAACATTTTTATGCAGTTTAGAGGCCACATTTTCAGCCTGATACTCATTGAGTATGGCCAGAATATTTGTGTTGATGATATACTGGACAAAAAATAGGTCACTAATGCTTATGCTTTTTATATCATCACAACCAAGGTTCATATTCACCAACCATTCTGACGAACCTTCTTTGTGTTATTCTTCAAGATTTTCTGACTGTGAAAGTAACACCCTGTATATGGCCAATGACCCTCTTGTTTTCAAAATGTATACAACTGCTTTTTTGTATATAGGCTAATATGCCCTTGATAACTACTCAGGCTAGAGTCACCTTCTGGTATATTGATATGGCCTGAAGAGCATTTATGACAGCAATAAATATTATGACCCATGAATGTACTAGCTTTCACTATGAACTGTTCGTATAAAATCCCTTGGAGTTGATCTAACGTCTTCAGTAAAGGTAATCGGGATGTGGTAATGTATTTGAAAAGCAGCTGCATTATATATTTACATTCTTTTAGAAGAGAAATACACACTAACTTCGAAATACTGACATTCTTTGCGTAGTTGTTGCATTGCACTAAAAACGCATATTTTAGTTACTATAGGATTTTCAAAATTATTGAAATCCCCCCCCCCCCCCCCCCCCGTTCCTACGGGCCTGCATTAACTTAAGGTTTTTGAATAAAAATTACTGTTGGACACGGTGATTTAAGTAGGGATTTTGGGGGATGAGAAGATTTTTACCATTCTGTTGAAATGTACTTGTAATCTTACGCAAAGAGAGTTTCGAATCAAAGGACTGAAATAACTGATATACTGTTCTTATTTCAGGAAGTTAAACCTGGTGGTTCAGCACATCCTCGGAACCCAGGGCCAGTACTCACCAACCATTCTTAAAAATTTTCTTAGTCTTATTCTCCAAGGTTTTCTAAATCTATAAGTAACACAATTTTTGATTGGCCAAACCATTCGTTTAAGCCAATCAGAAGTTGTGATACTTACAAATGTAGAAAATTCTGGAGAATATGACACAGAACGTTCTTAAGAATGGTTGGTGAATACAGGCCCAGGTTTGAATCATTACGTTACCCTCCATGGATTTATAATCAAAACTGGGTCACCGAGGATGGGTTTAGAGCTAAAGACAAATAGGGGTGGGGGTGGGAGTGGAAAGAGTGAGGAGTTATACAATGGTAAGAAGTAATTGTCTTCATCGTGAACCTTACTTTGAATGTTCATATGAACTTTTTTAGGAGGCAAAAGATTTGTGTCTTTGAAATTAAATAATTCAGTACATACACCAGAATATTCTGACAAAGTGTGAAGTATCTACTATTGACTCTAAACCTGACAATTCTTTGATTTAACAACACTGGCAAAGGAGTTCTATGAAAACATTGTGATAAAAGAGAAGAGTGCTGCTTACCAGTTATTTCTCCTTTTTCTACAATGGTTTTCCCTTTTTTTTTCTGACAATTTCTATTATCTGTTGTCCTCAAATGCTTTCAAAAGTGAAGATTTTGAAAAGTTGGTGTATGGTATGCCTAAGACTTATTTCAAGTGTAGATTCAACAAAAAGTGTTTGACCATTCACTTATTCTAGACGCATTTTTCAATGAGAGTAAAGGAAGATTTAAAAAATGCTTGATATAGTTCAGAAAACTTATTGATTGGATATCGAAAAGTCAGGCAGAGGCTAGACTGCAAAAAACACAGTCTTTTCTTGGTCTGCTATTTTTACAAAGAACACGATAAAATAGATCGCATTATACAAGGTATTGGCACAGCAAACATACATTTCCATCGAACAACTTACAAAATACTTTTCAACTTCACATAAATTATATATCTATATCTTTTCAGGTATTGGACAACAGCAGCTGAGCAGTAACAGTTCAGTGGCAAATTTAGCAAAATGGCAAACAATACGACAACCATGATGCCCGACGTCACAGATATGCCTATTGACATCTACACCTACAAATGTTCTGATGAAGGACTAATTTTACCACTAGTAAATGAATATACGTGGCCAATCGGTGGCCGAGCCTTTATCTACCTATTAGGTCTTTTGTGGAGCTTTCTGGCTGTCGCCATTATTGCCGATATCTTTATGTGTTCAATTGAAAGAATTACTAGCAAGACAACCAAAGTTCGTATTGCCGATCCTGAAGCAGAGAGCGGTTACCGGGAGATAGATGTCAAAGTATGGAATAACACTGTAGCCAATTTAAGCCTTTTAGCTTTGGGAACCAGTGCACCTGAAATTCTCCTGTCAGTCATTGAAATTGTTGGTAACAACTTCAGAGCTGGAGAACTTGGGCCAGGTACCATTGTCGGGTCTGCTGCCTTCAACCTGCTTGTAATTTCTGGTATTTGTGTGATGTCTATACCTGGTGGAGATGTTCGACGAGTGGAAAATTTACGGGTGTTTGGTGTTACAGCCTTCAGTTGTATCTTCGCCTACATCTGGCTTGCCCTTGTTCTTCTTTTTATAACACCAGAAATTGTTGACATATGGGAAGCAGTCCTAACTTTCCTTTTCTTCCCGCTGCTGATTATCATCGCTTACCTCACTGATAAGAAGTTTTTCCTAGGAAAGAAGGAAGAAGACCACGAAGGAACTGTTGGTCTTTCTCTGGGTAAGTGAATGGCTGATATCTCCTGTAAATGGTTGAATGTTGTCAATGATTTTCGCTAGATATATTTTTGACTGTCATTACATTGACTGTATTACAGGAAAGATGCATTTGGGTGTGGTATCAGTACCGTCCTGTCACATTTTACACCAGACTGATCCAGCTCTCGACATATTGTAGTGGCATTATCTTAGCAAAAAAATATTTTCTTCTCCAGACAACGTTTAAATTAGTGATGCAGCCAAACATTTTATTTCAATGAATGCAAGAAAAAGAGAACAAATGATTGTTTTGTCAGAATGCTTTCACAAGTATTAAATCTAAATTCATATTTACAATCCATTCTTTAGAAAGATATTTTCAAATACTACAGGTGTAAAATGTTTTAAGCAGTATTGAATCTACTTTAACTGAACCAAATCTCTTGAATCTAGAGCCTTTTTCTGCCAAACGATTTGATTAAAGCTGAAAATACAGGGACGTAAACTTGGATAAGATAAAAGAAAAAGAGTTTTAACACGGAGTGATGTTTGGTAACTTCTTTGTTGACCTCCGCTATCTTACGGAAGAAGTACCTGCAGCTTCCAATGAACTGTCGTGCAGCATATATCAGAAAAGTATTTGAAAACAAACATCATATTACAAACATGGAATCTTTGTTATTAAAACATTTTGTTGCATTACCTTCTATGAAGAGAGCTCTGACAGTTTGAAAAGCATGTATAAGGCCAACTGGGCCTGTATTCACTAACCATTCGTGAGAATACTCTTAGTCTTACTCTACAAGTTTTTCTAAATTTGTAAATTACACAATTTCTGATTGGCTAAACCAAATGGTTTAGTCAATCAGAAATTGTGTTACTTCAAATGTCGAAAATTCTGGAGAATAAGACAAAGAACATTCTTAAGAATGGTTGTTGAATACAGACCCTGATCTTATGTACATGTCTTGCAAAGTCTATATTGTCCTTTTAACGACGTTATTCTTGCACCCTTATAATATATACTCCTACTACAGGAAGATAAATATATGCAGTATGCAATTTACTCTAACAATGAATTACTCATTTCTTTGCATGAGAAAAGTTGTCGTGAACAACTAGGTCTTTGCAATCATATTTCTTCATTATATTGCTGCTCTGGCAGAATGCAAAGGAAACTTTGAATAAAGTACAAAAAAATATTAATGTACGTATTACAACACAAGAAATATTTTAGCAGCAGACGGTGTTGAAACCATCTTGGAAAATTACTCAGTTTCAGTAAGTGTAAATGTTTGATTCATGAAAACATAGTAAAATATTTCAACAGAAAAATACTTTGATTATAGTATCTTGTTTTGCCACAATGTTTTTAAGGTGAAACCGCTACAGGACAAAAAGTTACCTGCTGGTGGTATTGCGTGAATGTACGTTATCTCTTTACCGCACAATCCTGAGTTTTAACAGCCTTAATAAGGACAAAGCCTTTTGAAAAGATCGTTGGAAAAGGAGAATATTTTTAAAAACCACCATTTTCTTCTTTTCCCACAATGTTTCCTATCTTTTATACCGGTATCATTTGAACCATATTTGATTTGTCGTCTGCAAAAGCTTTTAATTTGGATTATTTCAGTTTTGTTTAGCCAGTTAGTAGTTATGTTTTTCAAAATACTGCCATATGTAGAAAAATTTTGTGAAAAAGACTGAAAAAGCTCTTAAGAATGTTTGGCAAATTAATAATACAGACTCTGGAGTTCAAAAGTAGGCCTACGAGTACTTGGCTAAGACTCTTCAGTACTTGCGCTGTATAATCTGCAGAGCTGCTTGAAAGATTGAGGTTATTCATAATTCAACGAACATAACAATGTAGGGTCTAGGTACGATTCTTCTTCATGGACTTTTCTTTAATTTCTTTCATTCATTTTCCATGATTTTTAGCTTGCCTGAGCACGAAGTGTTCAAGGTGAGCTTTTGTGATCGCCCAATGTGCGTCGTCCATCAGCTGTCATTTACAATGTCTTAAACATCTTCTCCTGGTAAACCACAGGTCCAATCTTGATGAAACTTGGCAGCGATGTTCCTTGGGTGAAGCCCTTTCTAGGATGTTTGAGTGATTGAATTCCACTCATAACTGGTTGCCATGGCAACCAAAGGAAAAAAGACCAGCAAAATGTTTTAAAATCTTATTTCTCTGAAACTAGAGGATGTAGAGCTTTGATTTTTGGTTTGTAGCATCTCCTAGTAGACCTCTACCAAGTTTGTGTATATGATTGTCCTGTGTTCAAAACTGGTCCTGCCCTGGGGGTCAAAAGTTTGAACATTTGAACAAAAACGGAAAACTTCGGAATTCTTCTTCTCTGAAAAAAGGAGTAGAGCTTTGATAAAAACTGGCCCTGCCCCGGGGGTCACAATTTCGAACATAGGAACAAAGAAGGAAAATTTTAAAATTCTTCTTCTCCAAAACTGGAAGGCGTAGAGCTTTGATATTTGGTATGTAGCATCTTCTAGTAGACTTCTACCAAGTGTTTTCATATGTTGCCCCTGGGTTCAAAACTGGCCCCACCGCAGAGGTCATAACTTTGAACATTGGAACAAGGAAAGAAAGCCTTAAACTTCTCCTCTGAAACTAAAAGGTGTAGAGCTTTGATATTTGGTATGTAGCATCTCTTAGTGGACTTTTACCAAGTTTGTTCATATGATTTTCCTGGGGTCAAATCTGGCCCCCCTGCAGGGGTCACAAGTTTGAACATAGGAGCAAATAAGGAAACGTTAAAATTCTTCTTCTGTGAAACTAGAAGGTGTAGAGCTTTGAAATTTGGTATGTAACAATATTATATGTTAGTATTCTTTTTCTCTGAAACTATTTAAAGGGGAAGGTCTTTGATATTTGGTATGTAGCATCTCCTAGTGGACTTCTACCAAGTTTGTTCATGCTATTGCCCTAGCTTGTCCCACCCAAGGGGTCACAAGTTTGAACATGGGAACCAAGAAGGAAAACTTTGAAATTCTTCTTTTCTAAAACTGGGAGGCTCAGAACTTCAAATGATATTTGGTATGTAGTGAACCTGATCTAAGTTTGTTAGCCCACCTGACCACAACATGTTCAGTAAGTACAAAATTGTGTCACCTGGGTCATAAACTAGGTCACTACATCAAAATAAAGAAATACCTTATGGGCACTCTAGAGGCCACTTATTGCTCAAGTGACCTGAAATTTGGACAGAATGTTTGTCTTAATTAAATCTTTCATTAGATTGGATTTTATTCACCTGGCATCATTAACTAGGTCACTAGGTCAAATTAAACAATCACTGTGGGGGCAATGTGAGGCCACATTTTTAGCACAATTGCCTTGGAAATGAGTCAGAATGTTTGTCTTGATGAAATCTCACATGTACATGAATTTGGGTCAACTAGGGTTATAAACTAGGTCATTAGGTGAAAGAATACTCTAAGGGAACTCTAAGCCACAACTATTGTTCAATTGACTTGGAAATCAATTAAATTGTTCTCTTGATGAAATATAATATGAGTTCAAAATTTCGGCATCTGGATTCATAAACTAGGTCACTTGGTCAAATTAAAGAAATACTTTTGGAGCACTCCAGAGGCCATAGTTCTTGCTTCATTGACCTAAAAACTGATCAGAGTATTTTTCTTGCTGAAATATTGCATGAGTTTGAAATTGGGTCACCTGAGGTCATTAAGTAAGTCACTAGGTCAAATTAAAGAAATACCTTGTTGACACTCTATAGGCAGCATTTATTGCTCAAATGATATGGTTGTCTTGATAAAGTCTTGGATGGTTTTTGATTTTGGATTCAAGGGGTCATTAACTAGGTCTCTAGGTCAAATTAAAGGAATACCTTGTGGGTACTTTATACGCCACATTTTTTGTTCAATTGACTTGAAAATGGGTCAGAATGTTTGACTTGATAAAATGTCACATGAGTCTGAATTTGGGTCAACTGGGGTCACAATCTAGGTCACTATGTCACTATGTCAAATTAAAGGAATGCTTTGTGGGCAGTCTAAAGGCCACATTTTTTGCTCAGTTGACTTGAAAATTTCCTCAGAAATATTTGCCTTGATGAAATATTGGATGAGTTTGAAATTAGGTCACTTTGTGTTATAATGGAGGTCACCACTTTAAGTTAAAGAAATACCCTGTGGGCACTCTAGAGGCCACATTTATAGCTCAATTTACTTGAAAAATGTTCAGAAGTTTTGTCCTGACAAATGTTTGATTACTTGTAAATTGGGTCACCTATGGTGATAAAGTATGTCACTTGGTCAACTTATGGAAATTCTTTGTAGACACTCTAGAGGCCACATTTTTAGCTCAATTGACTTGACAACTGGTTAGACATTGGATTATGCACATGAAGTGAAATTTCACCTATTTACACAGGTGAGCGATCCAGGGCCATCATGGCCCTCTTGATTTTTTTTTTTTGTTTGGTTATGCATCTTCAACAAGTAGTGAGTAACTGTTGGTAATGCTGTCATGGGATTTGTTTACTAGACTCTACCTCCATATTGTTAGCATTCAGTTTGTTGTAGTACCATAGTGCCATTTCTTTTGTAGATAGCAAAAGGTCGGGAAAATATGAAGGTTTGTGGACATTGGTCTGTTATTTTATCTATGTTTGCAAGCTATGGATAGTTAAAGTGTGTTTTAGATGCAGGTGGGGGAGGCTGAACACCAACTGTATATTGTTTACAATTTTTACTAATACAGATCAAGAATACTATTTGTTTGTGTATGTTTCCCTGCTATGTTTGCTTGAACAGGTTTTGCAGTATATTTATGTCAGCTGTAAACCATTTTCCCTTTCTGAACTCAAACATCCCCATGTGGACTAGAATTCAGACATAATACTTTTTAGCTCACCTGAGCACAACATTCCAAAGGGGAGCTGTGTCCGTCGTCAATAATAAACATGTTCTTCTAATCCACAGGGTCAAGTTGGACCAAACTTGACTGGAATGTTCCTTTGGAGGTCCTCTTTAAAAAGTGTTCATAGAATTTGATTCCATCAAAAGCTCTGGTTGCCATGGCAACCAAATAGATTTTTTAAAGAAATTCTTTATATATCTTCTCCTCTGAAACAGCTTGTCAGATTTTGAAACAATTTTACAGAAATGTTCCTTGGGTGACCCTTTTAAAAATTTGTTGTGGTGTGGGTTGGGGGGAGGGGCTTTTTGCATCCATTGGTGTCAACAGTTCTTTAAAGATCTTCTTATCATAATCCTAAACAACTGGGCCATTTTAGATCAAACTTGGCTGGAATATTCTTTGGGAATCCCTCTTAGAAAATTGTTCACATAAATTGATTCGATCAAAAACTCTGGTTAACATGGCAAATGAATGGAATTTTCTAAGAAATTCTTTGTTGTTATATCTCTGCTTGCGCTCAACACATTTACTTAAAACTTTGAATAATTTTTTACTAGGAACTGTCCAGCACCCAACAGCCCATCCTTGGCACCCACATGCAGAGCTCTTGCTTGACTTGATGTTTTTAGCCACTATTGGGCATATGCTCTCGTTCAAGAAATGGTCTTTGGGTAACCTAACCCAAAATTAATTTGCAGAATTCTGATTTGCCTAAAACATAGCTGTGGTGATGATTGTAGGGTGGTGACAGATTTTGAAATGATTTTTACAGGTGACTTTTTTAGAATTGCTTGTCAAAATAATTTTTTTGTTTCCGAAGTTTCAATACTGCAAAAACAAATTGGTTATGGTCCTCTCAAAATTTCTGGTGAGCGATCCAGGGCCATCTTGGCCTTCTTGTTTATTTATATAGACCAAAAAAGTCATATATAGGTCTATCCATTCTGAAAGAAAGTCAGTGCAGCTTACTTGCATATATTATTTCTATCCTTTGGTTTCAACGAGAGAAAGCAAGACTGCTCCCTGTTTGTTTGATTACAGCAATGAATGGTTTAAGGAATTATTTAATAAATATTTAAACAGTTTTTGTCACTTCCTTGTTCATACAAAACCAATTAATGCCCAACTCGCTATTCCATCCATTTATATATTAATGTTATATATAATAATGTAACAAATCAAATTTGATGGCTATACAACTTTATGCATCAAGATTGGATTTTAGGGTAGGGGTGGAACTTCAAGGACTTCATTTTATCAAGCTCTTACTTTTTTTCTAAATAGAGAAGCTAAAGAAGTTGAGAGGAATATATCAAAAGGTTTTTAGATTATGGACTGGAAGAAAATAATAAAAGTTTCAGAGAGCAAAAACCCAAACTCTGCAATGCCTGTCTCAAACAGGATGGGTAACCCACTAGTTTTCTATAGAAGTATGGTATTTTGTGTACAATAATTATGTTTTTGTCTAGATCATCTTGTTGCATGCCTTTTTTAATTCTTTGGAATGGCTCAATAGAACTTATAAGTTTAAACATGCATATTTGACATCATTTGTCATGTGTTCTAAATCATAGGAAAGCATGTATGATATTGTATATGCCTGTAATCATATTTTGTTAAAGATGTGAGGCAATAATGGAATGTGCATGGCATTAAATTACTAAAAACTTAAGAATCAAAAAAGGTCAAATATCTAAACAAATGATTATGCCAGATCAGGAGGATTTTGTTTGAAGCTTATCACTGAGCCAGCAAGTATTCCTTATGTGAAACATTACTGGTGAAGACACATAAAAATCTGATTGTTGAAATACTACAAGGTAAATCTCTAACTATGTTAAGTCGCATGAAAATAAAAAAAAGAAACCTTAGATACAGTGAAAGCCTTGACTGTAAACCTTGTGGAACGTTACAGAAACCATTGGCGCGACTGATAGCAAGCTACTGACAGGGCGGGCTCGTACATACCATACTAGTAAGTGATATAGCACTAGGAAGTAGATGGTATATACTATAGGAATCACGATACAACACTATCTAGTAGCTTTATATTTATACATACATGATATGTAAAGGAGAAAGATGCAACCATGATATCATTTCAAAAGCGCTTTGATGCTTGTCACCTTTTTAACCTGGTTCTCTGGTAAGGTAAGGACAAAGAGCTTGGATCTCTTTTTGATACAGTGCATATTTAAGTGACACAGTTACCAGTACAAAATGACACTGTTGTTGGAGAGTTACAGAAACAAAATCTTCACAATTTTTGTAACAACTTGTACAACCAGTCTTACAGCAAAATTAATTTTATGAAAAAAAAAATTTGCTAAATAGTTTGTCTCATACCACTTGCTTATGCCAATGTGACTGTTTGAAGGTGTGCATTCACAAAAAATTTCCCATTACTACAAAATCATAGCTGCTTTAATATTTGCTTGTTGTCTTGATTTAGAAATCAGCCTTGCTTTTCTTTCAATATAAATCTTTGCTATTGACACTGCTTTTCAGAGAATATTATTAAAGTTTAGAGCATAGTCAAGGCCATATTTTTTCATGCTGTAGATTTTCAGCTTGACAGAACACATTATGGCTCAAATATATGATACCCTGTGCCATTTATCTGTCAACTGCTCCATTCTCTTTGTTCTCAATTGCCTGTTTTCAATATTTACCTTGTGTTCAAGTCAGGGGCAGTATCTTTCTTGATCTTTATGAAACTTCATCAGAATACTCTTCCTTGGGGATTATCAGCCAACTTTGGATATATGTTATTGGCATAGAAACTAGGTCAAAAGGTTTAGCTTCAGAAAAACATTGTGTTTCTTACAGAGGGCACATTTTTGAACCACAATATGATTCAGACTTAGTCATAATGATATATTAGTGATCTTGAGTATGATTAGCTGTGGGTAAAGACCTAGGCAACTACAGAAGGTCAAGGATGAATCTTTGAAAAAAAAAAAGTTCATTCTTAATGTAATTTATTTTGAAAGTTAGTCAGAAATAGCTTGATGATAAACTTTACAAGTCTAAGTTCTGGTTTTAAGGGGTCAAAAACTCAGTCATTGGTTTATGTCTCTAATTATTGTACATACATGTATATTTGTTATTTGTTTTAGTCTTAGTGTTGCCTTGATGTTTCCGAAATGCAGTTAGGTTTTTGCATGAATAATTCAAGGGACAAGTATCAATATTAGTTATGCAAGTAAAATGCTTCATCAGTTGGTCAATATTAAAAGTCTGTCAACTGTATCAACACAAGCCCCAACCATGGACTGCCAAACTAATATTGCTGATCTCAAGTGAGAAAAACAGCACTCTTTGGGTGCCTTTGTTTTGTTGTTACTTCCACTTTAGTTCCATATATATCATAGACAATGGAACTATAAGTGCAACATTCCAATGGTGTTTTGCAAAAGACACGACCATTCTAGAAAAAGAAAAAGATGCAGGTTTTAGATTAAAACTGTAATGTTATACAAAAAAGTCATGTCTCCTCCTTCTGTTGAAGATACCCATGTTCTAAAAGCTCTGTATTTTGATATGGCTGAACAGCTGTTGAATATCTATAAATCTGCATAGAGAGCTATGGATACTTTTGCCCCTCAAAAATATGTCCATCTTGTATTGTTACTTGTGGCATATTCAAGGAACCAAATCTGTCCAGTACAGAAGAGGTCTGTTTTGTAGAGAAAACATGGTTGGTTTGTTGGATTGGAAAAGTTTATCAGACAGGGCATCGGAATTTTAGCCTTTGAGCCTGTCAAAACTATATATGTTCACGTGGTAAAAGGTTTACTCATTAATACAGTCTTGTGCTGTTAGGTTATGGGTTAACAAATTATACTAATCAGAGAAGGTCAGGAAAAAATTCCGACTGTGACACATGTGGTTAGAACTGGTTTTAGATACAATGTCTACTGGTCTAATTAGTAATTGCATAAAATATGCTTGTGGCGTTGTTTATGTCAAACAGTGTAAACTGTGGATACACAGCATCATTTTAGATCTTAATTAGTATCACACAGGTTTTACATTATAGATCCTTTAGACTGTCCCAAACTCTAAGATGACAATTTTGAATTTGATGAGAATAGCAGAAAGTTTTCCGTTAGGCTAGAAAACACCGTGGGAAAAGGAGAAATTGCTCGTTATGAGCAATTTCTCCTTTTCCCACAGTGTTTTCTAAAGAGTTGTACTGCAGACAAGTAAAATCCAGGGCTTGTTTGGGAAAGAGCCTTTACCTCACAATCCTGAGTTTTAATGACCATGAACAGAAAGCCTTGGAAAACATTCTGGAAAAAGTAAAAATGCTGGAAGCTAGCATTTTGTCCTTTTCCCGGAATGTTTTATATCCTGTCAAAGATTAACTCCATTGTTTACTGTAACTCTTAACCAAATAACAAGATTTTGGATTTTACCAAATAAAAACCATTAAATTTGCAGACGATACAATTTGTGGCTCAAGTGAAGTTTCTGTGTTTTATGGGGAAGAAAACATGGGAAAAGTAAAAATTGTTGGTTAATTCCAGAATTTTTCTTCTTTCCTCACAGTATTTTCAAAAGCCTTCTATTTTAGGGTAAAAAAAAGTCCAGATTGTAAGGTCAAAAGTCTAGCCCTATTCAAATTGTCGTCTGCAAATGTTTGGAATTGTCAAGTCTAAAGTTTTGTTGTCAGATAAAGAGCTGACTAGCTTTCTCCCTATCCAGAGAGAAACCCGTACTAGTAGCTAGGAAACTCTGCACAGTTGATAAAATGCTGAGCTTGAAACAGTGTTTGCTGGTTTCCGATCCCTTGCTCTGCCAATTTTTTTTCTGAGGATTGATAATAGTTCTCATGACATAACTGGTAATTTAATGCCCTCTGATAGCCGATCATTTTTTTTTTTGAAGACGGTAATGTTGGGAAACAGCTTGGGGCTTGAAAAAAATATTGACACTGTGTGTCTAAAGTAAGGAAATAAGGAAAGGGAGATAACTGCTGTTATAATTTGGCCAGTTTGAAGTATATTCTGAGTAGCCAACCCTAACAGTTACAGGGCTGGGTACAATGACTAAAGCTGAATTAATGACCCTGAGGAAGGAAGCTTTTGAAAACACATCCGGGAAAAGGAGAAATTCCTGGCAACCAGCACTTCTCCTTATTCCACAATGTTATCTATCATTCCTGCAAACAAATATCAACTTTTGTTTCACTTTATCTTGTTGTCTGCTGGTGCTATCAGTTCAGACAAGTACAGGATTTTTTCATCTGGTAAAGAGTTAAGCCTTTCCCAAATTTTAGACTCTTCCAAATTGACAGCATCTGTAGACGACAGATTCAGAGTTGGTGCAAATTAGCTTTAGGTCTCTGATAGGGTAGGAAACACTGTGGGAAAAGGAGAAAATGCTGCTTACCAGCATTTTTCTCCTTTTCCCACAAAATTTTTAAAAGCCTTTCCCTTGGTGGTAAAAACCAGGGATTGTTTGGTAAAGAGTTAATCACACATACTTTATAAGAATGGTTTCAAAGTTGTTTTGGTGCACATTTGTTAATAGAGGCCCACACAGTCCCAGTTTTCAATGGCCCTGAGGAAGAAGGCTTTCGGAAAGATTGTATTTCTCATAATGTTTTCATACCTATGAAATGCAAATTTCATGTTTTCTTTCACATTAAATTCTTTGTGAGCAAAGACCTGAACCCTTTACCAAACAATGACGACTTCTGAGGAAGAAACCTTTTGAAAACATTGTGGGAAAAGGAGAAAATGCTGGTAACCAGCATTTTCTCCTTTTCTCACAAAGTTTTCAACCCTATCAAACCAAAATTGCATTATTTGAGCTGCTATGAAATTGTTGTCCACAAATACTTTCAATTTGGACCAGTCTAAAAGTTTATGGTAACAGGTTAAGTTAGACCAGTCTAAAATTATGTTGTCTGGTACAGAGTTATTTCCTTGCCATTTAATCCTGAATGTACAACCTGAAAGAAAATGATTTTGAGAACGTTGTAAGAAAGGAGAAAATGCTGCTAACGTATCGAAAGGACGTATCATCATTTTTTCTCTCTTCTGATTTTCCATCTGCAAAATTAATGCTTTGAATTTTGACTAGCCTAAGATTTTGTTTTGGTAAAGAGGTAAGGGGTTGGAGGTATAAAATTATAATTATGTAAATTTTTGCTGCATGTTTACTGACTGATGAAATATATCTATTTAGGGTGGATAATCTTTTATTAACCCTTTTCCAAACAATCCCAGGGCCCGTATTCACCAACCATTCTTGAGAATATTCTTAGGCTTATTCTTCAGAATTTTGCCAATGTGAAAGTAACAGAAAGTCTGATTGGCTAAACCGGATGGTTTAGCCAATCAGACGTTCTGTTACTTTCACAGTCACGAAATCTTGAAGAATAAGACCAAGAACGTTCTTGAGAATGGTTGGTGAATACGGGCCCTGGTTTTCATGGCCCTGAAAAAGAGGCCTTTTGAAAGCATGCTGGTTACCAGCATTTTCTCCTTTTTCCACAATGTTTTCTACCCTCCAAGACCTAATTTCAATTTCTGAGTTGTGTTAATTTTGTCATCTGCAAAATTTTTAATGCTTTCAATATTGGACCAATCTAAATTTTGTCTGTTGGTAAAGAGTTAAATCTTTACCAAACTACAAAATTATAGACTGGTCCAAATCAAAAGCATTTGCAGACGACAAAATAAATGTGACTAAAAAAATGAAATTTGTTTTGGGAAGGGTAGAAAGCATTGTGGAAAAGGAGAAAATGCTGATTAATAGCATTTACTCCTTTTCTCACAATGCTTTTAAAAGGCATATTTCTCAGGGTCGTCAAAAGTAGGGATTGTGTGGTAATGGGTTAATCCTCTAGCCAAACAGCAATATTTTATTCTTTCAAGGTTTGAGCGTCTGCAGACAACAAGGCAGATATCCGTGATAAAGTTTGTCTGAAAAAGAGAAAATAATAGTTAAAAGCACTTGCTCCTTTTCCCTAAATGGTTTCCAAAGTGTTTTAGCTTTAATTCATCAAAAAATGCTTGGTAAAGGGTTAACTCATTACCACACGAGAAAATTTTGGACTGGCCCAAATTGAAAGCATTTGCAGACAGCAAAATAAAGGTGACTGAAAAATAGAAATTTGTTCTGGGAAGGGTAGAAAACACTGTGGGAAAAGGAGAAAATGCTGGTTACCAGCATTTTCTCCTTTTCCCACAGTGTTTTCAAAAGGTGTCTTTCTCAGGGGTGTCAAAAGTAGGGATTGTGTGGTAATGGGTTAAGATAGTTGTGCGTTGCTGTCATTCAATCCAGCCGAACCATGAACGACTAAAGGATATTAGAGATATATGACATCATACTGTGACTAATCTGAATTTTCAAACATAGATCATTTATCTATCTTACACCATGGTGATGCAAAGGTACTGATGCAAAAAGCTTTGAATTGAATTGACCCTTTACCACGCAGTCCTGTGCTTTAAAGGTGGCCCTTCAGATTTCGGGACAAAAATTTTACAAAATTACAAAAAAATAATCTTTATACTCCCAAAGCCGTATAATTTTCATTCATACAACCCCATTAGTCGAAAACCATCCGACAACAAGAGAAATTAGAGATTTACTACGGCCGAGGTCGACACACACGGGAAACACGGTCTATTTTTAGATGAGAAACTTGCTCTGTTACATACCGGAAATACACAAATGAAGTTTCAATTATAGCATCCGAAGAAGACATTATGGAAAATAATTACATGTTTGTTATTTTATGGAATTTCAGCATCATTAAGCACGTGCCAGTCACATTACATTCCCACAATGCTTTTTTGATTTTTGGCTGGAAATATAAAAATAGCTTTAGAGGCTACGTAGCCTTTTACGGGAATACCATCAAAAAAATGTTTTTTCGTAATTTTATGATTTTGAATTAATGGTAATTTGTATTGTTTTTTAGTATAAATTTCAGTGGTATATATATTTTTCAATTTGGTGTGATGTAAAAAAACCTAAATACCCACCTTTAAGGACCCTGAAAGAGAAAGCTTGTCAAAAAGTTTGGGTATATAGTAAGAGAAAAGGCTGTGTTACAGAGATGCATGGCTCATATACTTTTGGTTTATTTACAATTTAACTCTTATCTTACTGTATAATTAAAAGTAAATTTTAAATTTGATATTAATAACCTAAATATTACTGCTTCATTATACATGTAGTTATGTTTTGGGGAATAATATATCCTCATTGGACACTGTGTAGATCAAAGATCAGACTGCATGCACATGTTCTAATGATGTATTGATTGGATTGAATGTGATGTCTACTTTTGTTACAGAAATACTAATGAAAGAATTGCTTAATAACAAACAAAATTATAATTGTCCGTGGTTGTAAGGTAGGGTGTCAGCCTCTTAAAGGTGGCCCTTCATGATTTTGGGATGAAAATTGTACAAAAATGCAAAAAAATCATCCTTATACTCCCAAAGCCTTTTAATTTTCATTCATAAAACCCAGTAGTCGAACACCGTCCAACAACACGAGAAATTAGAGATTTACTACAGCCCAGGTTGACACCGTCGGGGGACACGTTCTATTTTCAGATGATCAATTTGCTCATTTAACTCTTTACCACACAACAAAATAATAGACTGGTCCAAATTGAAAGCATTTGCGGACGACAATTTCAGTGTGGTTAAAGTTGCAAAATTTGTCCTTGATAGATTAGAAAACATTGTGAGAAAAGGAGAAAATGCTGGTTACCAGCATTTTCTCCTTTTCCCACAATGTTTTCAAAAGGTTTCCTTCCAAGGGTCGTTAAAAGTCGGGATTATGTGGTAAAGAGTTAAATACAGGATTACACAGATAAAGTTTCAAACATAGCATCTGAAAAAGACATTATGGAAAATAATTATTAACTGTTTGCTATGTAATGGAATTTAAGCGTTATGAGTCATGTGCCTGTCACTAGGCATTCCCGAAATGCTTTATTGATTTTTGGCGCGAAATCTAAAAATACTTAAGAGGCTACGTAGCCTTTTAAGGGAATAACATCAAAAAAATGTTTTTTTGTAATTTTATGAGTCTTAATTATTGATGATTTGTATTATATTTTCATATGAATTTCAATGATATATATATTTTTTTAATTTGGTGAGATGTGAAAATTCTAAATACGAGCAATTTCTCCTTTTCCCACAGTGTTTTCTAGTCTATCAGAAAACTTTCTGCCATTCTCATTAAATTCAAAATTGTCATCTGCAAACACTTGGAATTTGGGACAGTCTAAAATTTGTCATTTGGGAAGGGGTTAACGATAAGGTCCTGAGTTCGTGTCAACTTTTGGATTTTTCATTGGCTCACCCATTCAGCGGGAGTGCTGGTGCAGTTCCCAGGAAGCAGAATCAAGAGAGATTAGTATAAGTTGTTAGAACTTGTTTCTCAATCATGTAAATTAAATATGTTTAACTCTTTACCATACAATCCTGACTTTTAGCGACCCTGAGAAAAAAGCCTTTTGAAAACATTGGTAACCAGCATTTTCTCCTTTTCCCACAATGTTTTCTACCCTTCCCAAACCAAATTTCAATTTTTCTGTCACATTTATTTTGTTGTCTGCAAGTGTTTTCAATTTAGACCAGTCTAAAATTTTCCAATGTGGTAAAGAGTTAAACTAAAAAGAATTAATAATCCTGACCGAATCTTCAGCTGATGCCTGTCTTGAATAGAATGACCGACAGAAGCCTTGCACCTTCTATACACTTGCTTAAATTTAAATCCAGATTTCTTTTTACCTTTGACTACTAACATTTTATATTATTTTCAAACATTGCTGCAAGATCAAATAAATGCAGTTAGTGTAAAGGTTCTTGCTTGACCGATCACCACACAATCCTGACTTTTAATGACCATGAGAAAGAAGCATTTTCTCCTTTTCCCACAATGTTTTCTACCCTCCAAAATACAAATTTCAGATTTTCAGTCACTTCTATTTTGACATCTGCAAATGCTTTAAATTTGGACCAGTCTAAAATTTTGTTGTTTGGTAAAGAGTTAATCCTTTAATTTTTTACAGATTTTCAAATTTTGCTCTAGTCCAGATCAAAAGCATTTTGCAGATGGCAATTGTCAGTGGCTTTAAAGGTAGAGTTTGTCTTTGATAGGCAAGAAAATTGAGGCAAAAGGAGAAAATGCTGGTCAGCAGAGTTTCCTTCATTTTCTATATTTTTCAAACTTTTTCTTCATCAAGGTCGTCAAAATGTGGGATCATTTGGTAAAGAGTTAAACATCTTGCAAAATCCAGGTTACTTCTGTGGTCAGTGCAGATCAGAAGGAACCAAAAGAGTAGTCTGATCTTTGATTTTTACTCTCTGCTTTGCTGAGACAGTCTGCAAAAACATCCTTAACCCTTTCCCAAACAACAAATTTTGGACTCTTCCAAACAGAAAGAGTTTGCAGACGGCAATTTTTTGATTTGGAGAAAATGCCAGAAAGTTCTCAAAAGGGTAGAAAACACTGTGGGAAGAAATTGCTTGTTACGAGCAATTTCTCCTTTTCCCAGAGTGTTTTCTAAAGACTTTTACTGCAGACAGGTAAAAACCAGGGCTTGTTTAGGAAAGGGTTAAATCTATAGCAAACGACAAAATTTTAGACTGGTCCAAATTGAAACCATTTGCAGATGACAAAATAAAAGTGACTGAAAATTTGAAATATGTTTTGTGGTAGGGTAGAAAACATTGTGGGAAAAGGAGAAAATGCTGGTAACCAGCATTTTCTCCTTTTCCCACAATGTTTTCAGAGGGCAAGTTCTTTCTCAAGGTCGCTAAAAGTTGGGATTGTGTGGTAAAGAGTTATAATGGCAATTATTTGGGGCTTGTTTCTATGCTAAAATGTCTGTTGGGTTTGTTTAACCATTATCACACTATTCCGACTTTTAATGATCATGAAAAAGAAGCCTTTTGAAAACATTGTGGGAAAGGGGAGGAAATGCTGGTAACCAGCATTTTCTTCTTTTCCCACGATGTTTTCTACCCTTCCTGAGACAATCTACTAAATACGAGTCACATGTACATGTATATTGTTTTCTGCAAATGCTTTAATTTGGATTTCTATTTAATTTTGTTGTTTAGAAAAGATTTAACGCTGTACTAAGTGACAAAATCTCAGACAATCCAAATTGAAAGAGGTAGCAGATGACAAAATAAATGTACAGTAACTCAAAAGTTGAAATTTGTTATGAGAAAGGTATATAACATTGTGGACAAGGGAGAAAATTGCTGTTTACCAGCATTCTCTCCTTTTTCTACAATGTTTTAAAAGGCCTTTTTAATCAGGATTGTTAAGTTGGGATTGTATGGTAAAGGGTTAATGCTCTAAAAGTCAGACATAAATCTCTGCCGAGGATGACGAATTAGAATGACTTAATTCCTTTCTCCACAAATGCTATTTGTAAACATATCATAAAGTAATGCAAGTCATATATAGGATGAATTTTTGTAGAAAAGGAAATGTTTCTATGAACAATATGTAAATCATGTGATTGCTCCTGTTTCCTGAATGTTTTCAAAGATTAACTATTACAGGAGTGTTCGACTTTGCATTTGCATGATATTGGATTTACTGAACATTAAAGGTGTCCGACTTGGTATCAAATTGACGAGCTGCAGTAGCTCAGTCCATAGCCCACAGGACTTGAGAACAGGGAGTCATGAGTTTTAATTTCCGGCTCGGCCAATTTCTTTCCAACGATTGATGATAGTCATTGCGACAGGATTCATTCCTGTCCCACCACTGACCATTGTTTTGAGGATAGTTATGTGGGAAAGCAGCCAGTGGCTTGGAAAGAAAATTGTGCAGAGTACTGGTAAGAGAAACTCCAGGAAAGCATGGATAGGTCACTGACCGCCGCGATATAACTGAAAAAATGTTGAAAATGGCGTTAAACACCATACAATCAATCAATCTTGGTAACAAATTACATTGCCTATAGATCATGAATTACAGAAGTTGTAGAGAACTAGAAGTTTGAAGGACATTGTAAACTATATAAACATTGTAGTAAAATGAATTTAGTATTTTTCACCGACTATATAACAAGCACAGACCTCCCCGCAATACACAGCACTCTTCGTGTAACCTGCTACCACCCAGTTCCAAATTTCTATAACACTGAAAAAGATGCCTTTTGTTAACATTATGGGAAAAGGAGAAAATGCTGGCAACCTGCATTTTCTCTTTTTCTTACAGTGTTTCCTATCCTATGGAAGATAAATTCCATGTTTTTAACCTCATATAATGTCATCATCTGCATATGAATTCAGTTTGGTCTAGGGGACCTCATTCACCAACCATTCTTAGGAACATTTTTTGTCTTATTGTGCAAGACTTTCCAAGCTTGAAAGTAACACACCTTCTGATTGGCTAAACCAAATGGTTTAGCCAATCATCAGGTGTGTTACTGTCATGTTTGGAAAAATATTATGGAGAATAAGACTAAGAATGTTTTTGAGAATGCTTGGTGAATATCGACCCAGCTGGTTGAATTTTTTGTGTTTGGTAGAGATGAAATAGATGTACATTTAGCTGTATAGAATGCTTTGTTTGTGTACAGATCTATCAGAAATAACTATGTAATTCAAGAAAAATGTAAAGTGGCAGATAAAATGATCATTAATGGTTAATATTCAGATACTGTCCTTTTTCCCAATGAAGACAATTACAACAACAGTAATCTGTGTATGAAACTACTGTAGCAAACTTGTGACAAACTGGGGAATTACATATCATGAGTAGGTCTATTAACTTTAAGCATCATTATGGCCCCAAAGTAATTAAATTACATATATTTATAACCCTTTACCACACAATGACGACTTTTAACGATCCAGAGGAAGAGGTCTTTTGAAAACTTTGTGGGAAAAGGAGAAAATGCTGGTACCCAGCATTTTCTCCTTTTCCCGCAAAGTTTTCTCATCTATCAAAGAAAAATTGCATCATTACAGCCACTATGAAATTATTGCCTGCAAATGCTTTCCATTTGGATAGGTCTAAAATTCTGCTGAGTGGCAAAGGAATGATAACGGGATGTATATTTAGTATGTCAGAATTTTTGCAGTCTTCTGATGTAAGAGTTTTCACTTACTCAACTTTTATTTTGTGTGAATGAAATCGCATACTTTGTGATCTGTGATTTTCAAAAGTTGGCTTCTAAATGTCTGACTGTATTTGTAGATACTGTGATGTACATGGCTGTAGGGGTTTAAATATTAATCTTTTCAGAGGTGTGTTTTTGGAGGAAATGACTTAATTTGTGTGTTTTTCATTGACAGTGAGTGGGGAGGATGGAGAGAGGCTTCAAGCACGCCCAGACTCGGACGGAGATGCTGAGTTGTACAACTTGACAAGAGTAAGTGCATCTATTGGCTATACTAAGAAGGTGAAAGTCAGCCAAGCATACTAATATCTTGGTGTGGTTTTCATCCACCTACCTGTTAGTTTTTTTCTTGTCTACGTGATGAAGTCTACGTTTGAGGCAGGATTGTTCATAAATTTGCAATGAACATCGTTAATATTATCAAAAGCTTGAAACGTATTCAGATTTTGAAGAAATTTAAGATTTGGTTCGGGAGGAATACATGTCTATAGTTCATAATTTAGATTTCATGTTTACATGATAAAGTTGGCATGTATATTACTATGATCAATGCATTATAATGTGCTGTTTGGACATTTTTAAGATCGCCTATCAGTAATTATTACATACCTTGGTTTAGAAAAAGTAAAAACATATTTATCAGATTCAATCTAAATTTAACCTCTTACCACACAATCCCTACTTTTGACATCCCTGAGAAAGAAGCCTTTAGAAAACATGGTGGGAAAAGGAGAAATTGCTGGTAACCAACATGTTCTCCTTTTCCCACAATGTTTTCTAACCTCAAAAATTTCAAACTTTCAATCACTTTTCTTTTGTCGTCTGCAAATACCTTCGATTTGGACAAGCCTAAAATATTGTTTTTGGTAATGACTTAACTCTTTACCAGACAATACTGACTTTTAAGGACCCTGAGAAAGAAAGCCTTTGAAAGCATTATGGGAAAAAGAGAAAGTTCTAGTAACCAGCATTTTCTTCTTTTCCCACAATGTTTTTTACCCCTCCCAAACTAAATTTCAATTTTTGACTCTCATTTATTTTTTCATATGTAAATACTTTCAATTTCGGCTAGTCCAAAATTTTGTCGTTTGGTAAAGAGTTAATGCCATTTTCAACATTATTTCACTTATGATGTGTCTTCTAATGTACTTATTCATGCCTCTCTGGAGTTCCTTTTCACCAATATTTCACACAATATCTTCTCAGGGCACTGACTGCTCTGCAACATTAACATTGTTCGAACAATAATCAGTGGTAATATGGAAGTGAACCCTGTTGCAATGACTGTCGTCAATCTTTGGTACGACATTGTCCAAGTTTGGGATTCTAACAAGTGACCCAGTTCTCAAACCCTTTAACCCATTACCACACAATCCCTACTTTTGACGCCCCTGAGAAAGAAGCCTTTAGAAAACATTGTGAGAAAAGGAGAAAATGCTGGTAACCAGCATTTTCTCCTTTTCCCACAATGTTTTCTACCCTTCACGAAACAAATTTCAAATTTTCAGTCACTTTTATTTTGTCATCTGCAAATGCTTTGGATTTGGACAAGCTTAAAATTTTGTTGTTTGCTAATGGGCTACGCTAGCAACTTAGTAGTAGAGTTACAATAGGACGAGCTCTTTTAGCCTGTACTTAGCCCTTTACCATATGACGAAGTTGTCTGCATATGTCATATTCTTCAAAGATTCAACTGTCTTATATGATGCATCACTAGCCCCGAAAGCAGGCAGAATGTAATATTACGCTCTATTAAAGTAGCAATATAGAAAATAGCTTTTATCAATATGTTTGAGGAGAAATGAGACCTGCTTTAGCTCCAGATTTCTCTAAACTGCTGATCATAGATGAGTGAATTGCACTAGGTAGCGTTTTATTGAGTAAACGTTTATTTTAGTTTGAAATTCAAAGTAACGGTTACCAGCATTTTCTCCTTTTTCCACAATGTTTTCAAAAGGCTTTTATCTCAGGGTTGTAAAAAAACAAAGATTTTTTGGTAAAGAGTGAATACCAAGACTTCAAGTTTTGCAATTTCTGAGCCACGTTGGCTGTGTTGTCTTTCAAGGTTACATGTTCTTGTTCATGTTTGGTAGATACTGATTCTTTTGATTGACCTTACTGATATTTTCTCATAGAATCTTGGACATGAAGTACGAGACGGGGATGTTTCCGAGAGTGAAGCGGCACGTTTAGCAGCAGCAAAGCTTAGTGAGGGTAAACAACACGACCGTGGATGGTATCGTGTCAACGCTACAAGATTGCTGACTGGTGGACGAAAGCTAGTTCCGAAAGTCAACGAAACTTTCCAAGAGGTGAGACTTGTAGCCCACAACATAGACAATACATAATAGATAAATGGGCCATACTCTGTGAAAAGGGGGTCAAAGATTCTGCAAAAAAAAAAAAAAAAAAGTCAACCCAGGTCAGCCTATGCAGAGCACAAAGGCTGACCAGGGACAAAACTTTTTGCTATTGGTAAATTTTCTGCATGTCAAAGGACCAACAGACCCCATGATTCATGCAGCTGTTATAGATCTATAATGACGTGTTAACATGCTTGTTATGATACACAACGGAGATGCATTTAAATCGGCTTAAAATTGCCAGAGCATGGCTTTGATAGATATCATTCATATATCATTCATTTCGGCATGCTAGCTGTAAAAATAAAAAAGGCTATAATTGTCTGTATAAGACAATGCTTGTCAGAGTGAAGGAATCTTTGGAATCTGGCTGTCTAATTCTTTGATTTATCTTCTTGAGACAGTTCTGAGGATACCAAGAGCATAGGTTGTAACCCTTTACCACACAGCAAAATTTTAGACCTGTCCAAATTGAAAGCATTAAAATTTTGCAGACGACAATTTCTCGACAGTGGCTCAAATGGTGCAGTTTTGCTTTGATAGGGTAGAAAACTTTGTGGGAAATGGAGAAAATGCTGGTCACCAGCATTTTCTCCTTTTCCCACAATGTTTTCAAAAGGCCTCTTCCTCAGCGTTGTGAAAACGAGAAATTGTTTGGTAAAGAGTTAACCCCTTGCATCGCCACAAAATACTCGACCTTTTCTGACTTGTTTAGTAAAACTCAACATGATTGCAACTGAAACAATAGGATCTGTGATTAGAAAGGGTAAAAAATGTTGGAAAAGGAGCAAATGTTGCTATCCAGCCTTTTCTCCTTTTTCTACATTCTTTTTCAAAGGCTTTTTTCTCAGGGCCATTAAAACACAGACATAGTTTTGTAAAGGTTAATTTCCAGCTAAGAATAATCCGGATAGAAGATTTAAATTTTTGTATCTTCTGTATTCATAGGCAAGATTCATTGGCAAAGGCCTGGTAAAAACTTTGACAGGGGTTGGGGGAATGTGAACTAGTTTAGCTGGCCCAATTTTTCAACTATTTTTTTCAATTTCTCAGACAGTTAGTATGTCCATTTCTTCGACCATTAACATAATTTAAAAAAAAAACTCACTCCCATCCCAGTCTTCCCTACCATATGGTATGGAAACTGTAATGTCTTGTGTAAGGAATGTTGTCAGGTATTGTTCATGGTACTCTGTCCTAAATGTTCTTGAAGTTGTAAAAGCTGGGCATGATGGAAGATTTGAACTGTTTTGAATTTTTCAAATTAACTGATTAACTTCCGAAACTTTTTTTCTTCTGAATGTGGCATGTAACTGTCTTTGGTATTCTGTGTGAAGAGATACAGAAGAATGGTATGAAACATGCAACATCTGAAGTTTTCCCTATCCATGTAGCTTTGAACATTTACTGTTAGATAAACATATCTTCTTTGCAAACCTGAATATAGTGCATGTTGGAAACTATCAGTACCTAGAATTAACAACTTAGTAAACCAATTATCTGCAATTATGATTTTTAGTTATCACTCGAATCCCTACAACTTTCGAAATTAAACCTTTTAGACACCTGAAGTGGGGATGAGCATGTTGTATCTAGCAAGTAGGAACTAATTGTTTACACACAAGTCAGGGAGATATGATATTAAAAAAAAAAGACATACGGTAATTATTGTCAAAACACCTCTAGGATATAAAAAAAAGACATAATTGTTGTCAAAACACCTCTCTGAAGGTAAGCCAAACAACAAGCATATCGTCGGTGTACTTCCAAAACCTCGTAACTATAGCTTGTTACAAGCTGTAGTTATGAGATTTTGGAAGTACACTGACAATATCTCCTTTGGTCTCTTCAAAGACACACTCTGGCATTTTCTAACATTGCCTTGTGACCTTGAACTTGACCTGTTTAACCAATTACCACACAATCCCTACTTTTGACAACCAATAGAAAGAAGTCTTCAGAAAACTTTGTTGGAAAAGGAGAAAATGCTGATAACCAGCATTTTCTCCTTTTTCCACAAATGTTTTCTTCCCTTCCTGAAACAAATTTCAATTCTTTAGTCGCATTTATTTTGTCGTCTGCAAATGCTTTCAATTTGAACCAGTCTGAAATTTTGTCATTTGGTAAAGAGTTAACCCATATGATAGATGTCTTTACCTGATAACATGCACACAATTATGACTTTGAGACTGGTATCTCAATTTTAGACGTTTTATGAAACAAAGCCATTCCGATCATTAAGCTGCATTGTAAAAAATAGCTAAGCTTGCTGTCAGCTTTTTGTGTCTTTTTTTCATATTGAAAAATAAAGATATTACAATTATGTATTTTCACGCTTTAAACTTTGATTTGCAATATAGGTCATACTTCAATTTTAGCTTAAGAATGGACAAGGCTACAGCAAGTCAACATGCTGAATGCTTTTTGATGCTTATTGATGCTTTTGCACTTTATTGCTTTTAATCCTTTACCACAAAATCCAGATTTAATCACTCTGAGAGAGAGAGAGTTTAGAAACATAGATGTAAAAGGAGTAAATGCTTGGAGGCAGCATTTTGTCAATTTCCCACAATATCTTTACCCTTTCAAAGAAATATACCATCAGTTGTCATCTGCCAATGCTTTTTTATCAGACAAGTCTGAAATTTTGTTATGATTTAATGATGAAAGTGTTTTTTTTTTCTTCAAAATGCTTTTACAGGTTACAAATGTTTGCGCATCCTAATGCACATGTATTTTTGTCACGGATATTGAATCAAAAGTACACCTATGTATTTTTTTAACATAATGGTTATACTATTGGACTGGAAACAAGTAGCTTTTTCTTCGGGTAGTATTGGTGAAGAGGAAAAATTGGATCTTTGAACTGTCACTGTGAAATGATTAACCCATTACCAAACGACAATATTTTAGACTTGTCCAAATTGAAAGCATTTGCAGACGACAAAATCAAAGTGACTGAAAATTTGAAATTTGTTTTTTGAAGGGTAGAAAACATTGTGGGAAAAGGAGAAAATGCTGGTTACCAGCATTTTCTCCTTTTCCCACAATATTTTCTAAAGGCTTCTTTCTCAGGGGCATCAAAAGTAGGGATAATGTGTGGTAATGGGTTAAAATGCTAGTGACATGGCATTACACAGAGGCAGGATATTTAATGCTGTTAAAGTATAGCTGTTTCTACTGAAAATTATTGTTTGAAAACAAGAAATCTCTCCTATTAAGCAATTTCTCCTTTCCCCGCTTTGTCTGCTAAGCCTTTATCCAATTGTTTTCCTTCAAAAAATAACTCTCATTGTGACCTTCAACCTTATTTTCTGACAAAAATAGCATGGATAAGTGTCATTTTTATTTCTTGTTGATGCATAAATGATATAAACATGGAAACTTTAGGAAAAATCTGTCCAATAGAAAGTAACTATTTATTTATGATCAACTCCTAATTTGGTCAAATTATCTTTCTTTTTAACTCAATTGTCTATGTATAACATGCATATCATGCAAAGTCTTCTTTTTTCCAAACCATGAGAGCTACGAGCTACATATTCTTTGTGTTATCATTTTGTAGGTTGAACCTAGCTTGTTTAAGTTATTGCCCTGGGGCCAAATTTGGATTCGCCCCAAAGGTCATAAGTTAGGCTTTTTAAAATGGACAACCTTGAAAATTGTCATTTTGTAACCATCATTCCTAGGGCCACCAAATTTTGCTCATAGTTTAATCTAGTGGACCACTACCAGGTTTGTGTCAAATTTTAGCTGTTGGGTCAGAATTGGCCACTGGAACTGAACATTTAACTAAGGCTGTATGTTTTGGAAACTTCAAATATTTTCTCGTGTACAACCATTTGATCTTGTTCTTTATTACTTGACATATAACTTCAGGTTGTCAGAAAATGCCAGAACCCTTTCTCAAACTATTGTGAGTTTTTGAAACTACTGAAGGAACATGGTAAACTCATAGAATGCCTATGCCAACTTTTGCTAAATTATTTTGTGTACATCAAGATCAGATTGCCTAGGCTATCTAAACTTAGATCTGGCCTGTATGTTTTAAAATATTCTGTTCAACATGCCAGCCAATTAGTGCAATTTTGTTAACAGTGCAACAGTTTCACTTTTTACCAAATGACAACAGTTTTGGCTTGTCCAAATTTAATGCAATTTGCAGACGGCATATGTAATATGGCTAAAATGATAATTTTTGTCAATGTAGCCTAATAAAAGAAACATTGTGGGGGTAAGGAGAAAATCTGTTTAACTCTTTACCACACAATCCCGACTTTTAATGACCGGAGAAAGAAGCCTTTTGAAAACATTGTGCGAAAATGAGAAAATGATGGTAACCAGCATTTTCTCCTTTTCCCATAATGTTTTCTACCCTATCAAGCTTAAAAAACATCAATAAGTTCCATTGACTTTGTTGTCTGCAAATGCTTTCAGTTTGGTCCAGTCTAAAAAATTGTCATTTGGTAAAGAGTTAAAAGCATTTCTTCTTTTCCTATGGTGTATTCATAAGCCTCTTTATCAGTCATGAAGACACAAGATTGTTTAGTTAAGGGTTAAGAAACTTTAATTGTATTGATTCTCATTCTGTGATTCTTGTGTTGTTTCCACATGAAACCAATTTCAATGACTTGTAAGTATCTTTTTCTGTGTGTTCTAATTTCAGTTATCGTGTAGAATTCTATACTACTTGTAAACTATACTCTGTATTTTGTATCATGTTGAAAATCAGTCCCCCTTTGTCTAAGCAGAGCAAGGCTGCTCAATCTTTGGCTAATCTGCCCGCAAAGTGCTCACCATGAGCTTTTGTGATGATACTGTGTCTGATTTATGTTGCGTCGTCCTCTGTCAACTTTTACCATGTATACACTCTAGAGGCCACATTTTTAGCTGATACTCATGAAATTGGGTCAGAATCTTTTTCTTGATTATCATAAATCTTAGACGAGTGCGAAAATGTGTCGGGTCAGTTAAAAAACTAGACCACTAGGTTAGATCTTAGAAAAGCCTTGTGAACACTCTAGAGGCCACATTTTCAGTCCAATACCATTGATATTTTGTCAGAATGATTGTTTGTTGATATCTGGTACAATTTTAAAAATGGGTCATGTCAGTTCGAAAACCTTGTCACTGGGTTAAAGTCATAGACTAACCTTGTGTACACTCTAGAGGTCACATTTTCAGTCAAATATGTGGGACAGATTGTCAGAATGTTTATCTTGATGATATTATAGACAGGTTTGAGAACGGGTCATGTTGGGTCAAAACCTTGGTCACTAAGACCAATCCTTGAAAAACCTTTTGTATATTGTAGGGGCCACATTTTCAGTCCAGTACTCATTGTACTTTGTTAGAATGACTGTCTTGATGTTGTCTTCGATTATTTTGAATATGGGTTACATCAGGTCAAAAACAAGGTCACCAGGTTAAATCTTTAAAATAGCTGGTGGTGCTCCGTAGTCCAACATTTTCTGTGCAATACTTATGAAAAATAGTCAATATGGTCTACTTGATGATCAATACAGTGAAATTGAAAATGGGTTACATTGGGTAAAAAAGTAGGTCACCATGACAGGTCTTGGAAAAACCTTGTGTACACTCTAGCTGACACATTTTCTTTCCAATCCTTCTGAAAGGTGGATAGAATCTTTGTGTTGATAATATCCACAATGAGAAAATGGGCTATACTGGGCAAAAAAGGTCACTGGGAGAAATTCCAGAAAAAGTTTGTGTACAGGCTAGACGCTAAGTTTTCAGTCCGATAAATATCAAAACTTGGTAAAATTGTTTGTCATTATATCTCAAAAGAGATTAAAAGTGGGTCATGTTTTGTCAAAAGACTCTGGTGTGCGATCAGGGCCATCATGACCCTTCTTGTTAACCCTTTACTCCACAGATACTCATTTCTACGCATTGCTTGTGGGAGTCTTTGGAAAACATTGTGGCAAAAGGTGAAATTGCTCGTGACGAGCAATTTCACCTTTTGCCACAATGTTTTCTACACTATCAAAAGGTGTCATATACACCTAAGAAATGGCTTCATCCTTGCTGTTATTTAGGGTCAATTAAAGATACCATAGAAATGCCTTATAGGGTAAAGGGTTAATGTACAGGCTTGTAATCCTGGAATTGTAAGTATGTACCCTAATTGGGCCATGCTCTTCTTGAGCCTTGATGGTAGCCATTACAACAGGATTCTTCTTTCTCTCCTAGCTGACGATTGTTTTAATGATTTGTGACAATTCAGTTAATAGGCTTTCAAGAATTTCTTACAAATCTACTGGTTAAGGATCCCCCAAAAATTGTTGATATTTATTTCATGCTTTCCGGTAGGATCTCGAGAATTAGCAGTGAAAATATTTTTCGATCTAACACTAGTACCACTAGTGAAAATACCGATTTTCATGTTCTTCTTGCCAAGGTTAATTGTGCGTGCCTCATTGCTCAACAGGTACTCATAATTATGTTAACCAGCATTTCATAATTTTCTAATAATGTTTTCTATTCTATCAAAAACAAATAACAGCACTTTCATTTCAACCACATTTGTCTATATGGACAAGTCTAAACATTTTTGTCTGATAGTGAGTCGACATCTTTCGTGTACTTTCTCTATATATATGTCTGGTAAAAAAAGGGTTTTAATGACATATCTCAGTGATGCCTTGTACCAAACCTGTCATTACTGTTATTAGCCCATAGAATAAATTTTGTGTAATAATTAACTTAAACTGGCGATACAATAGTCCTTTGAAATACAGAAAATGAACAAAATAACAAAATACGTGAATACTGCGCAGGTTGCTCAGCCAATAATTTTTTCCAGATGTCTTAACTCATTACCAGACGACAATATTTTAGGCTTGACAAAAAATAGAAAGCATTTGCAGACAACAAAATGAAAGTAACTGAAAATTTGAAATTAGTTTTGTGAAGGGTAGAAAACATTGTTGGAAAAGGAGAAAATGCTGGGTACCAGCATTTTCTCCTTTTCCCACAATGTTTTCAAAAGGCTTCTTTTCCAGGGGCGTCAAAAGTAGGGATAGTGTGGTAATGGGTTAATAATCCCCACTTTCACAGAGCATGACTCATGTAGAATTGACTCGTCTGTCATGGCACAGGGACTCTTTTTGTTTGTCTTATGAATCTTAGGTGTCAGATTATCCTTTTGCAACTACTTTGTGTTGTGTGTGGTGGCGTATTTTCTGGTTTTATATTTTAGATTTTCTGCACACTTTAGCATTGGAAATTTAGCTTCTGTGGTATTCAGTGTCTATTGTTTCATACCCATCAATTGGCCATCATCAACATTTTCTAAAGCCCATTTTTTTGCTGATCACCCTGAGCCAAAAATTATTTGAAACGATTCAGTCTTAAAACAAGTCTTGTTCTCACTTTTAGTGCCATTTTTATGCCCCAGCCATTAAATGGCGGAAGGGCATATATAGTTTCCTGTGTGTGTGAGTGTGTGTGTTAAGTGTGTGTGTCCCATTCTTGTACGGAACATAACTTCTACATTTATCAATGGATTTTAAAATTATTTTGCTTAGTTGGTCTTCTTAACAAGTACTAGTATCATAAGAAAGCTTTTTTTCTATATGCCCAAGGTCAAGGCCACAGTTGAAGGTCAAATGTTTAAATTGACCTTGTCCGGAGTATAAGTTCTATATTTATCTATGGATTTCAAAAAACTTGGCACACCAGTGCTGTTCTCCTTAACAAGTACTAGTGCCATAAGAAAAGTTTGTTGCGATATGTCCAAGTTCAAGGTCACAGTTGAAGGTCAAATGTTTAAATTGACCTTGTCTGGAGCATAACTTCTACATTCATCAATGGATTTCAAAAAAACTTGGCACGCTTGTTCCCCTTAACAAGTACTAGTGTCATATGAAACGTTTGTTTCAATATGCCCAATGTCAAGGTCACAGTTAAAAAAATATTCCAGAGCATAACTTTACATTTATCAATGGACTTCAAAAAAACTTGGCACATTTGTTCTCCTTAATAAGTAAGTTTGTTTCGATGCGCCCAAGGTCAAGGTCACAAATGAAGATTAAATGTTTATATTGACTGTTCAACCCAGTTTTACATCCTGCTCAGCAGAATTGTAATATGAAGATACAGTTTTGGTTTTTAAAATGACTCATCCAAAGAACTATGCCAGGAAATATTGAGGCTGCAACCTACCATTCAGCTATAGTCCAGTGTGATAATATTTGATCCAATTTGTTCCTGTCTCATAGAGGAAGTCCAACAAATTGATTGTTATGGATATATTTCTCACTCTCATTCCTCAAGTCAAGATCTTCATAATCCTGAGTATAAGGCAACCTTCAGTTGAAAGATTAAGAAAAATGTTGAATAAAAAGAAGTTAATGCTCAGAACCAGCATTTTCTTCTTTTTCTCACAAAGTTTTCTACCATATGCAATACAAACCATATAATTTATTGTCTTCATATTGCTTTCAACTTGGACCAGTCCACAATTTTGTTATCAGGTATAAATAATCTTATATCTGCTTCGCTATAGTATACAACAAACCTTCTTAACCCTGTCTAAGCTGTTATACTCTCCAAGGTTTTCTAAATGTCAAAGTAACACAACTATTGATTGGCTGAATCAAATGCTGTATGGATTAGCTAATCAGAGTTTGTGTTACTTTCAAATTTAGAAAATTGTTGAGAATGAGACTAGGTAATTATAGTCTACAGAATGATTGTTGAATAAGACACGTATTCGTCAGTTTAGGTGAGATATTTCCATTTTGTAGAATCTGAGTTTTTTACTTTTTTAACATTTTTAGATCTACTGATGTGTGCTTCTCTATTAATCACATAATAATTGTTGTTAGTTGCTGCTCTCTGGAGTGCTCCTATCGATGAATAATTTTAAAATAGATTTAGACTTGCACTAATCAGTTTTTTAACCTTTTTTTCCCAGTGTATCCCATTATAGATTAATTAGTTGATTCTGTCATTAGGATTTGTTATCTTTTAATACAAAGCAGGGTGTCACTGTGGACAGTTTGTATTCTGAAATAGTTGCTTCTTCTTGTAAGTCCACTGATACTTGTATGAATTGATCATGATTTGACATTGTTATGGCTCACATTACATGTATTTGTGGAAGTTTTTTGTGGGTTGCTAGACTGCTGTATGTATTTTATGTTTGTCAGCAGCATTACAGCTTTGTGCACTTACTTGAACCGTCACAGTAACTATTTAGTTCATTATTTAGAAAGTGACTTTCAGTTGAACATATGAAATTTGTTTCAGCAATTTTATATATAGCCCACCCTGTGTTAAGCAAGCTCTCAAGGGATGCTGTAAAACTGTCCCTTAACTCATTACCACACAATCCCTACTTTTGACGCCCCTGAGAAAGAAGCCTTTTGAAAACACTGTGGGAAAAGGAGAAAATGCTGGTAACCAGCATTTTCTCCTTTTCCCACAGTGTTTTCTACCCTTTCCAGAACAAATTTCTATTTTTCAGTCACCTTTATTTTGTCGTCTGCAAATGCTTTCAATTTGGACCAGTCCAAGATTTTCTCGTGTGGTAAAGAGTTAAGACAGGTGCTTGTATAATACTGACCAGTACATTTCAACATAATCGTCATTTGTCTAGCTGTGAATCTATTATGCTTGCATAAAGCTTTACCAAAACCATACCAAGTTTTAATGACAGTTTCAGAGGTAGCTTTTGAAAACAATTCAGGAAAAGTAGAAAATGATGATACTTTCTTTGTTCATGATTTCTACTGTTTTAGAGTCATTTGAGCTACATTTAATGTCATCACATAGCCTTTTGATTTGGAGCAGTCTAAACTCTGTTGCCTGGTAAATGGTTAATACAGATTGTTGCCTAATATAAGTGCCCAGCTTTTACTGTGCTTCAAACTTTCATACCAGGGGCTATCCAGAAGAGATGAGTCAGATTTAAAAGCATTTTAAAAAAGTGTGCACTTTGAGAAAAAACTATTATTGTGGCGATCTCATTTGAAATTTTGATGTGTGGCACATTGTTCTGCATAGCATCAACCCATTGCATGTTCATTTCTCATTAGTCCATACTTATGGTTGAAATTTTGAATACCGTCCACATAAAGTTACAGACAAATCCAGTGACTTCTGTTAATTTCTTTATTTTTTTTTCCACAAACTTCTGGATAGCCCCTGATATCGTAATCCAATCCTTGGTTTTATTGAGCTTAAACCCTTTACCAAATGACAAACTTTGAGACTGGACCAAATTGAAAGCATTCAATAAATGTCACTGAAAAATTGAAGTTTGGTTTGAGAAGGGTAGAAAACATTGTGGGAAAAGGAGAAAATGCTACCAGCATTTTCTCCTTTTCCCACAATGTTTTCAGAAGCTGTCTTTCTCAGGGTCATCAAAAGTGGGGATTGTGTGGTAAAGAGTTAATAAGGAAGGCTTCTATGGGACAAGGAGAAAATGCTGATACAGTGTTTTCCATCCAAGTGTTTTCCATCATATCAAAACAACTTCCATAATTTTAGTCACATTTAAATTGTTGTCTACAAATGGTTTAACTCATTACCAAATGACAATATTTTAGGCTTGTCCAAATGGAAAGCATTTGCAGACAACAAAATAAAAGTGACTGAAGATTTGAAATTTGTTTTGTGGAGGGTAGAAAACATTGTGGGTAAAGGAGAAAATGCTGGACACCAGCATTTTCTCCTTTTCCCACAATGTTTTCTAAAGGCTTCTTTCTCAGGGGCTTCAAAAGTAGGGATTGTGTGGTAATGGGTTAAATTGGAAATAGTTTGTTCTTTGGTAAAGAATTAAACACTCGTCTATAAATTATTATTTTTTTTTTGTTTCAGCTGTATGACACAATACAGCTTCACCCTGAAGAACGTGCTGACAAAGATGTCGCTGTTATGTCGAAGGACCACTCAGCAGGAGGGACAAAATCTGTTGTTGAGTTCACAGCTGCTGAAATTGCCGTCCTTGAGAATGAAGGCAAGGTGAGGATCGGAATTCGACGCTACGGAAGGAAGGACATACCAGCCACTATACAGTAAGTTAATTCGGTAAAGAATATTCAAAACATACAAGAGATATGATTGGGTATTTAATGTTACTCTGATGCTGAATTCTATTGGATATACATGTATATGTATTTGAGAAGTAGTCATTATGAAAATTATGTAAATGGCTTGATGAAAACAAATGACCTTTCTGCCGATTTTGATTGACAAAGTCTTATTGAGCAATGAAAGAAGGGCATTTGGCTTATTGTAAACAAAAAAGTCTGACACAATTTGTTATAGACATGTGATAATTTCATCGTATCTATGTTTTTATCAAAACGGCTATTGTTTTATCAGTTGATTCAAATTAAAAAAAAAAGATTGTTGTAATTAACCTAGAGTGAAATATCAGCTAGAATAAAACTGAAATAAACGCTCTTTTTCTTTGTATTTGGCGCCATTTTTTGGTTAGCTTATCAGGCTTGACAACTGATATACAGCATTACTAAGGGGGGAGGTGCCATACTCACGTGTACAGAAAGGACAATTACTGGGAATATGCATAGGTATTCAAAAATTAGTTGCAACATACACCGAATATAATCAAATGCAGCTATCTTTTTCATGCTATATGGCTCGCAACAAGCAAAAAGGGGCATTGGGAAATTTGTGTAAAGTTTTGTCTCGGATCAGCCTGCATAGTCCATGCAGGCTGATGTGAAACAACACTTTCCATTTTTATGTAATTTTCTGTTTTGCTTGAGTCTGTTGTAGCACAAAATCTAATAATAGTCATAAAGTACCATCTCGGATTAGCCTGCACTGACTGCACAGGCTGATCTGAATTGACACTTTATGCAAATGTCTGAATGTCCCTTTTCACATGTTGCAAGCCAAATAGGAACACGATTCATTACTGTCCATTTCTTTTAAATTAAATGCAATTGCTATGATATTATCTTCATTTTTCTTCATATTTATTTTTCTTTAGACCTGTCAGAATAGGTCTAAATGTTTAAGTATGGTTTTTACATTATTTCAGTTGCAGGCATTCATTTCGTTTCCTTTTATCAGAACTTTGCAAAATATTCTTTTAACTCATTACCAAACGACAATATTTTAGACTTGTCCAAATCAAAAGCATTAATTTTGCAGATGACAAAATAAAAGTGACTGAAAATTTTGAATTTTGTTGTGTGAAGGGCAGAAAACATTGTGGAAAAAGGAGAAAATGCTGGTTACCAGCATTTTCTCCTTTTCCCACAATGTTTTCTAAAGGCTTCTTTCTCAGGGGCGTCAAAAGTAGGGATTGTGTGGTAATGGGTTAATACTTACTTTATGCTTTCTCACATTACCATTAGCAAAATACTAATTGGCAGTGAGCATTTTTTACCTTTGCCACAATATTCTTCAACTTGTTCACCCTTTATTTACTACACAAAAAAATTTTAGACCAGTCCAAATTAAAAGCATTTGCAGACAACTAGATAAATGTGACTGAAAAATTAACATTTGGTTTGGAAAGGGTAGAAAACAATGTTGGAAAAGGAGAAAATACTGGTTACCAGCATTTTCTCCTTTTCCCAGAATGTTTTCAAAAGGCTTTATTTCTCAGGGTCATTAAAAGTTGGGATTGTGTGGTAAAGAGTTAAAGAACTTCAGTTTATTTGTATCACTTTTATATTTGGCATCTGCAGATGCTTTCAGTCTGAAACAGTGAAGAATTTGTTATGCAGTAAAGAGTTATTCATGTTTTTTTCAGTGTGGAGACCTGTAATGGAACAGCACTGGCTGGTGAGGACTACAAGCCCTTCTCAGAGGATGTGACCTTTGCCAAGGACGAGGAACTTCGTCAAGTCTTTATCGAGATTGTGGACGATTTTGAGTGGGAACCTGATGAGTATTTCCTTGTCCGACTTGTCAAACTTGAGGGAGAAGAGCATACACACACGGCCATTGGGAATTGCTCTATCTGTATTGTGACTATTATCAATGATGACGGTGAGTTTATGTGCATGTCTGTTTGAGTCTTTAACAACTATTTACTCGTAACCCATTACCAAACAATCCCTACTTTTGACACCCCTGAGAAAGAAGCCTTTTGAAAACACTGTAGGAAAAGGAGAAAATGCTGGTAACCAGCATTTTCTCCTTTTTCCACAGTGTTTTCTACCCTTCCCAGAACAAATTTCAATTTTTCAGTCACCTTTATTTTGTCGTCTGCAAATGCTTTCAATTTGGACCAGTCTAAAATTTTCTTGTATGGTAAAGAGTTAACCACACTACAAAAATTTTAGACTTGTCAATATTCGAAGCAACTGCCAATGACAGTTTGAATGTGGTTCAAATGAGCTTGGTCTGTTGTAGTGTAGAAAACATTGTCAAAATGAAAAAAAATGCTAGTTACAAGCATTTTCTCCTTTATCCACATTTTATTCAAAAAGGCTCATATTTGTGTGGCATTGTATGTCTTTACCAGGTGAGAACATTTCATATTGGTCAATACTGAAAGCATTTTGAAGAAGGCATTTTATCTTTATCAAATGACATAATTTGAGACTGGTTCAAATTGAAAGAATTTGCAGACAACAAAATGAATGCGACTGTAAATTTCAAATTTGTTTTGTGATAAACTGAAAACATCGTGGAAAAAGGAGAAAATGCTGGTTACCAGCATTTTCTCCTTTTTCCACAATGTTTTCAGAAGGCTTCTATCATTCCCAGGGTCGTAGAAACGAGGGATTGTTTGGTAAGGGGTTAAATGTTGCTCTAAGACTGACTTTGCCTGAGATGTGATAGTAAGATGGGATTGTAGAAAAAGGACAAAAAAATGGTTGCATTCATTTTCTTTATTTCACAATGCTTTCAAATGCTTTGTTTCCAAGGTCATAAAAAAAGAGCATTTGGTTAATTCTTTACCAAACAACAAATTTATAGACTGGTCCAAATTGAAAGTATTTGTAGAGGACAAAATAAATGTGAGTGAAAAATCTAAATTTGATTTGGGAGGGGTAGAAAACATTGTGGGACAAGGAGAAAATGCTGGTTACCAGCATTTTCTCCTTGTCCCACGATGTTTTCAAAAGGCTTTTTTCTCAGGGTCGTTAAAAGTCAGGATTAAATGGTAAAGAGTTAAGCATTACAACATTTTATTTTGGGTCTTGTTTATAGACTGAAATATGTTCTTTTGATGTATTTGGCACTTGGTGGTGTTAACTGACTGAAAGATGGCAATATTTCAAGTTTTCGAAATTTGACACCAATTGCAGATGGCAAACTAGTTGTGGCTCAAATAAAGGAAATTGGTTGTGATTGGAAAGAAAACACTGTGACAAGAAGTGAAAATACCTGTATTTAGTATTTTTTCCTTTCCTACAACATTATCAAAAGACCTTTTACATTAAGGTTGTTATTACACAAGATTATGCGAGAAAGAATGAACAAATTATGGACCTCACAGGCCCCACTCAATCCAAAGTTTTTTTGACCTAGAGAGGATAGGCTTTAGGCAAAAATCATGGGAAAGGGAGAAAATGCTGGTAACCTGCGTTTTCTTCATTTTCCACAATGTTTCCTACCCTTTCCTAAACAAATTTAAAAGTTTTGGCCATCAATTGCTTTTGATTTTGTTGTTCTGTGAAGAGCTAATAACTGTTTATGATTTACAGAGCCTGGAAAACTGGAGTTTGCTAAGCCTAGTTTGGTTGTCAAGGAAAGTTACTACAATGCACGAATCCCTGTGAACAGAGTCGGTGGATGTGATGGACATGTTAGCGTGAAATGGAGGACAACAGACATTACAGCGTTTGAGGGCAAGGACTTTAAAGGTCGTGAAGGCTTGTTGATGTTTGATAACCAGGAGACTCAGTGCTTCATTGATATACCTTTGTATGAAAGCAAGGTAAGTGGTCTAGTAATGGTAGAATTCAAATGTTTTTATTCAGTAAAAACTATGATATATTATTTCATGCTTTCCGGTAGGATATAGAGAAACAGTAGTAAAAATTGTATTTCGATCTTACACTGGTACCACCAGTGAAAATACCGATTTTCATGTTCTTTTTGCCCAGGTTAATTGCGCGTGCCTAACAACCAGATGGAAATATGATGTCATATACCTTGCATTTCTTGCGCTTGACATAATATTGTATTGCGTTGCTATGTGGGAGGGGTATGCCACGGGGAATAATGAAAAGAACTGTAGTGGATTTTGATGAAGCTCCTCCAAGAAAGGGTTAAAAGCATAAAATAAATAGAATATTTGGTTCTTTTTTTTTTCGGTGAAAGATCGAAATTTATTTCATCTCATGAACACCATTGGTAATATTTTCACGAGTAGCACGGCCACTCACGAAAATTTTACCGATGGTGTCCACTTGATGAAATAAATTTCCATCTTTCACCGAAAAACACAAAATAGCCTCTATGTATCATCCTAATTATAAACAATAAGATTAATAAATTAGTTGATGTAAGTGAGTCATGCTGTGTAAAATGGACACTTAATGCATACGCAAAAAGTGTCGACCCACATCAGTCTGTGCTGTCTATATTTTCTGCTACTTGTAAATTTTCTGCATGTGAAAATACCATTCTAGTTCCTGATCCAGTCCATTTCAAGACCAAGGGAATTTTATGGATCCATAATTATATGCTGACTTGCTTGTTATACCAGTAATGTATCACAAATATACTTTATATCCCATTCTGCAAGAGCATAGCTCTGATATTTGCATTGCCATTCAGGGATATAGACTGTAAATCTGCAATAATTTTGTATTTATTTACTTTAGAAGTTTTAAGAAACAAGATTGAGTTACTACATGAGCCACATTCTGGCAAAAAGGGGTCTAACTCAATACCAAACGAATTATTTAAGGCTTGTCCAAATTTGAAAGCATTTGCAGACGACAAAGTAAAAGTGACTGAAAATTTAAAATTTGTTCTATGAAGAGTAGAAAACATTGTTGGAAAAGGAGAATATGCTGGTTACCAGCATTTTCTCCTTTTCCCACAATGTTTTCTAAAGGCTTCCTTCTCAGCATCATCAAAAGCAGGGATTGTGTGGTAATGGGTTAAACTGTGTTTAAATTGTTGTCTTCAGTTGCTTTCAGTTAGAACAAATCTATATGTTTTTTGTATTGTGGTAAAGAGTAAGAAGCTAATGACAAAAAATACACGATAAAGCATAATGTGTCTGTGTTACATTTCAGAAAAAAGAAAGAGATGAGTCGTTTGCGATTGAATTGGGCGAGTGTGACGGGGGAGCTGAGCTTGGCAAGATTAAGAAGACTATTGTTACAATTGTAAATGATGATGGTGAGTTGTTTTATAATTAAATGATTAATCCTGGTTTTATTATTAAATGATTAATGCTGGTTTTATTATTAAATAATAAATCCTGTTATAGGCATTGTTATTATCATAATTATGTGTATCTGCAATATACTGATTGATTAGCTGTTACACATGCAGGATTCGTCTCGGCCAAATGTTACTCATATGATAAACTGTATATATAATTATATATAGTATCTGACATGAGTTGGCTTTTGACATGAAAAATTATTAAACAAGTCTACAAAAAATGTTGTTAAGCGAGCCTTTTCTCCTTTTCCCACAATGTCTTCTACCCTTCACAAAACAAATTTCAAATTTTCACCCACTTTTATTTTGTCGTCTGCAAATGCTTTCGATTTCAACAGGCCTAAAATATTGTCGTTTGATAATGAGTTAAACCATTGTCGTTATTGAAAAGCTGTAGTGACAAGTGAAACTTAACCCTCTCTTAACCTTACAGAATTCAACGGCATTGTGAGCAGACTGTTGAACCTGACCATAGCTAACCTGGACTCCCTGCAACTAGAATCCAGTAGCTGGGTAGAACAGTTCAGGGAAGCGATGAATGTCAATGGCGGAGACATAGAGAATGCCACGTTTCTGGACTATATCATGCATTTTCTGACCTTTGGATGGAAGGTATGAATCTTTGAGTTTGTCATTTCTTTAACAAAGAGCAAAATTTCAGACTTGCCTTAACCTTTGCCTACACAATCCCGACTTTTAAAGACCCTGAAAAAGAAGCCTTTTGAAAAGATTGTGAGAAAAGGAGAAAATGCTGGTAACCAGCATTTCTTCCTTTTCCCACAATGTTTTCTACCCTTTCAAAACAAACTTTGACATTTTTAGTCATATTTATTTTGTCGTCTGCAAATGCTTTCAATTTGGAAAAGTCTAAAATTTTGTTTTTTGAGTTAACTGAAAGCTTTTGCAGAAGACAAAACAAATGTGAGTGTAAACATGTGTAGCATATCAACACATCTTTTATAACTCATTACCAAATGACAAAATTTTAGGTTTGTCTAAATCAAAAGCATTTGCAGACAACAAAATAAAAGTGACTGAAATTTCGAATTTGTTTTGTAACTGAAAATTTGAAATTTGTTTTGTGGAGGGTAGAAAACATAGTGGGAAAAGGAGAAAATGCTGGTTACCAGCATTTTCTCCTTTTCCCACCATGTTTTCTCTAGGCTTCTTTCTCAGGGATGTCAAAAGTAGGGATTGTGTGGTAATGGATTACGAATGTTTTGGAAAGGGGTGGTAACAGAAACACAAAAAAAGCACAGATAAGTACACTGACCACTGCCATTTCACTGAAACAGCCTTAAAAGTGCTAGTCAGTCAGTCATTGAGATTTCCTCTCTATATTTAGCCTGCCTGGGTGGCTCAGTGGTGAGCGGACTCATGACCTAGTGCTTGTGAGTTCGATACCCGGTTGAGGCGAACTTTCCTTCCGGCGTTTTTTCGCCTCTCACCTCTGCTGAAGCATGTGAGAAAAGTACGTGTAGTTGGTGGCTTTGGAAAGAAAGTTGTGTTAATACTGGTATGAGAAAGCCAGGAAACACATATGCGTCACCGATCGCCATGATATGACCTTAGCTGTTAAAGTGACTTTAAACCCCAATACAACCAACAAATCCTCTGTATATTTCAGATCATCTTTGCCTTTATACCTCCTTCCAAATACTGGGGCGGTTGGCCAACCTTCCTCATTTCACTGTCACTCATTGGAGTTCTAACTGCACTTATTGGAGACTTGGCTGGAATTTTCGGCTGCTTGATCGGACTCCCCAAATCCATAACTGCCATCACATTTGTTGCCTTGGGAACCAGTATGCCTGATACATTTGCCAGTAAGACGGCGGCCATCATGGAGAAGACAGCTGACAGCTCTGTTGGAAATGTAAATGGCAGCAACTCTGTAAATGTGTTCCTGGGGCTTGGACTACCTTGGGTCATAGCGAGTATCTACTGGGCTTTACAGGTAGGGTTAACTCTTTACATAACAACAAAATTTTAGACTGGTCCAAACTGAAAGCCTTTGCAGACAAAATAAATGTGACTAAAGAATCGAAATATGTATTAGGAAGGGAAGAAAACATTGTACGAAAAGGAGAAAATGCTGGTTTTTATCAGCATTTTCTCCTTTTCCCACAATGTTTTCAAAAGGCTTCTTTCTCGGGGGTGTTAAAAGTCTGGATTGTGTGGTATAGGGTTAACTCTTTATCACACAATCTAGAGCTAATTTTAACAACCCTGATAAATAATGCTTTTGAAAGCATTGTGAGAATAGGAGAAAATGCTGATTTCAAGATTTTCTCCTTTTCTCACAACATTTTTTGTGATATTAACAGAGAAATCATCATTTAAGCCAGAATTTGTTTGAGGCTTTTTTTGTTCAGATTATTTTTAAATTTGAGATTTTGCATTTCAAAGATGATCCTTAACAACCAATTCCAAGTTTTAACAACCCTGAAAGAAAAAATCTCTTTCAAGAAAGTAAGATTAGAGAAGGAGAAAATGCTAGTAACCAGTTTTTTACTTAATCAAAGACAGAAAGCATCATTTTAGCCAAGTCTAATTTGTGATCTACAAAATTAATGCTTTCAATATGCTACAATGCACAATTCTCTGTTCTGGTGAAGAACTGCTATTAACTCTTTACCAAATGAAACTTTTCAACCGGGCCAAATTGAAAGCATTTGCAGAGGACAAATTATGAAATGCTTAACCCTTTACCACACAGTGACGACTTTTGACGACCCTGAGGTAGAGAAGCCTTTTGAAAGCAAAGTGGGAAAAGGAGAAAATGCTGGTAATCAGCATTTTCTCCTTTACCCACAATGTTTTTTACCCTTCCCAAATCAAATTTCTATTCTTCTGCCACATTCATTGTATCATCTGCAAATACTTTCAGTTTGAACCAGTCTATACATTTGTTGTTTGGTAAAAGAGTTAGGTAAATGAATATATTGTTTCTACAAAGGTAAAAAAACACTGGGAAAGGAAGAAAGAGCTGGTTACCAGCATTTCTCCTTTTCCCACCATGTTTTCAAAAGTCTTGATTTTGTGGTGTATCGTGTGACAAAGTTTTAGACTTGTTAGAGTTCAAGGCATTTGTGAACAATGAATCAGGGGTGTCTCCAATAACTAGAAGGAAAAAAATGAATTTTAAAATCAAGTAAAAAGTAAACAATTTAAGATACAGCAAACTGGCAACTTTTGGTTTACTTTATATAGATCTGCTCATTGTTCTGCCTGCATCTAATGCTTTGACCCACTATATGATAAGAGATTGCCACCTTCACAATAATTTCCATACTTTTAAAAAGTATGATTCAAATTCAAATGGAATTTAACACTCCCATTGTTTACCCTTAGCTGCTATTGGGGCTTTAATCTTCTGTGCTGCACTTAAAAATTGAAAACAGGCACTTTCTGCACTTGCCAAATTTAAATGGAAAATTTAAATGGAATTTAACACTCCCATTGTTTACCCTTAGCTGATATTGGGACTTTAATCTTCTGTGCTGCATTTAAAAATTGAAAACAGGCACTTTCTGCACATGCAACTTTTTTTTTTTTCAAATACATTTTCTGGGGCCAGAAGCAGTTACAGGTAAATTTAGATAAAGATTAACCCATTACCACACAATCCCTACTTTTGACGACCCTGCGAAAGAAGCCGTTAGAAATCATTGTGGGAAAAGGAGAAAATGCTGGTAACCAGCATTTTCTCCTTTTCCCGCAATATTTTCTACCCTTTACAAAACAAATTTCAAATTTTCAGTCACTTTTATTTTGTCTTCTGCAATTAACCGATTAAGTAAATTTTTAGCAAAGTAGAACAAACAAATTGTTTCAAATTTTCGGCAGGAGGAAAGTATTCACTATGACTGGGAAATTAATTTAATCCCTCCAGCTTAAATTACGTCATTTCTTTACCCATAACATTTCTACATACAGACACGTACATGAATATATAACCTAGTTTTCCTTTTCTTCAGACCCATACAGAGGACAAACGTTTCCACTCCCCAGCTGGTACCCTTGGGTTCAGCGTCATCGTGTATACTGCCTGCGCCATTGTTGCCATAGGAATACTCTTACTCCGCCGTTTTCTCAAGCCGTTTGGAAATGCAGAGCTTGGTGGGCCACAGATTCCCAAGATAGTATCTGGCATCATGTTGATAAGCCTTTGGTTCATCTACGTGTTGCTGTCTGTCCTACAAAGTGTTGGGAAAATTCATGTCTCCTTTTAAATATATTAAGAAAAATGAAGATGACTTTTAGGTGCTTTTGCAGATAGTTGGGGTCAAAATCAGATTGCAAGGAACGTGCAAGCTGATCTTGGGTCTATACTGTTGGATATGTTGTGGATACACTTGTGAAGAAAGCCTTGGAATTTTAGTAGCTAGGCTGGTGTTCACTAATCATTCTCGATTTATTTGAAGTTTTAGGTCCAAGACAAGCCCTCTGGTTGGTTGGGATAGAATGTCTCAACTCTCAAACAATTAGTTGTCTTGTCTTGCAATACTAAATTAGAATACATCGTGTACTTGGATTTATCAATGATGTCTATAGGTCTCTGTGATAGACTGAAAAGTTCCATTTAATTTAACCCTAAACCCTTTCCCAAATGACAAATTTTAGACTCTTACAAACTCGAAGAGTTTGCAGACGAAAATTTCAAATTTGATGAAAATGGCAGAAAAGTTCTCCAAATGGGTAGAAATCATTGTGCTCGTTACGAGAAATTTCTCCTTTTCCCACAATGTTTTCAAAAGACTTGTTCTGCAGACATGTAAAAACAAGGGCTTGTTTGGGAAAGGGTTAACCAAACAATCTGTTGGTTTTTACAACCCTGGTATAGAAAGATTTTGAAAACATTGTGGGAAAAGGAGAAATTGCTTGTAACAAGCAATTTCTCCTTTTTCCACAATTTTTTCTACCCTATCATACAACTGCAACTCATTAGAAAAAGGTATTGAATTGCTGTCTGCAGGTGCTTTTTATTTGAAAGAGTCTAGAATTTGTCATTGGGTAAATGGTCAACGAGCAGATTTACAAGTAAGCAATAGACAGCAACCTGTCTAAACGATAATAATGATTGGACAGTGCATTCTGATATAGGACAAGTACATAGTGAATTACACGTCATGTAATTTTTAATATTAACAAATTCACAGTTAGAATTTTAATCTACATGTAGATACCATTAATTATTGTATGTCGAACCTGTAAAAGCTATTTTGACTTGGTTTGGGTTTCATGGATTTGCAAGCTTACTAGTGTGATGCAATAATGTGTTATTTTTTGTTTATGAAACATCTAAACTTTTGTCATGACGTACCGAAATAAGGGTTGAACTCTTTACCACACAATCCCGATTTTTAACGACCCTGAGAGAGAAGCCTTTGAAAAACATTATGGGAAAAGGAGAAAATGCTGGTAACCAGCATTTTCTCCTTTTCCCACAATGTTTTCTTCCCTTCCTAAAACAAAATTCAATACTTTAGTCACATTCATTTTGTCGTCTGCAAATGCGTTCAATTTGGACCAGTACAAAATTTTGTTGTTTGGTAAAGAGTTAAATCTATTAACTCTATATCGAACAATATTTGGACTGGACCAAATTCAAAGCATCTGTCGGCAAAAAATTAAAATCTTGGTAATACGACAATTTCTGACTTTGATAGAAAGTATTTTGGTAAAAGGAGAAAATGATGGTTACCAGTAATTTCTCCTTTTTCCCACGTTTTCTATAGGCTTCTTTCTCAGGGTTGTTACAGTTCATTTGTACACCTGTTCAAATTGACAGAATTTGCCAATGACAAATGATACCTGACTTAAAGACAGAAGCTTCTGAATGGAAGTGTAGAAAACATTGCGGGAAAGGGGGAAAAATGCTGTTTATCAGCATTTTCTCCTTTTACCTCAATAGATACAAAACCCCTTTTGCCCTCATCTTTGCAAGCCAAGGGTGACGATCCACTACACTACTCTACCCTTGGCTGATCAAGCTTAATTTCGACATCCCCGCGATACATATTTTCATTGGTTGCAGCTAGCTGTAACTGTAAGAATCAAATCACTTGTTGCATTTCATCTGTTAAAGCTGGTGTATTGTGGGAATCTTGAAATCGGGCTTGATCCGCCAAGGTAAGATCCACGTATTGATCGTAACCTTGGCTCACGAAGATGTATTGCACTTGGGGTCACCAATATTTATATGGTAGAGAGTTAACCAAGGAGTTGTTCAAGTTTTGTCATTTTAGATTTGTTGAGAATCTTAATAACAGCATAAAGAAAACAATATATGCATACAAAAATTGAAAACAAGAGAATAGGAAAACCTCAGCTGCAAAATTTCATGAAATGTTACCAAGGCTGAAGAACTAGTTTCATTACAGTGTGCTTATATGCAATATGAGAATATTTTTAGTTTCAATTTACACCTTTATGTTACTATAGAAATAGTTATATGGGACAAAGTTGTGAGGAAATACTATTTAACTATATTGTATGGCAAATGTACATAACACTATAGTATGTGTACATTTTGGGTTAGAGGAATACTTATGTAGATTGTGTCAGTGTTGTATTTTAATTGTAAATTCAATCATGTATGATTGTTAAGTTTAATCTATTATCACAAATCCCTACTTTTGAAGACCCTGAGAAAGAAGCCTTTAGAAAACTTTGTGGAAAAAGGAGAAAATGCTGGTAACAAGCATTTTCTCTTTTTCCCACCATGTTTTCTACCCTTCCCAAATCAAATTTCGACTCTTCAGTCACGTTTATTTTGTCATCGGCAAATGCTTTCAATTTGGACAAGTCTATAAATTTGTCGTTTGGTAAAGACTTAAACCTTTATCACACAATCCCGACTTTTGATAACTCTGTGGATGGAAAGGTTTATAATTACACTGTTGGAAAAGAAGAAAATACTGGTAACCAGCATTTTCTCCCATTCCAACAGTGTTTTTCTGCCGTTCCAAAGATTATTTCTATCATTTACACCACGTTTGATTTGTTGTCCGCAATGCTTTTGATGTTGAAAGGTACCAATATAAGATAACTTGATTGGTTCAATTCAATACCAAATGACAATATTTTAGGCTTGTCCAAATCAAAAGCATTTGCAGACAACAAAATAAAAGTGGCTGAAAATGTAAAATTTGGTTCGTAAAGGGTAGAAAACATTGTGGGGAAAGGAGAAAATGCTGGTTACCAGCATTTTCTCCTTTTCCCACAGTGTTTTCTAAGGGCCTCTTTCTCAGGTTCGTCTAAAGTAGGCATTGTGTGGTAGTGGGTTAACTCTTTGTCACATGATACAATATAAAACTTGTTCAAATTCAAAGCATTTGCAAAAAACATATCCAAGGTAAGTCAAATGATGGAACATGCCTTTGATTGAGTTGAAGAAAACATAGTGGGAAAAAGAGGAAATGCTGGTTACTAGCAATTTCTCTTTTTCCAGGAATGTTTCCAAAAGTTTTCTACGTCTTCTCATGATCGTTGAAACGTGGGATTGTTTGGTAAAAGCTTGCACATTGCAGAAATGCTTCTAGCCCCCATTTCCCAGAACGTCAGTCAAATATGTTTCAAACTTATAGTAGCATAGGAACTTGGTTTGACTGTCAGCTTTTTGTCCCATCGTTGTGTAATTTGGATGTATACATGTATATGCTCAATATAAACTCTATAGCCGTGCAGGTAAAATTGCCTTTCATTCATTGTGTGTTTTTACATGGTGTTTGTATTTATAGCTTCTAAATTATTTTTTCTAATCTTTATACTTTACTTTGCGTATAAATCTACTCTTTTTATTATTATACATATTTTAATCTTTTTTTCCTTTGTTTATGCCTGAGAGTACAGCATCTAGATGTATGTATTTCAATAGAAATCTTTGTGCATATTTCTCTTTCTGGCATTATATCTATTGGGGCATACCTTCTTTTTATGTATCTTTCTATAGTTGTATAGCGACACAGTCTGCCTTAGTGAATGATTCCAGAATGGCCCATAAATGCAGACACCAAAGTATTTCTATGTTCAGCAACCTGCCAGGATAACATGGTAATTTCTCAAGTTCCAAGACTAGGCTGTTGATTGGCTGATACGAATATCTTTGTTATAGATATATGCTACATAAGATTCACTGTTTAACCCTTTGTCACACAATCCCGACTTTTAACGACACTGAGAAATAAGCCTTTAGAAAACATTGTGGGAAAAGGAGAAAATGCTGGTAACCAGCATTTTCTCCATTTACCACAATGTTTTCTATCCTTCCCAATATAAATTTCAAATTTTCAGTCACTTTTATTATGTCGTCTGCAAATGCTTTAATTTGGACCAGTCCAAAGATTTGTTGTTTGGTAAAGAGTTAATTAATTACCAAAAGACAAAATTTTATGTTTGTCCAAATCGAAAGCATTCGACAAAATAAAAGCGTCTGGAAATTTGAAATTTGTTTTGTGAACGGTAGGAAACAATGTGGGAAAAGAAGAAAATGCTGGTTACCAGCATTTTTTCCTTTTCCCACAATGGTTTCTAAAGGCTTCCTTCTTTCTCAGGGTCGTCAAAAGTACTGATTTTGTGGTAATGGGTTTACCCTTTACCAAGCAATCCCGAGTTTTAATGACCCTGAAAAAGACTTGAAAATGTGGGATAAAGAGAAAATGGTGGTAACTAGAAATAAAATTTCAGGTTTTAAGTCACATCCATTTTGTTGTCTACAGAGGCTTCAGACTTGGAAGCCTGAAATAGTAGTACAATTTTTTTGGAAAAGAGTTAAAATCTTATAGATCTCCTTACCCAACTACAAAAAGTTAGATTTGTCCGAACTGAAAGCAATTGCAGACGACAATTTAAATGTTGTTTAAATGATGAAATTTGTCTCTAATGGAGTAGGAAACATTGTGGTAAAAGGAGAAAATGCTGGTTACCAGCATTTCCTCCTTTTCCCACTATGTAGGAGGTCTGAAATAGTAGTATTAGGTAAAGAGCTTACCTCCTTTTCACGCAGCATTTCCTCCTTTTCCCATAATGTATTTAAAAGGCTTTTCCTACCAGGTTGTTAAAACTTGTGATAGAGTGGTAAAGCAGTCTTGGAAAGTTCAGTTACCTAAGCAATATCCCTTGCCATTCCCTTTTGCTTTGCAGCAGAGAAATTTTGAAAATTTTCTTGTTATAAAGTGGAACTGTTTGAAACGATGATCCTTGATGCAAAATGTTCTTGGATGATAGTCCAATACACATGAAAGCATTGTTCCTTAAGTGTTTCGAATACCGTCATGTTTTTTCTTCGGAAGACCAGCTTCTATACTAGATAAAGTTTGCTGCAAAAACTTGTTTGACTGAGGCTTTGATTCAACCTTTTCAAGGAAGAAAATATAAAATATGTTTTTGATGTTTCTGCAGGATGAGCCTTTAGAAAACATTGAGGGAAAAGGAGAAATTCCTTTTAATCCTTTACTCCATAGATACTCATTTCTACACATTGCTTGTAGGAACCTTTGGAAAACATTGTGGCAAAAGGTGAAATTGCTCATGACGAGCAATTTCACCTTTTGTCACAATGTTTTCTATGCTATCAAAAGGTGTCATTTACACACAAGAAACGGCTTCATCCTTGCTGTCATGTAGGGTCAATTAGAGATGCCATAGAAATGCCTTATGGGGTAAATGGTTAAGGAGCAGTTTCTTGTCTAGCTTGTTGTCTTTAGCTGTTTTCAGGTTTGGAGAGTCTAAAATTTATCAAGGTTAGAAATTAAAGAATATTTAATGTCCGCATGTACAGTATATGGCATTCAGCCATGTACAACATATGATTTTACACAGCTTTTGCTTCAGTTTTGAATCAGTTTGTATATAAAAGTTATTTTGTCTTCACTTTTTTACAGCTTTTGGTAAATAAAGTTAAGTGTATACACCATATAACAATACTTTTTCCTTGTTTGTATTAGCTTGACTGTTTTTTTAACCCTTTCCCAAACAATCCCTGCTTTTCACGAGAGGAAGCCTTTTGAAAACATTGTAGGAAAAGGGTTACAGTACTAGACTGAAACACATCCCTAATGATGTTTGTATTTCGTAACTCAATACCAAACAACAAAATTTTAGGTTTGTTCAAATCCAAAGCATTTGCAGATGTCAAAATAAAAGTGACTGAAAATTTGAGATTAGTTTTGGGAAGGATGGAAAACATTGTAGGAAAAGGAGAATATGCTGGTTACCAGCATTTTCTCCTTTTCCCACCATGATTTTAAAAGTCTTCTCTTCCAGGAGCGTCAAAAGTAGGGATCGTGTTAACCAAACTGGTATTTCTTTGCCATGTTTCCTTTTTGTACGCTTTAGTTTTGAGTGACAGTGGGAAAGCAGCATCTGCTTGTTGCAAACAACTATTTCCTCCATCATGTTGTCCTATGAAGGCCTGGGTCAGTACTCACCAAAGATTGTTTTCAGCCTAAATCTCTAGATTATTTAATTCATTTACCAAACGACAAAATTTTAGACTAGTTCAAATTGAAAGCATTTGCAGATGACAAAATAAAGGTGACTGAAAAATTGAAATTTGTTCTGGGAAGGGTAGAAAACACTGGGGGAAAAGGAGAAAATGCTGGTTACCAGCATTTCTCCTTTTCCTACAGTGTTTTCAAAAGGCTTCTTTCTCAGGGGCGTCAAAAGTAGGGATTGTGTGTTAATGGGTTAAAATTTGAAAGTAATGCAATATCTGATTGGCTAAACCGATTGATTTACTTCTGAAGAATGGTTGGGGAATACAGATCCAGATCTTGGATAATGGTACTATGCAGATAATACAGTTCAAGTTCTCTCCAGGATTCTGAGGACCAGTAGATCTAATATTGTGTGAAAACGTGAGAAAATGCTAGTAGACTAACCAGCATTTTTGCTTTTCCTTTAATGTTTTCTTCCCTTTCAAAGCAAAGTTTCTTTATTTGTTAAACAGTTGAAACTAGTTTATCATCTGCAAATGATTTCATTTTGTACCCGAGTTAAAGTGTGATGTTTGGTAAAGAGTTTACAAGTCAAAATATGTGTGAAGCTTGCAGGGTCCTGCATTCCTAGATCACTGTATGGAAACTCTGTACGGGAAATTTCTTGGGTGAATTCAAGATGGTGGACACGTATTATTGACAAAGTAAGTGTCGTTTAATTTTGGTCCAAACTTTTTTCAAAATGTATCCCCTACAACGAGTAAGATACCAATCTAAAGAGCTTTGATTGAAAAAGCAGTAGCTTTTGTCCGTAATCCCGCGCTGAACATGATGTTTTGATGAAGTTGAAAAACTAATCGGGAGACCGGAAGAAAACTGGCTTTATTTCATCGAATAGAAAGCTAATGATAAAAGACTGTGCCTCGATCGGTGGGGAAATGTCATACTCTTACAGCTGTACCAAAATACATTTCTTATATTAACTGATTTAGCTGTTATAAAGTTTTGAAATTTTGCATGGTGTACTCTTCGGTGCAAACCGAAACTAAACTACTGTATGGTTGGGTGATCGGAATTTCTGTACGCTTCGGTAACAAATATGAAGTCAAAAATCTGTACGCTTCGGTGAAAACGATTAAGGGAGGAAAAAAGGAAATGAACGGACAAATTACATAGGTCATTTTTTTGATGTTTTTATGTTGAACTCAAAGAAACGTGATGTATAAATCTGCAAATTCGTACACTAAAATAGCTCGTTATTGAGAAGCGCTGAGCAACATGAACAGAAGCATTTTGTATACATGTATAGGCTATATATATATGGACCCTTAACAGAAAAATAATAGACTTAAGGTTTTTGTCTTGGTCTGACATCAAAAATTGTAGAAGCCATCCATAGTATAAACTTCAAAGACGCATTATGTGAAAAGCAAAATGTAGAACCGTACAGGTCTCCTCTATCATCATTTATTGATCAGGGGTCCTCCGTGGCGCAGTAGGTAATGTAGATTTTTATTAACTTTTTGTGGATGGTGTTGGTTAGAATTCCACAACGGACACTGGTTATGTTTGTATGTCTGTTGGCGGCGCATTTTTAGAGCCTAAGCCCAGTGCTGGTGAACACGTGAAGCACTTTCAGAGCAGACTTTGCGTTGATCGGACTAGAACCAGTTCGAAAGCCATATAAAACCCGAATAAAAAAATGACACATCTCTGAGCTTTGGCTTGACTTTTCAAACACTACGAACCGGTAGTGAAAAATGCAATGCAAAACTCCTTTGTGCATTGCCTTCTAGCTATAGCTCATTTTTAATTTACATTGATATCGCCTAAGTGATCATTTGTTATTTTTTATACCTTAAGAGACCTTTTAAAAAAGATAATCGTATGCCCGTGGTTAAATTCATATTTAAGAGTTTTGCTTTAGCATAAATTATGCGTTTTTTCATTAATTGAAACCGTCAATTTTCATACATTGATAGAAGTGAGAAATTCAGCTTAAAAGAACCATAGCTCTCTTTTCATTTAGGGAAAAAACACTAATTTGGACCTTAATTTTTAAAGTATCAAATCCTTTGACTAGAAACTCCGGATGATTATACAACACACTCAGGCAACTGTGTCTTCATAACATCGTTTTCTGAGTTACGACCCCTTTATATCATCCTTTTGTAAGCATTTCTAAGGGACATTGTCCTTATTCCGTAGCTTTCATTTTGAAGCTTTTATAAACTCCCACTTTTATGTTTCGGTTACACGGATGGGGAGCTACTGTAATGATATTTTTTTTCTTCTGCTTTCAGTGTTCTACTATAGAATTATATACGTGGAACTTATTTTTTTTTTACATTCTGTTAATAACATACATGTATTTTTATTTGTTACACTCCGGTATTTAGTATACACGAATAAAAGGTCTTGATTGAGGTCATCTGAATACTTTGATACATTGTAGTTTTATCTGGGGATAAGTTTTTTTTTCCAATTCACACTAATTTCAAACACCACTTTAAAATGACTCGAACTTTTCCTTTAGAAAATAGGAATAACAAAGAATTCTCTATCAAATCCTTACAAAGCCAGGAAATGCTGGACTGACTCATTATTGAGGCATTATACGGTTTTAACGTAATAAACAAGATATAGAGTAAATGACACAAATTGGTTTCATGTACTTGTATAAGGAATTCTCGCTGTGCGGGAAATACAAATAAACTGTTCTAGCATTTTTCTCCTTTAATCATTTTCACCGAAGCGTACAGATTTTTGACTTCATATTTGTTACCGAAGCGGACAGAAATTCCGATTACAATAGTTTAGTTTCGGTTTGCACCGAAGAGTACACCACGCAAAATTTCAAAACTTTATAATGGCTTTAATCAGTAAATATAAGCAACGTATTTTTGTACAGTTGTAAGAATATGACATTTACCCACCGATCGAGGTACATTCTTTTATCTTTAGCTTTCTATTCGATGAAATAAAGCCAGTTTTCTTCCGGTCTCCCGCTTAGTTTTTCAACTGAAGTCATCAAAACATCATGTTCAGCGCGGGATTACGGACAAGAGGCACTCTCGTTTTCTCATCAGATACTATCGCTTGATTTTTCAATCAAAGCTCTTTAGATTGGTACCTTACTCGTTGTAGGGAATGCAATTTGAAACAAGTTTGGACCAAAATTAAACGAGACTTTCTTTGTCAATAACACGTGTCCGCCATCTTGAATTCACTGAAGAAATTTCCCGTACAGAGTTTCCATACAATGTAGATGACTAAAGTGTAGAATTCCCTCCATGTATTCCTGTCTAGCGAGTTTTGTGCAGTATCCAGCATAATCAATTCGTTGAACGGTCAGGTGGTAGGGGACTTGGAAAACTTGTTCACAGCTGTGTCGAATCACGTCGCCTTCGGCTCGGGCCGACATGATTCACCACAACCGTGAACAAGTTTCCAAGTCTTCTTCCACCTGACCGCACAACTAATGAAGTGCTCGCGGAAGGCAGAGAATTTTAATAGCAGCTGCTTCTGTTTACGATCAGGAGCGTGCTGGGCGAGGCTGCAGATTGAGGACTGTGTCGCTCAAATCGTGGCTACAGAGGCGTGGCATCCTCGGAAGTTGTATATAACGCCTCTGTAGCTGGTTTGACGACGGCACAAAGTCCAAAAGATGTCCGTACGGGCGCCTTGCGGTCGCCGTCCGATCACCGCCCGATGTTCGATTGTCTTTCTGAACTGTAAAGTACGAACACGACATTCTCCAAGAAACTGCCGTCCGGTGCCCTTTTGATTTGTGGCTGCTTGTTCAAAATGTCTTAAACTCATACAGCGCCTGGTGTAATACAGAAAAATGACCCTCCCTTACAAAATGATCCGGATCATTATTCTATTTAGAGAAATGACCCCAGAAGTCATTTCACTACGTAGAGAAATGACCTCATGGGTCATTTCTCTACGTAGAGAAATGACCCATGGGTCATTTTGTAGAGAAAGGTAATTTCATTGCATTACACCGAACGATGTCTCAAATTTTGAATCTGCGAAGTGGGAACAAAATCGTCCGGCGCCCGTTTTATATATGTGACCTATGCATAACTCGGACAGTGGGATTAGCCTTTGAAAGGATAGAGAAAAATTGGAACAAAAGGGTAATGTTGGGGTTAGGAGCATTTTGTTCTATTCCATAAAAATTTTTAAATACTTTCCACAGGGATTTTAAAACATGTAACCGTCTGGTAAACAATCAACTACATAGTGTGTGAACACCCTAAGAAAGTTGGCTTTTGATAACATTGTGGATAAAGGATAAAGTTCTGGTTACCACCATTTTCTCTTTCTTCTAGATCTACAATGTTTTCTTCTCTTACAAAGCCCAATATCATCCTTTGAGCCACAATTCAATTGTTGTCTGCAAAAGCAATGCTTTCAATTTCTATGATTCTAAATTTTTGTCGTACGCCAAGGAGTTTAACAACCACAATGACTCTCATCAAATCCTAAAACCAGCCCTAGCGGATCCAGGATTTCTTCAGCGGGGTTTCAACTCGGTCAATCTCAGATATTCAAACACAGACCCAAAGCACAAATCAGTCGCCAATGAGTTGGAAGTCCATTAAAAAAAAAAATCTGGAAATTTAGGGGGTTCGTCCAAACGCATTTGACCCTGACCCACCTCTTATATACATGCCCTCATTTCCATTTTATCAACTCTTTACCGATTGGTAAAATTTTGGACTTCTTACCTTTCAAAATATCAACATCCGCCGCTGAAAGCTTATAATATGTACCACAGGTGCATGGCATGCCTGGTATCATACAACCCCTCTATATAGATATAATAAAGACAATTTATTATATCTATATAGATCTAGATGGGTTGTATGATACCAGACATGTCAGGCACCTGTGATATGTACAAGACCTAGTAGTCTATGGTTGACAGGAGTCAAACTGCAGACCCCTGTGATGGTTCTACTGCACAATTCCAGACCACCTTATAGAAACGGTAAGTACGTGGGGTGATCAAAAAGATCGTGAACTACCTCAATATTTTGAAAACTAGTAGATCTACTACACTTAGAATTACAAAATTTTGCATAGATGAGCATCAATTATCCGGTAACTGACTCAACCTTTCAAATGTCGTCATATTCAAGTAGGTAAAGTATGACGTCATTTTAATGACGTCATATATACTGCATTAGTGGATTAAAATATCGGACGACGTTTTATTTAAGCTGAGAGTAATCATAGGGTTTTACGTCAAACTCAAAAAGTATTTATCGGAAATCAAAAGCGATTAATAGAACCAGTTAAAGGGGACTCAAGAAATCTGATATTTGCACATGGATTAGGCTGGTTTAGACAAGGGTGCTATATACTGTTAAAGATGACCCTAAATCTGGCCCTCCATCAACATCAGTCACAGACAAAATCATAAAGACTGTACATAGAGCCGCATGTTAAACAAGATCGCCGAGATACTGTCAGTAACATAGCTTATGCACTTATCCTTTCATGTAAAAGTGCCCAGGAGATTTTGACAGTGAATCTTTCCAAGGAATGTCGCATAATTGCACAATGTAGGTAGATCTACCTCGGCAACTGACGTCCGAGAAAATTGGGGTTAGGATCGAAATCTTTAAAGAAATTTCTGAATGCATTAGGGTAGAGGAATCAAAGGTTACTAATCGTATTGTTACATGCTATGAAAGATAGGCACACTTTAACGAGACCGAATCTAAACAACAAAGCAGTGTTCTGAAACATTCAACATCGCTTTCCGCTGGTGAAGCTAACCTTTCCAAGTCACCTGGAAAACTTATCTACATCAAGTTTTTCTGTTCTCCTGTTCTTCTTCTAAATCATGTAGTATAGCTTTATACATACTACAGTCAATACTGAGTTTTATGCCCACATTATTCAAATGAATTTCCCATACACGGTACGAAAAACTTAGCCAGAAGGCCTGCAGGGTGACGTCACTTTACATAAAAATAACGCCCTAGCTCACAGAGCCACACTGGTACTGGAAACTTTGCAAAAACTAAACATGGAAACAGTTGCCAAAGCTCCGTATAATTTAGTCCTGACTCCATGAGTGCTCTAACTAGTTCCTGTTTTGAAAGATTCTCTATGTGGCATATACTCAAGGCCGTCGGAAGCGGTCCGGCCGGTCCGGCCATGGCCGGACCAAATTTTCGGCCGAAAATGAAAAATGGCCATACCAATTTTCGAAAAAAAAATGCGCAATATAAACCTAAATAAATGCGCCAGAATGCACCAGAGAGCGTCTTATTTTTAAAAATTTTTCCGGGGGACCCCCCTAGCATGGCTTAACCCATTACCAAACGACAATATTTTTGACTGGTCCAATTTGTAAGCATTTGCAGACGACAAAATAAAAAGTGACTGAAAATCTGAAATTTGTTTTGTGAAGGGTAGAAAACATTGTGGGAAAAGGAGAAAATGCTGGTTACCAGCATTTTCTCCTTTTCCCACAATGGTTTTCAAAGGCTTCTTTCTCAGGGGCATCAAAAGTAGGGATTGTGTGGTAATGGGTTAAATGCGTAGTATTTTTCCGGGGGAGCATGCCTCCGGACCACCCCCCCCCCCCCACAAGCATGGCTTGACGACTTCGTCGCTCGCCATACTGGCCTGACCAAATGAAATTTCCTTCCGACGGGCCTGATACTACAAGAGCAGAGAGGAGCTAACCCTCGCTACGACCGGGTCCTTGATGGTAGCTTCACGTGACGCGCTCCCACACGTGCTTCGCTCATGGAAATCAAGAATGAATAAGTGCATTGAACTCAGAGGAGATTACTTTCAAAAATAGTGAACACTCCAAGTTGCTTTTTATAACAATATTCCGATACCGGCACTGGTCCACGTTCTTTCTGATCAACCCTCGTAAAGGGGATCGATATGCAAATACTAAAGTTCTACAAAATGCAGCATTTTTCCGTTCCCGAAAATACTTCTTCTTTTCTTAATTTTAGAAACAAATCCCAAAGTTCTACGCACTTTTTTCCTGCAAGTACATTCAGTTTAGTTGAGTCCAAAAAGTCGTCGACTGCTACAAAGTTTACCATTTACCACACAATGACGACTTTTCACACCAATGATGAAGAAGCCTTTTGAAAACATTGTGTGAAAAGGAGAAAATGCTGGTCACCAGCATTTTCTCCTTTTCCCACAATAATTTCTGTCCTTTCCAAAACAAATTTCAATCTTTCAGTCGCATTTAATTTGTCGTCTGCAAGTGATTTCAGTTTGGACCATTCTAAAATTTTGTCGTTTGGCAAGAGCTTTTTACAGCGCTTTATAATATAATCCCATTTTGATAGGTTCTGAAGGAGACTTTAGTGCAACTTTGTGGGAAAAGAAGAAAAATGGCTAGATCTAGCTGGCTGGTAACCGGCGTTTTCTATTTTCCCACAATGTTTTCTAACTTTCAGAAATCAATTTTGTGTCAAATCTACTTTGTCGTCTGCATCATACCTTCCAAAACATGGACATGTCTAAAATTTGGTTTGGTAAAAGTGTTCATGGCCTTGCGAAAAATTTGCAATATTGTTACTAACGATGATGTCAAATTTTGGTTTCCCATGCCTAACAGTGGTACAATGTCTAAATATAGCAGTCCTAACCTCCACGTAGGAAATGATGTTCTACACGTCACGCAACTCTTCGTGAAAAATTTCGGTTTCGATTTCACAGTAACTGAAGGTTACCTCCCTTGATTTCCTTACAGGAAGTCTTTGCGCAAGAAATAGTCCTTCTTCGAATTCCTTGTTGTTGTAAAATGGCATTGTTTTCGCGTCGTTTTTTTTGTATAATTCATTTCTTTTCTTTCCATATTCTGAAAATGTTATGACTGTCTGTGATTTTATTATAGGTTTTGAGTTCTATCATTAAAAAATCTAATCCTCCGCTACTACGATTGATTGACATGTAATTGGGCCGCACAACACAAATAAAAACGAAAAACTGTCAAAATCAATTAGTGAAAACAAAACTCAGTGAAGATAATTGAAGAAGTAGAAAACAGAAAAGAATCGCTGACATAATCTAAATGGCCGTGAAAAGACTGAAAAAGGTAATGTTTATAACACTAATTGAGATCAATTCTTTTGTAGACTACAGACTGTACTTGGAAAATTTGTCGAACAAAGTCGGGTTTTCTCGTCGATGATACAGTATTGTATTTAGTTCTTCTTTCACCAGAACAAACATCAGGACATGTTTTTACGATATGATAGATTTTCAATGTCTTAAGTAATTGTCAAATGCCGCTAGACAATTTCACCGGTTGACTAATTGGCAGATTTTGATACCAGAACATTGAAATTACTTTTATATCATGTGTTCCTGAGACAAAGCCTTAAAATCTTAAAATTATTGATATTGAGGTATCAGAGTTTCAACCCTTTATCATTGTCTGTGCATGTCATATTCTTTGAAGATTCGTCCTATCTTACATGACGCATCACTAGCCCCGAAAGTGGGCAGACTCACTGTAATGTTACGCTCTATGAAGTAGCAGTGTAGAACCACAGGAATCGGACGTTTAGTTGGTGAAAATAGCGAAATGTAAGCCGAAGTGGTCACTCTCTATTATGAAATATACAAGGAATGCAACGGATTTCCGATCAAAATTTGACACGACTGTCACCGAAAATCATCGCTGAAAATGCGGTCAAATCAATATTAGCCGACATAAACACACACCTACTGTGCTCTTAAATATCTAATCTGCAGATTTATTAAGTCCCTACCTGCCGTGAGTCACTCTTTCGGTGTCATTCATCCGATTTCCCTAGGGTGATATTTATCAAGAATCAGCCTCGGCGAATCCTCCATAGTGCACCAACTTCTGGTTATCGGAGTGAATGAAGGTATCCCCAACGAATGCGTTGGATTGTTTCTATATTTAGTCTCTACTCTTTGTAAACTAGACCATACAGTAAAAAAAATCATTATATATATTTGATTTGCATCGATTGTGTAGATATAAATATAACATGATTTTTCTTAGATTTAGCTTGTACCTACGGAAATAATATGAAAATTTTCTGACGTGATTTATTGGAAAAAGTAAATTGACATTTTCATTCACTCCAATAACCAGAAGTTGGTCTACAATGGAAGCTTCGCCGGGAGGCTGATTCTTGATAAATATTGCCCAGGGAAATCCGATGAATGACACAGAAATAGTGATAGGTAGGGACATAATAAATCGATAGATTAGTTATTTAAGAGCACGGTAGGTGTGTGTTTATGTTGGCTAATATTGATTTGACCGCATTTTCAGCGATGATTTTCGGTGACAATCGTGTCAAATTTTGATCGGAAATCCGTTGAGTTCCTTGTATATTTCATAATAGAGAGTGACCACTTCGGCTGACATTTAGCTATTTTCACCAAATAAACGTCTGATTCCTGTGGTAGAACATAGCTTTTATCAATAAGTTTAAGGAGAAATGAGACTTGCTTTAGCTCCTGCTTTCTCTAAACTGCTGATCATAGCTGAGTGAATTGCACGAGGTAGCGTTTTATTGAGTAAACGTTTATTTTAGTTTGAAATTCAAAGTAACAGTTGTCACGTAGGAAAGTGGTTCGGTTCTGTACCCAGGATGCCCAAATTAGATAGATGAGTAGTACAGATAACTGTCCCCAAAGGCGATGTTACTTTTTGACTGGTTGCCTCTGGGTACAGAGACAATCCGGACAAAATCAGTTGAAAGTTCCGCACAGATTTTGCGCGCAAGTTTGAACTCTTATGATTTCCCGCATAGAGCACAAAACTAGGATTTAACCCATTACCACACAGGAAAAAAATAAAGACCGGTCCAAATTGAAAGCATTTGCAGACGACAAAATAAATGTGACTGAAAAATTGAAACTTGTTCTGGGAAGGGTAGAAAACATTGTGGGAAAAGGAGAAAATGCTGGTTACCAGCATTTTCTCCTTTTCCTACAGTGTTTTCAAAAGGCTTCTTTCTCAGGGGCGTCAAAGGTAGGGATTGTGTGGTAATGGGTTAAACATACCCGCGGCTTGTGTATTCAATATTCCTTTGTTTGAAATACAATTATTTTCAATTTAAATGCTGATGGTGAGAAAAGAAATGTGCATTTCATCAGTTACTTGAGTTGTTTACGTTCCCGAAAACATACAAAATGGCTGCCACGCACATATAAAATTCCTCCGTGATTTTTCCGAGATAAACATGTTGTAAAAGACTTCTACAAGCTATTTATGTAATGAATGGTTTAATAATTTGTTTTTGGTCATGTTTATTACTAAAAGTTAGTTGCATTTTGCTGCAATACAGATAAAACCGACGAAACAGAAAATCGGTATAGCGCTCAATATTTGCTACCGGAAAATTTACGATAGACTTGAGACCGTATAGTGAACACTAAATGTCCAAATATGAAAAAGACTACTGGGGCGTCTCATCATTGAGACTTGATAGATGAGTATTTACAAATTAGATAGATGAGTATTAATAGAATGCCATCTAGAATGAGCTAGTGTATAGATACAGGGCCATCATGGCCCTCTTGTTTCTAATTTACTTATGGACAGAGATCAGACAGATCAACCTCATACAAAAACTACCGTATTGAATTTAGAATGTGGAAATAGAATCCCCGAACCATTAAATTTTGTAACTTACATCAAGTAGGTACATGTATTTCTGTAGACATTTACAATATGAGTTACATATTCCATATGCATTCCTTGTGGCAGGCTTATCAAAGCTTTTTGTGGTAGCATTATACCTTTTATCAGATGATCCTTTATCTGATCAACCCTAAGGAAGAAGCCTTATACAAACATTGCTAGAAAAGGAGAAAATGCTGGAAATGAGCATTTTCTTAATTACCCATGATGTTTTCTACACTTTTATTGAGAAAAAACTAAAATACCTAACATTTTTTTTGTCTTAGGAAAGTGCCAAATGGATTTATGCAGGTCAGAAATTTTGTCCTTTAGTAGATGTTTAAAGTTGCCTTTCATGACCTCTTTTTTTTCCACAGGAACTCAAAGACCTGGTCCAAGACCCTCCACCAGGATGCTCTGCTGGTCCAGAAAATGATGACTGTAAGTCAATAATTTTTAATTCCATTGGCCAAAGGACAGTGGCAGTATGTCAAGACCCTGCATAGAATGTACTTCTATCTGTACCACCTCTGTAATTATGTGTAATAACTTTTTTTCAAACCTTATCATCTCTGAAACTCTCCTTTCATACCTATTTTTCTCTGAAACCATCTAGCAAATAATCGCGAAACATAACAGGTCTGATTATGGCATGGCCCTCTTTGTTAAGAAAAATAGCGCAGTCCAGGGGACTTTGACGTTCATGCAGTTTTTTGTAAAAATAACTGCACAATTCTAGAACAAATGCTTTGGAATAAGAAGATTTTCAAATGACCTGCATATATACATGTATTCATTAAAGTTGTCATGGCATGTGAAAAAGTACCAGTTTTAGGGGGGCTTGTTTTCTCTATTGATTTTGTTACAGCAGTCTTCCTTACAGTTTAACAAGTTACTACACAATCCTGAGTTTTAGTGTCCCTTATGAAACAGGCTGGCAGCCAGCATTTTCTCCTTTCCCGTTATGTTTTCTTCTCTATCATAGACTGAAGTTATCATTTGAGGTACATTCATATTAACATCAGCTTGGTCTTGTCAAAAATTTAATTGTATAGAAATGAGTGAACCCTTTACTCCATAGATACTCATTTCTACGCATTGCTTGTAGGAGCCTTTGGAAAACATTGCGGGAAAAGGTGAAATTGCGCACGACAAGCAATTTCACCTTTTCCCACAGTGTTTTCTATTCTATCAAAAGGTGTCATATACACATAAGAAACGGCTTCATCCTTGCTGTTACTTAGGGTCAATTAGAGATACCATAGAAATGCCATATGGGGTAAAGGGTTAATTTGTCATGTGCAGAACTTTGCTGTCAATATGTGTTGGTATAGATTTTTATTTTTTGGTACAGCGATAATGCTGCCAAACATTGGCATATAATATTATTATACTGCAAGGGAATTTCTTGTGATCTGATTGGTTAACATGCCAGGAGCATATACATGTATATCATGTTCCCAGGCAAAAACCATGTAAAGCCGGTTTCCCTTTTGGGTGCCCCATAGACCTCACTACACGTGCAACACAACATCCAAAATGGCGGAGGCGTTTGATCACCAGACTGTACATTTATGCACCAAACTGCATGTTTTGGTAACATCACTTTCCAATGATGTCAGTTTTCATTGAATTGGGGCCATCAGAAGGGAATTTCTATTTCATCAGCATACTCTATTCATGAGATTATAAATACATGAAAATTTGTCTTAACATGCTTTGAAAGGGTAAAACTTTGCAGTATAATAAATTTGTTGTACGGTCAGATGGCAGGGGACTTGGAAACTTGTTCACGGCTGTGTCAAACAATATCGCCACCTCGCCTTCTGCTCAGGGCGACATGATTCACCACAGCAGTGAACAAGTTCCAAGTCCCCTGCCATCCGACCGTACAATTAATACTTTCTCTTATTTCTCTTATAGTGTTCCATTGGAGTGCACAGTTAATGGGACCTGTAAGTATATTTAAACCATACTTTGGTAAAAGGGGCATCAATGCATCTCTATGATCCATTATTATGCAAGCCGTTCATAATATAATCATGGATCTATAAAATCCACTTACCGGTATTCTAAAAGTTGACTCAAGCATGAGGTAGAATCTTGGGGGTTTTTTGTGGTAACTTAGTTTCCTTGTACTGGTAGAAGAGCTGGATATTTAACCCTTTCCCAAACAATCCCTGGTTTTTACGGGTCTTAGAATAATAGAATAGTAGGCTTTTGAAAACATTGTGGGAAAAGGAGAAAATGCTGGTAACCAGCATTTTCTCCTTTTCCCACAATGTTTTTTACCCTATCTTGGACAGAAATAATCTTTTCAGCAAGAGTTGAATTGTCGTCTGCAAATGCTTTCAATTTGGTCCAGTCCAAAAGTTTGTCGTTTGGGAAAGGATTAATGACTTGGTTACTGCCATTCTGGTTTCATTTATCTGGCTTAATCAAATGGAAAGAATTTGCAGACGACAAAATAGAAGTGACTAAAAATTCGAAATTAGTTTTGTGATGGGTAGAAAACATTATGGAAAAAGGAGAAAATGCTGGTTACCAGCATTTTCTCCTTTTCCCATAATGTTTTCTAAAGGTTTCTTTCTCAGGGTTGTCACAAGTAGGGATTGTGTGGTAATTGGTTAAAAAATAACCCCAAATTAATTCCTTTTTCTTTCAAATGTTTTTGTTCATGTCATAAAAGACAGTGTTCAGTATGTGTAAAACAAGTGAACTGAACCAAAATATAAACTTGATCTTGTAGTTTCCCCTAAAAATTGGAGAGCAAATGGCCTATTATGTCAGGTTCGTGTTTGGAGTCCTGTAACCAGGGTCAGTTGTTGGATTTAGGTCTGACTGCTAGTGGAACTTTCTAGATAGCAATGAACAAGACTGATACAAGATGTTAGAATTTATTTACAATCTCTTTAGAGTGAGCAAATGTTGATCAAAGTTGTGAGAATTTATTTAAGAAACAGTCTTCTTTCTATCGCGGTATATCGTTCAATAAATCACTGTTGTGAGTTATGAGGCACAATAAATAATCCTCGAGGGCAATAGCCCGAGCAGTTTATTCATTGCGCCTCATAACTCACAGCCAGCCCGGGTGGCTCAGTGGTGAGTGTGTCGGATCCATGACCTGGTGGTTGTGAGTTTGATACCCGGTTGAGGCAAACTTTCTTTCTGGTGTATTTTCGCCTCTCACCTCTGCTGATGCATGTGAGAAAAGTAGTCTGTGGCTTTGGAAAGAAAGTTGTGTTAGTACTGGTGTGAGAAAGCCGGGAAACACATGTGCGTCACCGACCGCCATGATATGACCTTTGCTGTTAAAGTGGCGTTAAACTCCAACACAACAACAACATAACTCACAATGTGGTTTATTGAATGATAAACCATGGATAGAAAGAAGATTATTTTGATTCTAATATGGCCAATTCTTAATGAAAGGAAAACAAGTTCAAACTTGGAGTAAAAACGCAGATGAAGGTTATGTTCCATTGAATAACTCACTCATTGAATGATGTCACTATGCGTGGTTTGTCACAGATTTTACCACGCTTTCTTTGCACTTTGTTTATAGAGCCAAATTCTTTTGTCATGTTAGAATTACAAATCTCTGATGAATCAGTTTGTGTTAATTAAACATGTTTTACAGGATGAGAGTCCATACCAGGGAGGTGTGTTTACCTTAAAGATGTCATTTCCTACAGACTATCCTTTCAAACCACCAAAGGTCTGGTTTTAAATCTTCTTTTATACTAACATTTTATCCATGCTTTGACAAAACAAGGTTGGCAAAAAGCCGGTCAATATGAGTATTGACCGGGCCGGCGGTTTTAACCGGTTAAAACTGGTCAATACTGGTCAATACTGGTCGATTGGTGGTCAATTGAAGTGGTTGATTGGTTTGATTAAATAACTGACTCACATACCTGTCCTGTTTCTAAGCTAGTCTCTCCTAAATCCTGTACTGAAGATATATTACATATTATCATCAGTATCATAGTTTTTATCAGTAAGATCCTTTTTTTATTTTTTGTTTACAATTCAAAAAAACATTACTGCTGGTCAACTGAATAGGTTGGCTGGATTGACCTTCCTCTTTGAACTTACATGCAGGTCAGCTCTTTTCAACCAAAGAACTTTGAAGTTTTATTTATCATCATTCCTTATAGGTTAGATATCTACTTATAGTACTGCATCTTTTCTCTTTCTCTCTTCCTCCCTACACCACAAATACAATTTGGACTATTTAAAAATTCAATTGTCAGACAAAAGGAGGGGATAACCCATTACCACACAATCCCTACTTTTGATGACCCTGAGAAAAGAGCCTTTAGAAAACACTGTGGGAAAAGGAGAAAATGCTGGTTACCAGCATTTTCTCCTTTTCCCACAATGTTTTCTACCCTTTGCAAAACAAATTTCAGATTTTCATTGTACCATGCAAGTCATGGTGTAATTTTGAACCGACTTAATCATGAGATAGACTGGTCAATTGACAGGCATAGAATTAATAAAAAGCAAAAATTTTCAACCCAGCCAAGTCAGCCTGCCCGGTCTGTGCTGACTGACCAGGGTAGATAGTTTTTGCGAATGCATTAAACTCCCTTTCCACAGAGCGTTACTGATTTTACTTAGTCTGTGTATATAATGTCCACAGCATCCCTAGAGCTGCTTGCTCTACTTTAGCTCATTATCAAATGACAAAATTTTTGGCTTGTCCATATCGCAAGCATTTGCAGATGCCAAAATAAAAGCGACTGAAAAGTTTGAATTTGTTTTGTGAAGGGTAAAAAACATTGCGGGAAAAGAAGAAAATGCTGGTTACCAGCATTTTCTCCTTTTCCCACAATGTTTTCTAAAGGCTTCTTTCTCATGGTTGTCCAACGTAGGGATTGTATGGTAATGGGTTAAATATTTTGCCTACATCCAAATATAGCTTGTTTTGAGCTATATATAAATGTCTAGAAACTGCTAACAATCATCAGGATGTGTTAGAGTTAACTTTTTACCTTATTATCCTATGGTAATTAAATCCCAGGGAAGACAGCAGTTGAAAACATTGTGGGAGAATCTGAGAAACCTGGCTACAAGTATTTTTGTTTTGTTTTGTACCCTTTCAAAAACAAAGTCCACCTCATGGTTTGGTTTTCACCAACCACTATTAAGACTTTTCTGTGTCTTATTTTCAAGAATTTTCTAAACTTGAACGTAACAGAATTTCTGATCATTGGCTATACCAAATGGCCTAGCCATTCAGAAGTTGTGTTACTTTCTTAATCTTTGATAAGATTATGAACGAAACTGAGAATGGTTGGTGAGTCTGGTCCTTTGATAATGTGTTGTCCCAGTTTGTTTTCACTTTGCACAAGTCAATAATTTTGTTGTCATATATAACATTTTTCTTTTCCAGGTGACTTTCACAACAAAAATATACCATCCCAATATCAATAACAACGGAAATATATGTCTAGACACCCTTCGATCCCAGTGGTCCCCTGCTCTTACTGTGGGAAAAGGTAAATTTATTCACATATATAACTTCTGGGCGTGTATTCACCAAGTAGTCTTTAAAATTTCAAAGACTAGCAATGTTGAAAGTTCGGACTACCTTTTAGATTGCTAATTTTTGAATTTAGTCTTGAACACACAATTGTGCAGTTAACCCTTTACCACACAGCAGAATTTTAGACCTATCCAACTAGAAAGCAATTGCTGACCATAATTTTATAGTGGATAAAATAACTTAATTTTTTTGATAGAGTAGAAAACTTTGTGAGAAAAGGAGAAAATGCTGGTTACCAGCATTTTCTCCTTTTCTCACAAAGTTTTCAAAAGGCCTCTTTCCTCTTGGTTGTTATAAGTCGGGATTGTGTGGTAGAGAGTTAAGCAGTCCTGAGACAGAAAGCTGTTGGAGGAAGGAGAAAATACTTGTAACCAGCTTTTTCTCACTTTTTCCTGTGGTATTCTCTACTCACACCTATATTTTATAGTTCCAGTTGCATTTACATTTTCATTTACAAATGTTTTTAATCTTTGAAATGTCTAAAACTTGGATGTCTGGTGTAGAGGTAAGTTTCAGAAGAAATGAATTTCAGGTTAACATTACCCTTTTTTCTTTCCTCACTAAAGAGCAAACTGCTAGATGCTGGATACACAAACATATGACAGACAAGTTTCTATTGTCATTAAATTTTGTCAGTGAATAAAAAAGATAAGAAATGAAACAACTAAATAAAATTGGTGTATTAACCCATTACCATGCAATTCCTATTTTTGACGACCCTGTGAAAGAAGCCTATAGAAAACATTGTGGGAAAATGAGAAAATGTTCCCTACCGTTCACAAAACAAATTTCAAATTTGCAGTCACTTTTATTTTGTTGTTTGCAAATGTTTTCGATTCGGACAAGCCTAAAATTTTGTTGTTTGGTAATGAGTTGAGCAACTATTACAAATACTTCCTTCCCAGGTTTGAATATTTGCACCTCTGTCTCCAGAGACTGTGTTCATCAGCCATTCTTACTTAATTTTCCAGAATTTTTTAGATCTGAAATTTACACAACTTTTGATTGGCTAAACCATTTCATATAATAGCCAGTGAGAAGCTTTGTTACTTTTAAATTTAAAAAATATTGTTGAATAAGATTTGTGTGCATTCTTTAGAATGGGCAATGATCACAGACCCTGGCCTCAATTTCTTGGTATTGAATCATCATAGCTACTGTTTGTGGCCTTATTGTTTGATCATATACTTGCCAGAGTTCTAGATAGGAGCAGATCTTTAATTAGAAAAAAAAAAAGAAATTGTTAATGAAACCTTTGTTATATGAACTTGAAAAAAACGACATATGAAGATGATGATTAGTCGAACCTGCATGAACGCCCACTTGCTATAAGCAACCCCCTGCTGTAAACGACCACACGAAATTCCTTCCGACGAAATTACCTATGTAAATGACCTGTAATTAAGCGACTCCCCAATGTCTCTGACCAGAGACCATGTAAATTACAACTTTTTGGACCTTAATCCCCTATAAGCAACCATTGAATTCGTACAAATCCCAAAAAACCCAATGTCAGACTGGTCATATGTTTGGACCTGGGACTACGCAGATCTTACAGATTCTGTCATTCAGCTCTTGGACAAGATAAATAACCACTAACTTTTTAATATCTACATCTCTCTCTTCAAATTGGTAACTTCAATTTGACTTTGCTCCTCATAATATCCAATCTCCGAGGAGAGTTGTTGTTCGTTACTCTCACCATAGGATGAACCGGAATGCAAGAGAGTGCATAATACCTTTCCCTTTTTCGGCAGATATTTCCCCATATTAACCACAAGCTGATGATATAAACTCTGGATTGTTTGGCGAAGGGTTTAGTGTACATAATTACAGATGTAACTTCTTTAACCCATTACCACACAAGAAATATTTAGACTGGTCCAAATTCAAAGCATTTGCAGACGACAAAATAAATGTGACTGAAAAATTGAAATTTGTTTTGGGAAGGGTAGAAAACACTGTGGGAAAAGGAGAAAATGCTGGTTACCAGCATTTTCTCCTTTTCCCACAGGGTTTTCAAAAGGCTTCTTTCTCAGGGGCGTTAAAAGTAGGGATTGAGTGGTAATGGGTTAAGTCTTTACCAAGAGACAAAATTTTGCACAGCTAGAGTTTCAAGCAGTTAAAGACAAATAAAATAAATGTGGTCCCAACTATTGAAAGTGTCTTTAACAGGTAAAACAGATGGAAGGAAAAGGAGAAAATGCTGGTGACTAGCATTTCAAAAAGCTACTTCCTAAAGGTAGTTAAAACCTGGGATGGCTTTATGATAGGTTATACCTGACAAAGTCATTTAGGTATTGCTAGATGATAATCTGATATGCTGATAATGAACCAATTTTATCATATAGTTGTGTAACGGATACAAAAAATTATTGTCTATTTTCAGTGCTATTGTCGATCTCTGCTCTCCTATCAGAGCCCAACCCAGACGACCCCCTGATGCCGGATATAGCCAGGCTATACAAAACTGACAGAGCCAAGTACAATCAAAATGCACGAAACTTTACAAGGATACATGCAGGCTCATGATGATTTATAAAAATTGTTGTTATTGTTCCTTATTTTTTTTTTCTCTCTCTCTGTGCATCACTACCACTTGGATGCAAGATGTAGAAAGCAAAACAAACCCCCTTTTTTTTTTTAATTTTATGTTGGATTTATTTAACCCTTTCCTAAACTAGAAACTTTTTTGGACTAGACCAAATTGAAAGCATTTGCAGACGACAATTCAACTCTTGCTGAAAAGATAATTTCTGTCAATGATAGGGTAGAAAACATTGTGGGAAAAGGAGAAAATGCTGGTTACCAGCATTTTCTCCTTTTCCCACAATGTTTTCAAAAGGCCACTATTCCAGACCCATAAAAACCAGGGATTGTTTGGGAAAGGTTTAAGTCTGTTTGATTTCTGTAGAAAATTGCATTTTGGTCAAAATCTTTTTCTTTTTATGAATCAAAAAAAATGTCCTAGTCTTTTCTGTAATGTATTATGAGCCGTGCTCTCAAAAAGGGGGGCTTATTGATTGACCCAGGTCAGTCCACCCAGGCTGACCTGGGCCATAACTTTTTGCTATTGGTCAATTTTCTGTATATTGAAGGATCAGTCTACCTCACGATTAAGTGGATTGTTAAAAAGTAGCTATATTATGGATATATTGGATCTGACATGAGTTGGTTTTTGAGATAAAAATTTATTAAGCGAGTCTACAAAAGATGTTATTAATTTTTTACCTCAAAAGCCAACGAATATCAGATTCTTTTTATCATTTTACTGTATAACAAGAATTATAGTCCAAAATGTGTTAAATCATAAGCCCTTACCTGTGTCATGTGTAGTGAAATTTACGTAAAGCCTTTGCACTTACTTTGACAGGTAAATTACTAACGAAAATAGTTCTGAGGAAACTTTAATATATTATATTGATTTTGTTTTGAGTCTAAAAATGATTAAATTAACAACTTTATCCTGATAAGAATTTTTGCCGTTAATTTGCCTCAGGAACCTAGGTCAGCAATGTTTTAGAAATGAAGCGTATGATTACAGAGTGTTGACCTAATACAGCACTATTTTCTTATCTCATACGTGTGTGAGACAAGACAATTCGTTATGGCTGTATTACACTGAAAACAAGGGGAGTTATGTGATAAACATTCTTATGTGATGACCTGTTTGGTATCATGCATCAGCGAGATGCATTAAGCCCCCTTTTCCCAGAGAATGGCCCATAGACTTTACATCCAAGCCACAGAAAATACTTTTGCCAAAAAAAAAACAACTTTATTTGGTGTTTTTTCCCTTTAAACATATATAACTCTCAGATTTCCTATGACTCTTTACCCTATCACAAAAATGTAGACTTGTCCAAATTCAATATTTTTTCAGACAACTGTTGAAATGTGGCCCAAATTACAGAATTTGTCTGATAGGGTAGAAACATTGTGTGAAAAATGAGAAAATGTTGGCTAAATCTTCTCATGACAAAAGTATAGAACTTGTCCGCATGTGTGTGTGTGTGTGTGTGTTTTTTTTTTTTCTCAGCTAACAATTCAGATGTAGTCAAAAATGATGGAATGTGTCTTTTACAGGGTATAAGACATTGTTGGATGAAGAGAAAATGCAGATTACATACATTTTCATTTTTTCCCACAATATTTTCAAAAAGCATCCTTGTCAGGTTCGTTCAAAGTCAGAAATGTGTGATAAATCCAAACTTCTTTCTCCTCCAATTGTTTACCATTTGAGAACCTAATAGGGAAGGGCTAGTGGCTGTTCTATGAAATGCAAAATAATTTTTTTCCTTGTGGTTTTTGCAAGGAAACGTCCATAAAAAAACCAACTGTTCAGTTTATATAGATTTATCAAAATATCAGTTTTAGTAGATATAAAATCACCTATAACTCATCATCCTCTGAATCAAATTAACAGCAGACAGGTAAGAAAGTAGTCTTGTATAAATGGGATAAGCGACGTGAATCAAGGTTTAACTCTTATCAAAATAACAAAATGCTGCAGTATTTTTTGTGAGCTTAACCCTTTTTCAGACAATGAAATGTTAGTTGTCGTTCATAAACCAAGATCACTTTGTAAAGGCTTTTACTTGTTACCTATTGACAAAATTTGGTACTCTTCCAAACCGAAATAAGATGCAGGCAACATACTGAATGTAGCTATTTTAAAAATAGTGGAAATTGTCTTTAACCCTTTCCCAAACAATCCCTGGTTTTAATGGGTCTGCAATAGTAGCTTTTTGAAAACATTGTGGGAAAAGGAGAAAATGCTGGTAACCAGCATTTTCTCCTTTTCCCGCAATGTTTTCTACCCTATCATAGACAGAAATCATCTTTTCAGAAAGAGTTGAATTGTCGCCTGCAAATGCTTTCAATTTGGTCCAGTCAAAAAGTTTGTCGTTTGGGAAAGGGTTAATGTAGAATTTATTTCAGAAAATGCAAATCTTTGCTTGTTTTTCTCCTTTTTTTACACTGTTTGCAAAACCTTCTTCAGAGTGGTTTAAACTCTGGACTGTTTGGTAATAGGTTAAATGATTCAGAGAGCTAACATGTAGTGATATTTTCTTCATAACTTTTCATCTCAGATAATTGAAATCATATTGATTTCAGGGCTTGACGTTTGAAGTCTTTTTGTATATATCAGAAAGTCATCAAAAGTTTTGCAGAAATAATTCTTATTGACAATATCTAATAACATATTTATTTTGTGGAATATATAAAAAGTATTTTTAAAGGATATTTTGGGCTTTGGGAGGGAGTAAAGGCAATGAAGCAAAGCCAAATTACCAGAATGTGCACCATCTACTTTGATCCTGATCTACACTGTTCACATAAATCATCTATAGAGCTATTTACAGGGCTGTAGGGGTTAACCCTTTCCCAAACGACAAATTTTTGGACTAGATCAAATTGAAAGCATTTGCAGACAACAGTTCAACTCTTGCTGAAAAGATGGTTTCCGTCTATGACAGGGTAGAAAACATAGTGGGAAAAGGAGAAAACGCTGGTTACCAGCATTTTCTCTTTTCCGAACCCGTAAAAACCAGGGAGTGTTTGGGAAAGGGTTAATAGAGATTCTATACTAGTTTTAAGAAAGTTATTATTTTAGCTTTTGTATTACACAGACTGCCAGTTTAAACCAGATTAACACTTTCAAATGTAAAATAATTCTAGTTGCATGTTGGCATTACCTGGTCATCACAATTGAGAGGATATATTTTGATTCAGTGCTAGATTACCAGGGTCTAGAATTCTTTCAACCTCACTTCTTCCTTATTGAGCCTTAACCACACAATCCGGAGAAAAATAGCTTTTGAAAACATTGTGGAAAAGGAAGAAAATGCTGGTAAGCAGCATTTTCTTCATTTCCCACAATGTTTTCAACCTATTTAAGGGCAAATACTATCGTCAAAAATACATTTGAATTGTCATTTGTAAATTCTTCCAGTGTGCAGAAGTCCAAAATTTTGCACTGTTGTTACCAAACAACAAAATTTTTATGACTTTTCCAAATTCAAAGCAATGGCAGACCACATATATGTGACTAAAACTTGAAATTTGTTTTTAAAAGGGTAGTAAACATTGTGGAAAAGGAGAAAATGCTGCTTACAGCATTTTCTCCTTTCCCCACAATGTTTTCAACCGCTGTCTTCCTCAAGGTGGTAAAAAATTAGGATTACAAACAGTTCATGGTGGGATTGTGTGGTAAACAGTTCAGGAGAAAGAGGCGGCTCTACAAGGGAATGCGCTGTTATTGCTACAGTGTAACTGTTACTTGGACATAGCTAAGATAGAGTTGAGCAGATCTTTCATGATGATTTACTGTAACTCTTGATGGTCTTAACTCTTTTTGTGTGAAATAAATAATCTCAATTTATATTGTCATCTAATGCACAGCCCATTGAGAGTCAGACAGTGTTTTATTTCAAAGGCTTGACTACACGAAGGATAGCATAACTACAAGATCAGCCTTTACATTTTCCATAGTCTGATCTGGATTTATGTGGTCTATGAAAACCTTGTTTTTTTGCCTGTGACACTGAAAAAGTTAAGAATTTGAATTAGAATCTTCAAGGCTTATTGTAAATGACCAGTCATTCATGGTTTTATGTTGATTGCATTAGTGGTTCAACAGATTATTTCTGCTTCAGTGAACTTCAGGGAGTGTTTCTGTATTATCAAAGAGAGAACGAGAACTTACTTTCTAGTATCTTGATTGTGCCTATAAAAGTTTCATGCTTTTTAACTTGTCAAACTCTTTTTTTCTTTCACATTGAACGATCTGTAAGATGTAAAAAGGGGCTTTCGGACATTTGAGTAAAATGTTGTCTTTGATGCACAGGCTAATCTCAGCACTTTACGTCGACATTAGCTGTAGTCCTACAGTAGACTTGCATGAAACAAAATCACACACAATTAGAAAGTTCCTATTGGACAAGCCTGCACAAGCTATTCAGGTTGAAACTTTACACAAATGTCCAAATGCCCTATTTGTCAGTTTCAGGCCAAATGAAAGATCTGGGTCTGTATTGACCAAACATTCTTAAGAACATTCTTAGTCCTATTCTTCAGAATTTTGTCAATGTGAAAATCACAGAACTTCTGATTGGCTAAACCGAATGGTTTAGCCAATCAGAAGTTCTGTTACTTTCACAGTTAGAAAATCTTGAAGAGTAAGACAAAGAATGTTCTTAAGAATGGTTGGTGATTACGGACCCTGATATCTCATTGTTATACTTGCAGAAGTACTGATGAAACTGAAAGTTTGAGCATGAACTCAGTTGAGTATAAAGTCAGTTTTTTTATAGCACAGATCCCAGGTCTGTTTAGCTAGCTGAAGATTTTGTACTTTGTATCATTTTAGCCATGCTCTCTGAAATGGGGGCTAAAGGCATCTGCAAAAAGTGTTGATGCAGGTCAACCTGTGCAGGCTGACCTGGATCGAAACTTTTTGGGTTTGGTCAATTTTCTGTATGTCAAAGGACCAGTGTACCTTAAGACTGAGTAGGTTGTTACATACAAAACTGATTTCAGGGATGCAATATAATGTGATGGCTTGGTTTGTAAAGCCCCTTTTTACCAGGGCATGGCTCATTTATATTTGTACCATAAGGGATATTATTTTGTCTTTTTTTCTCAAGTATTAAGTATGGGAGTATACAAACAAAAGTTTATGTTGATTGATCATGTTTACTACATAATGTATTAGTTTATCAGTATAGTGCGGTTATTTATTTTCATGTTGTTTAACTCCTCATCTTGGTGAAAATCAAATTAAAATATTTACATTTCATTACAGTTCTTGTTGAGTCATTTTTTCTTTGGGATTTTGTGCTCATTCTATGATTTCGTGTAATATCTATTTAGGTAATTTCTATATCATATTTACAGATTATCCTAATGTTCGAAGTAGAGTACGTTTAAAAATAGTCTGGCAAAAGTAGAAGTAATGGGCAATAACTCCTTATCACACACGTTAGTACATGTATTGAACACCCATTTTTTTTTTTTTCAAATCATCACTGTTGATCTTGACTATTTAACTCATTACAAGACGACAAAATTTTAGGTTTCTCCAAATCAAAAGCATCTGCCGACAACTAAATAAAAAAGACTGAAAATTTTAAATTTCTTTTGTGAAAGGTAGAAAACATAGTGGAAAAAGGAAAAAAATATAGGTTACCAGCATTTTCTCCTTTTCCCACAAATGTTTCTAAAGGCATCTTTCTCAGGGTTGTCAAAAGTAGGGATTGTGTGGTAATAGGTTAACTAAGAGTTCGATACCAAAATTTAGTGACATGTTATTTGACGTGCCACTGATACATACTAGTAATACTGATATCATGAGTGAGCAAAAAGTTTCAAGAGATTTGTGTGCCATGTTGAAAAGATGCCATGACCTGGTTTAACTCATTACCAAACGACAAAATTTTAGGTTTATCCAAATACAAAGCATTTGCAGAGGACAAAATAAAAGTGACTGAAAATTTGAAACTGGTTTTGTGAAGAGTAGAAAACATTGTGGGAATAGAGAATGCTGGTTACCAGCATTTTCTCCTTTTCCCACAATGTTTTCTAAAGGCTTATTTCTCTGGGTCGTCAAAAGTAGGGATTGTGTGGTAATGGGTTAGTGGTTGACAGAGAGGAATAACTAATGCTGATACCCTGAGACACAGGCATGATAGACATCTTCATAATAATATTCCTTTTTAGCATTTCTGCAACTGCTTTGTGTCCATGAATGGACTGATACACTGATTTCAATTGACCAAATGACCAGAGCTGTCAATCAAAATCCAATAAGGTAATCAGAGGTCAGCATTTTCCTATTCAGAGCAGAAGCCGTCTTGCCATTATCAAAACTCAGACATCCTGCATCATTAGGAGCTGGAAGTATAATATAGATTTAAAACAAAGGTCTAAAATGTGCCTACATAGCATTTTATTTTAAAAGCACAATGTTTTACCTGTGTCTTGAAATTGTGGATCTAAAGATTAATCATGGATATATCAATGTTATTAATCAGATTTTTTAAATCATAACTACATGATTCACCACAGCTGTGAACAAGTTTCAAAGTCCCATGCCACCTGACCGTACAACTATTTTATTATACTGCAAAGTTTTAGCCTTTCAAAGCCAAATTTTCCTGTATTATAATCTCATGAATCGAGTATCGAAATAGTACTTCCCTTCCAAGTGCCCCATTTCAATGAAAACTAACGTCACTGGAAATTGACATCACTAGTAAAACATGAAGTTTGGTGCATAAATGTGCAGTCTGATGACCGATCGATGCCACCATTTTGGATGTTGTGTTGCATGTGTAGTTATGTTTACGGGGCACTCAAAAGGGAAACTAGCTTTACCCAGTTTTTGCCAGGGAACATGATATGTATGTTCCCAGCATGTTAACCGATCAGATCATGAGAAATTTCTTTGCAGAATGATAATGTTGAACCTTTTGTAAGTAATCTTTATGTCTCGAGAAATGTGTTATTAACAAAAACATTTATATGGAATAAATTCAATCGATGAAAATAATAAACAACAATATCAGCATCAGTATCACAATGTTGAAAATTTCCCAGAGATATTTTGATTTTTTCCTCAGACACAGAGTTTTCCTACAGGGGCAGATTTTCCCCCCCAATTCCGTTAACCCTTTACCACACAATGACCAATTCTAACATCCCTAGGGAAGAAGCCTTTTGAATTTTTTTGTTTTTTTAACCATGTCAATAGGTATGCAGGGGTTGTGGCCTTTTGAAAACATTGTGGGAAAAGGAGAAAATGCTGGTAGCCAGTATTTTCTCCTTTTTCCTCAAAGTTTTCTGCCCTATCAAAGCAAAACTGCACCATTTGGGCAACTTTGAAATTGTCATCTGCAAATGCTTTCAATTTGGGTAAGTGTAAAATTTTGCTGCGTGGCAACGGGTAAACTAAAAGGATAGTGCATACAACAACAACAACAACAACTGAATCCTTTGAAATTTTATTATCAGTTCCTAAACATCTTCCACAAGAAATTCTACGACACATGTCAGGTACATAACTATCAGAGCTCCAAATAGAGGGGGTGATTTTGATTTCAAAATTGAAAATGTTAATTTTTCTGCACAAAACCAAATGTGGGTACTCATTAGAATTGTCTCATAGAGACAATTCTAGAGAGTACCCACAACATAGGATTTATTAGGGAAATAATGTATTTAGAATACATCACTCCCTCTTATCTGGAGGTCTATAATTACATGTATCTCAAAGGGAATTTATCAATGCAAATGAAAAAGCCTATAGAAAAATGATTGTTTCTCAAAAGTTATGCTAATTAACATGAAGCTGTAAGACTTGATGTCACATCAAAAGAATAGCACTTTGACACTTTACAGCAGCAAAATAAACCAAAAAGGTCCCTTTCATCCATCATTTAAATTCCTGATTTCAGAAACATGATTGAAAGCATTTGTGAACCAGAAAATAGATATTATGGTTCAGATTAACTGATTTGCCCTTGAAAACATTGAGAAAGCGAGAATATTTGGATGACCAGTTTTCTTTCCTTTCCCACATTAAGCATGTAGTCTTCCTCGGGGTCTTGTTTCGAAAAAGCTCTTTTCATTTCTTTACACACTGAATTTTAACCTATTACCAAATAATCCCTGGTGTTTACGACTCAGAGAAAGAGGCCTTCTGAAAACATTGTGGGAAAAGGAGAAAATGCTGGTAACCAGCATTTTCTCCTTTTCCCACAATGTTTTCTAGTCTCCTAAAGTCAAATTTCATTTTTTGAGTCACATTTACTATGTTATCTGCAAATGCTCTGAATTTGGACCTGCCTAAAATTGTCGTTTAGTAAAGAGATAAACTCGGACAGCAATGACTTCTAGAAAGATGTTCAAAACCTACACTACATTTAGTTTTCATGCCTTCTGAAGTTTAGATAGATGTCAATATAGATATACACAGGAAACAGAGTCCAACAAAAGTTGCCCTTTAACACTGAACAGTGTCTTTACACTTGAATGTTCTTTAAGCTTCGAGTTATCTGAAATTAAAATAAAAACTCAGTCTATACTGACAGGCTTTTGAAGGCATCCTTGAAAGAGAGAAATAGCTGTTCTTTTCTCTATGTCTAACTCTTTAAGCCTTTACCACACACACAATCCCAACTTTTTACCACTCTGTGAAAGATGCCTTTTGAAAACATTGTGGGAAAAGAAGAAAATGCTGGTGGTAACCAGCATTATCGCCTTTTCTCACAATGTTTTCTACTCTACTGAAAACACATTGCAATTGTTGAGTTACGTTTATTTTGTTATCTGCAAATGCTTTCAATTTGGACAAGTCTATCTGTTGTTTGATAAAGGGTTGAAGGATATCATAACTGAATTCAAGCCACAATAAGATTGTAGTCTGCTAATGCCACAATAAGACTGTAGTCTGCTAATGCCACTATAAGATTGTAGTCTGCTAATGCCACAATAAGACTAGTCTGCTAATGGCTAATGCTTTCAATAAGATTGTAGTCTGCTAATGCCACAATAGGACTGTAGTCTGCTAATGCCACAATAAGACTAGTCTGCTAATGCCACAATAAGACTGTAGTCTGCTAATGCTTTCAATACCAACTTGTCCAAAATGTTCTGACCTAGTACTGAGTTATCTGAGTTATCTAGTTGCTTTAAAAATGAGTATATACTTCCTCAGATCAGACAACTTTTCAGAGCATTATGGAAAATTAACTGTAGCTAGTTACGGGCAATCCCTCCTTTTTCTTTCTTGACTTTAAAATATCATGGTTCATGAAGGTATTTAATAACAAAATTTAGGTATTAAGCACTTTTTGACTAGATCTGAAGTACATTCTCCCCTTTTGTTCAAGCACTTGTCATATATATGTATCAGTTTGCATCAATGATTAAAAAACTTAAAATGAGTTATAGAACTGAAAAATCTTACTCAAAAATAACATACACAACTACATGTATATGAGATACAAGGCTTTATCTTCACTCCCTCTATCTAATTCATAAGATGTTAAATTTTTTCATTTCAGAACACAACCATACCTTTTTCCTCATTATCAATTTTAAGACCTGTCATTTTATATTAGATAAAACACCTTTATCACATTTTCATACATGACATACCAGGTTGATAGGTTGAGATAACTAAAGCTGCAAGCATCCTTCTTCACAACTCATACAGATTGTGTTTATTCAAGCTCACATTTCTACTGGGAACACATAAATTTATTTATAAGACGCTATTAGTTGAATTTGCAACCAAGTCATAGCTTTTCATATCATGAATGAAATCTGCATTGGTTGAAATTAACAAAATGAAAATGAGCAGCTCATAATAAATTCTCATGTGTATACATGTACAAACATGATCCAAGGTAAACCTACCTCCTCAAATTTATGGATCTGTCTGATAAAGAAGTCTCCATATCTGCGGGCAACTTTAGTATCAGCTATATGTACCATGTCCTGTGAATCAAAAGATCAGACAGTTAAGAAACAAAGGTCTACATGTATGTACATAGGGCTTTAAATGACAATATTTTGGAAGAATCCAAATTGAAAGCATTTGAAGACTACAAAATAAATGTGAATCAAAAACTGAAATTTGATTTGGAAAGGACAGAAAACATTGTGGGAAAAGGGGAAAATGCTGGTTACCAACATTTTCACCTTTTCCTACAATGTTTTCAAAAGGCTTCTTTCTCAGGGTCATTAAAAGTTGGGATTGTGCGGTAAGGAGTTAATTAAGAATACACACAATTACAAGGCAATTCTGTTGGTATGCTACCAAGAGCACCACAATAAGGTGCTAATGCTCTGCTGTAGTTGGATTTGAAAGTACAGTTGACTTTCGTTATCCAGAATCTCTTGGAACAACAAAAAATAGTTTGACATAACTGGAGTTCCATATAAGAATTCGACGACCGACTTCGAAAACCGAGAGTAAACATAAATTAAGAAAGGGGATAAATTATCATTGTGGATTTGTGGAACAACCCTCAGAAATTTAAAGGTCCCTCACTGGATTGCTTGAGCATGGCAAAGGCACAATTAAATTTCAAATTTCTGATGACATTTATGCGCATTCAACAAATAAATAGGCAGTGTTCGTGCAGACCGAATTAAAACTCGAAAGACCAACTTAAAACACGAGCCCTTACCAAGAGAGACAAACTAACAAGCCTCACCGTTCAGTGTATTTTTCATGATGTGCAAGTCTTATATGAACTGCTGCTACAAACTTATTCGCAAATTTTATAATCCGATATCAATCAAGATAATGAAGTATTGTGTGAATTTGGCATCTTATTATGTACAAACAATAGGGGATATATAGCTGAAAATATGATCAGATGTTCGAAATTGCTCTTCAAATTACTTCGACATAACAGGTTTTGGGATGCAATAGGTTCGAGATAAAAACTATATTCAATATGAAATAAAGAGGCCCAAAGTTAAGACACTGCTTTGACTCTGACATAACAGGAGGTATAAGATAACGGATTTCGAAATAATGAGAGTTGAAGATTGATTTCCATTATAAAATCTCGAAGTTTTTTGCATGATAACTAGTGTGAGAAGGGTCATTCCTACATTTGCATAAAAAGTCGTCTTGTATCAGCACATGCAGTCCCCAGGCTAATCCAAGACAGCAATTTATGACTACAATAGATTTTGGCTTACAGAAGACTTTTACAAAACAGAAAAATACATAAAAACCAAAAAGTGTTGTCTCAGATTAGACTGCCCTAATTGTGCAGGCTGATCCGGGATGACACTTTATGCAAAAGTCCATATGCCCTTTTTCGCATGTTACAGGCCAACTCAGACAGGTCAATGAAAATATCTAAATGTTTGCTTCAAAAACAGTCAAGCTAAAATTCATGTTTAAAAATGCTGCAGATACTTTAGGCAAGCTTTTCTGTTATGAAAAGAAAAATCCATATGGCTGTCTGTAGCCTCATTTTTCTTTGATCTCCAATGGGCAGTACTTTGAATCAATTCTAAATTGACACTTAGAGCATGTAGTGAATGTTTTGGAAACTCATCGTGTAACTGGGCCTTCATGCTCTGGAAACGGAAATTTAATGATTCCCTGTTGTGCATTACATCAAGCCAGCATTTTCTCCTTTTGCAACAATATTCTTTTTCTGTCCTGTCAAAAGCAATTTTTACTATCTGAGCCATAATTATTTCATTGTTTGCAAATCGTAAATTTGGCTGTTGTGTAAAACAAATAACCATTGCTACATGTACCTTGTCAATATAGAAGTCCACCTCTGATGCAGACTGAAATTCTCCCTCTAACCCACTGGTGCCTTTTGTCCAGACAACATTCTTCATCTTGTGCTGCAAAAAATGCCAGAGATAATCAACTGAAGTTGTAAAATAATACCATTTCACTCTTCACTAAACAATGCCAAGTTTTAACAACTCTTAAGAAGAAAGCTTTAGAAAACATTGTGGGAAAAGGAGAAAAAGCTAGTAACAAGCATTTTCTTCTTTTTTACAATGTTTTCGTCCATATTGAAAGACAAAAATCAATATTTGATCTACATTTGTCTTGTTGTCTGTAAATGCTTTCAATATTAGGTAAAGTCCAAAATTTCGTTGTTTGGTAAAGAGTTAACCTTTCACCAGACAACCCCAAATTTAAACAACACTAATAAAGAGGGCCCTTTTGAAATGTGCGACATTTTCTTCTTTTCCCACTATGTTTTCTAGGCTTTCTACACTACTTTTCCCCAACATTTAACCCTTTACCAACACAACAACATTTTAGACTGGTCCAAATTGAAAACACTTGCTGGCAACAAAATAAACTTTACTCAAAAATTGAAATTCATTTCCAGCAGGGTAGAAAACATTGTGAAAAAAGGAGAAAATGCTGTTTACCAGCATTTTCTCCTTTTCCCGCAATGTTTTCCAAAGGCTTCTATCTCAGGGTTGTAAAAACCAGGGATTGTTTGGTTAAGGGTTAGATTGTAGCCTGCACCAGTCTAAAATACTCTCGTAATGTCATCTAGGACTGTATTCAGCAACCATTCTTAATTGGATACTTGGTCTAAAACTACATTTAACAAGAGTTTCGAAGAACGGCGCATCTATGCCTGAAAGGGCTTGTCAGTGAAATGGGTTAAAATCATGAACGACTAGAGAGATAAAAATTCATAGAGTCACATGCCCAACTACACATCATAGAAATTCATTGTGGTAAGTTTTAGCTTATTCCAGTTTAAACTGTAAGAGGAGTTGTGTACACAATAAATTGCTAACGGACCGACAGAAAGACGACCGTGGCTGTAACATAATACAACTCTTTGGGTGTATAAAAAATAACAATTTCTGGGTGACTAATTCAGTTGGTTTTGCCAATCAAAAGTTGTATTACCCATAAATTTTGAAAATTCTTCAGAATGAGATTGGTTGGTAAATATTAACCACAGTACAGAATCAATAGATTCATGTTCAAGTCTTACATCGGATACTTAAGATGGAAGATAGTAATATTCATTACCTTTTACATGTGTAATTGTACACATCGTTTTCTTTTTGTACAAAGTATTACATGTATTATACATTCCTACTTCCAATAATGATATATTTGCATTTTATTTTAACAAGAGTTCAGTAGCCTTATCTAAGTGGCAAGTTTCAAGATTAGACTACACAGTTTATGCAGTCTGATCCTGAATTTCCACTGTCTGTAACCTGAAAACTTATCTACAGGGTTCATTTGCAGTGCAACATAACTTTTTGAGAAAGGAAAGGTAGCATTTATTCATTCATTAGCAAATGAGCAACATCCTATATCGATACAAAATTTATTTTCATCATTTTGTATCGACAAAAGTTAACTCTTTACCACACAATCCCGAGTTTTAACGACCCTGGGGAAGAAGTCCTTTGAAAACACTGTAGGAAAAGGAGAAAATGCTGGTTACCAGCATTTTCTCCTTTTCCTACCATGTTTTCTACCCTATCACATACAATCACATACAGAAATCGTCTGTTTAACTACATTCAATATGTTTTCTGTAAATGCTTTGAATTTGGTCTTGGTCTGAATTTTGTCGTTTGGTAAAGAGTTAACTCATTACCATTCAACAAAATTTTAGGTTTGCCCAAATTGAAAGCATTGGCAGACGACAAAATAAAAGTGACCGACAATTTGAAATTTGTTTTGTGAAGGGTAGAAAACATTGTGGGAAAAAGAGAAAATGCTCTATACCAGCAATCTCTCCTTTTCCCACAATGTTTTCTAAAGGCTTCTTTCTCAGGGTTGTCAAAAGTAGAGATTGTGTGGTATTGGGTTAATTGACTCATGGCAGCCTGCCCAGTCCACTAACAGTTACAAGGGTCAAAAGTTGTTTTCCCATTCATCAATTTCTGCATGACAAATGACCAATCTACTACATGATTCTGTCAACTGATAGACAAAATGGATATAAAGGATCTACAATTATGTGATAATTTGCTTGGTAAAATGCATTACAAAGATGCCTCACCCCCCACCACCACCACCATTATTTAGCCAGAGAATGACTCAATTTTATCACATAACTCCTCTTGTTTTTAATGTAATACAGCCATTACGAATTTTCTTGTGTCACACATATGTTAGATAAGAAAATAGTGCTGTATTTGATCGACACTCTGTAATTATACGCGTCATTTTTAAAACATTGCTGATTTAGATTCCTAAGGAAAGTCAATGGTCAAATTCTTAATTTTGACAAAGTTGTTAATTTCAATTCACTTTTAGATTCAAAACAAAATCAATATATACAAGTTTCTTCGGAACTATTTTTTATGTATTGTACCTGTCAAACTAAGCTCACAGGCTTCATGTAAATTTCGCTACACATTATACATGTATGCCTCTGTTTTAACACACTGTAGACTATAATTCTTGTAATACAGTTATGTGATAAAAAGAATCTGACAGTCGTCGGCTTTTGAGGTAAAATTTTATTAAATTCGTCCACAAAAAGTGTTATTAAGCTCGCCAAAGGCTTGCTTAATAACATTTTTTGTAGACTTATTTAATAAAATTTTATCTCAAAAACCAACTCATGTCAGATCCTATATATCTTTATTGTATAATAATAATCTTACCTTGAAGCACATTAAGTGTGTCTTCAGATCATCCTCATGCTGAAAAGAAACAGACAAAATACCAGTATTGTATATATCACTTCTTTACTCTGTACCAGACAACACTATTTTAACATTTGTGTTTAAACCCTTTATCATGAAATAATTTTACAAGGATCAATTATCAAATTTTAAGATTTATCATATATGAAAGGTTAGAAAACATTTTCAGACAAGAGGGCCATTGGCCCTGGAACACTCACCTTAGACTATAGCTTACGAGTGAAATTCAATTTTTTAAACAACTTTGGTAGAGCTTCACGCAAGGAACATCCCTGCCAAGTTTCATCAAGATTGGCCCAGTGGCTTAGGAGAAGAAGATGTTTAAAGAAATTGTTGACGTGTCGACGGACGTTGGACGACAGATGCTGGACACAGTGCGATCACAATAGCTCACTATTAGCACTTTGTGCTAAGGTGAGCTAAGAATACTGGTTATAAACATTTCCTCCTTTACACAGATACATCAATGTTTTCAAAAGCTGTCTCTGGTTTATTAAACTACCCTTATTTCTAGGGCAATATAGCCATTAAAAATGTTCTTTTCTAACTCATGTTTCAGATTAGCAAAACAAAGCTGTCTTTGGTCACAGCTCTACAATACCTAATATTTCTTAACTTTTTCCCAAACCAGGGATAACAACCTACGTCATAGCATACGTCATCAGAGGCATTTTAAATCTGCCATTTTCGTTTTAAAAGGTAAGTTTTTCAGCTTTTACATTATTGTTATTGAAGATCTGTCCAAACAGAGCAGTGCATATGGTACCTGACAACTTTCTTCGTTAATAAGCATTGATAAGTTGTTCATTAGTTTTGTTGATTTTGCAATTACCTCCACACAATTTTCAAAGCCGGTGACACATGTGCGATTTAAAAACAGGTTTCGTATACAATGCCATTAAGAATAATTGTGTTGAAGTGTTTCATGGCATTTTGATTTCACGAATAGGACAAATATATTTACAGTCACCAGATGACGTAGGTATTCTTATAAGTAAATTTTAGATACATATATCTTTTTAAAGTAATTAATCTGCACTTTGTGCACTGAATGGCGGCTATTCCGACACCTCTGATATGATGTAGGTTGTCACACTTTGCAAACAAGCCCTGGTTTTTACATGTCTGCAGTACAAGTCCCTAGAAAACACAGTCAGAAAAGGAGAAATTGTTCCTACCGAGCAATTTCTCCTTTTCCCGCAGTGTTTTCTAGCCTATCAGAAAACTTTCTGCCTTTCTCATCAAATTCAAAATTGTCATCTGCAAACACTTTGAGTTTGGGACAGTCTAAAATTTGTCATTTGAGGAAGAGTCAAACATTGCTGACCTGGGACCGTATTCACCAACCATTTTTAGGAATGTTCTTGGTCTCAGTCTACAGAATTTTTTCTAAATTTGAAAAAAAAAGAAACCCACAACTTCTGACTGGTTAAACCAAATGGTTTAGCCAATCAGAAGTGTTACTTTCAAATTTAGAAAATCTTGGAGAATAAGGCTAAGAATATTCTTAGGAATGGTTGGTGAATATGTGCCCCAGTTTAGCAAAATTCTTAAAATACATTTTGTTTTCTTTTTTAAAATAACTGAGATATTAGAAGAGAAACTAATCACTCACCATGTCCATGAAAATCGCCAACTTGGAGATTGGTAAAGTTGTGTAGAGTTTCAGGTAACTGAAATTGTAAGTGTCATCCTTTATCTCCTCACCAAACAACAAATTTTTGACACACCTAATCACAAGCATTTGCAGACAACACAATGTCATAAACTGCACCTCAAATGATGATTTGTCTTTAACTCATTATTAAATGACAAAGTTTAAGGCTTGTCCAAATCGAAAGCATTTGCAGACGACAAAATAAAATTGACTGAAAATTTGAAATTTGTTTTGTGAAGGGTAGAAAACATTGTGGGAAAAGGAGATAATGCTAGTAACCAGCATTTCCTCCTTTTCCCACAATGTTTTCTAAAAGCTTCTTTCTCAGGGTCGTCAAAAGTAGGGATTGTGTGGTAATGGGTTAGCCCTTTACCAAACAATCCCTGGTTTTCACGGCCCTGAGAAAGAAGCCTTCTGAAAACATTTTGGGAAAAGGAGAAAATGCTGGTAACCAGCATTTTCTCCTTTTCCCACAATATTTTCTACCCTTCACTAAACAAATTTCGAATTTTCAGTCACTTTTATTTTGTCGTCTGCAAATGCTTTCGATTTGGACAAGCTGAAAATATTATCGTTTAGTAATGAGTCAAACAGGTAAAACACACTTGGTGTTAAAACTTTATCACACAATCTCCACTTTTAACTCCCCACAAAAAGAAGCTCCTTGAAAACATTGTGGGAAAGAGAAAATGCTGGTAAACCTTTCTAAAACAAATTTCAATTTGTCATCTGCAAATGCTTTCAATTTTGACTTGTTGAAACTTTTGTCGTTTGGTAAAGGCTTAACTCTTTACCACACAAGAAAATGTTAGACTTGTCCAAATTGAAAGCATTTGCAGACTACAAAATAAAGGTGACTGAAACATTGAAATTTGTTCTGGGAAGTGTAGAAAACACTGTGGGAAAAGGAGAAAATGCTGGTTACCAGCATTTTCTCCTTTTCCTACAGTGTTTTCAAAAGGCTTCTTTCTCAGGGGCGTCAAAATTAGGGATTGTGTGGTAATGGGTTAAAATGAGAGATGTGTCAAAAGCTGCATTTTCTCCTTTTCCAACAATAGTTTCAGAAGACTTCTTTCTCTGGTCATTGTAACTCTGGGTTATGTGGAGGAAGTTAACTCTAACAAGAGAAGACCATTTAAAAATATTTTGGGAAAAGGAACTGGTCACAAGCATTTTCTCCTTTTGCCATAATGTTTTCTAGAGCTTTTTCCCTCAAGGTCATTAAAACTTGGGACAGTAAGGTAAAGGGTTACAGGGTCTTTGGCTGCCTTAACCCTTTACCAAACGACAATATTTTAGGCTTGTCCAAATTGAAAGCATTTGCAGACGACAAAATAAAAGTGACTGAAAATTTGAAATTCATGTTGTGAAGGGTAGAAAACATTGTGGCAAAAAGAGAAAATGCTGGTTATCAGCATTTTCTCCTGTTCCTGCAATGTTTTCTACAGGCTTCTTCCTCAGGGGCGTCAAAAGTAGGGATTGTGTGGTAATGGGTGAATTATATGATGCAGATGTTAAAATGAAATTACATTTCTGTCATACCACTAAAAAGTATGGAAATTATTGTGAAGGTTACAACCTGTTGTTGTAAGAGTGACAACAGTGTTTTCCCTGGTTTTAAAATTCATCTTTTTACCAGCAACTACCACTGCCACCAATGCTAAATCTTCACAATAATTTCTCTATGTATGTTCCCCATGGTATGACTTGAATCATGATTCCCTTTAACATCCACTTCGTTTAACCTTTTACCAAACAATCCCTGGATTTTACGATCCTGAGACAGAAACCTTTTGAAAACATTGCGGAAAACGGAGAAAATGCTGGCAACCAGCATTTTCTCCTTTTCCTGCAACGTTTTCCTCTATACTGGAGACAAATTTGCAATTTTTGTGTCTTGTTTATTTTGTCGTCCGCAACTGCTTTCAATGTGGACCAGTCTAAAATTTTGTCGTTTGGTAAAGGGTTAATTTTGCTGCTTCTTGGCCTTTAACTTTGATTTACTTACCTCCTAATGGTAGGTATCAAAATCTGCTGTGTGACTTCATCTAGAAACACTTTACACTGCAGCATGTAAGGTTCCTGTAATAGAAACAATTTATTCATGCCATTATACCCAGCAGACATCCACGAAACCAATTTTGATTTGACAACCACCTGAATCCTGATGTAGACTATTCCTTTGACAGACATAAAATTCAAAGAAAGCAAAAGGTTTTGGCCTATCCCATTCTTAGTGGAATGCACAGGCTGACATGGATCAATGCCCTGTGCAGATGCATTAACTCTTTACCTCACGAGAAAATTTCAGACTGGTCCAAATTGAAAGCATTTGCAGACGACAAAACTAAGGTGACCAAAATATTAAAATTTTGTTTGGGTAGGGTAGAAAACACTGGGGGAAAAGGATAAAATGCTGATTACAAGCATTTTCTCCTTTTCCCACAGTGTTTTCAAATGGCTTCTTTCTCAGGGTCGTTAAAAGTTGGGATTGTGTGGTAAAAGGTTTGTGTGGTAACAAGTTAAACAAACTGGAAAATAAGCAAAGCTAGTTCACTGTTTGTGACAGCTGTGATTGGAACTGAGCCCATAGTATAAGAAGAAATAATATTTAAGCTTTAATCTCACAGCCCTGAGGTTTAACAACCCTCACAATGATACATTTATATAAGATGTGTATTGTCTACACTATATTTGGTACTGTAGCAGAACCATCATGGTCATTTCACTATCTGAAGATGTCCATTTTTTCACAAAGTATAGCTCATTTTCTTGACGTAAATTCCCCCACCCCCTAGATTCTTTTTTAACTCATTACCAAATGACAAAATTTTGGGTATGTCCAAATCGAAGGCATTTGCAGACGACAAAATAAAAGTGACTGAAAATTTGAATCTTGTTTTTCATTTTCTCCTTTTCCCACATTGTTTTCTACCCTTCACAAAACAAATTCCCAAATTTTCAGTCACTTTTTTTTGCCATCTGCAAATGCTTTCAATTTGGACAAACCTAAAATTTTGTCGTTTGGTAATGAGCTAAGAGTGTGTGCTACAGGATACTTCCAAATACACAAGCTATAAAAATGTGATCAGGAAATATGTAACAAGTTCACTGACCACCTCATACTTTGTATGAAATATGGATCTGCCAAACTGCCAGTAACTTATTAGCCATAGGTGCCCAAAGTAATGAGGTTTGAATGTTTAAACTTCATCATACCTAGTATATCTAAAAGCAATATAACAACATATTTCATGCTTTCCCGAACGATATCAAGAAATAGCAATGAAAATATTTTTCGATCTAACACATTACCACCAGTGAAAATACCGATTTTCATATTCTTGTTGCCTAGGTAAATTGCACGTGTCTAGCAACCAGATGGGGAACATGATATCATATACCTTACATTTCTCAAGCTTGAGGTAATATCGTAATGCGTTGCTATGCGGGAAGGGTACGCTATGTGAAGTAACGGAAAAGAACTGGACTGGATTTTGAGAGAGCTCCTCCCAGAAAGGGCTAAAAGGATGAAATAAATAGTATATTTGCTTTTTTTCGGTGAAAGATCGAAATTTATTTCATTGAGTGAACACCATCACTAATATTTTCACAGGCACTAGTGAAAATATTACCGATGGTGTTCACTCAATGAAAGAAATTTTGATCTTTCACCAAATAAAAACAATTATCCTCTACATCTTTACAACAATATAAGTATCATACATACCTTGTGAAAGCTCATCATCTGTACAGCATCGTAGTTTGGAGGCACTGGGGACAAAAATTTAGGACAAGCAAAGGCAAAGTTCTGCTCAAAGTCCTGAATGTCCCTGGGAAACAATAAAAGAAAAAAAATGATACATTAAGAAATGTTGCAATTCAACAATTACTATTTGGCTGAACATCACATCTTTCTTACAACATGGCTGTAATGGCCCTTAGGTTGCTCATCTACCTTTTTTTTTGTTTACACCCGATATTCTTCCAAATATTGAGACAAACACTTTACAAACTTCTAACGTAACCCAAAGATAGAATGACTTGGCAACTTTTACCTATATCTAAATGTTTCTGCCAGCGACTAAAACTTGGAAGGACTGTTCAATAACAAATTGTGATATTTACAGTAATTTCCATACTTTAGAATTGTATGATCCAATCTAAATGCACCTTAATACCTATTTTGACCAATACTGGGCCTTTAACTTTAACCTTTTACGAAACGGCAAAATTTTAGACTGGTCCAAATTGAAAGCACATACCGACCACAAAATTAACCGAACTCAAAAATTGAAATTTGTTTCCAGCCGGGTAGAAAACACTGTGGGAAAAGGAGAAAATGCTGGTTACCAGCATTTTCTCATTTTCCCACGATGTTTTCAAAAGGCTGCTATCTCGGAGTCGTAAAAACCAGGGATTGTTTGGTAATGGATTAAATAAGCTCATGGAAAACAAAATAGAAAAGGGACAAATACAAGAGCACTGCTTGTGGGTGCCAACTCTTGGCTGCAGCTGCCTGTAGAGAAAACTCCAACCTGGAAAGGGGGCAAAAACTGTGTCAAAAATATTTTGATGCTTACCTGCCCACCTATTCAATAAGTTTCCCTTTTGACTGATAAAAAATATTCTGAGTTTGAAGTAAACAAATTCATTTAAGGAATGAAGAGAATTTTATTTTTTCCATGGAGGTACGAAAAAAAAAACTTAATCACACCGTTTGAAACTGCAAAGCAGTTTTATACAAAAGTGTGATTAGGGTTTTTTTTCATACCTCCGTGAAAAAAAATAAAATTCTCTTCATTACGTCTAATTTAATATTACAGACAACATCTCCAACTGAAATAAATTCAACCTGCATTCATTTTCTTAAGTTTTAAATCTAATGGAGTTTCTTCAGTCCCTTCCACTCATATTTGTATGGCACAAGATTACAATAGGGAAGCAGTTTTCAGATCCCCCAAGACTGAAAATTAACCAATAGAATGAAAGTAAAGGAGCAAAGCAGTGTGTAGAACCCGCAAAAGTAACCTTCAGTAAAAGTAGTTCCGGCACAGCCAATCAGAACTCACAAATGTTCATAAAAACAACTGATATTAAATCATTAATGAATGAAAGTCGAAATTTTAGCTGAATGACGCATACAACTACCTTTATGTTTTCTTCACCAACAGGCTGGCAAAAAAAGAAAAAATCCTTCCTACCCTTTTCCCATCCTCAACATTTTATCTGCAAACTTTTCTCTCAATTGTGAGTGGACACTCTCATCTATCCTGATTGGATGTAGAACTAAACAGATTGCTAGTAGTGTGTACATCTTGTCATTCATCTTTGTAATCTATCATAAATATAAATGCAAGAAAAATGATATTCAGTGAGGCAGGAAATTTCTACATTCAGACAAATTCCAGCAGCATTACAACAAATAGACAGTTACTGCACAACCCCAGTGTGTTAAAATTTTAAACTCATCAATATTAAACCATTACCACACAATCCCTACTTTTGACACCCCTGAGAAAGAAGCCTTTAGAAAACATTGTGGGAAAAGGAGAAAATGCTGGTCACCAGCATTTTCTCCTTTTCGCACAATGTTTTCCATCCTTCACAAAACAAATTTCAAATTTTCAGTCACTTTTATTTTGTCGTCTGCAAATGCTTTCGATTTGGACAAGCCTAAAATTTTGTCACACGGTAATGAGTTAAAGGAAATACTCTTTATGAGAGGACAAAATTTTAGACTGGCCCAAATTGAAAGCACTTGAGGATGACAAAATAAACATAACTCAAAAATAGAAGTTTGTTTCCAGCAGGGTTGAAAACATTGTGGGAAAAGGAGAAAACGGTTACCAGCATTTTCTCCTTTTTCCCCCACAATGTTTCCAAAAATCTTCTGATTCTGGGTAAAACCGAGGGATTGTTTTGTAAAGGGTTAAAAAGGCTTTCGAATAATAGTATTTGTCCTCAAATATGGAAAACACAGTTGGTATAGGGAAAAATCCTAGTTTCCAGCATATCTCTTTTCCCACAATGTTTCTGAAAGCACTTCCTCATCAGAATGTTAAAACTTGTGAACAGTGAAGGGTTAAGATCAAATAGCTCAGTAGATGCTGCCTTTTACTACTTGCATCAACATTTCCAAGTCTGGTTGTAATTCTAAATTCTGAGTCTTGCCATCTGACTGGCCAATGTTCAGCCAACTAAACCAGGCTTCATGCTGACAAATAATGGATTCATACAGATTGGGTATAATTTTCGAACCTACCTGATCATACATCTGTACTCGAGTTTGAAACATCTGTTTGGTTCGCTGTATATAGAGCAGTATATTAGAGAAAGTCCTTATTGCATCCTGGTACCGTCTCATCATCATGTAGGCAAAGCCCACATAGTAGAATGTGGTTATCTGGCAGGCTGGTACTCGGGAGTACATGTTCTAAAATGTGAAATTAACTTCAAATCAATTTTGAAACTCAGAAATTTTCCAGCTCCGGAGTTCTAGAACTCTTTACCACATGAGCAAATACGTGATTTGTCCAAATTGAAAGCATTTGCAGATGACAATTTTAACAAAGCTCCAAGATATGGAATTTGTCTGTGATATAGTAGAAAATATTGAGGGGATAGGAAAAAATGCTGGTTACCAGCATTTTCTACTTTTCCAACAATGTTTTCAAAGAGGCTTCTTTCTAGGCGTCTTTAAAAGTCAGGTTTGTGTGGTAACAAGTTAAACAAACTGGAAAATAAGCAAAGCTAGTTCACTGTTTGTGACAGCTGTGATTGGAACTGAGCCCATAGTATAAGAAGAAATAATATTTAAGCTTTACCCTCACAGCCCTGAGGTTTAACAACCCTCACAATGATACATTTATATAAGATGTGTATTGTCTACACTATATTTGGTACTGTAGCTGAATCATCATGGTCGTTTCACTAGTATCTGAAGATGTCCATTTTTTCTAGTGATTAGACTTTTCTAAGATTTGTAAGTCTTTTGAATTAAATATTATATCAGACTGCACAAATCCTGTGTAGGCTAACCTTGATCTGCTCAGCCTTCAAAACTACTGAAGTCCTCCTTGGTATAAAATAGTTATTGTACAGTTATAATATTTTTGCCACTAAAAATGTCATCTCCAGGCTAAATTGTGGCAAAAGGCAAAGTATAATTCTTCTTTTTCCAGAAATGTTTTCCATATAGTTGTAAAAAATAACCTTCCTTTCTTCAGAGGGTATTTTCCCTCTGTGCATTTCAGTACATAAAAAATATCCAGTGTACAAATAAATGTTCACATACACTCAAACTCACACTTGCCTTTTTATTGAAGTCAATATTTTCCAGCACCTTCAATGCCTGATAGTAGTCACCTAGAAGTGAGTGAAGTCTTAATAGCCCAATCAGACTGAAGTAACCCAACATCTTGTACAAGGATTGTTGTCCAAACTCCCCTGCCACGCTATCTGGATCTCCTTCAGTTAGACAAAAATTATATGATACAATTCAAAATCAGTATTCACAAAGGTATTTTCAGATGTATGACGGGTGATTAGATAGAACATGGACCACCTTATTATTTTGAAAACTACTTCACCTAGGATCACAAAAATCTGCATAGATGAGCAATAATTATCCCGCAACTGACTCTAGCTTTCAAACACTGTAATATTCAAGCAGACCCAGTGAAACTAGAGCTGTGACTTAATACCCCGCTAGCGCTTTGACAGAAACAGACAATTGCTAGTATTTGGTACACAGATGGACACACAGACTCACAGATGGACACACACACAGACAGACAGGCTGATTCCAGTATACCCCCGAAAACATTCATTTTGCTGGGGTATAAATACATTTCAATGATGTCATATACTCCATTACTAGTCCAAAATGTCGGACAACATTTTAGTTGAGCCGAGAGTGGTCAAAATGTTTTATGTTAAATTAGGAAAGTATCTATCAGAAATCAAAGTCTGATTTAGAAAAAGTTTTGAGAGACTCTACACTCAGGAAATCAGATATTTCTGAATGGATCAGACTGACTTAGACTAAGACAGATGCGATACTATAATTGAAGACGACCCTAAATCGGGCCATTCATCAACACGAGTCACAGAGAAAATCATTACAGGTGTAGAGCAGCGTGCAAAAACAAGATCCCTGAGACAATGTAAAAAAATAGCTGACATATTTGGCATTTTAACCCATTACCACACAATCCATAATTTTGACGACCCTGAGAAAGAAGCCTTTAGAAAACATTGTGGGAAAAGGAGAAAATGCTGGCAATCAGCGTTTTCTCCTTTTCCCACAGTGCTTTCTACCCTTCACAAAACAAATTCTAAATTTTCAGTCACTTTTATTTTGTCGTCTGCAAATGCTTTCGATTTGGACAATTCTAAAATATTGTCGTTTGGTAATTAGTTAAATGGAAGTGCCCAGCAGACTTTGGTAATCTTGAAATGCCATGATTTTGCACAAGCAAGGTACCTCGACTTTTGACGTCCAAGCAAATGGAGGAAAGGGTTAAAATATTTTTAGAAATTTTAGAACTTATTAGGGGAGAGGGGTCAAGCTTTACTAGCCGTATTGTAAAATACCATGTTATCAGGGTTCCCACAACTTTCTGCTTGCAAAATTCCAGACTTCTTCCAGACTTTTTCCAGGATTTTTTTTTCAAAATTCAAGGTTTTTTTGCGATAGAAGAACTGGAACTGCAAAATCTTTTGAAAGTTACTTTCTTACATACATTCCTTGTTTTAATGAAAAATTGAGATTTAAAGAACATTCTAACAGCATGATAGTTATTTCATTTCTTTACTTGGCCAGTTACAAAACTGCAAAGGACCAAATATAGATTCAGATCAGCCTATCCATACAGGCAGTTTAATAAGGATCCATGCTTTTCTCTTAGAGTTCCTACAAGTAATGAAGAGTTTGAAGGCAAATAGTATAGATCCTTATAAGACTACATAACCAGGCAAATTGGGAACAATAGGACCATGATGGTCCTATATCACTCACCTGAGTACTAAGCAGTAAAGGTCTACAGTGAAGATAAATACCAAATATCAAAGTTCAAGGCCAAGACAGGGTATGTAACTGTGCAAAAAGCATTTTCTTCTTTTCCCAAAATGCTTTCACAACCCTTCATCTTCAAGGTCATTGAAAGTCAGGATTGTATAGTAAGGGATTGAATTAACTTCCAGAGGCTGGGCATTCATTTCCTGGTCAAAATGGTGGTCGAATGACAGATTAAAAAACACCACTCGCTCATTGTTAAGACACAAAAGACATGTATGCCAAGGACTTTAGAAGATAACCGTCAATGAGGATGGATGGGCCAACTGACTGTAGTTGGTCCGTAATGAAATTATACATTTAGTCCCTTTTTTGATAACATGTTGTTTCATGAAATAAAATCAAATAACCAATGTCTGTGGCTTAACAAGATGAACTTTAATTACATTTTGAAAGAGATATTGGTCCACAGTAGAAATATACACCAAGCCCCCTTTTACCATGACATGGCATTTAATGAAAAAATGTAAAATATTGTTAGTGGCAAACTATCATAAGGAACACATGTACATAAATTCCATCTAATTATTCTTGTTTCAGTGCAGAAGAATTTTAAAGTTTTCCTTCTTTGTTCCCATGCTCAAACTTGTGACCAACAGGGCTGGGCCAGTTTGAACCCCTGGGGCATCATATGAACAAACTTGGTAGACGTCCTCTAGAAGATAGTACATACAAAATATCAAAGCTTTAGGACTTCCAGTTTCAGAGAAAAAAAAAAGTTTTCTGTCTTTGTTCCAATGTTTCAAATTTGTGACCCCTGGGGCGGGGCCAGTTTGAAGCCCGGGGTCATCATATATGAGCAATCTTGGTAGAGGTCCAATAGCAGATATTGCATACCAAATATCAAAGCTCTACAACTTCGTGTTTCAGAGAATAGATTTTTCAAAGTTTTCTTTTATTATTCCCATGTCCAAACTTGTGACCCCCGCGGTGGGGCCAGTTTTGACCCCCATGGGCATTATATGAACAATCTTTGTAGAAGTCCACTAGGAGATACTACATACCAATTATCACAGCTCTATGCCTTCTAGTTTCAGAGAAGATTTTCAAAGATATTGCTTTTTTTTTTTTCTTTGGTTGCCATGGCAACCAGAGTAATGGGTGGAATAACTTTGGTAGAGATTCAAATAAGGGACATCCCTGCCAAGTTTCATCACGACTGGCCTAGTGGTTTAGGAGGAGAAGATGTTAAGAAATTGTGGACGATGTACGACAGACATAGGGCTATCACAAAAGCTCACCTTGAGCACTTTGTGCTCAGGTAAGCTAAAAATGTGTTGCTTTTTCTAATATTGGGTATTGTTTTCTTTATGATTTAAGACACAGAATCAAGTATTTGCATTTACTATCATAGTGCACGACAGTTTTGTTGTAAGCCTTGAAATAGAGGTTCTTTTCCCTCTTCAGTCAATGAAACTAAAACCTAATTCAAAAGTACCATGTTTTACTTTCACTTTAACAGTTCAGTTTTCATGACCTGAAATACATGAATAAACAGAATGGTCTTTTCAAAGGGCAATATACCTACTTTTAAAGTTTCTGAAAATACGAATAATCGTAACGTTGTTAGATTTAATACTTGAAGTGTTTTGATCCATGATTGCAGACGAGCGCTTACTTTCTGTTTCCTCTGACTCGCGACACTCGTCAACCTCATTCCGACTACAGTCATGACGTGGCTTCATAAAGATATATTCTTTTAACCTTTTAGACCCCTATGGATTTAAATTTTCAGTAATATTTACTGTTGTAGCTCATTTTCACGTCAATTCACTTCAGCTCGTCTCCCGGAAAATACAAAGCACAGCTGCATTGTATTTTAGGATAGGTACCGAGTTCTCCGAAATCAATACGCTGGATCCCGGTTTGTTTAAATGTTAGAATAGGTACTCCGGGACCAGTGAACCTACAAAAAGACCGTATGTATTTGGGAAATTCACCTTCTTCCGTCTATATATCTATTGTAGAAAATATTGAATCTTTACCCCTAAAAATGGAGGACGCAGACCACAGATTTATATGGTCCTGAATTCTTGTTTTATACCCGAAACGTTTCGTACTTTTCCCGGGTTTTTCCCGACTTTTCATAGATATAACGAAATTCAAGACTTTTTCAAGACCGGGAACGGGTTTTACGAAATTCCTGACTTTTTCCCGTTTTCCCGACAGCGTGGGAACCCTGTGTTATTGAATCTAAATAACAAAGTAGCGTATACGAAATACCCAATATTACCTTCCACTGTTTAAGCCAAACTTTGCAAGTCAGAAATGATATGCATCATGTTTCTTTTCTCCTTTTTTCTTCTAAATCAAGTCATATCTATACCTCAGCCAATACCGAGTTTTATGCTCAAATCATTCAAATAAATTTCACAAACAGCATTCACAGAAACAGTCAGAATTGAGGCAAAGTGACATCACTTTACACCAAGACAAGACCCTAGCTCACAAAGTCACACTTTTGTGTTGTTTTCACTCTTTTACTCTGCTTTTACTCTGAACAAAAGTAAATTGTAGTTCTCCAGTAAAAAGTTTAACCGTTTACCCCATTAGGCATTTCTAAGGTATCTCTAACTGACCCTAAATAACAGCAAGGATGAAGTTGTTTCTTATCTGTTTTTACACCTTTTGATAGCATAGGAAACATTGTGACAAAAGGTGAAATTGCTCGTCACGAGCAATTTCACCTTTTGCCACAATGTTTTCCAAAGGCTCCTACAAGCATTTGGTTTAGCCAATCAGAAGTCCAGTTACTTTCATGGTCAGGAAATCTTGAACAGTAAGACCAAGACTATTCTAAAGAAAGGTTGGTGAATACGGAGCCTGCTGGTCTGTGACATAGCTTTTTTTGCTTTTGGTCAATTTTCTGCATGACCAAGAAACATTCTACCACAAAATTAACTTGGTTGTAAGACAAAATGGGTTCATGGATGAATAATTAGTGTGATGACTGGCTTGGTATAGTGTATCACTGTGAAGTACAAAACCTCAGTTTTTCCAGAGCATGACTGAGTCTGAGATACAGTCTGGCTTGCAACATGCCAAAAAGGGCATTTGGACATGGTTTAAAGTGTATCTCTGGTCAACCTGCGCAGTCTCCGCAGGCTAATTCGAGATTGCACTATACTACGACATTAGATTTTGTGCTACAGTAGTCCTGTGCAAAACAGAAAATTACATTAAAAATGGAAAGTGCCATTTCAGATTAGCCTGTAGGGGGCTGTGCAGGCTGATTCGAGATGACATTTTATGCAAATGTCCGAATGCCCATTTCTATGTGTGTCAGGCAATAAAGTCTGTATTCTGTGTTACCTCCACTTGTGTACACCTCTAACTGTCTGTTTATACTGGATTTCTCCACCAAAGAATGTAGAACATTAAGTACACTATGCACATTCCAAATCTGTAGAATTAAAAAGAAATAAGTTTGAAACTGGACTATATTTTTCTTGTGTTTAACCCTTTACCATGCAACAGATTTTAGACTTACCCAAATTGAAACCACTTGCAGATGACAAAATAAATGTAACTCAAAAATTGAAACTTGTTTCCAGCGGGGTAGAAAACATGGTGGGAAAAGGAGAAAATGCTGGTTACAAGCATTTTCTCCTTTTCCCACCATGTTTTCTAAAGGCTCTTATCTCTGGGTCGTAAAAACCAGGGATTGTTTGGTAAAGGGATAACTCTCTACCAAATGACAAAATTTTAGTCTGGTCCAAATTCAAAGAATTTACATACAACAAATCAAAGGTTGCACAAATTGGGAACTCTTCTTTGAAAGGTTAGAAAACATTGTGGGAAATGCAGAAAAAGCTGGTTACCAGCATTTTTTCTCCTTTTCCCACAATGTTTTCAAAAGCCTTCTTCCATAGGGTCGTCAAATCTCAGGATAGTGTGGTAAAGAAATGAGATACTTTTCACCCTAATTTCAGATTTCAATCAAGCAATAATGACTTATATACATATCAATGCACATTTTGTGTTTTGAGAAATATCCAACACACAACACTCTTTCTAAGCCTAGTGAAGCCAAAGTCGCAAGGTCTAAAAAACAACAGACAAATGAATGTCAGTTATGTCTGCCAACTTCATCATTTATTGTCCTTTCTCTTTACCACACAATCCTGAGTTCTAAACACACTTAGAAAAAAGCCTATTTAACCCTTTACCAGATGACAAAATCTTAGCCCTGTCCAAACTGAAAGCATTTGCAGACGACAATTTCAATGTGGCTCAAATGGTGCAATTTTTTATTGATAGGGTAGAAAACATTGTGGGAAAAGGAGAAAATGCTGGTTACCAGCATTTTCTCCTTTTCCCACAATGTTTTCTAAAGGCTTCTTTAACAGGGTCGTCAAAAGTAGGAATTGTGTGGTAATGGGTTAAAACATTTTGGGAAAAGGAAAAAAAAAAAAAATGCTGGAAACAAGCAAATTGATGACTTTATAAATAGAGTAATTTTCTGTGAAAAACTTAAGTCCAGTATGGGGCACACATGTGTCAAAAATATTTTGATGTTTATCAGCCCTAGTTGTGGAGGGTACTCCTTTTGATAGTTAAAACGAAGTTTGAGTTTGAAGTAAATATCTTCAGTTACAACAGAAAGATAATGAAATCTCTAAGTTTTTACATAACATCAAAGATGTATACCAGGACAGGGTTACGACAGTACCTCCACATTTTGTTAAAAAACAGCAAAGCTAAAAATATTCCTACCTTTGGATTGTTTCTCAGAATGTCTATTTCCTCTGGAAGTTTCTTGCTTGTTTTACATCTGTAGATACTAAAGGACTGAAACTGAAATATAAGACAGGCATAAACCCTTTAACACTTATCTACATTGACATCATATACAGACAGCAACCCAAATATTTTTCATATGATGGTATATGTCCGCAAAGGTAGACAAGAGGGCCATGATGGCCCTGGATCGATCACAATACCTCACCTTAGCACTTTGTGCTCAGGTGAGCTAAAACACTGTAAGCAAAGGAGGAAATGCTGGTTACCAACATTTTTGTCCTTTTCCCATTTCCTCACTATGCTTTTAAAACACTTCTCTCTCAGGGTCATTAAAACTCAAAATTATATGGTAAAGGGTTAAAATAACCCTTTTCTTGTTTGCAGGAAAAGGAGAGAAGGGTAGCATCTAGCATTTTTGCCTTCTACACCAAAATATCCTTCTCCACCAAAATATCTATCATCATTTCAATCCATTATCACACAATTTGTGTTTTAACCACCCTAACAAAGACAATATAATAACTTGGTGTGTGATGAAAGCTATCACCAACCCAATCAAGTCAATCTATTGATTAAACCTTTACAACACAATCTTGCCATAAACTAATTTTAATCCTAAACCACACAATCCCAATTTTTAACGACCCTGAGGGAGAGGGCTTTTGAAATCATTGTAGTAAAAGGAGTAGTATGCTGGTAGCCATAATTTTCCAACAATGTTTTCTCTTTTCACACAGACAAATCCAGTAATTTAATACTTTACTAAATGAAAACACTCTAGACTTACCAATAGCCAACAATTTTTGCAGATGATAAATAAAATATTTCTCAATCTTCAAAGTGTTAAAACATGGGCTGTCTGGTTCAGAGTTTAGTTGCAAAGACCGTAAAGTACATTGCTAGAGGTCATGGAGCCCTACACATCACAACTGTATCACCCAATAGCCCGCAAAGAAGATAAAAGGAAAATACCTGATAAATAAATTCATCAATAATGTCCCATAACCATTGATTTGGTAGCTGCAGACTGACAGGCTCATCAGCATCTGTAAATAGGAAGGTTTTCTAAATCATGATGAATGACACTGCTAATAAGTAATAAAACTACTAGCCAAACACTGGCTAGTAAGTAATAAAACTACTAGCCAAACATTACATTACTTGGCCAATTATGATATGTTTCAAACTTGAAGACATTTTTTCTATAAAACCCTATGGGAAATTTACGACCCCCAGTCATAGCCATTTTTGACCACAAAGCTATAATTACTTGAATCCTGGTGGAGGTCCACAAGATGAAGTCCCATACCTGATAATACAGGTCTAGAATGTGTGGTTATAAACAAGAAGAAGATTTTCAAACTTTCCTCCATAAAAGGCAGTGTAAAACTGCATTGCAGCAGGGTGATGAAAATCGCACATGCACCACTCCATATACTGTGTATAAATTTGAGTTCAGTACCTCAAAAAAGGTAAGAGTATTTTGCATTTTAAATTTGCGTCTACAGACAGACAGACAGCCAAAGTGACTCCATTATACCCCCACTCCATTTTGTTGTTGGTGTATAAAAAGACTGCTGTAACCTGTAGTTCAACTTAAACCCTTTAGGTACCAATGCAATGGATTTGACTATTTTAGACATCAGTAACAACAGTCCCATTGCATCTTGAGATTTGGTTGCAGTTTACCAAGACCTTGCTGATCTAAGATCAGCTACATATTTTGTGCAGTCTGATCTTGATCTGCATTTCACAAAAGTTACAGAGGCAGTGAAATAGTTGCCTCTTTACCAAACAACAACATTTTGGACTAGTCCAAAGTTGATGTATTTGTAGGCAACTACTTCAACATGGCTGGATTGATTGAATTAACTTTAATAAGGCATAAAGCATAGTGGGAAAATGCAGCAAATGCTGGTTACCACTATCTTTTCAAAAACTTTCTTGTTAGAGTTGTTAAATTTTGGGATTCTATTAACCCTTTACCAAACGACAAAATTTTAGAATGGTCCAAATTGAAAGTATTTGCAGACGACAATATAAACATAACTCAAAAAATGAAATTCGTTTCAAGCAGGTTTGAAAAGTTTGTGGGAAAAGAAGAAAATGCTGGTAATCAGCATTTTCTCCTTTTCCCGCAATGTTTTCAAAAGGCTTCTATCTCGGGGTCGTAAAAACCAGGGATTGTTTAGTAAGGGGCTAAAAGGAGTTAACAACCAAGCAAAGCAAATTTCTATCATAACCCTGTGAATTTAACCCATTACCAGACAATCCCTACTTTTGACGCCCCTGAGAAAGATGCCTTTTGAAAACACTGTGGGAAAAAGAGAAAATGCTGGTAACCAGTATTTTCTCCTTTTCCCAGTGTTTTCTACCCTTCTCAGAACAAATTTCTATTTTTCAGTCACCTTTATTTTGTCGTCTGCAAATGCTTTCAATTTGGGCCAGTCCAAAATTTTCTCATGTAGTAATGCATTAAACATAGAAGATTGTCAAAACATACTCACTGAGGATATAGTTGAACAGATTACAGTAGTTGTAATAAGACTCAAACATCTGTTCAAGACTTGGACCCGACTGAAATAACAAGACAAGAAATTGTGAAACAGAATTGATATTTCTATAAACGCCATTTAAGAGTCAGATTCATATTTTCAAACCATGTTAAGAGCACCTGTAACGTTTGAAAAGAATTGGCATAAAAACTGTGGGAGGAGTTGGCAGCACAAGGCACATACTTACTTGGAACCATGACACCATGGACTAATTGAATTACAGAAAACCTAATACATCTAGCATGTTCTCTGTTTTTCTTTGGAATGACCGAGTACAAAAACATTGTGGCAGAAATATAAATTCCTTTTAAGCAATTTTCATTAAGCCATAATTATTTTGGGTATTTTAAGATATTTCACCATAATTCATGTTGATCCTTCAGGTTTTACATGAATCTGTTCAAAGTTGGCCACTGCAAATTTCTTTTAGAAGGAAAGCGTAATAGGAAAAAGAAGTCTGTTTTACCAACCTGAACTCTGGCATAGATATGTCTGTAATACAGCTCTTTGTATAAGTTCAAGAAAACTGGATCTGTGTAGAAAAAGAAAATTATTTCATAGCTTAACTCTTCTTTAATTTTTAATTTTTTGGCTGGTCCAAATTGGAAGCATTTGCAGACGACAGAATAAATGTGACTGAAAAATTGAAATTTGTTTTGGGAAGTGTAGAAAGCATTGTGGGAAAAAGAGAAAATGCGAAACTTTCTCCTTTTCTTACAATGTTTTCAAAAGGTTTCTTTTTCAAGGTTGTTAAAAAGTTGGGGATCATGTACCTGGAAAGAAAGCTTTTGAAAACATTGTGGGAAAAGGAGAAAATGCTGGCATTTTCTCCTTTTCCCACAATGTTTGTCTCTACTTTCACAGATCCTCACGAGTGTCTGCGAGTTGTGATGAGTTATTAACGGATGCAAACAAGTTATGTACGGATACTTGTGATTGACTACGAGTTGGCAATCTGTAAGGACTCGTACGAAAAATCCGTAAGTGTGAAGCTAATATTAATGGTAATAAAATCAAAGGGTTGGTAAATCCTTTTTCAAAGATTGTTGTTGTTTTAGGGTCCTGGGAAGGAAGGATTTTGAAAAAAAATATATAAATAAAATAATGTTCAAAGTGGTATTAAACACCATACAATCAATCAGTATCATCATTCAGATAGGTAACGAGATCAACAATAACATAAATTACATTTCAACTCACCATTCTGAACAATTGGTGCTACCACATCTGCATCTGGCCAAGGGTTATTCTTGAAAAATCTTTCTGTCAGTTTACTAAATCTGTAATGAGAGAGTCCATTGATCCTTTACCAAACAATCCCTGGTTTTTTACGACCCTTAGATAGAAGACTTTTGAAAAACACTGCGGGAAAAGGAGAAAATGCTGGTAACCAGCATTTTCTCCTTTTCCCACAATGTTTTCTACCCTGCTGGAAACAAATTTCGATTTTTGAGTTACTTATATTTTATCATCTGCAAGTGCTTTGAGTTTGGACCAGTCTAAAATTTTGTCATTTGGTAAAGGGTTAACTCATCACCAAACAACAGTATTTTAGGCTTGTCCAAATCGAAAGCATTTACAGACGACAAAATAAAGTGACTGAAAATTTGAAATTTGTTTTGTGAAGGGTAGAAAACATTGTGGGAAAAGGATAAAATGCTGGTTACCAGGATTTTCTGCTTTTCCCACAATGTTTTCCAAAGGCTTCCGCACTATCCTCAGTTTGAATAACTTTGAGGCAGAAGTCTTTTGACAACATTGTGGGAAAAGAGGAAAATGCTAGTGCAGCATTTTCTGCTTTTTCTATAACATTTCTGAAAGTTGTTTTCTCATAAGCTGTGATAAAGAGTTAACAAATAACTGAGTGAGTGAGTGAGTGAGTGAGTGAGTGAGTGAGTGAGTGAGTGAGTGAGTGAGTGAGTGAGTGAGTGACTGACTGACTGAGTGACTGACTGACTGAGTGACTGACTGACTGAAAAAGGAGAAAAAAACCTACTTATCTGCACTTTCTCCTTGTCCTATTCTTACCACCCTTTCAAAGACAAATCCTATCATTAAAGTCATTTCTAGTCTATTCTGTGCTGAATGCTTTCAATTTAGACACAGAGCTAAAGATAAGAGGGAGTGGGGTATTCTACAATCATTATTTTTCTTTTCAAAGCCCTACATTTGGGTTACTCATTAGAATCGTCTCAATGAGACGATTCTAATGAGTACCCACAATGCAGGGTTTAGAGAAGAATAACAAATATTTTCAATTTTGAAATCAAAATTACTCCCTCTATCTGGGGCTATGGACAGGGGTATAACTTTATTAGTTATATGGTCAGGTGGCAGGGGACTTGGAAACTTGTTCACGGCTGTGTCAAATCATGTCGCCCTGAGCCTTCTCACCTTCGGCTCCAGGCGACATGATTCGACACAGCCACGAACAAGTTTTCAAGTCTCCTGCCACCAACGAATTTATTATACTGCAAAGTTTTACCCTTTCAAAGCATGTTAAGCAAAATTTTCCTTTATTATAATCTCATGAATCGAGTATGCTGACGAAATTCCCTTCTGAGTGCCATCATTCAATGAAAACTGACTTCACTGGAAACTGATGTCACTCAAACGTGCAGTTTGGTGCATAGATGTACAGTTTGGTGATCGATTGATGCCGCTATTTTGGATGCTGTGTTGCACATGTAGTGATGTTTACGGGGCACTCAAAAGGGAAACTGGCTTTACGTGGTTTTTGCCAGGGAACATGATATATAATTATGTTCCCAGCATGTTAACCAATCAGATCAGGAGAAATTTCTTTGCAGTATAATAATGTCATTTCCTCAGTAGATAAGTATTAAAATGTCCCTACCCATTTTCATACGCATCCTGTATCCCGTATACATTCTGCTCCTTGACACACTTTCTGAAGTACTGCAGGAAGTTTTTAATCACGTCAGGCACGATGAAGGTAGACTGGGTTTGATGATATTGCCTCTCAAACTCCATGTCCTGCCTAGGATCACCTACAACCAGTCCAAAATTAGTTATTGAAATCAACCTTCTCTGGAACTTAAATTTTAATACTTAACCCTTTACCACACAATCCTGACTTTTAACGCCCCTGTGAAAGACGCTTTTGAAAACATCAAAATTTTAGTCTAAAATTTTTTTGTTTTGTAAAGAGTTAAGGACAAGCAAAAATATATCATATCTAGCCTGAAAACCCTGTCCAGAGACAAAAAAAAAAGTCATTTGAACCAAACCAGCATTCTGAATCGCATCTTTGCAAGCTAAGGTTACGATCAATAAGTGGATTTTACATTGGTGGATCAAGCCCAATTTCGATATTCCTGCGATACACCCTCTACTGTATGCTGGTCATTATCCCCCTTGACATCATATTTCTTATAGCCAATGAAATATTGTTTTACAAACTGCTTACGAATACAATAATTCAACATGAACAATAACCACAAACATACTTCGACATTCCATGATCAGGTGCTGGAATATAGCCTAAAACCTCTGATAATTGATTGGGCACACTGAAACTTTCTGTAAATATTGTTTGTCTATGCTTTTTTTTTTTTAATAAATCATTACAGATCCTGCACACATCCATGGAGGTATCCGTGCTTACCTCATGTTTTTATCCGAAAGGTCGTGACCTTGATTTATTTTTATCAAAGATGAAATGCTACAAGCTATTTGATACATTGCAGTTAAAGCTAGCTGCAACGAATGAAAATGCGTATCGGGGGAATGTGGAAATCAAGCTCAATCCGCCAAGGGTAGAGTAGTGTAGTGGATCGTCACCCTTGGGTTGCGACGATGTCTAAATCGTTATTATGAGAAAGATTGTGGGAAAAGGAACATTATTTGTGACAATCCATTGCAGGGCATTCTGTGCACCTACACAGTAAGTTTTCTGGCTTTCTTAAATTCAAAAGACAAAATCTGATAAAATACAGTCCTGTACCTGTATGCTTCTCATAGCCAGTGGGTGGTGGTGGTACGTAGGCATAGGGGCTGGCAAACTACAAAAAGGAAAAATAACACTATCAATACTGACACAATACAAACCATACTTATCTATGGTTTTCAGAGACAGTTACCCTTATTCTTGTTTATTTTGCTTTAGTTGAGCCTTGTCCTTTAACCCTTTACCAAATGACAAAAATTTATACTTGTCCAAATTGAAAGCAAATGTGGCTCAAAAAATTTAAATTTGTTTTGGGAAGGGTAGAAAACATTGTGGGAAAAGGAGAAAATGCTGGTTACCAGCATTTTCTCCTTTTCCTATAATGCTTCCAAAAGGCTTCTTTCTCAGGGTCGTTAAAAGTCGGGATTGTGTGGTAAAGAGTTCACCTTTTACCACGTAATTCTGACTTTTAACAACCCTGAGGAACAAGGCTTTTGAAAACATCGTGAGAAAAGGAGAAACTGTTGATATTGGTAACCAGCATTTTCTAGTATCCCCACTGGTCTCCTAATATCTTATATAAAATTACATTTTTCTCCTTTTCCCATGACGTTTTGAAAAGGTTTTTTGAAAAGAAGTAGAAGTCTATAAAATTTGGCACTAACTGGTAAAGGATTAATGTCTAAACTATGGGATATGTCCATGAAACTGTGAAAAATATTGTGACAAAAGAAGAGTATGCTGGTTACAGGCATTTTCTCCTTTCTCAACATAAAAGTCACTGTTCTCACAAGCCTGCTTCTTCAGATTCTTTCGTAAATGGGTAAAAAACAAATTGTTATACACAAGTAAGTTTATTAACCATGTGGGAAAAAAAAGTGATGGAAAATTAATTCTGAAAAATCTGAAAAAGAAGCCATAAATTTGCTTGCCCTCTGCAAATACTCATTTTTTGTTTTTTTTTCAATGTTTTCAAAATCTGCTGTATTACTGAAGCAAATTCATTCATTTTTGAAAATGGTTATGGCAGTATCATTGTAGTTTGTAGGTACATGTATGCAAATTCAGAACATCCATAAAAGAAAATGAAACAAACTTCAGCAAATTTTAACAAACTGAGACAAAACAAAATTTCATTCAAAACAAAACAGTACCAACAAAAGGCCTACAAAACTGAATAGTTCATTAAATTCATGGGAAAGATTACATTGTACCCCATCACCTCATAATGAAATAAAAAAAGAAGACAACTTTGATTGATTGACTGATTGAGCGAGCATGTGTTGCTTAAGAGTGCATCAACAGCTTCAGTTATTCAGCGCAGAGTCATGTCTACATTAAAAGATTGTAAAGATGAATTGAATTTATAAAGACTTAAACAAATAAAAAATTCATGCTAATCAGATTGATTTTAGAAAAAAATGTACTCAAACAAATGAGAAGACAACTCTCAAAGCAATTTATCCCATATTTTGACACTATTCTGAAAGAGACAAAAATAACTAGAAAAACTGTGGGAAAAACAAACAAAAAAAAGTTGTTAACACCATTTACTCCTTCTTCCACAATGTTTACTGTCCTATTAAGGTAAAATTTCAGCACATTAATCTTTTATAAATGTTCTCAATTTAGATACTAAGTTCTACAATTTGAGTTCTACAATTTGGCAGAGTGGTAGAGTACATGTAACAGCCATATTATACCAAAGTTGTCCTAGCCTGTTTGGAATGGGATTACCACTGCAACTTAAGTGAAACAATTACTTTATTTTTATTATTTTCAATTACGTTTTCTCGATTTCTTGTATCTCTGAAATAATTTCAAATATTTAAACAATAAGACATCTTGCAAGGAATCTATTTGATATTTAGAATCCAATATTTATTCAAAACAGGAGGTGAGAACACAACTAACATAAAAATTTTCTAGATTATGCACAATCGTCATATTGCTATATAATAGCAACAATGCATGCACATTTTTAGACGGGAAAAAAATTACTGAAACAGAAAAAGCGATAGGAATGGTAATTGTAATAACTAAGGACAGACGTATGCAATTTTTGTGGTATTTGTCGAAGACAATACCACTATGAGTTCCAGATTGAATTTTGATAACCATGTATCTTATTTTTGCAAAGCCGAAGGAAATAAATCCAGTTAAACTCAATTTTTCTCAGGCAAATGTGTTTTACGGTGGCACTCACATTATGTAATTTGAAATGGCATATTAAAAAACATTGGGCGAAGCCATCGATTGTTGAGGTACTTATTTTTTATTGAAAATAGCTTCCCTCACTCATAGCTTTCATTGGCGCAATGATACAAATTTGCCAACTGACCCTGGGCTTTTTTGTTCCAAAACCAATTTGTTCCATGGCTTGTCCGTCCTACTCCATTTGATTGCTCATGAATATTTATAGATCAAGGTAATTGATTGTAATGTTGGAAATTAAATGTAAAAGGCTAGAGATATTTCAAAATTATAGTTTTCAGGAACAAACTTAATTTTGTTCGATATATCAACAGGATTTTTCTCTCTATTCGTCATGCATCCTACTGTCAAGGGGCGTTACTCCTGCTTCCTCCTAAGGTAGTAAAGAGTTAATACCCATATGCTAGAGCATGTCTCACAAGATTTACTTAATTAAATGTACCGGAAATTTCCAGTGAAAAATAACTTGTTAAAAGGGTTTAACTCATTACCAAATGACAATATTTTAGGCTTGTCCAAATTGAAAGCATTGCAGTCAAAAAAATAAAAGTGACTAAAATTTTAAAATTTGTTTAGTAAAGGGTAGAAAACATTATGGGAAAAAGAGAAAATGCTGGTCATCAGTATTTTCTTCTTTTCCTGCAATGTTTTCAACAGGCTTCTTTTTCAAGGTCGTCAAAAGTAGGGATTGTGTGGTAATGGGTTAAACAGGGCCTGAGTTCCACCCTAAAAATGTAGCAGAAAAATCCCAGCAAGTAAATTAAGAACCACTCCTGGACAGAACATAACAAAGAAATGTTGGATTTTCAAAATCATACACTTTCTCCATTTTTATCTGCTTCCATGTCCAAATGTTGTGCAACAGTTCCTGTTGGAATAACCTACCATTAGACAAATCACAATATAATGTAATCTATAGAAAAGTGGATATAGTGTGTCAGTCAGAAAGGTTTAAAGTATTTTGAGTTAGATATAATTATAAGTAGAAAATGATAATACATATATCTTATTAACAAAAAAAAAAACATTCATAAGTATTCAGTTCTTTTACTACACCGTCCCAATTTGCAGAGAGAAAGAAGTCTGATGGTAACCAGCATTTTTTCCTTTACCCACAATGTTTAAAACATTGGGGTTTTAAGGAGAAAATGCTGGTTACAGTTTACTACCCTTTTAATGACATTTTAATGTCCTGTGGGTATGCTTTCAATGTGGACAAGGTTAACATTTTGTTGTGTAGTAAAGGGTTAAATAATGAGTGATAAATAGCCCATTTTCAGCTCTTGCTTTGAACTGTTGGTTTATACACAAGATGTACCATATATGGCGTGCAACACGCGAATAGGGGCATTCGGACATTTGCGTAAAGTGTCGTCTCGGATCAGCCTGCGCGGACTAATCCGAGACGACGCTTTCCGTTTTTGAGTAATTTTCTGTTTTGGGCAAGTCTACTGTAGCACATAATCTAATGTAGTCGTAAAGTGCCGTCTCGGATTAGCCTGCGCGGACTGCGCAGGCTGATCCGAGACGACACTTTACGCAAATGTCCGAATGCCCCTTTTCGTGTGTTGCAAGCCATATATGAAAACAAATTTCATCTTTCCTTGCATTCACATCGGAATGGTTATTGGCAAAATGACTAAAATAAGAACTTGTTTTTCTACCACAACAAAAACAGACTGATGTCTCCCGCTTTTCGGTATTGGAAGAATAGACATGTGACTAAGGCAAGTTCTGACTGAAATATTGGTCAATTTTTTCAAACAGTTTTCATGTTATAGAGCAGATACGAAAGTGTATGTAAAATGAGTAAGGGAAATAATCAAAGGGAAATAACTTAAAAAAAAATATAAAGGCAAGAGTTATAACTCTTGTGCATGACATTTTGTCTGATGGAGCTTACAAATGTATGAAGTTTTTATTAAAATATCTGAAAAGGTTTTCCAGTTATAGAGTTTGTGACGTGAAAAAAAAAATCAAAGGGAAAATCTAAAAAAATATGCAAGCCAGAGTTATAGTTCTTGTACATGACACTTCATCTAATGGGCAGGTGCTTTACAGATGTATGAAGTTTTATGATTATATTTAAAAGTTTTTCCAGTTACAGAGCATACAAGGTTTGTGACTGGAAATAATCAGAGGGAAATAACCCAAAGAATATGAAAGCCAAAGTTAAGATTCTTGTGCATGACACTTCTTCTGGTAGATTTCTACAAATGTGAGAAGTTTTATAAAAATATCTGAAATGGTTTTCAAGTCGAATAAGGGACACAATTTGTGACTGAAAATAAGAGAAAAATAATTAAAAAAAATATGGGAGCCAGATTTATGGTTCTTGTGCATGATACTTCCTCTTCTAGAACTTTACGAATGTGTTAAGTTTTATAAAAATATATTATTTTTGTGTGCCTATTTTTAGAAATGTTATGGATAAAGATAGGTTATAATTTAAGCTGGGAGGAACTATTTCCCTGTCACAATGAATATTTTCCTCCTGCCGAAAATCTGGAACTACTTTTTTTATTTCGATGCAATGAATACTTTTAAAAGGGGTATTCAATGACAAAATAATCTGAGAAAATATATAATTTATTTCATCAGCCTGTAGTTAATATGGGGAAATATTTCCATCAAAAGGACAATGTCTGCAAAAATAACTCCCGCCTTAAGGCACTTGTTATTTTCGCATGCCTTTCCTTTCTTCGGCAAATATTTCCCCATATTCACCACAAGCTGATGAAATAAACTCTCTGGAAAAGTTTTGAACTTTTAAAGGGGGACATGATTTGTGAAGGAAAATAATAAAAGGGAAATCACTCAGAAAATATGCAAGCCAGAGTTATGGTTCTTGTGCATGACACTTCTCCTGATGCATGACACTTCTTCTGATGGAGCTTTACAACATGTGTGAATTTTATGAAAAAAATGTCTGAATAGGTTTTAAAAGTAAAGTGCTGACACGATTTGTGACAGAAAATAATCAAAGGGAAATAACTCGAGATGAAAAACATGCAAGCCTGAGATATGGTTCTTGTGCATGGCACTTTGTATGATGCTGCTTTACAAATGTGTGGAGTTTCATGATATCTCAAAAGGTTTTCGGGTTATAGAGAGGACATGATTTGTGATGTGCAGACAGAGAAATTTGAGAACTCCAAAACAAAGTAGTTCTTTGGTTTGCCAAATACCATGCTGCAAATACCAGTGCTCATTAGAACTGTTACCAAAAAAACACTGAATGGGTCCCCCCATTGCATCGCTTTTGAGTCAGAACTACAAGTTGTATTTCAGTAAATTTCTAACTACATGTATATGGTTTATCTGTATTTCTGGTAAAAATGGCTACTATGACGAGTGTCACAATTTTTAAAACATCAATGTAAAATAAGAGTATTAAACATGAAGAATAATTTATGGTTTCACACTGGTTTGATACAATCATGTAAATGCATAAAAACATGTGAAAATATTGTGGCAAACTTGCACTAAGCAACTGCTCCTTTTTCCACATTTTTTTCCAAACTATGGTTGTTCCTGTCCTTCAGATGTTTGTTCCTTTTTGAACTTGTCATGGTTTTCTGTAGGTTTTAAAATAGCCTCTAGAGAGGTAGATTACAACAAGATATACTAACATGTGTAACCCATTACCACACAATCCCTACTTTTGATGACCCGGAGTAAGAAACCTTTAAAAAACATTGTGAGAAAAGGAGAAAATGCTGGTAACCAGCATTTTCTCCTTTTTCCACAATGTTTTCTTCCCTTCCCAAAAGAAATTTCAAATTTTCATTGACTTTTATTTTATAGTCTGCAAATGTTTCAATTTGGACCAGCCTAAAATTTTGCCGTTTGGTAAAGAGTTAAAGGGTATAAAGTGTGTATTTTTTTCTGTTTAGCTTACATACATGTCTATAGTGTTGAAAAAGCAACATCCTAAAATGTATTCTGCACACACAGACAATGTCTATTCTAGAAAATGATAATCATGGGAGATTTTTTTCCCTCTATCAAACAAAACAAAAAAAGTTGGGGGGTTTTAAAACAAAGAAAGGCAAGACACTTTTGGGACAGAAAACATATAGCTCATTGTAACATCCCAAAAAGTATACAATAATCTTAACCCTTTAGCATTTTTAGACAGGTCAAAAATGAAAGCATTCGCAGACAACAAAATTAAAGTGACTCAAATATTGAAATTAGTTTTTAGAGGACTGGGTAGAAAACATTGTGGGAAAAGGACAAAATCCTGGTTACCAGAATTTTCTCCTTTTCCTAAAATATTCCAGAAGCCTTTTTTCTCAGACTCTTGAAAGCCTGGAATTGTTTAGTAAATGGTTAACTCTTTACCACACAATCCCGATTTTTAACGACCCCTGAGGAAGAAGCCTTTTGAAAACATTAAGGGAAAAGGAGAAAATGCTGGTAACCAGCATTTTCTCCTTTTCCTTTAATGTTTTCTTACCTATCAAAGACAATTACCATTATCTGAGACACATTTGAATTGTCATCTGCAAATGCTTGCAATTTGGATAAGTTTACATTTTTATCATGTGGTTAAGAGTTAACTGACCTGTTAAACATGTAATTATAACAATTTCATGAGTATTCTTCTCAACAAATTATACTCATTATTCAACAAGAGCGGCAAATTGTCGCAAGATACGCCCGTCTTACCCCAAGTTGTAAAGCTGGGGCATGCACCAGACAAAATTCAAGTATGAAAAACAACAAAGGGCAATAACTCAAAAATTAAGCAAGCAAGAGTTGTGATTTCGGTGCACTGCACTCCCCCTTGATGAGATCTATCCACCAATGAAATTTCATAACCCTAGCTAGTATAGTTTTAGAGATATGCTTCGGACAAAAATCAAGTATGAAAAACGACAAAGGGCAATAACTCAAAAATTAAGCAAGCAAGAGTTATGATTCCTGTGCACTGCACTCCGCCTCGGTGAGATCTATCCACCCATGAAATTTCATAACCCTAGCTAGTATAGTTTTGGAGATATTCACCGGACAAAATTCAAGTATAAAAAATGACAAAGGGCAATAACTGAAAAATTAAGAAAGCAAGAGTTATGATTCTTGTGCACTGCACTCCCCCTCAGTGAGATCTATCCACCCATGAAATTTCATAACCCTAGCTAGTATAGTTTTGGAGATATGCTCCGGACAAAATTCAAGTATGAAAAACAACAAAGGGCAATAACTCAAAAATTAAGCGAGCAAGAGTTGTGATTTGTGTGCACTGCACCCCCCATTCATGAGATCTATCCACCCATGAAATTTCATAACCCTAGGTAGTATAGTATTGGTGATATGCTTCGGACAAAAATCAAGTATGAAAAACGACAAAGGGCAATAAGTCAAAAAATAAGCGAGCAAGAGTTATGATTCTTGTGCACTGCACTCCCCCTCAGTGAGATCTATCCACCCATGAAATTTCATAACCCTAGCTAGTATAGTTTTGGAGATATGCTCCGGACAAAATTCAAGTATGAAAAACAACAAAGGGCAATAACTCAAAAATTAAGCAAGCAAGAGTTATGATTCTTGTGCACTGCACTCCCCCTGAATGAGATCTATCCACCCATGAAATTTCATAACCCTAGCTAGTATAGTTTTGGAGATATGCTTCGGACAAAATTCAAGTATGAAAAACAACAAAGGGCAATAACTCAAAAATTAAGCAAGCAAGAGTTGTGATTCTTGTGCACTGCACTCCCCCTCGATGAGATCTATCCATCCATGAAATTTCATAACCCTAGCTAGTATAGTTTTGGAGATATGCTCCGGACAAAATTCAAGTATGAAAAACAACAAAGGGCAATAACTCAAAAATTAAGCGAGCAAGAGTTATGATTCCTGTGCACTGCACTCCGCCTCGATGAGATCTATCCACCCATGAAATTTCATAACCCTAGCTTGTATAGTTTTGGAGATATGCTCCGGACAAAGAACTGGACGCCGCCCGCCCGCCCGGACGCCCGCCCGCCCGGACGCCCGCCCGCCACGGGTGATCCCATAATACGTCCCGTCTTCGACGGGCGTATAAAAATTGATATATGAGCCAGACTGTTATACAGTTCATTCTGATGAAATTCATTGAAGTAGTCAAAGTCCATTTTCAAATTTTGGTTGTTGTAGTGAGTCACTTAGATCCACTCCCTGTAGAGGAAGGTTACTTTAATGTAGTAGACCCTTAATACCTCTAGTGTTGCATTGTATAAAGTTTTCTTGATAGTTGATGAATACGGATTTATACTGGTATAATGTTTTTGCACATTTTTCACCGACCAGAAATCTTTTCATGCCTATCTTGAAATTATTTGTTAATACTTTCGTTAGTTTTCAGAAAAGGGAGGTAATTACTATCTCTCTTTGTAATGTAAATATAGTGGTTTTAGATTTATAAATGATAATTCTAGAAAAGACAAGAGGGACAAGTGGTTTACTTAAAGCAGTACAATAACACTCTTTTTCAATCATAGCAAATTTTGTAGGATAATATATTTATTGTGGAAATAGCTGTTTTCTACTAGGGGTCTAATTATGTTAATAGACATAATATGTTGCCAAAACAGCTTCTGCAATGATGCTGTTTTGTCCAAAAATGGCAGTATTTTCTTTAAGTCTTTACCAGATACAAATTTTTAGACTGGTCAAAACTGAACGCATTTGCAGACGACAAAAAATAAATATGACTGAAAAATCAAAATTTGATTTGGGAAGGTTAGAAAACATTATGGGGAAGGGAGAAAATGCTGGTTACCAGTATTTTCTCCTTTTCCCACAACGTTTTCAAAAGGCTTCTACCTCAGGGTCGTTAGAAGTCGTCATTGTGTGGTGTTAAAGCAAGAGCAAATTATATAATTTGGGATTTTCTCTTGGTCTTTTTTTCTCATGTGGGCCTGTCATATACATCAGGTATAATGTATGAGTGATCATGAAAAAATTTAGTATAAATCCAGCAATCACACATTCTAGAATAGACATTGCACATAAATAAACTGCAAACAACTTTACCTCCTCTGGACCTGGATAAATGCTCTACATAAACAAGAAAAGACAAAGATATCATTTTTTGGAAATTTCCAAGCTCTTTACCAAATGATAAAATTTTACACCAGACCAAATTGAAAGCATTTGAAGAAAACGAAATAAATGTAGCTAAAATGCTGAAATAAAATGAAAGTATAGAAAAAAAAAATGGCAGATAATGGAAGAAAGTTTTTCCCAGAACTCCAGATAGAGGGAGTGACTGATTTCCAACTTAAAAATATTAATTATTCTCCACTAAACCCTATCATGTTGTGCTTGCTCATTAGATTTGTCTCATCGAGATGATTCAAATAAGTACCCACAACATAGGGCTTGAAAGAGAAATAATAGAATTAGAATACCATCACTCACTCTTATCTAAGGCTTTGTTTTCGCTTTCAGACAATACTTCAAAAGGCTCTTTTCTCAGGTTTGTTCAAACTTACTTGGTATTCTTTGGTTAAGAGTCTAGAAACTTTTCATCAGAAAGCAAAGTACAGTGTGCTTTTACAGTGTTCCCACTCATGCAAATTATTGCGTAAATCCTGTTACAGAAAGGAAATTCACGCAACAAATATTGGTTACATGTGAGACCTAATATAAGAGAATACATGGGGGAAAAAAAGATTATTATCCGCTTATCTTGTGTAAAATGACAGATTTTGAAGTTACTTGTAAACATTATTGACAAATATATGCCAATTCATGTGGAAATACCTATCCAGAAATTAACAGTGCTGAAAAACTGATCCACACAAAAAACCCATGATACAACAAATTGACTCCTTTACGTTGTTGGATCAGTCAGTTCAGACTGTTTTTCAGCTTTTTATTGACCTGAACCATTTACCAAACGACAAAATTTTAGACCGGTCCAAACTGAAAGCATTTGCAGACTACAAAATAAACATGACACAAAAATTGAAATTTGTTTCCAGCAGGGTAGAAAACATTGTGGGAAAAGGAGAAAATGCTGGTTACCAGCATTTTCTCCTTTTCCCACAATGGTTTCAAAAGGCTTCTATCTTGGGGTCGTAAAAACCAGGGATTGTTTGGTAAAGGGTTAAGCAGTATATTTACCTAGATACTTGAATAAAACAGACATCTTTGCTGCAAATCATCAATATGGATTGCATTATCTTTAGTTGGGAACCACCAATGTGATAGCCTCTAATATGAAATCTTACTCCCAATTTTTCAGCCTAGGGGGGTAAGTGTACCCATGAAATAACAAGAGCTTCGCAAAGCGGCGCATATACGCCCGAAGGGGCTTGTCAGTGAAATGAGTTGAAATGACGGAAGGGCCATGAATGAAGAGCAGTTATTCTCCATGATATGTGTAAATATTAAAGGGCAATAGCTAAAAAAAGAAGGGTGGCACAGTTACAAATTTTGTGAATTGCTGTTCTCCACAAGGTGTTCTATCATTTTTGAAAGGTTCAAGATCATAGCTTTTATATTTTACAAATTATGGCCCAGACAAAAATTCAAAGAGAAAACTAACAAAGGGCAATAACTAAAAAAGAAAGATGGCAGAGTTATGGTTCTTGTGCAGTGCACTTCTTCATAATGTGTTCTATTAGTCTTTGCAGTTTCAAGATGATAGGTTTTAAAGTTTGGGAGTTATGGCCTGGACAAAAATTCAAACTGAAAATTAACAAAGGGCAATAACTACAAAAATAAAGGTCACAGAGTTATGGTTCATGTGCAATGCACTTCTCCATAATGAGTTCTATCAGTGTATGAAGTTGCAAGTTATTAGCTTGTATAGTTTGAAGTTATGGCCTGGACAAAAATTCAAACTGAAAATTAACAAAGGGCAATAACTCAAAAAATAAAAGTGGCAGAGTTATGGTTCATGTGCGATGCACTTCTCCACAATGTTTTCTATCAGTGTATGAAGTTCCAAGTTAATAGCTTTTATAGTTTAGAAGTTATGGCCTGGACAAAAATTCAAACTGAAAATTAACAAAGGGCTGTAACTCAAAAAATAAAAGTGGCAGAGTTATGGTTCATGTGCACTGCACTTTTCCATTTTGTGTTCTATTAGTGTATGTAGTTTCAATTTGATACCTTTTATGGTATGGAAGTTATGGCTTGAACAAAAATTCAAAGTGAAAAGTTGGTTATTTCAGAAATCAAGGGCAGATAATTTTGGAACGCTGTTATCAAAATTCTAAGACCCAGGTGCACAACTAGACATCATGGAGATTCATTGTGGCAAGTTTCAAATAATTCCGATGAAAACTGTAGGAAGAGTTGCACACACAAGAAATTGCTAACGGACGGACGGACGGACGGCTAGACGGACGACCGGGGGTATAACATAATACGACCCTTTGGGCGTATAAAAAAGGCCAGTGAGTGGGAACACTGTTTTATATTACATGCTGTATCACAACAGAGTGGTACAATATGAAAAAACAAAAATATTTCTAAGCAAGTTTCAATTAAAGCAGTCACATATAAAATAAACTTTTACATCAGGAATACAATTTTTTCATAGTTATTAAAGTGAAAGTAATTCAATACACAACATACAATACACAATGTTTCTAAAATCCTGATCTAAAAGAACAAAAATCTTCCTAAAAGATTATCTATTGGCAAAAAGATAACCCCCATGATTTATATACATTTTAACAACTTAAATTCTTGACTATAGATAGCGAAATTTCTTTATTCCGGTCTAACAACCCTCTACGTACAGGTACATGTAGTTAAATTTCTGGTTTTTCACATACATGTATACATAGACTGTCACACCTGCAAAAACTACATGTACTTCTGAAACTGTAAGACAGAAAACACTTGAAATCATTGTGAGAAAAGGAGAGAATGCTTGTAATTAGAATTTTCTCCCTATGTTTCCTGCTCAATCAAAGGTAAGTTCCATTTCTGTTTTCCAGATCCTATAATATGTGTCTTACATGCTTGGCAGATGTTTTGTAGGAAAATTGGTCATTGCACTATAAGTTACTTGAAAAGTTGTCGGCACTGAATTTCTTGTGACACAGGCCTAAATCTCTTTTCTTTTCACATGTATAAATACCTACTTTGCTGATAGCCAATCTGTATTTACTCATTTTTTACTGCATCACAACCCCCCACAAAAATTCATAAATGTCTGGGTAGTATTTGCATGATCTGCATCCATCTTTTTTTTTAAAGTACAATAGATAATTGATGCAGAGGAGCAGGATGATGATCTGTTGGCTCATGATGAGCCATTCTACAAAGCAAAGTGTACAAAATGCTGATTAATTTAATCTATTCGATAAAAATCAAATGAAATATCAAAATCAAATTGATCAATCAAAACTTACTTTTTTGTAACTTGGGAGGGATCCCTGATAATCAAGAGGGCACCCAGATAATAAAGTTAGGGATACCTGCTGAGTCCCAAAGATAAATCTGGAAAGGCGATGAATTTGCTGAATTTCAGCTTAACCCTTTCTGAAACGGCAAATTTTGGACCACACCAAACTGAAAACGTTCTGCAGATGACAACTTAACAGTTGCTAAAAAGATGATGTTTCTATATGATAGGGTAGAAAACATTGTGGGAAAAGAAGAAAATGCTGGTTACCAGCATTTTCTCCTTTTCCCACAATGTTTTCAAAAGGTTTCATTCCCAGGGTCGTTAAAAGTCGGGATTGTGTGGTAATGGGTTAACGGTGCATTGTTATAACTCAGGTACATGTATGTTGTCAGAAATTTAAAGGTTGCTTAATTTTTTCACAAGCAGTGCCAAAAACCCGGAATGAATTCCACAAATATACGACTCATTTCAAGGCATATATAACCGCACCATTTCTTACAAAGTCAGATCTCGGTGGCAGTAAAGCTTGACAAAGTACATGTATATTTTATAATCTCAGGGGTGATTCCCTTGACAAAGTACATGTATATTTTATAACCCAAAGGGTGATTCTGATTTATATATTTTTTTCTATACATACAATGTCGGCACGAGAATATACATTTAATTTATAACAAAAAAGATGAAAGACACTACACACAGGAAAAATCTTAAGAACATAATTATTACAAATGATATATTTTATTAAAAAAAAGTTTACTATCTTCTCCAAAGAGCAAAAATGTTGTATTTTGGCAACCACTAAGAAATAAGAATGAAGGGATTTGCGTGCAAGGAGATGGCTTCAAAGGTACTACGATTGCGGAAATTCATTTTCGGCCGGGGAGCTTTGCACCCCCCTGGTCCCCCAACCAGGACATTGCCCTGCACCCACAAGGGGGCCTAGGGCACCCCCACCCCCCCTTGACCCCGACCTGATCTGTTAGAATTCAGTTTTGATCTGTTAGTTTAAAACATTTCGACAACCCTGGATCAACTATGGTCGATCATCGACACACCACTACCTTCAGTTTGAACACAGGAATTCGACATTCTATAAGCAAAATAAATGATAAAATATGAAAAAAAAAAATCTCCCCTATATAATATAAACACAAGGAATGCAACGTCTCGATTGCTGGCGCTAGCACCTGACAGCCTTTCCCAACCAAAATCACCAACGAAACAAACATTGATCATAATCTCCTTTAGCCTAGCGATAGACAACAAATTAAAGTACCTGCGACATCCAGCGATACCTCTGTAGACACCTTTCAACAGGAGATATCCGTCATGTTTTACAACTTTATCAGTAATTTTGATTTGTCTGAGACACCATTCGCTGACGTCACAAGAAGAGCCAGGAAGCGTATTTTCGTATTACTTATTACTATTATCTTTTTCGTTTTTCAGATATTTATGGATATCACATGATACTAAAGATTTTTCTAGAAGTAACTAACAAAAGTATTTGAGCGCATTCCTTTTTAAAGAAAAGATATTTGACTTTTGTGAATAGGGAAATCCCCCATCAAGCGAGGAAACTATAACCTTAAGCCATATTGAATCGTTCACGGCAATCACGTGACGTCAGCGAATAGTGTCTCAGAAAAATCAAAATCTGATAAAGTTGTAAAACATGACGGATATCTCCGGTTGAAAAGTGTCTACTGAGGTATCGCCGGATGTCACAGGTACTTTAATTTGTTGTCTAACGCTAGGCTAAAGGAGATTATGATCAACGTTTGTTTCATGGGTGATTTTGGTTGGGAAAGGCTGTCGGGTGCTAGTGCCAGCAATCGAGACGTTGCATTCCTTGTGTTTATATTATATATAGGGGAGATTATTTTCATGTGTTATCATTTATTTTGGTTATTGAATGTCATATTCCTGTGGTTTGAAGGTGTCTGGTCCGATGCTATTTTTGTTACTGGTCTTTGCATACACCTTCAGATCAACCTTCATTTAAAGTATCTGGAACAAATACGAATTTAACCCCATCTTTTCGAACGGCTCTATGCGACAAAATTTCGGAGCAGACACCTTCAAACTGAAGGTAGCCCACCACTAAAACCAGGTATATATTGCATTTTGGGTTTTGAAATCGTCATTGTGCATTAATACCCAAATAGTTGCCTACTTACCTAAAATAATACTGGTTACTTTAAGAACAAGTCCGTTACCACCACATCTGTCAATCCTCCTCACCACACATAATTCCCGGAATGGACCGTAATTCCTTACCCCACCCGTCCATATGGATGATAAAGAAAAGTATAGAGCGTCGTGTATTTGTCCCCACAGAATTACGTAAACCACTGATATTAAACATAAAAGCTACAGTAACAAAAGAGATACTAAGACTGCGTTAAGTACCGTTTAAATACTTACATCTTCCACAAATTGGTCACTCCACATGTTGTACTATCAATGCACCGCTTCACTTCAGTGTCTTCCAAACGCTTGTTGTGCAGAGTATGGAAATACCGGAATGGATCGGAACAAACCGGAATAGACCGGAATGGATCAGAATGGACTTGAAGTTACGATGTAAACTGTTCTGGCACTACTTCATTTATTTGACAAAACTCTCGCGTAAAGGAAGGATTTGAACAGACACTAAAAAATGAATATATGGGTTAAAACGTCCCACAGTCAAAACATCCCACTTTTGGTTAAAACATCCTCATTTCCATTCAAAGTTGGTTAAGACGTCCCCCTTTCAATATGGACAGGTCAGAAATTTTATTGTTTGGTAAGGAGCTAAGATACTGTCTCTAACTTACTAGAATGAACATTTGAGTCAATTTGAGATTTCATAAAAGAAAGTTTGCATAAGATCAAATTACCGCTACAATTAGGTCTGCGGTAAAAAGCCAGAGATAAAAAAGTTATAGTTAAAAAGGCCATAGGTAAAAAAGCCAGAAGTAAAACGGTAAAAAAAGCCATAGGTAATAAGGCCAGAGGTAAAAAAAGGCAGGGCTAATTTACTGTATATGATATGGAGAAAGCTTTTTATTTCAGAAAATCTATAGAAGCATCTTGGGAAAAGGAGAAGCCATTTTTTTTCCTTTTCCCACAATGTTTTATATCCTATCCTGATGTGTTGTATGCAGATTATTTCAATATGTAAGAGTCTGAAATTAGTTGTTAGATATTGGGAACTGGTCGTAATTAAAACTTCTCCAGTCTTCAGCTGCTGACTTTTGAAAACATTTTAGGAAAAGGAGAAACTGCCTACAACAAACGATTTCTCCTTTTCCCACATTTCCCTATAATGATGTGATGTATGCAGATTCTTTCAATATCTAACCCTTTCCCATACAACGCAATTTTAGACGGGTCTCCTTTTACTTTTCTTGCTCATTACAAACAATTTCTTCTTTTCCAACAATGTTTTATATCATGTCTCGATGGCTTGTATGCATGTTCTTTCAATATGAAAGAGTCTAAAACTAGTTGTTTGATAAGTGAAACTGGTCATACTTAACACGTTTCCAAGTTGCAGCGGATGACTTTAAAAAACATTTCGGGAAAATGTTTATTATTGGTATCATTAAAGAAGTAAATAAACTATCTGCAATCATTGCATACCATTATCATTTACTTCAAAGTTTCTATGGAACAAACTTTCAATACAAAAACTAATTACAAATATGTGCAAACTGTTATTTTACAAGTCCAAGTTTTAATCATAATTATGCAATCGGTCAATAATAGTTTGAAATAATAGTGTTAAATTATGTATACGGAGATTTCCTGCACCCATAATTGGTTTCAATTAATTTATCAACAAGTACTTGTAATAGTCAAACAAATATAATTTCTATTAAATACATATTATTTTATTGCCCATCCTTTATGATAATATAAAACTAATCTTTATTTAGATAACACATATGCTTTACATAGAGTATGATTAATTATTTTGATTTACATAATAAATGTTAAAACTAATGCACAAATAATCATAAATCATTTTTATTATATATATATATCTCTCTCTCTCTCTCTCTGGTATTTTCTTAATAAACCATATATACTAAATATGCTCTTCATGTAAATCCATGTTCTCTCAGTATTTTGTTCTATTTGCCATAAACATGTACTTGTTTAATGCAATAAAATGTTGAATTGAAATAAAAAAATTAGCTCTGGCTTTTTTACCTCTGCCTTATTACCTACGGCTTTCTTGCCGTTTTACTCCTGGCATTTTTACCTATGGCCTTTTTACCCATGGCCTTTTTACCTATGGCTTTTTTACCTCTGCCTTTTTTTTACCTAGATTCTTAGACTACATGTCTATAGGCTCGGTCACAATCTACAGGCTTTAATAAATGAAATTGATATACAGGGTCTCCGGAAAGTAAGGTAACACTTTTGCATATCTATAATTTGGCTTTAAATATCAGATCAAGAGGTAAATTTAAAATTATATATACATAAAATATGCAAGTCTTTTGTGCGGTAATTTCATTTAATTTTCTTAACAATACACACTTTTATACAGATTTCAAATCAGAAGTACTTTTTTGTCATTGGCGTCATTTTAGTAATTAATGACGTTTCCATTTTGACGGCCTTTTATGCTCTTTCTTTTCCAAACACACACACGATTATTTTGAATCACTTTAGGACACATTCATATATCAATGATATTGAGTTTACTTGAAAGATTTTTAAACAACATGTGCTTGTTGTCTGGGTAGGGATCGTAAACCTTCGACCTCAAAGTAATGCAAAGGAAGACGTTACGCAGCTTGGGGTTGGGACTACGTGCAGGCCACAGTGTTCAGCAATCTGTGACCTCCGGAATATCGTCTTGATATTTTATTTATATTATCATCGAATGTACCATATAAAATGTCTGTCACAGATTTAGATGTGTATATACCTGGGCACCATCCAGCATGAACTAAGTTTTTGGCATATCTGGATGACTTCATCCTGACCTCGACCCCTGCGTCTTCTTTCTGTGGGTTTATGTGAAGTTTAAGGTCGACAATCCAAACCAGACAGCACACATAAAGTGAAATCAAGAAGATTGATAGTGAAATGTACACTGAAGTGATTGACAATTTTATCCTGTCGTCACTTTGAAAACGTCAATAATTATTAAAATGACGCCATGACCAAAAAAGCACTTTTGAATTAAAATCTGTATAAAAATGCAAAATGTAATGAAAATTGAATTGAATTATTACACAAAAAACTTACACTTTTTATATACATGTATATGTCGTAGGCCAGATTGGAATCTAGGCAGATCCGGAATCTGCCTAGACCAAATTAGAATTCAGATTTTGTGTAGACCAAACTGCATTGTTTTCTAATACTTTTTTTTAAAAAGTATATTGATTTAATTATGTTTACAAATGGGAGGTATTTTTATTTAAAGCATTTTATAAGATTTTTCCACTATCGCTCTTTTTTCCACCTTTTTTATTTGTACAAAACATTCAAAATTTATATTTACTCTGAATTTGTGACTAAAAATTCTTTTATTTTGGGCTTTACGTTTAAAAGTAAGATGATTCATATGTAGACGCCCAGTATTCAACGAGAAATTATTAAAATTTGGTTTAGGCAGATTGTAGAGCTGCAAAGCTAAACTGGAATCCTGATTTGTTACAGACAAATTCCAGTTTGGTCTAGGCAGATTCCGGATCTGCCTGGATTCCAGTTTGGACTACGACATATATATATTTTTTATCTCTTTATCTTATGTTCTAAGCCAAAATATAAATGTATGAAAGTGTTACCTTACTTTCCGGACACCCTGTAGATCAGACTATACTAGATGATATTGATATAGATCTATTATCAGTAATTAACATTTTTAGACTAGCGAAGCTAGTCTATAGGCATCCAGATTGAACCAGACTCAATGTAAACAAAAAACCCCACAGTTGCCAAATACTGCCTCACAGAAAAATAACTCCTTACTGTTAAGAATCTTAATTCAGTCATTATGACAACTTTGACTTAAAGTGCAGAATCTCTACTGAATTTGAACTTGTCCACTTTCAAAGCAATAGACTGTACAACATGCTATTGTTAAGGTACATGATGCTTGCTTATATGTAAATTAAGTGATCTATAAGCAAATCAGACTCATATCACTGATTCCTACTCCGCAGTACACAAAAGTATGAATGGATCTAAAAATAATACCCCCAGTGACTTGCAGCAAATTCCTGCTACACAAACCCTCACTGGCCAGGGAACCCTTCTCATTCCTCCAGTCATTCATCATTTAGATCATTTTGAATGGGAAACTGATATGTAAAACTGTTGTTTAACATCTTGTATATTAAACCTTTACCACAAAATCCCGATTTTTCATACAAGTGGGTAAGAAGCCATTTGAAAACAATGCGGGAAAAGATAGAAGAAAATGCTGGTTACAACCATTTTACCCTTTTCTTATTATGTTTTCAACCCTCTTAAAATATATTTTCATCAATTTAGTCACATTTAACTTTATTGTCTGGAGCAGCTTTTAATGTTTCGTTGTGTAAAGAGTTGAATAGTTGACTATTGCATCCGGTGCTGTTAATTAACCCTTTACCATAAAATGACAACTTTTAATGCCACTGAGGACGAAGCCTTTTGAAAACATTCTGGGAAAAGGAGAAAATGCTGGTGACCAGCATTTTCTCCTTTTTCCACAACGTTTTCTACCCTATCAAAGTAAGATTGCACCATTTGAGCCACTTTGAAATTGCCATCTGCAAACACTTTCAATTTGAATAGGTCTAAAACTTTGCTGTGTGGTAACGGGTTGGTTAATTACCTGTATAATCCAAGTTAATTCTCAACCTGCTTAAAAAAGTTTAATAAAACTTTTTGACAGATGGTGAAAATCTGAATATTGTTATTTCAAAGTTATTTTTGTAAAAAAAAAAATATCCAATTATCGGTTAGTATAGATCCAAGATCAGATTGTACAGACTACGTAGCCTGATCTTGTTCCACACTGTCTGTCTGCTCCTCTGTCCAGACAGACATTTTTTTTTTAAATCTTTGATGAAACATCGTTCATGTATTCCTTAAGATAGTCCACCGATAAAGATTCCTTTTTTTTTTATTTGAATGCTGTGTCATTGGAAAAAAGGGGCTTGATGTATATTTCCATTACAGACTGATATCTCTTTAACTATTGGACAAAATTTTATGAAACTTCGTATTCATTTTATTTATAGGCCATATACAGTCATGTTTGTTTTATCTTTTCAAATGCTATGCTATGGAAATAAGTTAAGGCCAGGTGTACATGCTAGCAAAACACAATTTACCTCTTATTTCTTTCTATCTAAAGATGTCTTTTTAGGCAGGAGATTTCATCTCAACAAAATAACATTTTAAAATGAGAATTAACAAACTGAAGTTTTTCTTCTTATGTTAGAGAAGAAAATAGTCAAGAGCGTTGGGTAAAGTCAATGGATTGAACTGCATTTGAATTGAACGGAGATCAACAGCAGAAATTATTGGAAAGTATTGACAGGTCTAATGAATCAAAGCGCTGACGCACTGAAGGCAGCCGGTTTTTGCCAGCTACAGATCTTATATGTATTATTTTCTTTGCACAGGTTTCCTTTATACTTGACTATAAAAATCTAAAAAAAAAGTAAAAGGGTGCCTTAATCGATCTGCAAACAGTATAGACCTAGGTCAGCCTGTGCAGACGGTCAGCCTGTGCAGTCTGCACAGGCTGACCTGGGCTGAAACTTTTCGCCATTGGTCAATTTTCTGTACATCGAAGGATCGGTCTACCCAAAAACGAAGCAGGTTGTTAAAAGAATAGGTTATTATGGACCAATAATTATTTATGTCTTGCTTGGTTTAATCCATCATGAGGATGCAAGAAATCCCCTTTTGTCAAAGCACGGTTCGTTTATTTGTGGCTTAAACAGATATACAGGAGCACAAGCAGAAAACAAGAACTTGAATAAATGATCCCTTTCCAAAACAATCCCAAGTTTTTATGACCCTGTGGAAGAGGGCTTTAAAAACACTTGTGGAAATGGAGAAAGTGCATCTAACCAATGTTTTCTATCTTATTAATCTGTAACAATAATGCAATTGTTGAAAGGCATCTTAGAGTACTGAAAACCAGCTTTAGTATAATTTTGAGGTTTTACAGCTCAAAATCCTTGTAGGCCAAATAATATGCTTTATAAAAGTTTTGCCCTTTAACGGAGTTGGTAGCTCAAAAACTTGAAATCAGGGTCGCTGGTTTAAATTTCCAGCATGGTCTTCTTTCTGATCCACTTGTCATTTATGCCATATTGTAATTCAGTGCATGACTTAAAGGAAACTTGTTAGAATGTCCAAAATCATGAACGGCAACAGCTGAAGTAGAAACAACAACTTTTTCAACAATGTTTTCAGAAAGCCTCACCAGAGGGTCGTTAAGTCTTCATTGTGTGGCAAAAATACTCTGTTCAGCAAACTTCCTTTTCTGTGATTTATTGCCTTTTACCTCTGATGCCTGATTTGGAACGAAAGTTGTGTCAGTACTGGTCACTGGTATGACCCAAGCTGTTTAAATCGCATTAAATGCCAATAAATTATACTAAAAGAAGCCATTTGCAGACAAAAATTTAAACATGGCTCAAATAACAGCGTACATCTTTGATTGAGTAGAAAACATCTTTGGAAAAGGAGAAAATCCTGCTTACCAGCATTTTCTCCCATTCCTACAATGTTTGTAACACGTTCTAAGGGTCGTTAAAACTTGGGATCGTGTTGTACAAGTAAATGTATAACATAATCAGCATTTATCACTACTTTTAATGCTTTACCACCCAATGCCGACTTCTAACAACAATGAGAAAGAAACAATGTAGGAATGGAGAAATTGCTGGGAAGTAGCAATTTCTCCATTTTCCACAAACTTTTCTAACATATAAAATAAAAATTGTGCCATTTGAGCCACAATGGAATTGTCGTCTGCAAATGCTTTCAATTTGAACACAGTTGAAATTTCATCGTCTGTTAAGGACTTAATCCTATATACTGTAGGTGACTTTTCGTTTAACATCACCTTTCATAGCCGAATCCGTACGACTTTGGTGATAAAAGGCGATGAACTACATGAATCCCATTAGGGTGCCCTATGCTCAATCATTCATCATGCTTGCAAACAAACACCGATAAAAACGTTTGCTCTGAAAATACTTTCTTTTGCACTTTCTCGGTCTATGTAGATACCGACGCCCTCTTTTCCATTTCTATTCTACATTGTAACATTACGGATGAACTTGTAAGGTACATGTATAAAGCGGTTTTGAAGGGTGTCGTCAGCGCGAGTAGCGCGCATTTATACATGATCGTTTGGGTATTCATGGAGGAACTATTTAGTCACACGTAGGAATCAAGTTTTGTTTACCTCACGTATCCAGGAAAAAGCTGCCGGATGCAAGAATTCTCGACCTAGATAAATATCGTAGGCGTTGAAAATCAGTTACTCATACCTGGGGACAATGACAGCGGGTTTCACCCGCTGCCAAAAATTTAAGTCAGCCGATTCAATCCCTTAATAAGTCGCAAAATCAATAGAACTTATAAATATTATTTTACTGATCTGGAAAAAGACAATTGTTTGAATTAATATTTTACTTCTGTCTGTGTGTGTGTGGGGGGGTCTTCAACTGGACGATTCCAATACAAATCTTCCTCCTTTTCAGTGTAAGGTTGACGCAGGGGACTTGTAAACTTGTTCACAACAGTGGTGAATCATTCCTGCCGCTCGGGCCGACATGATTAACCACAGCTTTGAACAAGTTTCCAAGTCCGCTACCACCTGACCGTACAACCAATAAAGCGTCGTAGCTCGGGATCATACCAGGGTTTGTCATCTGGTCTTATTGTTACAATTTTTTCATGGAATGCATTCCGATATGTGATTCAAAAGAATATATGTGAATTGTTCACTAGAGTCGTCAACGGTAAGAGACTCGATAAAATCCCAATTTTCATTATCAATTAATTCGACGTCTAAAATCTGCTCTGTAGTAATACCAAAGTTTAAGTGTCAAACATCATGTCTAGTATCATAGATAGACTTGAGAAAAATAAACGTTGCTCTAAAGTCACTTACCGATTTTGGAATGTCATAACAACCAGATTTGTAATAGGCCTACTCCACATTATTTGAAATGAGGATGAGGTCAATGAAAGTGGAGGAACGTTCCGTAATTCTAGTAGGGATGTCAATGACATGTCATAAATTAGTAATAAGCATAATGTTTTTTTTTAAATGCACCAATTTTTCATTCAGAAGATTTTCATTAAGATCGCCAATCAAAATTACATTCGGACTGCTATCTAACGCTCTTAAAGATTATGCTCCCAAAACAACGACACCACCCGAGTGTGCAGACAGCATTATCTCCCGCTAGATGGCATTCTATAAATACTCATAGATCTATCTAATTTGGGCATCCTGGGTACAGAACCGGACCACTTTTCTACGCGACAACCGTTACTTTGAATTTCAAACTAAACGTTACCTCGATTCCTCAGTAGACACCTTTTAACCGGAGATATCCGTCATGTTTTACAACTTTTTTTGGAAATTTCCCTCCATCGAGGAGACAATTCGCTGACGTCACGGGAAGAGCCAGAAACCGTTTTTTCGGATTACGTACTACTAGTATTTTTTTTTTCAGTTTTAGATATATTTATGGACATCACATGATACGTAAGATTTTTCTAGAAGTAACTAACAAAAGTATTTGACCGTATTCTCTTTTAAAGAAAAGATATTTGACTACACGTAATCCGAAACTACACTTCCTGGCCCTTCCTGGCTCTTCCCGTGACGTCAGCGAATTTAGATTTTTTAGAACAAGGTCACTATCTTATCCGACGTATACACGAGCATAAAGTCTTATATAAACTATTTTTTCCCTCAAGAGAAAAGTCCTTTCCTTGTAACCTGATTTCGTGCCAGTTCCACGTTTACCCTACGCGAATATGCTCAGTTTTTGTTTTCCTATTGCAGTATTAAAGAAAGTAGCTGTTGCTGCAACAGGTTTCATTGTATGTTGAGGTCCATTCTGGTCCCTTCCGGTTCCAGATTCGATCCGATTCGTTCCGGTCTATTCCGGTAATCCGTGCACCGCTTATTATCTGTCAAGCGTCCAGCTGATCCATTCCTGATAACTGAGTTCGGTGGCTGTAAAGAAAAACATTTTGTTTGTGTTACGGAACTGCATCAAAGGAAATAATTGTTAAATCTGAAGATAGTAACATGGAGTGATTTACTCAATTCATTCACTACTGATATAAATTAACTTCCTTTTCTCTTTACCCAGCATCAAGGAAGGCTCTGACACTCGGACTGTATCCGGGAGAGTGTCCGGAATACTGCTCACAATTTTGTGATCTTCACTTTACTTTACATTATTCCGCTATTGTGCTAGATTCAGAATGCGAATATTACAGAAAGTATGGCAGCTTGTTCACTGGGGACCAATAATTGCCCTTTCTATAATATTTTTGATATCCCGGATGACAGTGAAATGTACCTTCATGTATTGGCCCCTTGACACTCCAGGCGGATTGACTAACTTTATGTTATTTCTAGCTTGGAATATTCTTACCCTGTACAATTATTTTCAAGCTGTATTTCAGGGACCAGGCTTTGTACCAACTTGGAAACCAGTAAGTGGTGAATTACATATCAGTGTTGATTTTTTTCCTTAAGATTACTATAATTTAACCCTTTACCACACAATCCCTAGTTTTAACTACCCTTAGAAGGAAGCCATCTGAAAACATTGTGGGAAAAGAAGAAAATGCTGGTAACCAGCATTTTCTCCTTTTCCCACCATGTTTTCTCTATATTTCCATGACAGCAATTATCTTATGTGCCACATATAAATTCAACCCTCCAAATGTTTTCAATTTGGACAAGTCTAAAATGTTGTTGTGTGGTAAAGAGTTAACCCTATACCCATAGATAACGTTGGACATTCAGGCATTTTTGGTGATCAAGTCATAGCAACATCTTCGCAAGCCAAGGCTGACGATTCACTACATTACTCTACCCTTGGCGGATCGAGTTTGATTTTTACATTCACCCGATGCGCTTTTTCATTGGATGCAGCCAGCGCTAGCTGCATCGAATGAAATCGCTTGTAGCATTTCATTGTTGATTAAAAAATAGATTAATATTATGGTAGCGACCTTTCGAATAGAAGGTAAACATGGAAAACTATGTGGATGTCTGCTTATCGCTTCATGTTGAATAATTGTATTCATAAGCTGTTTGTAAAACGATATTTCATTGGCTTTCAGAAATTATATGATGTAAAGGGGGGTAATAACCAGCATCCAATAGCGGGCACATCGCAGGAATCTCGAAATCGGGCTCAATTAGCCAAGGTAAGATCCATGTAGTGATCGTAACCTTGGCTCGTGAAGATGTAGCAACAAGGGCCAAGGTGAAAGCAAATGCCATCTTGAATGTACCAGTATAGTTATTTTGTGACATTTTAGAAATGAAATTCACCGTAAAACGATAAATAAGCCAAAAATCTGCAGTGTCGGTAGTTGTATCCATTATCACTTTCGAAGAGGCAAAAACTGTTAATTTATCATTTTTCTGATATCCTACAGAAAAAAGAGTTATAACTCAAGGGCTGTCTCATTTTGGTTTTCATGGAAACTTTCGTGTGCAGACTACATTATTAACACCGAGAAAGAAATTATAATTTCTAGCAAACTGCCTTAGATTTATAAGACAAGAATTAAACAAATAATGAAATGCTAACTGTATTTAAATCAGGGATCAATAAAATTGCTTTTGAAAACAAAAAGAGTTTTCGGAACTCAAAAACGAGAATGGACTTACTCTATGTAAAAAAAGTTGATTGTTCCAAATCCTGTAAATTTACAAATGATCAAGTGAAAATTAAACAGGGCAGACACATTTTTATGACGTGTGTGTTAGTCTGTGTTTAGCAAAGACTATGTGTCACCCACTAAGTACTGCAGTGATATACCGAGATCAAAGGAACACCCGGCTAACCCTTTACCAGCTTTAAAACGAAAACAGCTTTAGCACATAATTATATCTCCCTAAAAATGAAACTTACCACCACCATTTTTAGCGGGAAAGAGAGGTTTGAAATTTGAATAGACCTTTGTCCTTATGATAATCATCGATTAACTCTTTACCAAACGACAAAATTTTAGACTGGTTCAAATTGAAAGCATTTGCAGACGACAAAATAAACTTAAAGGTGACTGAAAAATTGAAATTTGTTCAGGGAAGGGTAGAAAACACTGTAGGAAAAGGAGAAAATGCTGGTTACCAGCATTTTCTCCTTTTCCTACAGTGTTTTCAAAAGGCTTCTATCTAAGGGGCGTCAAAAGTAGGGATTGTGTGGTAATGGGTTAAGAGGGATGAAACTACATGTAAGAAGATACAATATCTTCTTCGGCCAGAATTTTATCAAGAAACTCAAACTTTATCGTGTTCCAACTTTTAAGAAATGGTCTGTTGGTGTCTCTTTGCACACAATAAAACTCTTTTTTCTTAACTAATGAAACTGAATAGAAAACATCGTAGGAAAAGGAGAAAATGCTGGTCATTAGCACTTTCTACCCTTCTTACAATGATTTCTTTTACTTTCTTTCTTTTTTAACTCTGGATTGTGTGGTAAAAGGTTAATAGTTAAAATAAATCGAACCAGTTATCCCTGGGTTTCAAGCCCTGTACTTTACCAACTTAGCAATGTCTGACATGTGCTGAACAATCAGAACATTTATGGCAACTTTATAAAATATTTATAACTTATCCTTTACAGAAAGATAAAATTTTGACTTGTCCAAGTTAAAAGCATTTGAGGATAGCAAATATACATGTAAGTGTGGCTCAAAACTGGAATTTCGTTTAAAAAGTGTAGAAGACATTGTAAAAGGAGACAATGTTTGTAACTAGAATGTTCTCCTTTTCCCACAATGTTTTCTAAAGGTTTTTTCTCAGGGTCTTTAAAAAGTCGGGTTGGCTTATTTGACTAAAAATTTTAGTTAAATGCAAAACTTGGGACCTATCATAACCCATAGCATTTGAAGTGGACAGTTTAGACATGGGAAAATATAGAAAATATCCTGGGAAAAGGAGAAATGCTGGTTCCAAGCATTTCACTTTTTTTCAAACACCCTTAGTCATAAACCAGGTCACTATATTAAAGGTATACCTTGTGGACACTCTAGAGGCCACATTTTTTGCTAAATTGACATGAAAATTGGTCAGAATCTTTGTCTTGATAAAATCTCACATGACTTTTAATTTGGGTTAACTGGGGTCATGAACTAGGTTATATTTATTGTTCAATTGATTTGAGAATTGAGTAAAATGTTTGTCTTGATGAAACATGAGATGAGTTCAAGATTGGGTCACCTGGGGTCATAATCTAGGTCACTAGGTCAAATGAAAGAAATATTAGCACACTCTAGAGGCCATATTTCTAGCTCAATTGACATGAAAACTGGTCAGAATGTTTGTCTTGATAAATATCGGATGAGTTTGAAATTGCATCAACTGGGGTCATAATCAAAGTCACCAAGTCAAATCAAACTGTAGAGGCCACATTTATTGCTCAACTAACTTGAAAATTGTTCAGAATGTTTGTCTTGATCAATTTTTGATGAGTTCCAAATTGGATCACCTTTGGTGATAAAGTAGGTTACTATGCTGATTTATGGAAATTCCCTGTAGACCCTCTAGAGGCCACATTTTAAGCTCAGTTGACCTGACAATTGAATTATGCTCATGGAGTAAAATTTCGCCTATTGACTCAGGTGAGCAATCCAGGGCCATGATGGCCCACTTGTTTTCAGAATCATTAGGGTTCAATTTGTTGATGAGATTAAAAAAAAACTGTGCAAGTTTCACAAAAAATCTCGGACGAGTTTGAAAATGGGTCATGTCGGGTCAAGAACTAGGTCACTAGGTCAAATATTATTATTAGAAAAACCTTGTGTATGCTCTAGAGGCCACATTTTCAGTCTGATACTCGTGAATCTTGCTCAGAATGTTTGCCTCAAGTAAATCTTGGATGAGTTCAAAAATGGGTCATGTGGGCTCAAAAACTAGGTCACTATGTCAAATCTTACAAAAACCATGTGTACGCTCTAGAGGCCACATTTTGAGTCTGATACTCATGAACCTTGGTCAGAATGTTTGAAATGGTCGATGAAATATTGGACGAGTTCGAAAATGGGTCATGTGGGGTAAAAAACTAGGTCACTAGGTCAAGTCTTAGAAAAACATTGCACATTTTCAGTGCGATACTCCTGAAACTTGGTCAAAATGTTTGTCTTGATGAAATCTTGGATGATTTTGAAATTGGGCCATGTCAGATCAAAAATTAGGTCACTAGGTCAAATCTCAGAAAAACCTTGTGTATGCGCTAGAGGCCACAATTTCAGTCTGATTGGTTGAGAGGCTCAGGTGAGTAAGTCCAGGGCTTAGATCATGGTCCTCTTGTTTCAAAATCAGTAGGGTTCAAGCTATTGTTAAAATAAACAAACAAATCTGACCACAAATTCATATAAGAAAAGACTAACAGACGGACTGATGGACGACTGAAACCATACCACGAAACAGCTCAGCTGGCTTTCAGCCAGTAGAGCTATTAAAAAAGTGGGGTGAACAGAAATCAATGCATCAACCACCCCTTCTCTTTCTGTCTCTTTGTGTTGCAAACTCCTCCTACAATTTTCCTTCAATTGTATTGAAACTTTTCACATGTATTGATCATATATTGAAGATTTGCAAGATGCAATTTTCAAGTGTCAACTCCTCCTGGTTGAGGAATTATCTTCCCCTGAATTTGACACTTTCTTTTTTCTTAACATCAATCTGTCTTTTAAATACTAGTAATTTTGTGTTGCAAACTCCTACGTTTTTCCTTCAATTGTATTGAAACTTTGCACATATATTGATCATATATTGAAGGTTTGCAAGATGCAATTTTCAAGTGTCAGCTCCTGGTTGAGGAATTGTCACCCCTTGAACCTGACACATTTTAACTCACCTTTTCTCACAATGTTTTCTAAATGCTTTTTTTCTCAGGGTCGTCTAAAGTAGGGATTGTGTGGTACTGGGTTAATGATGTTTACTCAGGTGAGCGCTTGTATTTGTTTGTTTCAGAATGATCCTTCCCACTGTAAGATGCTTCAATATTGTGAACTCTGTGAAAGTTATAAAGCTCCAAGATCTCACCATTGTCGGAAGTGTGACAGGTATGGTTGAGCATAATTTTTGGCATGTATAATTGCACATTGCAGTCTGTGTACTTTTCAAAAGATTAATCCATTACTGTAGAATCCCAAGTTTGGACGATCCTGAGAATTAAGCCTTTGGAAACAATTGTTGGAAAAGGAGAAAATGCTGGTCACCAGCAATTTCCACTTTTCCCACTAATGTTTCCAAATCTTTCAGAACAAATCCAGTTGCACTGTTTGAGCAATATTTAATAATTATGTTGACTGAAAATTCTTTCAACTTGGACCAGTTTGAATATTTTGGTGTGGTTAACCCTTTACTACACTATCCCTACTTTTGTCACCCCTGAGTAAGAAGCCTTTAGAAAACATTGTGGGAAAAGGAGAAAATGCTGGTAACCAGCATTTTCTCCTTTTCCCACAATGTTTTCTACCCTTCACAAAACAAATTTCAAATTTTCAGTCACTTTTATTTTGTCGTCTGCAAATGCTTTCGATCTGGACAATTCTAAAATATTGTCGTTTGGGAAAGAGTTAAATATTTTGGTATGGTTAAGAGATAGCACATTTCTATTCAACCCCTTACCATACAGTCCCAATCTTTAGCAACCTTGAAAAAAATGTTGGAAAAGAAGAAAATGCTGGTAACTAGGATTTTTTCCCATCCCTCACAATATTTTCTATCCTATCAAAGAGCAAATTAATCTTTTAAACTACCTTTAACTCATTACCACACGACAAAATTTTAGACTGGTTCAAATTGAAAGCATTTGCAGACGACAAAATAAAAGTGACTGAAAAATTGAAATTTGTTCTGGGAAGGATAGAAAACACTGTGGGAAAAGGAGAAAATGCTGGTTTCCAGCATTTTCTCCTTTTCCTACGGTGTTTTCAAAAGGCTTCTTTCTCAGGGGCGTCAAAAGTAGGGATTGTGTGGTAATGGGTTAATTTGTCATCTGCAAATGCTTTCAGTTATAACCAGTCTGACATTATTGTCGTGTGGTAATTTATGTGGATGTCTCATCGTGTTGTCTTACACCCTTTTTGATCTCTGTCTGTATATTTCCAGGTGTGTAATGAAGATGGATCATCACTGTCCGTGGATAAACACGTGTTGCGGCCATTTTAACCACGCCTATTTTGTGTACTTCTTGTTCTTTGCACCTTGTGGGTGTATACATGCCCTATGCATTCTTATTCCTAGTGTTTATAAAGCACTCAATTTTGTAAGTTGTTTTAATTTAGTTATATGACATCTTTCGCTCAGCTGTTTTTGAAGTGAAAATTATTTTATTTGCCATAGCTTTTTTATTGCCTGCATTTCACTTGTTGTTGTTGTTGTGCAAAAACTTAGACTTTTTATGATATCTATGTTATTGCTGAGGATATTTACTTCAAACTTGGATAGAAAAAGTTGTTAACTATTTAAACCCATTACCAAGCAATCCCTGGTTTTTACGACCCTGAGGCAGAAGCCTAATTGTGAAAACAATGTGGAAAAAGGAGAAAATGCTGGTAACCAGCATTTTCTCCTTTTTCCACAATGTTTTCTACCCTGCTGGAAAGAAATTTCAATTTTTTTGGTTACATTTATTTTGTTGTCTGCAAGTGCCTTCAATTTGGACCAGTCTAAAACTGTGTTGTTTGGTAAAGGGTGAAAAAAGGGGAACCCATACATCAAGGGCAGGTAACCGTCAAAGTAATTTTGATACTGTTATGCCCCTTCTTCAATATAAGGAAATTCGTATTGGACTCAAGCCTCGTTTTGAAAAATCCATATTGGACCCTAGCCTCGTTTTGAAAATTCGTATTGGACTCAAGTCTCGTTTTGAAAAATCCATATTGGACTCAAGCCTCGTTTTGAAAAATCCGTATTGGACTCGAGTCTCGTTTTAAAAAATCCATATTGGATTCTTGCCTCGTTCTGAAAAATCTGTATTGGACTCTACAGCATCTAATACAGGCCAGGATGTTCTGACTTCTGTACTCACGAGGTAGTATTAAAGTTATTTCATTGGATGTTAAAATGTAGGTGTGAAATAAATTCATTTATTTCACACCTACAACTTAACGTCCAATGAAATCGCTTTGATACTACCACATGAGTACAGAATATCTTAGCCCATATTAGACGCTGTAGAGTCCAATACGGATTTTCCAGAACGAGGCTTGAGTCCAATACGGATTTTTCAGAACGAGGCTTGAGTCCAATACGGATTTTTCAGAACGAGGCAAGAGTCCAATACGGATTTTTTAAAACGAGGCTAGAGTCCCGAATATCGATATTGGACTGGAAGAGTAGTCTACCGAAGTCCATTGTAAAAAGGCAACTTCAAAATCCTCTCTTGTTATGTTTTGATTTTTTTTTTTAATTATTCAAATTGAAATGTTCATGACCATATACATGTAGTTGTCGTTTACTTCAAAGTGAATACGGAAGTGTGAAATAAAGAGGTCATTTAACATGCTTGGGTACAATACTGAATTCAATTGGATTCGTACACTGCAGAACCAGTCTATATTTTGGACTCGGCTGTCGCCTCGTCCAAAATATAGACTGGTTCTGCAGTGTACTCATCCAATAGAATTCAGTATTGTACCCAAGCATGTTAAATAACCTCATATTATAGCCAGTTAACCCTTTCCCAAACAATCCCTGGTTTTTACGGGTCTAGAATAGTAGCCATTTGAAAACATTGTGGGAAAAGGAGAAAATACTGGTAACCAGCATTTTCTCCTTTTCCCACAATGTTTTCTACCCTATCATAGACAGAAATCAACTTTTCAGCAAGAGTTGAATTGTCATCTGCAAATGCTTTCAATTTGGTCTAGTCCAAAAGTTTGTCGTTTGGGAAAGGGTTAACCTTTTACCAAATGACAAAATTTTAGACTGGCCCAAATTGAAAGCACTTGTAGAGGACAAAATAAACATAACTCAAAAATTGAAATCTGTTTCTAGCAGAGTAGAAAGCATTGTGGGAAAAGGAGAAAATGCTGGGGTAACCAGCATTTTCTCCTTTTCCCACGATGTTTTCAAAAGGCTTCTATCTCAAGGTCTTAAATACCAGAGATTGTTTAACTCTTTACCAAATGACAAAATTTTAGACTGGTCCAAATCGAAAGCATTTGCAGACAACAAAATAAAAGTGACTGAAAAATTGAAATAGGTTTTGGGAAGAGAAGAAAACATTGTGGGAAAAGGAGAAAATGCTGGTTACCAGCATTTTCTCCTTTTCCCCGAATGTTTTCAGAATGCTTCTTTTTCACGGTCGTTAAAAGTCGGGATTATGTGGTAAAGAGTTAATGAAACAAACAAATGGACCTTTCGAAGCTGAAGGCTTACCTGCAGTCCTGGGAACATAACCTAAAACATAAGATAAAACATAAGAAGGGTTAATCTGACAAGGTTTGCTTTCATACTATTCAGGGTCTGAAATGTTGGAATTATGTGGCAAGGGGTTCAGGTTATTTTTTATATATTTCAGACTTGGTATGTCCATTATGGGGACCGCCATAACCTTGTGTATCTTGATATTTTTGGGTTTTTACTGTCCATGTTTGCTGTTGGACTTGCCATAGGTGTTATTATTGCTGTTGGGATGTTATTTGTAATACAAGTAAGTTTTTGTCTATTTTTACAGAGTGCAAATTGACATCTTATGAATAGATTTTATAAAATTAGCGCACAGTCCTTAGTTTCAACTATTCATACCCCCTTCAAACTCAACACTTTTAATCGCTTTTGAGCCTGTTCAAAAGAAATTCTTGCCGACCATCCTGTCCTGTAGTAAGATGGAGTGAAATAATACTTAACTCTTTACCAAACGACAAAATGTTAGACTGGTCCAAACTGAAAGCATCTGCAGACGAAAAAATAGGTGTTACTGAAAAATCAAAAATTGTGTTAGGAAGGGTAGAAAACATCGTGGGAAAAGGAGAAAATGCTGGTTACTAGCATTTTCTCCTTTTCCTACAATGTTTTCAAAAGGCTGCCTTCTCAGGGTCTTTAAAAGTAGGGATTGTGTGGTAAAGGGTTAAAGCAAGACAGGCACACTACAACAGGAACTGCTAAAATTGGATCACACAAGGGAAGTCTGACCATGTGGTGCAGTTGGACATCAGGTGGTTGTAAGTTTTCAAATTGACAAAAATTACATGTTCTACTCCAGCTGTAATTTCAAGGCTGAAATTTTGTCGTCTGGTAAAGGGTTAAAGTAAGACACAAACTATTCACAAGATCAGGTGCAAATGATGTATGTTTGGAAATTCACCTTTTGTGCGCAAAGTTGGGATTGTTTGACTGTCAGAGGTGAACAGTGTCAAATTTTCTTCACTTATCACAATCCTTCCATGTGTACCCATGAAAGCAGCATTATTATACCCCCCAAAACTCTGTTTGGGGGGTATATAGGAGTCAGCTTGTCGGTCGGTCGGTCGGTCCGTCGGTCGGACGGTCGGTCGGTCTGTAGCTTTTTGTCCGCTCTATTTCTCATAAACTATTGGACGAATTTTATTCAAACTTCACAGGTAAACTCAGTATCAAGCAGAAATGTGCATATGAAATGTTGGTTATGGTTCATTGATTTTTCACTGAGTTATGGCCCTTTCATGAAATTTCTTGTCCACTCTTTTTCTCATCAACTATGGGACAGATTTGGTTCAAACTACACAAATAGACTCAGTATAAAGCAGAGATATGCATATCATATTTTGGTTATAGTTTATTTAGGTTTCATGGAGTTATGGCCCTTTGTTGATTCTGGACAAATTTCTTTCAAACTTCATGGATAGACTTTTCACTCAGCAAAGATGTGCATATCATAAATTGTTCTAAGTTAATTAAATAAAATTTCCAAGAGCTAAGCCCTTTTTTGTCATTCTCTTTATGACGGTGCCCTATGGGACAGATTTGGTTCAAACTACACAAATAGACTTAGTATCAAGCAGAGATGTGCATATACTATTTTGGTTATGGTTTATTTAGGTTTCATGGAGTTATGGCCCTTTGATGATTCTGGATAAATTTCTTTCAAACTTCAAGGATAGACTTTGCATTCAGCAAAGATGTGCATATCATAAATTGTTCTTAGTTAATTAAATAAAATTTCCAAGAGCTAAGCCCTTTTTTGTCGTTCTCTTTATGATGGTGCCCTTGCTGAATTGATGAAAATAAATTATACTTTTGATAGAATACTTTTAACACAGCTGTCTGTCTGTCAGTCGGTCTGTAGCTTTTTGTCCACTCTATTTCTCATAAACTATTGGACGAATTTTATTCAAACTTCACAGGTAGACTCAGTATCAAGCAGAGATGTGCATATGAAATGTTGGTTATGGTTCATTGATTTTTCACTGAGTTATGGCCCTTTCATGAAATTTCTTGTCCGCTCTTTTTCTCATCAACTATCAGACAGATTTGGTTCAAACTACACAAATAGACTCAGTATAAAGCAGAGATATGCATATCGTATTTTGGTTATAGTTTATTTAGGTTTCATGGAGTTATGGCCCTTTGTTGATTCTGGACAAATTTCTTTCAAACTTCATGGATAGACTTTTCACTCAGCAAAGATGTGCATATCATAAATTGTTTTAAGTTAATTAAATAAAATTTCCAAGAGCTAAGCCCTTTTTTGTCATTCTCTTTATGACGGTGCCCTTGCTGAATTGATGAAAATAAATTACATGCATACTTTTGATAGAATACTTTTAACACAGCTGTCTGTCCGTCGGTCGGTCTGTAGCTTTTTGTCCGCTCTATTTCTCATAAACTATTAGACGAATTTTATTCAAACTTCACAGGTAGACTCAGTATCAAGCAAATTTTATTCAAACTTCACAGGTAGACTCAGTATCAAGCAGAGATGTGCATATGAAATGTTGACTGGTTCATCGATTTTTCATTGAGTTATGGCCCTTTCATGAAATTTCTTGTCCACTCTTTTTCTCATCAGCTATTCGACAGATTTGGTTCAAACTACACAAATAGACTCAGTATCAAGCAGAGATGTGCATATTGTATTTTGGTTATAGTTCATTTAGGTTTCATGGAGTTATGGCCTTTTGATGATTCTGGACAAATTTCTTTCAAACTTCATGGATAGACTTTGCACTCAGCAAAGATATGCATATCATAAATTGTTCTTAGTTAATTAAATAAAGTTTCCAAGAGCTTAGCCCTTTTTTGTCGTTCTCTTTATGACGGTGCCCTTGCTGAATTGATGAATATAAATTATACTTTTGATAGAATACTTTTAACACAGCTTCAAGAAGCCATTGCAGGATATTTATCACCTTCAGTGATAGCTCTGGTATAATTGACTCTCCAGTCACTTATTTTGCATTCCTGTGACATTAATCTGTTTTGTGACAAGGAGCTGTTGGGGGGTATGATCACGTTTAGTGATAGCTCTAGTTTACCATGTTTTACAAACCTCCTGCTTGCTTATACCAAGGAGACATTTCTTTATAAAAGTGACGAAGAACTCATTTAGAAACAATGTTAAGTTATATATTGTAACCTTTAACTCATTACCAAACAACAAAATTTTAGGTTTGTCCAAATCGAAAGCATTTGCAAACAACAAAATAAAAGTGACTGGAATTTTGAAATTATTTTTTGAAGGGTAGAAAACATTGTGGGAAAAGGAGAAAATGCTGGTTACCAGCATTTTCTCCTTGTTCCACAATGTTTTCTAAAGGCTTCTTTCGTCTTAGTACCAAACAATAAAATTTTGAACTTTACCAAATTGAGAGCATTTCCAGAAGACACAATAAATGTAGTTCAAATGGTGATTTCTGTAAAAACATTGTGGTAAAAAGAACAAAAAAAATCCCACAATGTTTTCAAAAGGCATTTTCCCAAGGAAAGTTAAAACTCAAGGTTGTTTTTCTAAAGGGTATTGATTAATGTATATGAAAGGTAAGAAAACATTGCAGGAAAAGGAGAAATTGCTAGAAACAGTTCTAGGTCTCAGAATCACTTTTCTTTTGCTTTTCAGTTGAAAAGTATCATAAAAAATGAGACAGGTATAGAATCCTGGATCATAGAGAAAGCTCTGGACAGAGACAGAGGGGAAGACGAAGGAGAATTCATATATCCATATGATTTGGGATGCTGGAGAAATATGGGACAAGTTTTTACATGGTCGGGTCGACCCAAATCTGACGGTTTCACATGGGATGTGAAGGAAGGGTGCAATCAGTTTTCATTTACTGTAAGTTATCATTTTGTGTGGTAGAACTTTTCTGATGTGGACAAGGGTACCAGTCAGTCGCTCCCATATGACCCTGTGTCTAGGTTAACCCTTTCCCAAACAAGCCCTGGTTTTTACGTGTCTGCAGTAAAAGTCTTTTGAAAACAGTGTGGGAAAAGGAGAAATTGCTCGTAACGAGCAATTTCTCCTTTTTCCATGCTGCTTTCTACCCTTTTTGAGAAGTTTCTGCCATTTTCTCCAAATCTAAAATAGTTGTCTGCAAACTCTTTCGGTTTGGAAGAGTCCAAAATTTGTTGTTTGAGAAAGGGTTAAATTCACGGGGGTGTAAATCAGGGCCTGTATTCACCAACCATTCTTAAGAATGTTCTTTGTCTTATTCTCCAGAATTTTCTACATTTGTAAGTTTGGTTTAACCAATCAGAAGTTGTGTTACTTACAAATTTTGCAAACCTTGGAGAATATTCTCAAGAATGGTTGGTGAATACAGGCCCTGGGCTATTCAAATCAATAAGGCCTGCAACATTCTGACAAAGGGGCAACAAGGGACATTGCGTCAAATGTTGTCCTGGTTCAGCCTGCGCGGTATAATCTGAGATGTCGCTTTACATCAAAATTAGATTTTGTAGTACAGTAGACTTGTCTGAGATAGATATTCACACACGATCGGAAAGTGCTGTTCCGGATCAGCCTGTGTGGACTGCAAAGGCCGATCCGGAACGACACTTTAGGCAAATGTCAAATGCCCCTTTTCGCTTGTTGCAAGCCGTATGTAAAAATACTGAAGATTAGTGACACACATGTTCCCAGCTTTACGCTATTGTGGGTAAAGGCCCTAGAGTATGGATTAGCTGTACAAACACTTATGTGTTTGTGTCATAAATATGTGAATAAATAGGGCACCAGGGTCTGCCAGATAAACATGTGCAGGTTTTGACCAATCAAGATCTATTCATTTGATCTCATTATACAAGAAGGAAGTCAAATGATGATGCATGCAGTTATGTTGAAAAAAATCCCATGATGAGACATTAGAAATGTAATTGTAAGGTGACAGTGGATGATTGAAAAGTATTTTCTTTCCCTGCCGGAGAGGACATTTATTGGCATCATCTTCTCCACTTGTCAGGACGTCTATCCATCTGTGCATCGGTCCCCTCATTTGTCCATATGTACATCCATTTCTTGCCAATTCAACCTCTCCCACATTTTTTGATGAATTAGGATAAAATTTTCACAGAATGTCTTTCATTATGTGATCTAGTGCATATTGTCAAGGTTTTGCAATTCATAGCTGTGCCATGGAAAAAGGGGACTTCATGTTAAATTAGTATTTCTTTTTTCACCAATACCTCTTTAATTATTGGATATATCTCAACGGAATTGGATGAAGTTGTCACAGATCATTGTAACCTAGCACTTATTGCCAGGGTTTTGGAATTTATGGCTGTAACATGGAAAAAGGGGGCTTCATGTCAAATTTTAATTTTTCATCAATGTATTTCCAACTAATGGACAAAATTTCATGAAACTTCTTATTTTTATTGGTTAATCAAAGCCACTGACCAATGATTCTGTTGTCTGTCCAACCATCAGTCTGTGCATAAATCTTTTAGATACAAGTAGCACAGTATATCTATTGGACTTCCCAGGCAGATGCTAGAAATTCCAATACTTTCGTCTCTATAGCCAGTTGCTTGAAATAGCAGCCATGTATCGACGTATATTTTGACAACGGCACTCTTGTTCTTTGATGTCAAAATAAAAAGCAAGTAAATGTACATGTAACAGTTCATCTTTGGCGACAGTTTATGTTTGTGTTTTAGATGGAGCAAATACAGCAGAAGGCACTAAAACGTGACAGAACTGTTGAGTACATGATCATAGAAGATTATTCGGGATCGATTTGTCCCATATCTAAAGGTTGTGGCATGTGCTGTGGTATACCATGTACAGATGAACCTAGAATTCCTGTAAAAATAGGAGATATCGTTAAAGTTACCAGATGGAAAAGGTGAGATAATTTCATCAGTTTATGGTGCTGTTAATATGATATTACTCTAGACAAACTCATTGCCAAACAACAATACTTTAGGCTTGTCCAAATCAAAAGCATTTGCAGACGACAAGATATATGTGACTGAAAATTTAAAATTTGATTTGTGAAGATAAGAAAACATTGTGGGAAAAGGTGAAAATTCTGGCTACCAGCATTTTGTTCTTTTCCCACAATTTTTTCTAAAGGCTTCTTTCTCAGGGTCGTCAAAAGTAGGGATTGTGTGGAAATGGGTTAGCTCATACATGTACTAGACGTCAAAATTTTGGGCTCATCCAAATTGAATGCATTTGTAGAAGATAAAACTAATGCAGCTCAAAAACTGAAAATTTGTTTTGGCAAGGGTAGAAAACATTGAGGGAAAAGGAGAAAATGCTGGTTACCAGCATTTTCTTCTTTTCCCACAATGTTTTCAAAAAGCTCTTTTCTTTAGGTTGTAAAAAACATGGGATTGTTTGGGCAAATCCATAACTTGAGCCAAACTTGATTTGTCATTAGCAAATGCTTTGAAATTAAATGAATTCAAAACTTTGATGTTTTGATGTTTGGTTAAAGGTTATTGGGTTAATGTTCTATGTAATTAGCTAGCTGCAGTCAACCTGTGGCTCATGGAAACATCATGGGAAAAGGAGAAAAGGCTGGTTACAAGGAAGTTTCATTGTCCCACTATGTTTTTTTACCTTTTTAACCCTTTACCAAACAATACAGGTTTTCACAACCCTGAGAAAGAAGCCTTCTGAAAACATAATGGGAAAAGGGATGAAGTTGTCACAGATCAATATGATGAAGCTCGTAACCAGCATTTTCTCCTTTTCCTACAATGTTTTCTATCACAGACAAATTTTACAATTTGATCAATATTAAATTTGTCGTCCTTAAACCCTTTACCACACAATGACGACTTTTGACGACCTTTGGAAAGAAGCCTTCTGAAAACATTGTGAAAAAAGGAGATAAAACTGGTAACCAGCATTTTCTCCCTTTCCCAAAACGTTTTCTACTCTATCCTGGGCAAATTCTGCCATTTGAGTCATTTTTGATTAGTCATCTGCAAGTGTTTTCAATTTGGACAAGTCTAAAATATTGATGTTTGGTAAAGGGTTAAATGCTTTCAATCTGAATCAGTCTAGAATTATGTTATTTGGGAAAGAGATAAAGGATAAAGTATGTCATTTTAGCCAAATTAGGTTATTCAAAAGTATATGTATATGCAAAGAAGGTTAAGTATCTGAAAGTGTTTTGATACTGTTTTATGTTTGCTGCATTATTTGGAATTGACTGCATCTCATCACAACATCTACCTGTTACTTGCTGCGGTTTGAAGGAATCACTATTTTTCTTGATAATACCGCTTCCTGGGGGAGAGAGAGAGAGTGAAAAGGAAGGGAAACAGCAAGAGGAGTGAAAGAAGAGAGTATTGTGTCAAGATGCCAAGATGTAATAGGTAATACTGGTACCTTGCGGAATATTTTTCCCTATGAATTATAATCTCTGGCTGTGTACCTTACATTTCAGAAAATGGCTGTATGGCACCAGAGTGTCCAGTAAAGAAAACCAACCAGGTACTTAACACTATATACATGTAGCTCGATCCATTTAGATATTGCAATCTGTAGGCCAGATTCTGTTAATAGACTGTTTGTTATTGGGTACATATGCGGTAAACAGACATTTTTTCTGTTACATGTTAGATTCTTGTGCGGTCATTGTGTGGCTTCTTCGCTCCACATACTGATTGTGTGAGCCTGGGGCTGCAGAGGAGATGAATTTTGTCATCAGATAACAGAATTCTGCATGCTTTTGTCTATTTTCCTTGCGTTACATACACGTTAGCCAGTCTGACCAAGCCTTTATGTACAGAGTTTTGGTAAGTAAGCATCAAATTTGAAAGCGAGTTTCACAAAACTGTATGACAGTTTTATTTCAGTAGATATTTGCATAACTTAACACTATCTAATACCTTTGCGTAGAAAGTTGGTATCTATTTATGTACGTTCCCAAATTGTTTGTGTAACTCTATGTGGTTTATTGGAATGCACCCAGGGTCACATTGACGTTTTGTACATTTAAATCAACAGGCAAAAGACGTCAGAGAGGGTGGTTTCCACGACTATGTGCCAGAGAGGTGATAACTGCTAGTAATGGGGATCACATGTCACCACCACCATCCTCGGTACACAGTAAAAAAGACAATTGATGTTTGTTTGTATTGGTATAATACACATTTGCTCATCATACACCACAGCCCTACATCAAAACTCACTTTAACTCTTTGCCACACAATCCCAACTTTTAATGACCCTGAGAAAGAAGCCTTTTGAAAACATTGTAGGAAAAGGAGAAAATGCTGGTAACCAGCATTTTCTCCTTTTCCCACAATGTTCTCTACCCTTCCCAAAACAAATTTCAATTTTAGAGTCATGTTTATTTTGTCATCTGCAAATGCTTTCAGATTGGACAAGTCTACAATTTTCTCATTTGGTAATGAATTAGCTCTTTACCAAATGACAAAATTTTAGACTGGTCCAAATAGAAATCATTTGCAAAAGACGTAGTAAATTCAGCTAAATTGATGATAATTGTCTATAAATGTGAAGAAAACTTTTAGGGAAACGGAGAATATGCATGTTACCAGTATTTTCTCCTTTTCCCACAAGGTTTTCAAAGGGCTTTTTCCTCAGGGTCTTAAACTTTGGAATGGTGGCAAAGGGTTAAGTACCACATTATTTCATTACTACATAATTCAGACTTAAAAACGACCCTTTAAAAGTAGCCTTACGAAAACCTTATGGGAAAAGGAGAAAATGCTGGAAAACATTTTCTCCTTTTCCCATAAGAATTTTTAGACTTTCACAGATGCTTACCATGGATTCAGCTAAATCTAACTTGTTGTCTACGAATGCTTTCAACTTGAACTAGTCTAAAATATTTTGTTGAGAGTTAACTTTTTCCTAGATGACAAAATTGTTGTTGGCTTATCCAAATTGAAAACATTTGCAAAAGATGGATGTTATTTAACTCTTTCCCAAAGAAGCTCTGGTTTTAATGTGTCTGCAGTAAAAGTCTTTTGAAAACACTGTGGGAAAAGGAGAAATTGCTCATAACAAACAATTCCTCCTTTTCCCACTGTGTTTTCTACCCTTTTTGAGAACTTTCTACCATTTTCTCCAAATCTACAATTGTCGTCTGCAAACTCTTTCGGTTTGGAAGAGTCCAAAATTTGTCATTTGGGAAAGAGGTAAATGTCAAAACCTGCAAAAGTTATGACCCTGGTCAGCCTGTGCAGTCTGTGCAGGCTGACCTGGGACAATACTTTCTGCAAATGTATTGCCTCTTTACCACACAATCTCGACTTTGAATGACACTGCGAAGGAAAGCTTTTGAAAACGTTGTGGGAAAAGGAGAAAATGCTGGTAACCAGCATTTTCTCCTTTTCCCACAATGCTTTCTACCCTTTCCAAATCAAGTTTCACCTTTTGATTCACGTTTATTTAGTCATCTGCAAATGCTTTCAATTTGGACTAGTCCAAAATTTTGTTGTTTGGTAAAGAGTTTAGATCCTTTTTCATAGAGCATGGCTCATAATATATATATATGTGTGTGTGTAGTTAAATAGTTCAGACTTGATTGCATACTTGATTATGGAAACATTTTTATTTTTTTACTTTAGATTGACATGCTGTTATATCTCCATCTTGTATAGGGAAGGAAGTGTGGCAGTAAAAGTGTAGACTTTGTCTTAACCCATTACCGCATAATCCCTACTTTTGACACCCCTGAGAAAGAAGACTTTAGAAAACATTCTGGGAAAAGGAGAAAATGCTGGTAACCAGCATTTTCTCCTTTTCCCACAATGTTTTCTACCCTTCACAAGACAAATTTCAATTTTTCAGTCACGTTTATTTTGTCGTCAGCAAATGCTTTCGATTTGGACTATCCTAAAATTTTGTTGTTTGGTAATGAGTTAAGGTGAACTTTACAGATTGCTACATACATGTACTGTTATCATTTTGCCACCTACCACTTTCAAAAACAATGTAGCAGAAGGAAAACTTGCTTGCATGACATATTTTCTTCCTCTGCTTGAGTGTTTTAAAATGTATTTTAACTTTGTTCAAATTTACCTGTTTTTTTTATTTTTGGTAGTGTTTTTTGCTCCCCACCTCCTCCTGAAAATATATAACAGGCTTTCAGGGGTGTGTGGGTGAGACGGGAGTTTGCTTGTGTATGTTGAAAGATACCGAGTTTATTTCATCTGGTTGTGGTTAATATGGGGAAATATTTGCCAAAAAAGGGAAAGGTATGTGAAAATAATGAGTGCCGTAAGGCATGAGTTATTTCGCAGACCTTACTCTTTTGAGGCAAATATTGTCTCATATAATCGTAAATGGTAAATTGAAATTTGTTTTGAGCAAGCTATGAAATATTGTTGGAAAAGGAGAATGATGGTTTACAAGGCTTCTATCTCAGGTTCAGAAAAACCAGGGATTGTTTGGTAGAGGGTTAAACAATGGTTCTATCAGTTTTCAGAAATCTACGCACTTATTGATGGTAATGTCTCGTATATCATTTCATGTAGCATGGTTTTACCATCTCAGGGTTACTTTTGTTCTTCGATGTGCAAATATGTATACTTGTGTTGGAAACAGAATTTTTGGGGTATTGTATCAACCTCTCACATGAAGGGTTTTTGGTTTGAATCCTGTTATGGGCTGGGCCAATGTTTGAATCTGGTTATCACTTGAATGACAAAGTTTTAGCCCTATCAGCATGGAAAGCATTTGTAGACACCATTTTCACTGTGGTTGAAATAAATTATTGGACAAAGGAGAAAATGCTGGTTACCAGCATTTTCTCCTTTTCCACAATTATTTCAAAAAGCTTCTTTCCGATGGTCATTAACTCATTACCAAACGACAAAATTTTAGGTTTGTCCAAATCGAAAACATTTGCAGACGACAAAATAAAAGTGACTGAAAATTTGAAATTTGCTTTGTGAAGGGTAAAAAACATTGTTGGAAAAGGAGAAAATGCTGGTTACTAGCATTTTCTCCTTTTCCCACAATGTTTTCTGAAGGTTTCTTTCTCAGGGGCGTCAAAAGTAGGGATTGTTAGGTAATGGGTTAAAAAGCAGTATTGAACGGTAAAGGGTTTAATCTCTGTGCATTGTATAGGTTTTGACTTTATTATTGTATTGCACAACTTTTGTAAATGCAGTATTTATGTATAGATATTTTCTTCATAGATACCACTCATAAAAAAAAAGTTACGGAAAAGAGAGACAGATTTTGGACTATAAATGGAGGCTTTTGAAAACATTGAAATGGAGAGCTTTTTTACACCTCTGAAGGGTCGTATTATGTAAGGTCCCAGTCGTCAGTCAGTCTATCTGTCTGGCAGTCCATCAGTCTGTTAGCAGTTTCTTGTGTGCACAATTCCTCCTCCTGTTTTCATTGGAATAAGTTTAACTCTTTACCACACAAGAAAATTTTAGACTGGTCCAAATTGAAAGCATTTGCAGACGACAAAATAAAGTTGACTGAGAAATACAAATTTGTTCTGGGAAAGGTTGAAAACACTGGGAAAAGGAGAAAATGCTGGTTACCAGCATTTTCTCCTTTTCCCACAGTGTTTTCAAAAGGCTTTTTTTTTTCAGGGGTGTCAAAAATAAGGATTGTGTGGTAATGGCTTAAATTTACCACAATGTACATCTATGCTGTGAAGTTGTGCATGTGACTTAAAATTTAGATATATTGCAGGCTTTCCAGATTTTACTCATTTCACCAAGAAGCCCCTTTGGGCATATATGCTTCACTTTGCAAAGCTCTTGTTGACTTTTCTCACAATGTTTTCTGGAGAGGGATTTGTTTTTTAGTCAAATTTTTCATCTGCAAGTTCTGTCAATCTGGACAGGACTTTAACTCGTTACCAAACAACAATATTTTAGGCTTGTCCAAATCAGAAGCATTTGCAGACGAAAAAATTAGATTGACTGAAAATTTTATATTTGTTTTGTGAAGAGTGAAAAACAGTGTGGGAAAAGAAGAAAATACTGGTAACCAGCATTTCTTCTTTTCCCACAGTGTTTACTCAAGGCTTCTTTCTTAGGGTTGTCAAAACAAAGGATTGTTTGGTAATGGGTTAATTCTGTGGTTTCATATAGAATTTGAAAACATGTGAAATATTCTTGTAAATGGTTTAACATAACCATGGGACAAAATTCTAGACCTGTCCAAAATGGAGGCATGTGCAAACAACAAATTAGATGTGGTGCAAATGTTAAAAAGGTATCTTTGAAAGGCAGGAAACTTTGTGGGAGAGGGAAAAATTGCTATTTACCAGTATTTTCTCCAATTCCCTGAATGTTTCCAAAAGTTTTCTTTCTCGGAGTCGTTCCAGGAAGGGATTGTGTGGGAGATGGCTCGGCCTCTAACAAACAACAAATGCCCCAAACTATCATATTAAAAGATGGAAACTTACAAGATTGGCAAAGTAACACAATCCCAACTTTAACGACCCGAGAGAGAAGCCTTCTAAAAACATTGTGGGAAAAGGAGAAAATGCTGGTAACCGACGAGTGAGTTTATGGCCCCTAACTCATATTTAACCCATTACCACACAATCCCTACTTTTGACGATCCTGAGAACGAAGCCTTTTGAAAACATTTTGGGAAAAGGAGAAAATGCAGGTAACCAGCATTTTCTCCTCTTCCCTCGATGTTTTCTACACTGCTCGAAACAAAGTCCAATTTTTGAGTTACATCTATTTTGTCGTCTGCAAGTGCTTTCAATTTGGACCAGTCTAAAATTTTGTTGTTTGGTAAAGACAAGCTGGTGAGATTGGCCAAGTAGCCAATAAGAAAATGTAGATATTTCGCAGATGTACATGCAGCAAAAGTAATTGTTTTGGATAGGGTAGAAAATATGGTAGTAAAAGAAGAAAAATGCCAATAAGCAGCATTTTCTCCTTTTATCCACAATATTTTCAAGAGACTTCTCTGTCAGGATTGTTAAAAGTCATTATTGTTTGCCTTTAGAAACCATTGTAGGAAAAGGAGAAAATGCTGCTGACCAGCATTTTCTCCTTTTTCCACAATATTTTCTACCCTTCACAAAAACAAATTTCAAATTTTCAGTCACTTTTATTTTGTCGTCTGCAAATGCTTTCTATTTGAATAAACCTAAAATTTTGTCGTATAATTCATTTTTTCATATAATGAAGATTTGCAAGACACAATTTTCAAGAGTCAACTCTTCCTGGTTGAGGAATTATCTCCCCTTGAACGTGACACTTTTTTTTTTATGTCAAAGTGCTGGCAGGGGTATTAATCCATTACCACACAAACCCTACTTTTGACGCCCCTGAGAAAGAGGCCTTTTGAAAACACTGTAGGAAAAAGAGAAAATGCTGGAAACCAGCATTTTCTCCTTTTCCCACAGTGTTTTCTACCCTTCCCAGAACAAATTTCAATTTTTCAGTCACCTTTATTTTGTCGTCTGCAAATGTTTACAATTTGGACCAGGCTAAAATTTTGTCGTGTGGTAAAGAGTTAAGTCACATTCAGTGACACTCTAGTTGATTTTGTCATCTACAACAGCTTTGAATTCGGACAAGTGTTGTACTTTGAACGGAATATATGCACACTACAAATTAGAACTGATTTACTGACAAAAATAATTCTGAACCATTAGTTATGACTCTAATTTTTATTACAATCATTGAATGTATTATAGCACTTCTAATAGAAAGTTTGTTCCAAAAGTTTGTTAAGATGAAAAGTTTATTTTTGTGAGATGAAATGCAAAATAAAGAATGAAATGAAGTTTCTTCACTGCTTATCTGCCCTGCTTCTGTCCTCTCTTGTCTATATACATTAGCATCATCTGGAAAAGACAAGATTTTTCCTGTAAAGTCTGAACAAAATTGTTCCAAATTGAAAGTATAATGCAGTCGACAATTTAAATGTGACACAAATCCTATTTTCTTTTAAAGAGAAGAAAACATTGTGGGAAAAGGGGCATAATGGTTACAAGTACTTTCTCCTTTTCCCTCAATGTTTTCAAAACCATCTCCCTTCTGGTTGTTTAAACTTGAGATAGTGTGGTAAAGGGTAAACTCTTTACCAAACAACAAGGTTTTGGATGGGTCCAAATTCAAAGCATTTGTAGACAACACAATTATTGCAACTCAAAATTTAAAATTTGTTTTGGGAAGGGTGGAAAACATTGTGGGAGAAGGAGAAAATGCTGGTTACCAGCATTTTCTCCTTTTTCCACAATGTTTTCAAAAGACTTCTTTCTTAGAGCTGTTACAACACAGGACTGTTTGGTAAAGAGTCAAAGTTACAACTTGGGATTGTTTATCAACAGGTTAATCATGGGATGCATATACCAGATAAAACATGAATTTTTTTTGCAAGAAAAATTGAATCACAAGAATTATTGTCCTGTCATAGCAGCCATGAACAATTCAAGGCCTAAATAGGCGAAGTCTTCTACATACTGCCCAGTAATTATCTTGCAAGCCAGCCAACATCATCCTTGTTGACCCAGTTTCGATTCAAACTATAATCGACCCTGGGTTATTTCGCTGGTGTTTTTCTCGTTCTCATGAATTATTCATGAAGCATTTTGATTGGTAATCTCAGTTTTTCTTTGAGAAAATTTAAACTATTTTTATCACAAATATGCCGTCATTTCTATTTTTTAGTAACTGACGAAATGAAATTGCCCTCCTAGAGAAAATGAGTATTTTATCATTCAAAAGTAGGGATTGTGTGGTAATGGGTTAATTAGGGTACTTTCCGACCATATGAATATTCATAGGAAACAAAGATTTGCTGGTCAGTTTTCCAAGGGGTAATGCATGGAGAGTAACGTAATGCTTAAACCTGGGTTCCGAGGATGTCCAACATAGACTGAGGGTGAAATCACATGCTCAGTGCCGTCTGATTTTGACCATGCATTATTCTTTTCAAACCACTATCATTGGGTTTAACTCATTACCAAACGAAAATATTTTAAAATCAAAAGCATTTGCAGACGACAAAATAACAGTGACTGAAATTCTGAAATTTGTTTTGTGAAGAGTAGAAAACATTGTGGGAAAAGGAAAAAAAATGATGGTTACCAGTTTTCTCCTTTTCCCACAATATTTTCTAAAGGCTTCTTTCTCAGGTTGGTCAAAAGTAGGGACTGTGTAGTAATGGGTTACTCCTTTATTACATAATGCCAACTATGAACAACCCTAGTAAAGAAAACTTTTTGAAATCATTGCTGGAAAAGGAGAAAATACTGGAAATCAGCCCTCTCGATAATTCAAACAAGGTTTTTCTACCCTACCAAAAGGAATATTTACTGTTTGGTAAACATTTATTGTGTCGCCTGGAAATGCTTTCAATTTGGACATGAGCAAAATTTTGTTGTCTGGTAATGAGTTAAAAATACTAGGAGTTAACCCAATGTCCCCCCGCCCCCACACACACACACACACACACACACAAAAAAAAAAATTAAAAGCATATGCAGATGACAAATGCAGATCTAGCTGGACTGATGAATTTTGTATCTAAAGTAAAAATCAGTGTGCCTACAGGAGAAAATGCTGATTGCCAGCATTTGTTCCTTTTTTTTTCTAATATTTTCAAAAAATCCATTTCAAGTGTCATTAACCCATTACCACACAATCCTGAAATTTAACGACCCTGAGAAAGAAGCCTTTTGAAAACTATGGGAGAAAAGGAGAAAATGCTCGTAACCAGCATTTTCTCCTTTTCCCACAATGTTTTCTACCCTTCACAAAACAATTTTCCAATTTATTTTGTTGTCTGCAAATGCTTTCAATTTGGACAAGTCTAAAATATTGTCGTTTGATAATGAGTTGAAACAGGATTGTTTGATTAATGGTTTGTTCAAAAGTAAAAAAATATCCCATTCAGATTATGGGGGAAAATGAAGGTTTACCACTTGCCATATCAACTTGCGATATTTACTCTTAGATCACTAATTGCTGGCTCGTTTCTGCATCTCCTCTAGTTCTATCCAAACTTTTTCCAGCTCTGCTTCATCTCCGCCTTCTTCTCCAGCTAAAATAGCAAGAAATTCATCCATCTCTTTGGCACTCATCAGTCCACCTGTCTCGCGCTCAACTCGTTGTCTAACTTCATCTGAAAGATACAGGTAGACAGAAAGGCTAGTCTGAATTCAAGGAATTTGCAGACAACAAAAAAATATGACTCAAAAACTGAAATTCCTTTTTGGAAAAGGAGAAAATGTTTTGTTATCAGACATTCTGTAAATTAACCCATTACCGCACAATCCCTACTTTTGACGCCCGAGAAAGAAGCCTTTTGAAAACACTGTGAGAAAAGGAGAAAATGCTGGTAACCAGCATTTTCTCCTTTTCCCACAGTGTTTTTCAACCTTCCCAGAACAAATTTCAATTTTTCAGTCACCTTTATTTTGTCGTCTGCAAATGCTTTCAATTTGGACCAGTCTAAATTTTTTTCGTGTGGTAAAGAGTTAAAGTGTACCCTAATGATACATCAGGAATGAAATAAATGATGATTAAAGACAACATATCAAGAGCTGGGTAATATCAATGACTTAATCAAAGGAGAAATTATATCTTTTTGGGCTTATAGAAATTGCAAGTTACACACAAACAAACCCACAAATCAAGAGCATATTAATTGCTATTGTTTTGCCTCATTCTTTTGTAGATATCAACAACCAAAGCGAGTGTTTGCAGATTTCTTCCCAGTCTCAGACTTGAAAAAATGACATAGAAAAATGTATAAATAACACTTTTTTCTGTTTAAACAGAGTCAATATAATCTATCAACTAATCTTATCCCTTATTAACTTTGTCTCTTTTTGGCAACTGATACTTTTTTTCCTGAGACTTTTTATGCGTATTCTTTTTTCCTGATACTTTCTTTCCTACAATCATCAATTTAACCCTTAGCCTACAAAGCGTGACTTAAGACACTTTTGCGATTATTCGTCAGATAGTACAGTCTGATCTTGATCTACATTGGTTAGACTGGCAACTATAACTGTGAGCTCAAGGGGTTAAGAAAAAAAACTCACTGTCTATAACAAAGGCTTGTGTGCTGATCAGTAAACATGCCAATATAGCAATCAGGAGTGCTGTCCTCATGGTTACAGTGTGGTTGTAGAAACAAAAGAACACCTGTATCCAAAGCCAATTCACACCCAACTGGTCCCTTCTTGTCACTGAAGAGCTGGCACAATTACCCAACCTTTTATATACCTTGGCATGTGTTTTATATGTAATCTGATTAGCCTAATTTCTTGGCATTACTTCAGATTATATCAGACTTTAAAGCTTTAGGCTTTAGGGTGTCACTTTTATCTTCTCGTCTGCAAGTGCTTTCAATTTGGACCAGTCTAAAATTTTGTGGTTTGGTAAAGAGTTAATGCATGTCTTTTGATGCATTATACCATGAACCCGTTGCCACACAGCAAAATTTTAGGCCTATCCAAATTGAGAGCATTTGCAGACGACAATTTCAAAGAGACTCCAGTGGGTCGAATTTTGCTATGTTAGGGTAGAAAACTTTGTGGGAAAAGGAGAAAATGCTGATTACCAGCATTTTTTCCTTTTCCCACAATGTTTTCAAAAGGCTTCTTCCTAAGGGGCATCAAAAGTAGGGATTGTGTGGTAAAGGGTTAAGTCATCATATAATTCTGGATCCAAAAAGTCATTTTGTGCTACAATCAAGTATTGAGGTAGACTGGTTCTTAGATATGCAGTGCATTGACCAGTATAAAAGTATCAACCCAGGTCAGCCTGCTCATACTGTGCTGACTGGGGTCAGTACTCTTTGGAGCTGTAGTGCCTTTTCACAGCACGAAGCAGTCTGTTTAACCCTTTCCCAAACGACAAATTTTAGACTCTTCTAAGCTTAAAGAGTTTGCAGATGACAATTTCAAATTTGATAAAAATGGCAGAAAGTTCTCCAAATGGGAATAAAAACACTGTGGGAAAAGAAGAAATTGCTGGTTACGAGCAATTTCTCCTTTTCCCACAGTGTTTTCCAAAGACTTGTACTAAAGATATGTAAAGCCAAGGGCTTCTTTGGGAAAAAGTCAAATAAATGGAATAGATTTTCCACCACTGTCTACATCAGGCAGAAAAAAAACTGTTCTTCTATGGGATAGGATAAATTGCATAAAGTAATTGTTAACTCTTTACCAAACAACAAACTTTTAGACTTGTCCCAATTGAAAACATTTGCAGACAACAAAATAAACATGATTGAAAAATCAAAATCTGTTTTGGGAAGGGCAGAAAATATTGTGAGAAAAGGAGAAAATGCTTGTTACCAGCATTTTCTTCTTTTCCTGCAATATTTTCAATAGGTCTCTATATCAGTCCAGACTGTGTTGTATGAATTGAACTCTACTGACATTACAATCCCACTGGTTAAAAGCATCACACTAATCTGGCAATTAAAACTTTAATCCTTTGGTTATGAAATAGAGTAATATGGTATTACAGTAACCTTAACCCATTACCACACAATCCCTACTTTTGACGCCCCTGAGAAAGAAGCTTTTAGAAAACATTGTGGGAAAAGGAGAAAATGCTGGTATCCAGCATTTTCTCCTTTTCCCACAATGTTTTCTACCCTTCACAAAACAAATTTCAAATTTTCAGTCACTTTTATTTTGTCGTCCTTTGCAATTCCTTTCAATTTGGACAAGCCTAAAATTTTGTTTGGTAATGGCTTAATCTTAAATTGTGAAACACTCAGTGTTTCAATTATTAGAAATTAATATATTAATATGTCAAGAAACTTGCCAAGTTCTATTACCCCACCTACATGATTTACTGTTTTATTGACACGCAACACATTACTGTACAATCCCGACTTTTACCGCCTTTCTACCATATTATTGAAGTTATTGCACCTTCACATTTTAATTTGTTTCCTGGCCATCAAATAACAGTACTGACACAACTTTCTTTCCAACCCATGGACTACTTTTCTCACAGGCATCAGAGAGAAGTGAAATTTGGCTGTAAAGTTTGCCTCAAAGAGGTAGCAAAATCACAACCACCTGGGTCTGAATTCACCAACCATTCATGAGGACGTTCTTTGTCTTATTCTCCAGAATTTTCAACATTTTGTAAGTAACACAGCTTCTGGTTCGCTAAACCTAATGGTTTAGCCAATCAGAAGTTGTGTTACTTACAACTTTAGAAAACCTTGGAGAATGGGACAAAGAATATTCTCAAGAATGGTTGCTGAATACGAGCCCAGGTCATGAGTCAGATATGCTACCAACTGGTCTAAACAGTAGGATCAGACAGCAACTGGAATTTTAAGGACCATAGCAGGATTTTTTTGTGAAGCTGGGTCAAAGGTCATTTTTTTATGAAGCTGGGTCAAAGGTCAAAGACCTTTTGAGTCAGAGCATGGAAATGAAAACATGGATGGATTGACAAATGGATTGACAGACAGATAGTTGGACATACCGGTACATGGTAATATGGGTATAACTCCTTCTACTTTGTATGTCGAGAGCATAATGATGATTTTCGTTATTTGATATGATTAAAAACATTGTGGAAAGCATTGTGGGAAACCAGCATTTGCTCCTTTTCACACAATGTTTTCTACCCTTTCCTAAAACAAATTTCAATTTTTGAATGATGTTTGTCTTCTGCAAATGCTTTCAATTTGGAACCACCATTTTCTCCTTTTTCCATAATGTTTTAGAAAGGCATGATTCTCGGGCTAAGTAAAAGCTGGGATTTTGTGGTAAAGAGTTAACCCTTTACCAAACAATCTCTGGTTTTTACGACCCTGAGATAGATGCCTTTTAAAAACATTGTGGGAAAAGGAGGAAATGCTGGTAACCAGCATTTTCTTCTTTTCCGACAATGTTTTCTACCCTAATGGAAATAAATTTCAATTTTTGGTTTAAGTTTAATTTGTCGTCTGAATTGCTTTCAACCAGCCTAAAATTTTGTCGTTTGGTAAAGAGTTAAATTTGATGGACAAAAAATGATACCTGTTGACTAATATGGTAAGCAATAAGAACCACCATAATACAAAATTTTACACCTGTCCAAACAGAAAGCATTAGCAGAAGATATACTACATGAAACTCAAATAACAGGATTTGTCTCCAACAGGGCAGAAAATACTGTAGGCAAAGAAGAAATGCTTTTTCTCATTGGACGTATTCCTTTCGCTACTCCCAACACTCTAAACATGTTCTAGGCCAATGGAGTATTTCTGAACACTGTGCCGTGTTCCTCAGAACATGTTCTGACTGTTCTAATTCAATCAAGGTGTTGCTCTCCTACCAAATGGTTGCAAGGTGATTCAAGATGGCTGAAAGACAGAAAATTCTTCATGGCAACATTTGAAATTGTCCTTTTTTACGATATGAATGCCATAAATAGGGTAATAGTAGACTCGTCTCTACTCTCTATCTGCAGCTTATCATATCCTCAACTAACACAGCTACGACAGTAGCTCTTGCAACAGCCATCATGCCAATGTACTTTCATTTCGATATGGTTTTAGAATAATGTTCCGAACATGCTTGATTCAGAACACACCTCTGGAACAGTGTATTGTGTTCTGAAATATTCCTTTCACACATTCCAGAACAGCATTCCAGATCACAGAACATTGTGCCAGAACTGGTGAAAGGAATACGCCCATTATGTTTTCAAAGGCCTTTCCTGTCATTAAGTCATTAAAATTTGGGATTGCATGGTAAAGGATAAAATTCATTGGAGAATAATAGTACCTTGTGAATATTGTAGTAAACAATAACAAGAGCTTCGCAAAGTGATCCAAATATGCCAGAAGGGGCTTGCCAGTAAAATGGGTTGAAATCAAGAATGCCTGCAGATATCCAAATTTTTAAGTCACATGCACATCATAGAGATTAATTGTAGTAAGTTTGAACTTATTCCAACAGTAGGAGGAGTTGTGCCCACGAAAAATTGCTAACGAACAGACAAATGGACAGATAGACCACATCATAATACGACCCTCCACTCATATAACAAGAGGACCATGATGGTCCTATATCGCTCACATGAGTACTAAGCTGTAAAATCAAACTTGTGACCCTGGACAGGGCCAGTTTTGACCCCAGGGGCATCCTAAGAAAAAACTTGGTAGAGGTCCACAAGGAGATGCTACTTAAAGAAATATCAAAGCTCTACATCTTTTAGTTTCAGAGAAGTAGAATTTTAAAGTTTTCCTTCTTTGTTCCTATGTTACGAACTTGTGACCCCTGGGGAAGGGCAAGTTTTGACCCCAGGGACATCATATGCACAACCTTGGTAGAGGTCCACTAGGAGATGTTACATACCAAATATCAAAGCTCTGCACCTTCTAGTTTCAGAGAAGAAGAAATTTAAAGTTTTCCTTCTTTGTTCTGCATCGTATGAAGACACTTTGTAGAAGTCTACTAAGACATGCTGCATCCCAAACATCAAAGCCCTACGCCTTCATGTTTCAGAGAAGAAGAATTTAAAGTTTTCCTTCTTTGTTCCTATGTTGCGAACTTGTGACCCCCGGGGCGGGGCCAGTTCTGACCCCAGGGACATCATATGCACAACCTTGGTAGAGGTCCACTAGGAGATGTTACATACCAAATATCAAAGCTCTGCACCTTCTAGTTTCAGAGAAGAAGAAATTTAAAGTTTTCCTTCTTTGTTCCTATGTTTCAAACTTATGCCCCCAGGTTGGGGCCAGTTTTGACCCCAGGGACATTATACGAACAATCTTGGTAGAGGTCCACTAGGAGATGCTACATTCGAAATATCAAAGCTCTGCACCTTCTAGTTTCAGAGAAGAAGAATTTTAAAGTTTTCCTTCTTTGTTCCTATGTTTCGAACTTGTGACCGCCAGGGGGGTGCCAGTTTTGACCCCAGGGACATCATATGAACAACCTTGGTAGAGGTCCACTAGGAGATGCTACATACCAAATATCAAAGCTATGCACCTTCTAGTTTCAGAGAAGAAGAAATTTAAAGTTTTCCTTCTTTGTTCCTATGTTTCAAACTTATGCCCCAAGGTTGGGGCCAGTTTTGACCCCAGGGACATCATACAAACAATCTTGGTAGAGGTCCACTAGGAGATGCTACATTCCAAATATCAAAGCTCTGCACCTTCTAGTTTCAGAGAAGAAGAATTTTAAAGTTTTACTTTTTTGTTACTGAAGTCAACTCTTACTTTTTTGTTCCTATGTTTCAAACTTGTTACCCCCAGGGGCATCATATAAAGAATCTTGGTAGAGGTCTACTAGGAGATGCTACATACCAAATTTCAAAGCTCTACACCTTCTAGTTTCAGAGAAGAAGATTTTCAAAGATTTTGCTATTTTTTTCCTTTTGGTTGCCATGGCAACCAGAGTTATGGGTGGATTCAATCTCTTGAACAACTTTGGTAGAGGTTCACCCAAGGAACATCCCTGTCAAGTTTCATCAAGATTGGCCCAGCGGTTCTGAGGAGAAGATGTTTAAAGAAATTGTGGACAACGCACGACGGACATTGGGCGATCACAAAAGCTTACCATGAGCACTTCGTGCTCAGGTGAGCTAAAAATGATCAATCTTAACCCTTTACTCCATAGATACTCATTTTGACATATCAGCAACAGACAGCTCTTAAAAAAAACATTGTGGGAAAAGGAGAAATTGCTTGTAACAAGCAATTTCTCCTTTTCCCACAATGTTTTCCACTCAATCAGATATTTGTATCCTCATTTGTCCATATTTTTGACATCATAATTATCTTTATTTGCTGCTGAAATGGACGAGCCTCAAATTGGCATATCAGGTAAAGGGTTAACAACTGATGTGGCTGTAAGGTAGAGGTGTCTATGGTTGTTAAGTAGAGCATTGACCTGGCAGCCATAAGGTCCCGAGTTTCAGACCTATAAGCGGGGTTTCAACTTTCGGATTGTTCATTGCTCCACACATTTGGCATGAGTATTAGTGTAGTTCCCAGAAAGCAGAACCGAGAGAGATACATATAAATTGTAAGAACTTGTAACAGTTTCTCACTCAGTGTTAAACATACATGTTTGAACTAAACAACTTGATGTTTTAGAGTTTTATTAAAAATGACAAAACAGTTCTGTTTAAAACTAGAACATGTTACTGGCTCAAGACTTGCATACAACTATTGAAAATGTAAACAGAAAAAAATTCGGGGTAGTTTCAATTGATGAAGAAGGCATTTGAAAACATTGTGGAAAAGGACAAAATGATGGTACACAGCATTACCCCCTTTTTTCACTTTGTTTTAATCTTTTCAAACATAATCACATCATTTGGTTAACATTTATTTGTCATTTGAAAATGCTTTCAATATCTAGCAATCTGGAATTTTGTTTGGTAAAGGCATTAAAGGAAAATTGAACTTTCTTTTTCTATACATATGTAATTTGAGGCCATTTTCCTCAACAATTCTAGAGGTGTTTCAACTTCTGCATTAGAAAATTAAACATCTGATTCGTATGGATGTTTTTTTCAGGCAACAAGACATTTCATGAAGTTCAGACTCAATTATGCATGGTGAAAATGGCCCCTGCATACACTTTTACACTAATGATTTGAATATTTTTGGTCCCTCGTAATTTCTGCACATCTATGCTTTAAGCCAAAGCTCTATTGCACACACAAACACCTAGGCATCTAAAGACAAAAGACAAAGAGTGTTCCAGAAAAATGTACTACTTTGCATTTTCTTGTGGTAATTGTACACATTCCAACCATATAGATAATTCGGGAGCCAGTGTAAATGAAACCTGATAAAGGACTTCTTCCATTGCTTTAAAACATGGCCGCTGAAAAACCTTCTAGTATTTAAGATACAGATGTAAAGAAATAAATGTTAAGAAATATGTGTTAACCCTTTACCAAACAACAAAATTTTAGACTGGTCCAAACTGAAAGCACTTGCAGACGACAAAATAAATGCAACTCAAAACTTGAAATTTGTTTCCTACAGGTTAGAAAATATTGTGGGAAAAGGAAAAAAAAATGCTGGTTACCAGCATTTTCTCCTTTTTCCTCAATGTTTTCAAAAGGCTTCTTTGCCAGGGTCATCAAAAGTTGGGATTGTGTGGTAATGGGTTAAGATGTGAATGTCATGGGAACCGTGTGCCTATGGATCCAACAGATCACTGAAGCATACCACAATATAAAGATCTCACTAACAAGTACACCAAGTTATTAACCATGCTCTGAGAATAGCGGTTTAAATGTGCCTGTAAAAAGTTTTGACTAAAGGCAGCTTGCTTCATGCACAATGCTGACCCAAGTCAACAGTTCTTGTTGTAGATCAATTTCATGCATGTAAAAGGATCATTCTACTCCTAGACTCAGTAGTTAAACAGTAGAAATTATATGGGTCCATAATTATCATTGATCATTATGATAACTTGGAGATACATTAAACTGCTTTTTGCAAGAGCATGGCTAATTTGTACAAGGTACAATTTAAAGCATATTCAATACTCTTTTACACACAATGGCTGGTTAAGCCTTTCCACAACGTCAAACTTTTGGACTTACGTGTCTGCAGTACTTCTTTTGAAAACACTGTGAGAAAAGAAGAAATTGCTCGTAATGAGCAATTTCTCCTTTTTCCACAGTGTTTTCTATCCTTTAGGAGAACTTTCTACCATTTTCATCAAATTTAGAATTATTGCCTGCAAACTCTTTCATTTTGGAAGTCTAAAATTTGTTGTTTGAGAAAGGGTTAAAAATATTGCTCAGCAGAGCTAGAAATAGGGGGAAAAACAAAGAACAAAAAAACAATTGAGCCATGCTCTGTCAAAAGAGGTTTTTGTACATCTCTCCATGATCTACCGGTATTATCCCTTTCCCAAATGACAAAATTCTGGACCAGTCCAAATTGACAGCAATTGCAGACGACAAAATAAACGTAACCCAAAAATTGAAATTTGTTTCCAGCATGGTAGAAAACATTGTGGGAAAAGGAGAAAATGCTGGTGACCAGCATTTTCTCCTTTTCCCACAATGTTTTCAAAAGTTTTCTATCTCAGGGCCATAAAAACCAGGGATTGTTTGGTAAAGGGTTGTACCAAGAATGTTATCACATTTATATGTATACACAAAATCCAGTTTTGTGAACTCTTACCAAACAACAACATTTCAGGCTTTTCTAAATCGAAAGCATTCGCAGACAACAAAATAAAAGTAACTGAAAATTTGAAATTTATTTTGTGAAGGGTAGAAAACATTGTGGGAAAAGGAGAAAATGCTGGTCACCAGCATTTTCTCCTTTTCCCACAATGTTTTCAGAAGGCTTCTCTCTCAAAACACTATAAAACTGAATGCCAATTTTAAGGCTCGATGACTTTTGATGCCCCTGAAGAGAAGCCTATTTGAAAAAATTGTGGGAAAAGGATAAAATGCTGGTAACCAGCATTTTCTCCTTTTCCCACAATGTTTTTTCCCTATCAAAGGGAAATTGCATCATGTGAGCCACTATGAAATACTCAGGGTCGTGAAAAGCAAGGACTGTATGGTAAAGGGTTAAACGTCAATGGCTGAGCCAGAAGGTAGTCCTTAGGTAGTACTTAGGTAAACAGAAAAATTAAACTAATGCAAAAACAATTGACCTAGATCCATCCGTCTAGACCGGCTGGTCCGGGTTGATAGTTGTTGCTGATGCATTAGATCCCCTTATAACAGAGCATGGCCATTTTGTATTGGCACATGATGGTATCACAAAACCTTATATGTTCTACAAATATCTTTAATAATAGTACAAAAGAAACAAAACCAAAACTTCTACTTTTTCATACAAGCAACTATTTCTGTTTAGGACCAGACCATTTTTGAAAACATTGAAGCAAGAAGAGAAAATGTCCAGAATGTACAATTTCTCCACCTGCCATAATGTTCTCATTGATTAACGACTTTCATAGTAATTAGTAACAAATCTGCTTCTGAAGGGGTACCAAAGTACCGTAACTCTTTACCACACAAGAAAAATTTACACTTGTACAACTTGAAAGCACAATTATCCCATTACCACACAATCCGTACATGTACTTTTGATGACGCCGAGAAAGAAGCATTTAGAAAACATTGTGGGAAAAGAAGAAAATGCTGGTAACCAGCATTTTCTCCTCTTCCCAAAATGTTTTCTACCCTTCACAAAACAAATTTTCAATTTCATTTTGTTATCTGCAAATGCTTTCAATTTGGACACACCTAAACTTTCCTCCTTTGGTAAAGTTATGACAATGCAGCCTCATTAGTAAAACTGTCTTTGAAAGAGTAGAAAACATTGCTGGAAAAGGGGAAAATGCTGATTAGCAGCATTTTCTCCTTTTCCAACAATGTGTTCAAAGGGTCTGTTCCTCTGGAGTGTTAAAACTCTGAACTGATTAAAAGGTAATTAATTAAAATTTAAAAACATGTTAAAAAGATAGAAAAATAAATGGAAACAAAGCACATGATAACATAAAAATGATAAAAAATTACAACATTTGAACATTGCTTGAACATGAGAGGTACCTCTGTGTGAAGCATGAAGTCCTCATAAGTCATTAGTCCAACACCTGACTGAACCCAAAGGTAATAAGGTCTTCTTTAACTCTTTACCAAACAATCCCGACTTTTAACGACCATGAAGAAGAGATTTTTGAAAACATTGTGGGAAAATGAGAAAATGCTGGTAACCAGCATTTTCTCCTTTTCACACAAATGTTTTCTACCCTTTCAAAGACAAATTTCAATTTTCAAGCCCTTGTTTTTACGTGTCTGCAGTACAAGTCTTTTGAAAGCACTGTGGGAAAAGGAGAAACTGCTGGTAATGAGCAATTTCTCCTTTTCCCACACTGTTTTCTATGCATTTATAGAACTTTCTGTTGAAAAACTTGACTTTTTAAAATGAAATGGCAGATGTAAAATGTCTCCGATGACATTATGCTATGACGTAGGTTGTTACCCCTGTATTATGCGTATCAATTGCTGGAACATGGCTCAGATCTTTTTACTACTTCTCTATATGTATTCATTTCCTCTCTTTTTATGCAGTTTACAATAAAAGCACCAAGATAAAAGCACCATAAAACAGCCAGCTAAATGCCCTAAAAGGAAGACCAGAGAATAGGATAAAATTTTCAATGTAGAGACAATCTGACAGTGAATTGAAAATGCACAAATAAAATTTCTATGGTGTTGCTGTGCGTCAGCCCTAATTAAACCTTTACCAAACGACAATATTTTGGACTGGTCCAAATTGAAAGCATTTGCAGACGACAAAATAAAAGTAACTGAAAATTTGAAATTTGTTTTGTGAAGGGTAGAAAACATTGGGGGAAAGGAGAAAATGCTGGTTACCAGCATTTTCTCCTTTTCCCACAATGTTTTCTAAAGGCTTCTTTCTCAGGGGCGTCAAAAGTAGGGATTGTGTGGTAATGGGTTAACTCTTTACCAAACAACAATTTTTTGGACTAGTCCAAGTTGAAAGCATTTGCAGACGACAAATAAAATGTGAGTCAAAAATTAAAATTTGTTTTATGAAGGGTAGAAAACATTGTGGGAAAAGGAGAAAATGCTGGTTACCAGCATTTTCTCCTTTTCCCACAATGTTTTCAAAGGGCTTTTTTCTCAGGGTGGTTAAAAGTCGGGATTGTGTGGTAAAGAGTTAAACCTTTACCACACAATTTTTCACATTCCTGGTACTTAACTCTTTACCACATAATCTTTTAACGACTCTGAGAAAGAAAGCTTTTGAAAACATTTTGGGGAGAGGAGAAAATGCTGGTAACCAGCATTTTCTCCTTTTCCCAAAATGTTTTCTACCTCTCTCAAATCAGATTTCAATTTTTGAGTCACATCTATTTTGCAAATGCTTTCAATTTGGACTGATCCAAAATTTCGTTGTTTGGCAAAGAGTTAAAAAACATGGTCGGAAGAGGAGAAAATGGAGGAGAAAATGCTGGTAACCTGCATTTTCTCCTTATCTCACTATGCGTTCTACCTTTTCCAAGACATGCATCACCATTTGAGCAGCACTTTTCCTTTTCTGCATTTTCTGCAATTGCTTTTAATTTGGATCAATTTAAAGTTTGTAAAAAAATTTCAAAATTTGAGTGTTAAAGAGTTAAAACACATTTTATTCTTTTAAAAAAAAATCTTTGTGCCTCTTATCACTCATGCGAGCAGTACAAATAAGCAATCTCAAAAAAGATGTGCATCCACTGACTTAAGCATGTTGATTCTTTCACATAAAACAGAATAAAGATTGCAACTACAAAAAGTCAAGTCATATGACTTTATCTTTAAAAGTGCCAATGGCAGACAAAAGTAAACAACATGGTAGTAAACTGCATTTGAATTTAAATCATGCCATATCACAGCCTGGAAATTATTAACTCTTTACGAAACGACAATATTATAGCCTGATGCAAATTGAAAGCAAACTGTGTAGACAACAAAATGAATGTGAATAAAAAATTGAAATTTCTCTTTCGGAAGGGTAGAAAACATTGTGGGAAAAGGAGAAAATGCTGGTTACCAGCATTTTCTCCTTTTTCCAAAATGTTTTAAAAAGGCTTCCTTCTCAGGGTCTTTAAAAGTCGAGATTGTGTGGTAAAGAGTTAAGATGGAAATCTGTAACCAAGTGTACGTAGCTGGCAGGAAAAACTAAGTTCAATAAAAAAAAGAATGTTCAAATGAGGTAAAAAGTATTAAAACAAAACATAGAGCAACCTGGCAACTTTTAGCCTGGTTTTAGATTTCATTTTTCCACCAGCATCCAACACTTAGACCAATGGTGCTATGACAGGTTGTCACCATCATAATAATATACTTGCCTATAAAACGGTATGATTTGCATTCAAATACAATTTAACAGCAACTTTATTTACTACAGGCAGCTACTGGGCTTTAATCCTTTACTCCACAGATACTCATTTCTATGCATTGCTTGTGGGAACCTTTGGAAAACATTGTGGCAAAAGGTGAAATTGCTCATGACAAGCAATTTCACCTTTTGTCACAATGTTTTCTATGCTATCAAAAGGTGTCATATACACATAAGAAATGGCTTCATCCTTGCTGTTATTTCGGGTCAATTAGAGATACCATTGAAATGCCTCTTGGGGTAAGGGTTAAATTTCTAAAATCCTTTTGCACTGACCTCTTTATCAAACAAATCCCCGTTTCAATGACCCTGAGGAAACTGCCTTTTGAAAACTTTCAGGGAAAAAGAGACAGCACTGGTAAACAGCATTTTCTCCCCTTTTCAAAGATATTCTACATTGTCAAATACAATGGCAATAACTTCAGATAAATTCAATATGCTGTCTACGAAATGACTTTCAATTAAGGCACAACAAGAATTCTATCATTTGGAAAAGACAGGAGCAAAACACTGGCAATTTTTTTGTTAACTCTTTACCATAAGGCAAAATTTAGACTTGTCCAAATTGCAGATGACAAAATACCTGTGACTCAAAAATTGAATATTGACCTTAGAAGAGAAGAAAACATTGTGGGAAAAGGAGAAAATGCTGGTTACCAGCATTTTCTCCTTTTCCCACATGCTTTCAGAGGGCTTCTTCCTTTGGGTCGTAAAAACCAGAGATTGTTTGGTAAATAGTTAAAACTTTGCATAAGTATATTGGTTCTATCAAAATAGCCTTAATAAAGATAGGAATTGAAAATATCAAGCCATATGACTTTATCTTGAAAAATTGTAAAATCTTACACCCTAATCTCTTTTCCACACGATCCAAAGTTTTAGCGACCATGAGGGAACAGTCTGAAGTTTTTTTTCCTGTGGAAAAAGAGAAAGCAACTCCTACAAAATTTTTGTGCTATAAGACAAACAAAGTTATCTGCAGGAGGCACTGAGTTAATTCTTATCTGCAAAACAGCAACTTTAGACTTGCCAAAACTGAGAGCATTTGCAGACATTATGTTACTAAAATCAAAGTATAGAATTCCCTAATGGAAGGGTTGAAAACATTGTGTGAACTGGACAAAATACTGGTTACCATACTTCAAATTATTTTCTGTCTCAGGGTTGTTAACATTTTGGATTGTGAGGGTAAAAACTTTACTTATTACCTAACTACAATATTTTAGGTTTGTCCAAATCGAAGGCATTCGCAGACGACATAATAAAAGTGAAGGGTAGAAAATATTGTGGGAAAGGGAGAAAATGCTGGTTACTCCTTTTCCTAAAATGTTTTCTACAGGCTGCTATCTCGGGGTCGTCAAATGTCGGGATTGTGTGGTAATGGGTTAAACACACTGTGTTGTACATGGTACAAAAGTTAAGCTCTAAAAGAAAGCATATCACAAAGGAAATAACTGACTAGCGCACACTTTATTCAACTGAGATTTTCCAATCCTCGTGACTGAAATGCATTCCAAAGAAAAAGGACTGAGAAGCAGAATCTCCACTGGATGTTGTACCGCCCATCAATCCCATTCCACCAATCAAACTAAGTGTTACTTGTCTATCTATCTTCCAATCAAATGTCAGTTCTTTGTCCCCAGTTTGCATTGTAACTCTCACTTTTCCATTGGGTAAAATCTCTGTTTCAATATTAACAACAGTGTTTCTTGATAAAGCTGGAAGCTTGGTTTTCATTTCCTGTCCATCCACATAAACACTTCCTGAAATCACAACAAAAAAAATTGAGATGATCATGATGGCCCTGTATAGCTTCATAGTGAAATAATTTAATATCAGTTGTTTTCATGAACATTGCTGAGTTCTGATTGGCTGAATTTTTTTTTCATAGCTCCATGAAAAAAAAAATCACTTTGTGCCGGAACTACTTTTGCTGAAGGTTACTGTTGCGGGTCCTACACACTGCTTTGCTCCTTTACTTTCATTCTATTGGTTAATTTTCAGTATTGGGGATCTGAAAACTGCTTCCCTGTTACATTCTTGTGCCATACAAATAAGAGTGGAAGGAACTTTAAAAACTCCGATATTAGATTTAAAACTGAAGAAAATGAATGCAGTTAGAATTATTTCCGTGGCATTAACTTTTTACCACACAATAAAAATGTGGAATTGTCCAAATTGAAAGCCAATTTCCGTACAGTGCAAAAAGCCCCCATTCACCAGAGCCATGTTTCTTGACCTATCAAGATTTCGCAAACAGTTTTTGAAAAGGTCAGCCAAGGAACATTTCTGTGAAATTATTTCAAAATCTGACCAGTGGTTTCAGAGAAGAAGAGTTTTTAAGAATTTCTTCATGTCTGTATAGTGCAAGTAGCCCCCATTCACCAGAGCCATGGTTCTTGACGGATCAAAATTTCGCGAACAATTTTTGAAAAGGGTCATCCAAGGAACATCTCTGTGAAATTATTTCAAATTCTGACCGGCACTTTCAGAAAAGAAGAATTTTTAAGAATGTCTTTATTTCCCTACAGTGCAAGTGGCCCCCATTTACCAAAGCAATGATTCTTGATGGATCACAATTTTGCAAACAATTTTTGAAAAGGGTCATCCAAGGAACATTTCAATGAAATTATTTCAAAATCTGACCAGCGGTTTCAGAGAAGAGAAGTTTTTAGGAATTTCTTAATTTCCGTATAATCGCAAGAAGCCCCTATTCACCAGAGCCATGGTTCTTGACGGATCAAAATTTCACAAACAGTTTTTGAAAAGGGTCATCCAAGGAGCATCTCTGTGAAATTATTTCAAATTCTGACCAGCAGTTTCAGAGAAGAACAATTTTTAAGAATTCCTTCATTTCCCTATAGAGCAAGGAGCCCCCATTCACCGAAGCCACATTTCTTGACGGATTTCATGAACAATTTTTGAAAACGGTCACCCAAGGGACATGTGTGTGAAACTATTTCAAAATCTGACCAGTGGTTTTAGAGAAGAAGAATTTTCAAGAATTCCTTCATTTCTGTATAGTGCAAGTAGCCCCCATTCACCAGAGCCACATTTCTTGATGGATCAAAATTTCACAAACAATTTTTGAAAAGGGTCATTCAGGGAACATCTTTGTGAAATTATTCTAAAATCTGACCAGCAGTTTCAGAGGAGAAGATTTTTAAAGAATTTCCTAGAAAATTCCATTTGGTAGTCATGGCAACCAGAGTTTTTGATGGAATCAAATTCTGTGAACAATTTTTAAAGAGGACCTACCAAGGAACATTCTGGCCAAGTTTGGTCAAAATTGGCCCAGCTTTTTAGGAGGAATTGATGTTTAAAGAATTGTTGATGACGCACAACGGACGACGCATGACGGACACCGGGTGATCCTAAAAGCTCCCCTTGAGCACTTTGTGAAACATCTCTGGGAAATGATTTTAAAATCTGACCAGCAGTTCGAGAGAAGAAGAATTTTTAAGAATCTCTTCATTTCCCTATTGTGCAAGTAGCCCCCATTCACCAGAGCAATGTTTCTTGACAAATCAAAATTTCATGAACAATTTTTTAAAAGAGTCACCCAAAGAACATCTCTGTGAAATCACTTTAAAATTTGACCAGCCATTCGAGAGAAGAAGAATTTTTTAGAATCTCTTCATTTCCCTATAGTGCAAGTAGCCCCCATTCACCAGAGCCATGTTTCTTGACCAATCAAAATTTCGCGAACAAATTTTGGATAGGGTCATCCAAAGAACATCTCTGTGAAACTATTTCAAAATCTGACCGGTGGTTTCAGAGAAGAAGAATTTTTAAGAATTTTTTCATTTCTGTACAGTGCAAGTACCCCCCATTTACCAGAGCCATGTTTCTTAACGAATCAAAATTTTGAGAACAGTTTTTGAAAACGGTCACCCAAGGAACATCTCTGTGAAATTATTTTAAAATCTGGCCAGCGGTTTCAGAGAATAAGATTTTTAAAGAATTTCCTAAAAAATTTCATTCGGTTGCCATGGCAACCAGAATTTTTGACAGAATTAAATTCTGTGAACAAATTTTAAAGACCTCCCAAGGAACAATCCAGCCAAGTTTGGTCCAAATTGGCCCAGCGGTTTAGGAGGAGTTGATGTTTAAAGAATTGTTGACGATGCATGACGGACACCTGGTGATCCTAAAAGCTCCCCTTGAGCACGTTGTGCTCAGGTGAGCTAAAAATATTACCATCAGTTCCCAGGAAAGCTGCTCCATCTCTCTTCATAGTATCAATGTCTTCATTGGTTATAGATATACCTAGACCATCCACAGGGGACTTCTCCCCTGTATCAAGTATCCTGAACTTGATGGGAAAGCCGGCCCTGTAGCATGCAGATTTAGAATACAACACTCTAGTAAGTCCAGACTCCCTTGTGCCCGTCTTATTGTCATTACTGGTGCTATACCCCTCGGTGTTATCATCCCACTCTGAAAGAGACAAAAACATGGGGTCCATTGCCCCTGATGTGCTCATCCGAATAGTCACCCAGGATAAAGTTAACCCTTGACCACACAAACCCGACTTTTTTAAGGACCTAAGAAAGAAGCCTTTTGAAAACATCATGGGAAAAGGAGAAAATGCTGGTAACCAGCATTTTCTCCTTTTTCCACAATGTTTTCTACCCTACAATAAAGTAATACCAATGTTTGAATCACATTAAATTCTTATTTTGTCATTTGCAATTGTTTTCGAGTTTGAAAGAATCAAAGAGATCCTGGGTCCGTATTCACCAACCGTTCTTAAGAACATTCTTAGGCTTATTCTTCAGGATTTTGTCAATGTGAAAGTAACATAACTTCTGATTGGCTAATTGGTTTAGCCAATCAGAAGTCCTGTTACTTTCACAGTCAGAAAATCTTGAAGATTTAGACAAAGAACGTTCTTAAGAATGGTTGGTGAATACAGATCCTGGTCATATTGATGATGCTGAGCCATGCTCTTTGAAAAGTCCTACCCTGTAATTTCACTTTGGAAAATATGATATTGTTAAAAATAATCAGTCTTCTAGCATCTTAACCAAGACACTCTTCAGGGTTTTCCATGATGTACAAATACTACGTCATAGATGCAATTTTAATTTAAATGACCCCCAAAATAAGTGAGAGCGCGTCACCGGTAACACAACTTTCCAAGATAAAAATAACGTACAAAGTTGAATAAAGCGTCACAATTCCAAGTCAGTTCTTGCTTCAATGTCAGACAAACACTTCTTTTTTTATCTACATTTTACATAACTTTTATTTTAGATAAAAGTGGTCTCCCGATACTTTATCTACAGAATAAGGCTGGTTTACCGATGGTGTTCACGAGATGAAATAAATTTCGATCTTTCACCGAAAAAAAACAAACATTCTATCCATTTCATGCTTTTAACCCTTTCTGGGAGGAGCTTTGTCAAAATCCAGTACAGTTCTTTTCCGTTATTCCCCGTGGCATACCCTTCCCACATAGCAACGCATTACAATATTACGCCAAGTGCGAGAAATGTAAGGTACATGACGTCATATTTCCCATCTGCTTGTGAGGCACGCACTTTTTAACCAGGCAACAAGAACATGAAAATCAGTATTTTCAGTGGTGGTACCAGTGTAAGATCGAAAAATATTTTCACTGCTATTTCTCGATATCCTACCGGAAAGCATGAAATAAAATGTTGTAGTTACTTTCCTGGTTCTTGCATTTACTTCTAACTTCTTGGTAAAGAGATAACTTACCATAGTGAGGTATATCTGTGGTGGCCACACGTGGGACACTCCACACAGTCCACTTATTAGATGTTTCGGCCCGACCACTCACTCTAAAGGAATATGGAGAGCCTGCACGTAACTGTTTAACACAAAAGGAAGTGTTTGGTCCCTTGTATGCAGTTCGGAATGCTGTCTTAGATATGTCCTTCCCAGAAACATGACCAGAACAGTATTGTAGGCAAAACTCACTTGAGTCTGTGTCTTCATCTATCTAAATATGGACAAACAAAATTTGATCATAATAAGTGACACAATGTGCTTTTATAGAGAAGGCAAATGTTTAATCTTCCACAAACATTGCGGACGGAGCTTTTGAAAACATTGCAGTATCCAGTATTTTCCTCTTTTCCCAATGCTTTCTACCTAATCAACTCATAATATTCCATCACTAGAGCCAAATTTAAATTGCTGTTTTCAAATCCTTTCAATCTGAATACTTTTGTAGTTTAGTATAGAGTTCAACCTTGCATGTACAACCAAAAAACTGTTTAAAGAGGCAGAAATTATTGTCCAACTTTCAAAGCCTAAAAAACAGAGAGAAGGCTTCTTTCACCCAATAAACATGGCTTTCCTAGGTTTAAAACACAAATGAAAATAGTGAAGTACACATACACTGTTTATCGTATCAAAAAAAATGAATGAAAGGGTATAGATGTGGTAAGGGTGTTGATCCGATGTACATTCTATTTTATACTTCCGAAAACTTTTTATCTTTTTACAACATGTCAAAATTTTGGACTCCACCAAACAGAAAGCATTTGCAGACAAAAAATCAATGTAGCCGAAATTAGATATATGCCTCACAACCAGATGGAAATATGACGTTGTTTATATATAGGGATATATAGAGGATATGTTATATTTTTTTCGGTGAAAGATCAAAACTTATTTCATCGAGTGGACACCATCGTTAATATTTTCACAAGTGGCTGCGCCACTCGTGAAAATATTACTGATGATGTTCACGCGATGAAATAAATTTCGATCTTTCACTGAAAAAAAACCAAATAATCTATTTATTTCATGCTTTTAACCCTTTCTTTGAGGAGCTTTATAAAAAATCCACTGCAGTTCTTTTCCATTATTCCCTTTGGCGTACCCCTCCTACATAGCAGTGCTTTACAATATTACGTCAAGCGCAAGACATGTAAGGTAAACGATGTCGTATTTCCATCTGGTTGTGAGGCACATGCAATTAACCTAGGCAACAAGAACATGAAAATTTGTATTTACACTGGTAAGATTGAAAAATATTTTCACTGCTATTTCTGGATATCCTACAGGAAAGCATGAAATAATATTCATTCAGTAATGAGATAGCCTTTGCCCTCTTGACACAATTTCAGAAATTTACGTCAAAGCAAAATTGAACACAAAAAATTAAAATTCTGCATCATGGTCTTGGGCTCACATTGTTTAAATATCTTTGAAATATGGTTTATCTCCCTTTGTTTGAAACTAGACCTTGGTAGTCATGGGCCTGTTGCTTTCAGCAAACAAGATCTTTAGATATTTGCCAAATTAATCTTCTTAGTATCCCCGGCAACCAGAGCTCTGCAAGAAATTGAGTTTTTCAACAACTTTGGAGAAGGCTGACTCAGGAATAATGCTTGACATCTCTCTCGTGAATTGGAAGGAGACAATACTCAACTTCGGTTATACCAACATGACAATACTTTCAATAGGTACAAATAAAACAGTATTTAATGATTTGCAAACAACAAATCAAATGTGGCGCAAATGATTGGATTTGTTTCTGAAAGACTAGAAAACATTGTGGAAAAAGGAGAAAATGCTGATAGCCTGCATTTTCTCCTTTTTCCACAATATTTTCAAAAGTCTAATTTCCAAGAGTTGTTAAAACTCTGAAAAGCACAGTAATTGGGGTATGAAATGGCAGACACCTGGAAATGGGCATTGAATGACTATTATTACTTACTATTAATTACTATTACTATTAGTGAATAAAAAAATCATTAAGGCTATTATCAAGTTTATTCACCTCTTCCCATTTTAACAACAAACCGCCTGGTCTCTCTTCTATTTCTACAATCTGTACAGGGGCCCGTTCATGAACCTGTCCTTCACTAACCAGCACTGAGCCAAGTTGCTCACTCAGATCATCAGTAAATGTTACATCTATATTGGCCACATCTGCCAGACTAGGTACCTCCGGTAAACTGAAAAAAAACAACAACATTCAATAGAAAGTTTTCAATTCCCATCACTGTAGTTTTCCCTTTCAAAGGTGAATATAGCCCAAAATAAAGTATACACAAAAATTAGGTACAACCCATGGCACAAAATGCTGAGATAGGGGAGGGTATAACTGTTTGAGGTGGGATTTGCCAGGGGTGGGGGTGGGGGGGGGAGGGGTCTCTCCAAGATTTTTTTTTTGTTATGTAAAGGGTATTACGTGGCCTCTTGTGAAATTTTTAGGCAATATTTTGCCGATGCAAGGGCTTTGAACTTCAAGATTTATGGAGGTCAATAATTTCATGAAATCTGGTCATCATTTTATTGTTTTTTCCTTTTCTTTCTCTTTTTTCTTTTTCCTGCAAAAGTGTATGCAACTGGTGTGTTGTGTAGAAGCAGCTATGCCCCTGCCTTAGCAGCTATGCCCCTGCCTTAACCCCCCTTTCCCAAACAATCCCTGGTTTTTACGGGTCTGGAATAGTAGCCTTTTGAAAACATTGTGGGAAAAGGAGAAAATGCTGGTAACCAGCATTTTCTCCTTTTCTCACAATGTTTTCTATCCTATCATAGACAGAAATAATCTTTTCAGCAAAGACTTGAATTGGCATCTGCATATGCTTTCAATTTGGTCTAGTCCAAAAGTTTGTCGTTTGGGAAAGGGTTTACTATCAATTTCTTTACATTTCATCCATATCTTTGTTGAAAACTTTTGCAATAAAACATTTTCTCAGTACATGTATGTGACATTAGGTAATTCACTGAACTAGCTAGTTTGATAAGATGTGCCATGTTTTTCTTACAGGAGCCATCTATCAGAGCATTCCCCCAGTCACTTTGCCTCTTTACTACTCAATCCAAACTTTATCTCATTACTAGTCGACATTATTTTAGACTGGTTCAAATTGAAAGCATTTGCAGACGACAAAATAAAGGTGATTGAAAATTTGAAATTTGTTTTGTGAAGAGTAGAAAACATTGTGGGAAGAGGAGAAAATGCTGGTTACCAGCATTTTCTCCTTTTTCCACAATGTTTTCTAAAGGTTTCTTTCTCAGGGTCGTCAAAAGTAGGGGTTGTGTGGTAATGGGTTAAGCCTTTTAAAAACATTGTGGGTAAAGGAGGAAATGCTGGCAACCAGCATTTTCTCCTTTTCCCACAATTTTCTCTACCTTGACAGAGAACTTTATTCAATGATATTTATTTTAGAGTTATCCTTTGCAGATTTCTTGAATTTGGAAAAGTCTAAAACCTATTGTGTGGAAAAGGGTTAACCCTTACCCAAACAACCAGTTGTTGACTTGTTAAAATTGAAATAAAATGCAGACCACACATTTGAAATGAGTACAAATACGCTGTTGTTCTCTCATATAGTTTGAAAATAATGTGGGAAAGGTAGACAAGAGGGCCAAAATGGCCATAGATCGCTCACCTGAATTTTTGATGGGACCATAGCCAATTTTGTTTTTTTTTTGAGGTATTTAAACACTGGAAACAAAATCATTATGTTGCCAAGCAATTTTCGAAAGGTCACCTGTAAAAGTCCTTACAAAATCTGACCATCAATTTCAGAAAAAAAGAATTTTTAGGAGTTTCTTAATTTCCGTATAGTGCACGACGCCCCCATTCCCCAGAGGCACGTTTCTTGACCTATCAGAATTTCCGGAACACTTTATGAAAAGGGTCATTCAAGGAACATTTCTGTGAAATTATTTTAAATCTGACCAGAGGTTTCAGAGAAGAAGAATTTTTAAGAATTTCTTCATATCCATATAGTGCAAGTAGCCCCCATTCACCAGAGCTATGTTTCTCAACGCATCAAAATTTCGCGAACAATTGTGAAAAGGTTCATGCAAGGAACATTTCTGTGAAATTATTTCAAAATCTGACCAGCAGTTTAAGGGAAGAAGATTTTCAAGAATTTCTTCATTTCTGTACAGTGCAAGTAGCCCACATTCACCAGAGCCATGGTCCTTGACGGAATCAAATTCTGTGATCATCTTTTAAAGAGGACCTCCCAAGGAACATTCCAGCCAAGTTTGGCTTGATTTGGATTTAAATGCATTTCCACATCAACCTTGTTTTCTTTTGACCTCTACAAGGCCTTTAACTCATTACCAGATGACTTTACTTCTCCAAATCAAAAGCATTTGCAGACGACAAAATAAAAGTGACTGAAATTCTAAAATTTGTTTTGTGAAGGGTAGAAAACATTGTGGGAAAAGGAGAAAATGCTGGTAACCAGCATTTTTTCCTTTTCCCACAATGTTTTCAAAAAGCTTCTTTTTCTGGAGTGTCAAAAGTAGGGATTGTGTGGTAATGGTATTATTAACCGTTTGCCACACAATGCCGACTTTTAACGACCCTGGGAAAGAAGCCTTTGGAAAACATGGTGGGCAAAAGAGAAAATGCTGGTATCCAGCATTTTCTCCTTTTCCCGCCCTGTTTTCTACACCATTAATGAAAAATTGTACCATTTAAGCCACATCGAAATTGTCGTCTGCAAATGCTCTCAATTTGAACAAGGCTAAATCTTGTCGTCGGGTAAACGGTTAACTAAGGGAAGTTGTGCTTCCAGGACTACAGGACAGCAATAATGAAAGACAGCGGTACTTACATGTTTAAATGTTTACTTTCTGGCATATCTTTGAAGTTGAGCAAAGCATCAATATTGTTTTCTGGAGAATTTGCAAGCACCTTTTTAGCTATGAAAGAGAAGAACAAGAATGAGATAAACAAACATAAGAAAGTAACTAAAAATGTGCATAAACTTCTATACACTTTGTTTGAAATATCTGTTAAGAAAAAATATCAACCTTTAGCATCTTAACCCTTTACCCAACGACAAAATTGTAGACTTGACCAAACTGAAAGTGTTTGCAGACGACAAAATAAACGGGGCTAAAAAATTAGAATTCGTTTTGGGAAGGTTAGAAAACATTGTGGGAAAAAGATTTACCAGCATTTTCTCCTTTTCCCACAATGTTTTCAAATGCTTTCTTTGTCAGGGATGTTAAAAGTCGGGACTGTGTGGTAAAGAGTTAAGCTGGACTCAAGGACCTTCTGCGGTCAGTGTAGATTCAGAATTATGTTTGGAAGAGTATGGATCAAAAACAGATTAGAACAAAGTATAAACAACAAATGCTAACAATAAATTCAATACTAAACCTATTGTTTAACCTTATCACATCGACATTGTTTTCTTTTGACCTCTACAGTGGGGATCCAAGGTTGGATGCATGATCAATGCAGTCTGATCTTGATAATCAATAGACCAGAAGACCTCTAGTTTCTTGGACTTAGAATAAAAAAGCATTTGCAGACTGAGAAATAAACTGTGTGCTTTTTTCTTTAAAAGTAGAAAACATTGTGGCATAGGAAAATAATACTAGTTTCCTTTTCCCTACCTTTTTCAAAGAGTCTTACTGAAGGGCATTAAAACATATTATTATATACCTAGCAGTGAAATCCTGGAATTATTATTATATACCTAACAGTGAAATCCTGGAATTTCCCAGTGTAATAAATTTTGATATCATCAACAGAGTAGATATCAACTTTCACTTCCTGGCGTAATTTAGGAGCTACTTCTTTTTTTCATTAAGCACTTATAGATAGTGTTAATTGTAAGTTCTATATTTTCAACCAGACAATCCATCTACTTTTCTCAGTCTTGTTTTGTTCTTTTAAATTATGTATTCATCCAAGCTATGTCCCTGATTTCTTCTCTTTATCCAAAGTATTGATTTCGACTTTCAAACGAAAAATTAAAAATAGTAATTTTAATAAGGTATATAATAAATAGAATAATAAACTGGTCATTTTTGATATGAGAAATATCTCACTCGGATGCGTCCTAAGGCACTGAAAAAAACATGTGCTGCACACTCGTTTTTTCAACGCCTATCATCGCATCCTTGTGAGATATTTTTCATATCAAAAATAACCAGTTGATTATATTCTATTAATTGTATTGGAAAGTGTTAACAAATTGTCATTCATACAAACCTTGATCCATACATGCTGTGCCATCAGTTAGTGCATGTGTAATCATATCTTTGCACTGTACAAAAGTAGAAAACATTGTGGCATAGGAAAAAACGCTAGTTTCTCCTTTTCTCTACCTTTTTCAAAGGGTCTTACTAAAGGGCATTAAAATATATAATTGTATTGGTAAGTGTTAACAAATTGTCAATCATACAAACCTTGTTCCATACATGCTGTGGCATCAGTTAGTGCATGTGTAATCATATCTTCACACTGTACTAGGGGCTCAAGATTCTTCTCCTCAAGTTGGTCTATTTCAGCTAACAAGTATGTCATCCTGGTGGTTAGTAGGTCATTTAGAGCTCCTTTAACCTTCTCAAAATGGCCCTTGACCTTTGACCTAGAACTTTGTGAACTTTGATGTATCTGTAATGTAGAGAATTACATGGGTACAGAAACATTCATTCTAGCCCTTTATTAGATAAAAAAATTTAGCCTTGTCCAAATTAACCCATTACAATCCTGCCTTTTATAGTCCGGTCTGTTAACTCGATTTTTTAGCAAAATGTTTACTCTCCGGACGAAAGCAACAAATTTTGCACACAGTTAATAGACATCATTCCGAGTCATTTGCGCCTGGTGTGCCCGATTTTAGTGGCTTAGTTCATTAATTACTGCCAATTATATATTCGGATAGATGTAGTGTCCGAATACTCTTCTTTTGTACTTTCGTTTTATCAGAATACATGTACATGTACGTATCTCACAATGATTTGATCACTGAAGGTAGATCAAAACGTTTTCATATTTAATAGAACTTCATTTCCCCCTTTTTTTTATCTACTTTTTTATTTTGATTTACTTTGTAGGTGGATTTTGATCTATTTTCAGTAATATAGAAATGAAATAATATAGAAATCCGAAATAATACCAAGAATGGGCATTTTTAGTAATTTTTCTCACTTTTATATTATGTTTCGAAATTCTTGAAATGCCCAAAAAAGCTAAAACGGCCGTGCTGGTAGTTTTATCATTAATTGTCTTTTTAGAAGACACATACAAAAAACAAACTGTCGTTTTATCAATCTTTCTGTAGACTTCAGAGAGTAACGGTTTCATAAGCGCTGTCTCCTATCGGGCGTGTTGATAGAACTTTTTGTATGCAGACTGCATTAACCGTTAGGTTGCCAAGCGCGACTCATTGACCTCTTGCAGACGATATAGATCAAGATCAGACTACGAAGAACGTGCAGTCTGATCCTAGATCTACACTGTCCGATACGGAGATATTTATTTTTTCCTCGAGATACTCCTTTAAAATAACATTTGGGTTTTTACTATCGGGTTTAAAAGCGTCATTTAATCTATTTAGTAGGATACGGTTTAATAACTTGAAAAATAAATTCCCCCACTTCCGACGAAAGAAATAAGTGCAAATATACAATTAAACTTGGACCGGTTAACCCATTACCACTCAATACCTACTTTTGACGCCCCTGAGAAAGAAGCCTTTTGAAAACACTGTGGGAAAAGGAGAAAATGCTGGTAACCAGCATTTTCTCCTTTTCCCACAGTGTTTTCTACCCTTCCCAGAACAAATTTCTATTTTTCAGTCACCTTTATTTTGTCGTCTGCAAATGCTTTCAATTTGGACCAGTCCAAAATTTTCTTGTGTGGTAATGAGTTAAACCAGGTTACATAATAATGCATTTGAAAACAAAAAAACCCAAAAAATGTTCGGGCAGAAAAATGCATCTTTTAGGGCCAGTAATTAGAACATACTTATCCTCTGTAACAGATTTTAACAATTCCAAACCTTTACAATCATGACACGTGTGTGCTAGTCGGTGCCTAAAAAGTACATTACAGCTTTTCAGCAGGGCCGTAGGAACAGATAGGGGGGGGGGGGGTGGGCACCCCCCACAATAATTTGATCACCAATAAAATGACTGTGTCAGTGTTTGGACGAATATTGCTAGAAAATCGTCGTATATACAGAGGATGAAATAATATTTCAGAGTAGCTTACTGACGATACGCTGAAAGAAAATTTCAAACAAATTAAAATATTTCTAAACAAATGGCGGCTAGCCCCGGAATTTTTCATCTACTTTTGTTATCTGATAGACACCAAACAATTTCTGAGGTCTCATTTCATTCAGTGTGATTTTTTGCTTTATTTTTTTCTCCAAATCCCATAATTCACCACATTGTTGAATTTCGGTCCCTAGTATTAGCAGGTGGATTATTTTTCACTGCATAACAAAACGCAGTATATATCAAATCGGGAAGACAAGCCGATTCTTAAAATTTTGCACTCCCCTCCCCCCTCGCCCCCCAATCCAAATTGCTTCCTACGGTTCTGATTTCATATGGATCATCCACTTTGACGGTGAAATAACGAGATCAAAAGAACGCCCAGCTCGTCTTTACTGGCTTTTCAATGAAAACAAGTATAGCACGTGTTTGCCTACTGAAAATGAATCTCGAACTTCTGTTTTTCTAGAAGGAATGGGAGGTTTGAAATTTGCATGTAACTTTGTTATTACGATAAGGTAGTTAAAATAGGAGCATGACAAAAATGCAACTATAGAGATTTAAATGTTATTTCAAAGTCAGGATTTTTGCTGTAAAATAAAAATGTATATAATGTCCCAGTTTATTGGTAAATAGACTCTCTCTGTCTTTTTGCAGATACCGGAACCATTTTTTCTAAACAAAAATTATCACATTAATAGTTTAAATAAATCAAACCTACGATTCCTGGATTTCGAGCATGTACATTACAAACTTAGAGCTACGGAATTCTGCAAACATTAGTTGACCAATCAGACATAAAAATAAGAAAGGTCTACTGCAGTTATATCAATGTTATTTTCCCCCTTTCCCCCTATTTTTACAACACTGAATCTTCATTGACTCTACCAAACAAAAATTTGAGACTTATCAAATTTACAAGCCTTTGAAGACAACAATTTGAACGTGACTTAAAAAAACCGAAATTTTCTGTAGGAAGATAACAAATGGAAAAAGGAGAAAATAGTGGTTACTAGAATTTTATCCCTTTTCGACAACATCTTTAAAAAGTATATTTCTCAGGGTCGTAAAAAGCTTGCGTTATTTGGTATAGGGTTTTGAATAGTTACCATGAATATTTTCACCCGACGACAACCTTGGACTCGTCCATATACCTAGCATATTGGGGGAAACGGACAAAAGCCCACTGGGACAAAAACCCAATAGGACAAAAGCCCACTGGGACAAAAACCCAATAGGACAAAAGCCCACTGCTTATAAAAAAAGTTAGAAAATCATTTTTCTGATCATTTTTGTAGAAAAAAAACACATTACAGATTTAATGATCAGAATGATCGAATTGCTTTTCTTTCTTCTCAGTTTTCACTTCCTTGCAACATTTCCCATACTTATAACAACCATGTGAAAGAAGACTTGAAAAGAATGTGAGAAAAGGAGAAAATGCTGCACTTTTGAAAAAAAAGCGAGAGAATAAGAAAATGGTGCTTACCGGCATTTTCTGCTTTTCACATAATGTTTTCTACTCTTCTAAAGACAAGTAACATCATATATATGAAACTTTTTAATTGAATACATGATTAGAATTAAAGGTGGGTTTTTGTCCTAGTGGGTTTTTGTCCAGTGGGCTTTTGTCCTAGTGGGCTTTTGTCCTACACCCAGCATATGGAGACGATAGAATGAAGGTGGGTCAGATGTTGGTAATTGTCCTTGAAAAAGTAAAACATGTTTAAACAGGAGATAATGCTTGTTGCAATCTCATTCCTTTTTTCACCAAAACACTTTGAAAATTCATTTTTCGCAGATGTTTCTGAACTATATATTGATTACCTTTTGTTTTCGTTTTCTTCTTGGGGGAGGGGGGAGTTGCTAAAGTTGAGAAAGTGAGACAAAAAAACAGAAAGTGGGACAAATCAGAGCGTCCGCCCTCATTTTTTTCTGGATGGCCAAAACTGGAAATACTTTGGTAAAAGGTTAAAAAGCTGTCTAGTGTCTTCAGAAAGACAGGGGCGGCCCATTTACTGATATTACAGCACTATTATCAAACCGTCTTTGATGCACTTTCCTATTGACGAATAATTTTGTTATAGATCGTAAACAAAACAAACGTGGTCTCAGATCAAATTTTAAACCTTCCATACCTTCTTCACAAAATATTCATTCAAGCTTCATTTTGAATATTTAAAGATATGTGTCTAATGAAGTTTTAAAAAAATGGTTGAAGGGTTAACTCGGTATTCCTTTGATCCCGTTATTCCAAATTTAAAGGATTTGCGAACGGGACATACAACATTTGTCATTGAAAAATGCTTTGGATATACAGGAAATATTCGTTATATCAAATGCAAATCGTTAATTGCATTGTATGCGGAAAATCTGTAGGCAATTTGACCTGCCGAGCGACCTAATGCAAAGTAATCCTGTACGCGAAATTCGGTCAGTTCTTTTTAAGAATGTCAAGTGCAAGCAAATGACACGCAAATGGACGGACAGACAAACAAACAGATACGAAAGACACATAGAATATTCATAAAGTCAATCCTTAAATCCAGCAGTGCCTTTAAAATGGCAAAATACTTCTGAAACACCATTTTTTTGTCGATCATACACTTTGACTGAACGGGAAACCAAATTACTATTCTACAAAGGAAGAGTATTCGGACAGTATAGTTATCCGAATTTCAAATCGCAATAAAAACTGATCTAGGGCCTTGAAATCGGGCACACCCTTTTTTTTCGTCTTAGAAAAGTATTGTTTACACCATATAAAATTTTCACACTTTCGTCCGGTTGGTAAACATTTTTGAGCTAACAGACCGGACTATTAACAACCCTAAGAAAGAAGACTTTTGAAAATATTGTGGGAAAAGGAGAAAATGCTGGTAACCAGCATTTTCTCCTTTACTCACAATGTTTTCTACCCTGCTGGAAACAAATTTCAATTTTTGAGTTATCTTTATTTTGTCGTCTGCATGTGCCTTCAAGTTGGACCAGTCTAAAATTTTGTTGTTTGGTAAAGAGTTAAAAAAGTTGCAGATGACAATTTCATGTGGCTCAACAGGTGCAACTTCTTTCTTCGATCGAGATAAAAACATTGTGGGACAAGGAGAAAATGCTGGTGATCAGCATTTTTCCCTTTGCCCACAATTTTTTTCGAAAGGCTTATTGCCCAGGGTCGTTAAAAGTTGGTATTGGGCAGTAAACGGTTAAACGGTAGAGTATTATCTGCCATTCAAAATGCTTTTGCTAGCACTGATGACCACCATTGATTAACAAGATTAGACTGCACTGTTCATGCATCCAACCTTGCATCCCCACTGTTTAAAACTTTGCATGAAATCTGACAAAAGTAACCTTGAAATTTAACTACTGTATCTCGGCCATTTTTACAAAGTTAAAGTGTCCATTTCACATTTTTGGTGCCTTAACATTTTACCACACGACAAAATTTTAGACTGGTTCAAATTGAAAGCATTTGCAGACGACAAAATAAAGGTGACTGAAAAATTGAAATTTGTTCTGGGAAGGGTAGAAAACACTGTGGGAAAAGGAGAAAATGCTGGTTACCAGCATTTTCTTCTTTTCTTACAGTGTTTTCAAAGGCTTCTTTCTCTGGGGCGTCAAAAGTAGGGATTGTGTGGTAATGGGTTAATCCCATACTGCATGTAGATGACACAACTTCATGCTTGCTAGCTGGGTAATCATGGCAGACAATCAATAAAATGTGGCTAAAATATTTCTGTGAAAACAAGAAAAACAAGAGGACCATGATGGTCCTATATCGCTCATCTGAATACTAAGCAGTAAAGGTCTACAATGAAGATAAATACCAAATATTGAGGTTCATGGCCAAATGATAATGAAAGAAGAGCGGCAAATTGTCGCAAGACATGCCCATCCCATCAAAAGCAGGTAATGCAACAACCATGTTTACCAAGTTTCAAGTCAATTTGACTTGAGGTGACAAAGTCTGTTCCGGACAAGCAAGAAGTCCTGTCAATTCTTGTGCACTGCACTTCCAAATACTGCAAACAAAACAGCATACCATATTTCAAGTCATTCTTACTTAAGATGACAAGGTTTTGGTTTGCACAAGCAATCAAACTTAAGGTCAAAGGGGCAATGCTATAGAATTTAAGGTCAAACGGGAAATAACTCAAAATTCAATCATGCTAGAAAGAGTAATGGTTCTTGTGCACTGCACTCCATAATTTCTCAACAACCATGCATACCAAATTTGAAGATGTTCAGGCCAGAGATGACAAAGTTATATTCCGATAAGCAGAATATGCTGTATAAATGACAATCGAAGGGAAATAACTCGTAGAATGGTACAAGGTAGAGTAATGGCTCTTTCACACTGCACTCCATATTATTGCAACACATACAAATGCTAAGTTTCAAGTCAATCAGGATGGAGATGACAAAGTTGTGCTCCTGACAAGGAACTACTCTAAAGAACTTTTTAATTCAAGGGCAAATAACTTCAGTCGATCTGGTCAGATTAGACCCATAATCAAACTCATTTGAGACCTTTTAGTCATAAGTATTTTGACCAAGTTTGATGCTGATTAGTTAAAAATTGTAGATGCTAGAGTGTAAACAGTCAAATAAAGCAATTTTTTCATTCAAGGGCAAATAACTCCAGTTTTTCTGGTCAGATTAGATCCAAAATTGTGCTCAGCCCAGACCTCATTGTCATATACATTTTGACCAAGTTTGGTGCTGATTGATTAATAATTGTAGATGCTAGGGTGTAAAAAATGTCAAATATAGCATTTTTTTCTAATTCAAGGAGTAATAACTCCATTATAATGTAATAACATGATTTATACATGTATGTTCATGGGCATATTATCCAATTAGATCAGGAGAAATTTCTTTGCAGTCATAATGATAGTTTACACACAAGTATAACATACAACAGAGGGATGCACATATAGATGGACAGAAACAGGCATGACATAAATTTCCTGGCCCAGGGCAGTGGCCCAAAATACTAGAAATTAATTGTTAAAATTGTTACTCCCTTTTTTCATTATGCTGAGCAAATCATCACATAATTATGGATCCATAAAAACCAATTCGTCAAACAAACAAATGAATCATGAAACAAAATGGTGCTTGGATGTGCAGAAAATATGCAAATAATTGTAGGGAAAACATTTGACCCAATTTAGCATAGGAAAACTGGGAACGCTAGCTTGAAATTTTTTGGAGATGAATAACCCTCATTTCACAGAACATCACCCAAACATACATCCTTGTTGACCCAGTTTCGATTCATACTGTAATTGACCCTGGGTTATTGGGCTGGCGTTTTCTCGTTCTCATGAATTTTTCATGAAGCATTTTGATTGGTAATCTCAGTTTTTCTTTGAGAAAATTTGAATTTTTATCACATACATGCCGTCATTTCTATTTTTAGTAACTGACGAAATGAAATTACCCTCCCTACAAGAGAGAATGATTATGTTATCGATCTTTCGATTGGCTATTAGTGTACTTTCCGACCATATGAATATTCATAGAAAATGAAGATTTGCTAGTCATTTTTCCCAGGGGTAATGCATGGAGAGTAATGTATATGCTTAAACCTGGGTTCCAAGGTTGCCAGATATATTACTCTTTGAACTCACTGGTCTACCTTTGACCTGTACAGCTCGGAGTTACCTGTTGTTTTGCTTGCTGTAAAGTATCTAATAACTCTGTCAAGCCCATTGCTTGACTATGAGCATTATCCATGGTATCAATGACATTCTGGATTAGGTCTTCTGTACTCTGCTTGTTACATGCCATCTTCCTGTATGTATGAAAATATGAAAAAAGGATTATAATTATTTTATCTTATTCATTATTTAGGCCTTTCAACTGGCCTTTCCCCTTAACCCTTTACCAGACAGCAAAATTTTGGCCTTGTCCAACTTTTAAGAATTAGCAGACGGCAATTTCACTGTGGCTCAAACGCTGCATTTTTTTCTCTAACTCTTTACCATTTTACAAAATTTTGGACATGTCCAATTTGAAAGCATTTGCAGACGACAAAATAAATGTGAATCAAAAACTGAAAATAGATTTGGAAAGGGCAGAAAACATTGTGGGAAAAGGAGAAAATGCTTGTTACCAGCATTTTCTCCTTTTCCCACAATGTTTTCTTTAAGGCTTCTTTGTCAGGTGCATCAAAAGTAGGGATTGTGTGGTAATGGGTAAATAGGGTAGAAAACATTGTGGGAAAAGGAGAAAATGCTGGTTACCAGCATTTTCTCCTTTTCCCACAATGTTTTCAAAAGGCTTCTTTCTCAGGGTCATCAAAAGTCGTCATTATGTGGTAAAGGGTTAAATCTTTATCAAACTGCAAAATTTTAGACTGGTCCAAATTGAAAGCACTTGCAGACGACAAAAAAAACGTAAATCAAAATTTGAAATTTTACCTGCTTTTTCCCGTTTTTCCACAATGTTTTCGAAAAACTTCTATCTTGGGGTGGCAAAAACCATTGGGGATTGTTTGGTAAAGGATTTTCACCAATTTCCAATATTGCAGACTTGTCCAAATTTAAAGCATATATGGAGATGACAAAGTGATAGAAAGTATTGTGGGAAGAGTAAAAACAAGAGGACCATGATTGTCCTATATCGCTCACCTGATTACAAAGCAGTAAAGGTCTAAAATAAAGATAAATATCAAATATCGAGGTTCAAGGCAAAATGATAATGAAACAAGAGCTGCAAATTGTTACAATTTGACTTGAGTCTTCAAAGTTCCCTTCCTGACAAGCAAGAAATACTGAAGATCAAAGTGGAATTACTAAAAATCCACACTAGGTAGAATTAATGTTCATGCGCAAATTACTGGGCAATATTGCAACAAACATGCATACCAAGTTTGAAGTCGTTCTGACTTACGATGACAAAGACAGGCACTAAATGCTGTAAAAATGACATTCAAAGGGAAATAAGTCTGCATTCAGGTATAGTTACAATTCTTTTGCACAGCACTTCCAAATATTGCAACAAGCATACCATATTAGTCATTCCTATGGAAAATCACAAAGTTTTGCTCTGGACAAGCAAGAAATGCTGTAAAAATGAAGGTCAAAGGGGGAATAACACAAAATTTGTGCTAGGAAGAGTTATGCTTCTTGCGCACTGCACTCCATATTTTTTCAACAATCATGCATATCAAATTTGAAGATGTTCAGGCTGTAGATGACAAAGTAATATTCCAGACCAGCAGAAAACACTGTAAAAATGAGACTCTTTCACAATGCACTCTGAATTTTTGCAACAAACACAAATGCCATGTTTCAAGTCAATCGGTCTGAAGATGACAAAATTATATTCCATTCCAAGAACTATTCAAAAGAACTTCCTAATTCAAGGGCAAATAACTCAAGACCTTCTGGTCCGATTACACCCATACTGGAACTCCTCCGAGATCTTATTGTCATATATATTTTGACCAAGTTTGGTGCCAATTAGGTACTAATTGTAGATGCTAGAGAGTAAGCAAAGTCAAATAAAGCAATTATTCTAATTCAAGGGCAAATAACTCCAGTCTTTCATATCCAATATTAGACCCATAATCAAACTCATCCAAGATCTTATGGTTATACATGTATATATTTTGGCCAAGTTTAGTGCTGATTGGTTGATATTTGTAGATGCTATATTGTAAACAATTGCAAATATAGCATCTTTTCTAATTCAAGGGCAAATAACTCCAGTCGTTCTGCTCTGATCAAACCCATATCATATTCATCTGCGATCTTGTAGCTGTATGTATTTTGACCAAGTTTGGGGCTGATTGGTTGATATTTGTAGATGCTAGAGTGTAAACCAAGTGGAATAATTATAGCAATTTTTCTAACTCAAGGGCTAATAACTCCAGTCGCTCTTATCCGATTACACCCATAATCAAATTCATCAGAGATCTTATGGTCATATATATTTTGACCAAGTTTGGTGCTGATTGGTTGGATATTTGTAGATGCTCGAGTGTAAACAAAGTGAAATATAGTAATTTTTCTAATCCAAGGGCAAATAACTCCAGATTTTCTAGTCCTATTAGACATATAATTGAACTCATGCGAGATGTTATGTTTATATAATTATATACTCGACAAAAATATTAAAGGGGCATGCAGTTAGGAAGTGTAAAAATGTGTTTTTTCTCCTTTTTTGTATATTAAATGTGTATCTATGATAAATTTAACACTGTAGAATAGGTTATGATGTCCACATGACTAAAAGATGGGGAATTCAATGCTATAGAACGAATTTAATGCATGCAGGTGCTATAATTGCTCAGTTTGGTGATTTGGGTAAGTTAAGTGAGCTGTGTTCAGGTCTGCTTGAGTAGTCCGTATCAAATGCCATCTCTTCAAAACCATTCATTCATCCAGTGCTACTTGTTAGAAGCAGTAAGGAAAGACTTACAATGCCTGTCAGACGACATTTGAACAATAATGAGAGGCAACGTGCTCTCGGACAGCTGCTTGCGGGGCAATCTCACCGTAACGTGGCGGCTCAGCTTAACGTTAGTCACAGCGTCATAGATAGGTTGTGGCAGCTGTACCTTGACACCGGGGATGTACAACGCAGGCCAGGTCAAGGCCGTCCTCGCATGACTACCGATGCCCAGGATCGCCAGTTATCCTTAGCTGCAAGACGCCGCCATTTTGACTCTGCCGTTACGCTTCGTGGGGACTTTGAACGTACACATGGTATAAGACTTTCTGTTCAGACAGTGAGAAACAGACTTCATGCTGCAAACTTGCGTGCCAGAAGACCTGTAGTGCAGCCTCCACTGACTGCACATCATCGCCGATGTCGGTTAGAGTTTGCTCGTCAGCATGTCAGAATTGGACGTCTGCCGTTACATTCCATACTTTTCACTGACGAATCTAAATTCATGCTGGACTTTCACGATGGCCGTAGGAGAGTTTGGAGGCAAAGGAATGAACGTTTCAGAGATTGCTGTGTAGCTGAACATGACAGGTTCAGCGGAGCCTCAGTCCTTGTATGGGCCGGCATATCATATGACGGCCGCACGGATCTTTACGTGATCCGGAATGGTCCACTCAACGCTGCACGTTATAGAGATGAAATTCTCCATCCTTTTGTGCGTGCATATGCAGGGGCAGTTGGGCAGAACTTCATTCTAATGGACGACAATGCAAGGCCCCACCGAGGCAGAGTTGTGCAGCATTATCTTGAGGAGCAGGGTATCGAACGTATGGACTGGCCTGCGAGGTCACCAGACCTCAACCCAATAGAGCATGCTTGGGACATGCTGCAGCGGAGGATATCACTCCAGGATCGCAGACCGGAAACAGCTGAAGAACTTGCGAACCTGCTTACGGAGGAATGGCGGCAAATTCCTAGAGCAGAGTTGCGGAGGCTTATTCGCAGTTTCAAAAACAGGTGTAGGGAAGTAATTGCAGCTAGAGGTGGACATACACATTACTAACTTTGAAGTTCATTCTTGTAGGAAGCAAAGGGATCGTGCTTAATTCTTTTCTTACCCCACCCACCTTGTCCAAACCATCGACATTTTGACAGTATGTGCTTTTTTTCCTTAACTGGGATATCAGTTTCGACATTTTTACTGAATTGTACATCTCAATATCAGATACTTGCACTATTTTACACCATATTTAAGTTAATTGAATAAAGGAATTCTTTTAATACATCTTTTGTCCAGATATATGCATGCCCCTTTAATATTTTTGTTGAGTATATTTTGACCAAGCTTGGTAATGATTGGTTGATATTTGTAGATGCTAGAGTGTAAACAAAGATTTATGAACAGACAGAGGGCGAATGATAACAATAGCTCAATCTGAGTAATTCATGCTAAGGTGAGCTAAAAATACCGACAATGGGCCTCTTCTCCTTTTGGAACAATGTTCATTCCTACCAACAAAGTCCATAACAAAGAAACTAATGAACAAAAGCATAGCAGAAATACTGGAAATGTCCAGGCAAAAAGCCAACAACATAAACACGGAGCTAAAGAATTCTCCCTAACACAGTTGTTAGGTATTGTATTTAAATCTTGATGAAGCCATTCATGAATGAGTGGTCTCCTGTAACACATCCTGTCTCAAAGTCGTCATTTATTACTCAAAGTATTTTTAGGCAGAAAGTCTGTTTTTTTTAAACAACAAATGGGATTAAGAGCTCATGATTACAAAGTCCATAACAGAGAAAAGAATAAACAAATGTATAGCAGAAATACAGGGACAGGCAGGATTTGAACCTAGAATACCTGTACAAAAGGCCAACACCATGACTAATGAGCTAAAGAAAATTCTCCCTAAAGCAGTTGTTAGGCATTGTATTTAACCCTTTCCCAAACAAGCCCTGGTTTTTACGTGGCTGCAGTAAAAGTCTTTTGAAAACACTGTGGGAAAAGGAGAAATTGCTCGTAAGGAGCAATTTCTCCTTTTTCCACAGTGTTTTCCATCCATTTTGAGAATTCGCTGCCACTTTCTCCAAATCTAAGACTGTCGTCTGCAAACTGTTTTGAAGAGTCCAAACTTTGTCGTTTGGGAAAGGGTTTAACCAGGATGAAGCCATGCATGATTGAAAGAGTGGTCTCTCGTAACATCATAACAGCCATTATTCCTAAACTAAGGGCCCTGAAGGGCCTGAAATTGCCCTACTGGAAGTGATTTTACTTGTATGCTAGCCTACATTATGAATTCATGATGAAAAAAGTGAATTCATTGTGCAAACAGAATAAACCATCAAAATTAAAACAAGAAATGCTGACTACATCATGTAAACAAGGAATGAAAATTTTCAACTTGAACTTGCTACTTTTCCCATACTGTTTGTCACTTTTTTTCCCCCATTGTTGAGATAAACAAACTGCAAATTTCACAAAATTCTGATAAGAAATGCAGACTTTATCGCCTAACCAAGAAATGAAAATTTTCAAACTTGGAATTGCTACTTTTCCCATACTGCTTGTTGAATTTTTTTTCAAAATCAATAGGGTTGAAGCTATTGATGAGATAAACAAACTGGAAATCTGACAACAAATGCAGGCTTTATCATCTGGGTTTTCCATGACGCACAAATCCTGCGTCATAGACACAATTTTAATTCAAATGACCCCCAAAACAAACGACAGTGCATCATCGGTGACACAACTGTCCAAAACCTAAATCATGTACGAAATTGAATAAAGCGTCATAAACCCATGTCTGCTCTGGCTTCAATGTCAGACATTTATTTATAGAATAAGATTGGTTTACGCATTACTGCTGTAAAGTATATTAGACATGTGTCATAAATATGAGCCCAGTCAAAGTCTTGGTTGGGTTCTCTGTATCTAATAGCATATTTTATACAACTTCCGGACGTTCCGATATATAAAAGTACACATTACCAGTCTGTGCTGTTGCGGAAATTAACGCCATCACGGAAAAAACCATGGCATTCTTCCATTGTCTGCTTCCTACAATTGCTAATTAAGCCACATCAAGCAGCGATTCAGACGAAAATGTTTGTACTGTCAAAAAGTGAAATCAACCTTTCCACCAGAAATGACTGACTGACTTTTCTGTCTTGAGCTTTAAAGGTGAAATGCATTGTAAATCGTGCTTGAAGTAGATGACTAAGAGATCCATTTATTTTAAGTTAACGAAATGATCCTCAACCAACGTCGACAAGGTCACAATGACTCTCAATTTTTAAAGTTGAGGGAAAATCCTGATCGTGTAAATTATAAAAAGACTAAAAGACGGACTGATGGACACACAGACGACAAAAACCAAGCCATGGCATAAACACTTGATTGTTTGGTAAAGAGTGAATCTGTTTCATTCCTCTGTAAGTATGCCACACAAACCTGATTTTTATGGATCTTAAGGAAGGAGGCTTTTGAAAGATTTCAAGAAACAGGTAAGTGCTGGTAACAAGCCCTTTTTCGTTTCCCAAATTCAAAACTCAAATTCCATGATCGAACCCTGTTTTGTTTACCCATCACAATGCTTTTGTTATTAATGAGTTCATCATGCGGAAAAAGCATTGTCATGATTTATCTTTTGAATTTTTTACAGTTCTTCAGTATCATTTAAACAAGGATCATCTTTCTGTCCTTTTGTTTAATAATTTCCTTTTGTGTCATTTGAAACTGTTTAACCCTTTGCCACACGGTAAAATTTTTAAACCTATCCCAATTTAAAGCATTAGCAGATAACAGTTTCATAGCGGCTCAAATGACGCAATTTTTCTTTGATGGGGTAGTAAACTAAAGGAGAAAATGCTGGTTACCAGCATTTTTCCTTTTCCTACAGAGTTTTCAAAAGGCTTCTTTTTCAGGCTCGTTTAAAGTCGGGATTGTGTGGTAAAGAGTTAAAAGAATAACCATTACAGTAAATGCCCACATTTGTTAACTCTACCATATGAAATTATTTTTGACTGATCTGAATTCAAAGCATTTGCAGGTCTAAAGCATATCATAATTATGTGGCAAAAATGATTTAACTCATTACCACACGACAAATTTTTAGACTGGTCCAAATTCAAAGCATTTGCAGACGACAAAATGAAAGTGACTGAAAATTTGAAATTTGTTTTGGGACGGGTAGAAAACATTGTGGGAAAAGGAGAAAATGCTGGTTACCAGCATTTTCTCCTTTTCCCTCAATGTTTTCAGAGGGCTTTTTTCTCAGGGTCGTTAAAAGTCGGGATTGTGTGGTAAAGAGTTAACTTGTTTCTGAATAGTTACAAATCATTGTGGGCAAAGGAGAAAAAGCTGTTTACTATCGAAAGTAGTCAGAGGCATTGAAAAAATGTTCTACAATGTACAGGTACAACAACCTTCTAGAAAGCATTTCTATGTGTGCTGGCAGCTGATATACTACTTAAAACAAGAGGGCCATGATGGCCCTGTATCCACAGGAATTTGATATTCTATAACCAAAATAAATGATAAAATATGGAAAAAAAAAAATCTCCCCTATATAATATAAACACAAGGAATGCAACGTCTCAATTGCCAGCGCCAGCACAAGACAGCCTTTCTCACCCAAAATCACCCACGAAACAAACAGCGATCATAATTTCCTTTAGCTTAGCGATAGACAACACGAAAATGTACCTGCGACATTCAGCGATTCCTCAGTAGACACCTTTTAACCCGAGATATCCGTCATGTTTTACAATTTTTTGACAATTTCTATCTGTCGAGGAGGCCATTCACGTGTCAAAACACAAGAATCGGTCATTTATCTAATTGGTGAAGATAGTTTATTTTCGGCCGAAACGGATAATCTCTATCAAGAAAAATAAAACAGAGGCTTCCCACTCTGGCCAACAACAAGCTTTCTTAGCCAATGAAATGGTCGATTCCTGTGATAAAAACAAAATAACCCTTCACCATAGCGAGAGGCTACACATTAAAAAAACACTTATAATTTCGCAAATTGTAGCTTTTGTTTAAAACGACCCCCATTATTTTTGACTGGGGGGGGGAACAATGACCCCCTATTTTTGTGGCCGAGGGAAAACCCTGTCAATATTTTTTGCCTCTGTTACTGTGGCAACCACATTATTAGAAGGAATCATGTTCTTTCAAGAAATTCTGAAGAAGACTATGGCAGGATCATTTTTGTGAGGTTTCTTCAAATTTGGAAGTGTAGTTTCAGAGAAGAAGATGTTTGAAATAAAAATTAATGCCTGCATGGACAGACACTGAGCCATGACATCTAAGCCCACTGGCTGAAGGTAAAAAAATGCATGCATAAACAAGCCCCTAGCAAACAATATTCTTCAACAGTAAGTTAACTCTTTACCAAACGTGAAAATTTGAGACTGGTCCAAACTGAAAGCATTTGCAGACGACAAAATAAAGGTGACTAAAAAATTAAAATTTGGTTTGGGAAGGGTAGAAAACACTGGGAAAAGGAGAAAATGCTGGCTACCAGCATTTTCTTCTTTACCCACAGTGTTTTCATAAGGCTTCTTCCTCAGGGGCATCAAAAGTATGGATTGTGTGGTAATGGGTTAAAGGCAGTAAATTTGTGGATATGTTTTAGAGAACGGTGGATAGTGAAGGCAAAAAAAAATCAAAGGACTGAAGGTCCTGAAAATCGCCATTTGTTGAAGGGCTTGAAGATTTAGAAGATTTTTGACCTCAAACAATAATTCAAGTGGCACATCTAATCATCAAGGAGAACATGTACACCTTTTTTTTCCCCCCAATCCAAGTATAAATATAAGAGTGACGCTCTGCACAAGCTGATTTTGGCTTATTAAAACATATGACCTTGACAATGGACTGACCGAAGAGATCACTTCATAATGGAATATAAAATGACCAAATAATTCTGAAATCCACCAACAAAGGTTGGATTTATGCTCAGGATTGATACAGACAATACATACAGACGAATGGCTATACAATTAAAGCTACAAGCTCAACAACAAAATGTTTCCTCATAAAATAAAGTTCTAATTTTGTTCAGCATTCAAACAGCTAACTTTTACTTAGTGGACACCAAGGTGATGACAATACCTCAACTTTATGTTCCAGAGTAGTCGAGCTAATATGGAAACCCTTTTAGGCGAATCTCTGCTATTAGGTTATACATTTTTTATGTAATTGTGATCCAATACATTGTTTAACTGCATAAAGGGAACAGAATTTCATTTGTATTGTCAAAAGCTTTTTTATTTAGAACACTTCTCCAGTAGCTAACTAAAACAGCTTTTTTGTCCAGGACAAAAACACCTCATTATGGTGGACTAAATGAACAACAACAAATTAAATTGAAAAAATATAAACTGTTTATTTAAAAAGTAAACTATTAGCACAATATCGATTATGCTTGGTACAAAATTAAAGCAGCTTTAAGAAAACATTACAAAATAATGATGAAAATTTGACCATAACATAAAATAACCTGAGCTTTTACTTGAAGACAGAGCTTTAAGTAAAATCAATTTGCTATTTCTAGACAGATCTTGTAAATCTTACTGGGTATAACCAAATCTGACATAAAAAAAAAAATTCACTCATCATGCATTGCATGTCTCACAACTTCCCATTTTTTTTTTTGTTTTGTTTTCAAACTGGAAGTTTCAGAACTGAATCACCATGTACTAAGTTTAGCCTCATCTATCAGAGACACTGTATGTGAACATGCTTGCTACAGGTTGTTTTCCTTTACTCTTTCCCAAGACTTTGAAAACAAGAGATTGTTTGTTTCATGTAAAGTACCAAAATAGTTATATAATTGCAGTCAAGGTGCATTTTCAAACTGGAAGTTTCAGAACTGAATCAGCATGTAGTAAGTTTAGCCTCATCTATCAGAGACACTGTATGTGAAAATGCTTGCTACAGGTTGTTTTCCTTTACTCTTTCCCAAGAATTTGAAAACAAGAGATTGTTTGTTACATGTAAAGTACCAAAATAGTTATATAATTGTAGTCAAGGTGCATGAAATAAACATTCAGTGAAAACACTATATATATCATTAAAAAAAAATACCCTTGAATGAAAAAAATTAACAGAGATAACAAGAGGCATAGGGTCCCACACACTTTACTTGTTGTCAAACCTCTTTAACATCTCCTTTCCTGTGTTTTCCAATGTCATAAACTCAATGTCAAAAGTAACCTTCCTTTATGATGGAACACTTATCATTCTATGAAAATTAAAGAGAACTTGATGAAAATTGTACTTGAACGTATTTAAGAATTTGGTAAATTTCTATAAGCCCCTTTTCCAGTGTGTGCATTTCTTTTTTGTTGTTGTTGAAAAAATTAACCTACTTTCCAACACAGTTGAATCAAAGAAAAGGGATAAACCTTCACCCTATAAGTTTGGCTTATCTCTTCCTTTGAGGGAGAGGGTTTATAACTGATCTTTGGTTCTGACACTAACAGAAATTTTACTGAATAGAGCAAGCAAACATTTGCAATTTGCATCCTCTATATAAGAGTACATCGAACACAGGCTCATTTAAGCATATCTGTGAAGTCCTTTTTGATGTAAAAATATTGATAAAGCAAATTACAGTTTCATTTGAAATGATGGCACCACATGCAGAGGGTAACAATTAACTTAATGTATTTCATGTTGTTTTTTTTTAATCTTTACTACACAATCCTGACAATAAAAGATCCTGAAAAAATGGCATTTTGAAAACATTTTGGGGAAAGGAGAAAATGCCAGTGACTAGCATTTTCTCCTTTTTCCCAATGTTTTTCACCCTTTCCAAACAAATTTCAATTTTTCATTTACATTCATTTTGTTGTCTGCACATGCTTTCAATTTGAACCAGTTTAACATTTTGTCGTTTGGTAAAGACTTAAATGGCAATTACAGATCCAAACAAATTAATTTAACACATTTTACAAACTCTTTTTCTTTTAAGCAACAAAAGACTCAATGGAATTGCTGCTAGCTGAGAATTTCACATCTTTTGGAAGAAGCAAATAAAAATCTTCCATGGTACATGAAAATCCTGCAACAAGCAAATCAACATCAATGATGCAGATTCCATCATTTTCTGTAACCACGGAAGATTCCATGTTACCTCAAAAATTTGTTGTTGTCAGTTCCTTGTTTGGCAATTTCGTTACCTGTCAGAAACAAAAAGAGAATAATGGTGAATATCTTTATTTATATTCCTCTTTAGGTCCAATTCTAACCCATTATCAGATGACAAAGTTTTACACTGGTCAATGTGCATCGAAGTTGCAGACAACAATTTCAAAGAAAAAAGTGAGAAAAGCCAAAATTGCCTGTAAGAATCAATTTCTCCTTTTCCCCTAGATTATAACTCTGGATTGTTAAAACATGTGATTATTTGGGAAAGAGTTAGATCTCAAATGCTCTTATGGGACAAATTTAATTCAAGGTCTGGACTTTTAATGACCCTAAGAGAGAAGCCTTCTGAAAACGTTGTGGGAAAATAAGAAAATGCTGGTATGCAGCATTTTCTCCATTTCACAAAATGTTTTCTACCCTTCCAAACCCAAATTTTCACTTTCCACTCATATTTTTTTTGTTGTCTGCAAATACTTTCGATTTGGACCCAGTCTAAAATTTTTTTGTTATAGCATGTGAAAGATGAAAAGAAAACCATGGTTTTGAGATTTGATTTTAATGAGATTAGTGAACATATAATTATCTTTGATAATTACAGATATTACAAAATGTTAAAGTTTTGCAAATTGCTAACAACACCGAACCTATATAGTAATACCTCAGGTTATCTCTAAAAACAGTCAAGTCATTTATCATGAATTTGAATTTTGAAAAATCAGTTATCAGCTTTTAGCTTTTCTCCCTTCGAATCTATGTTTTTAAAATTAATATTTTGTAAATTTTGTAATGATTCTAAAGCTACAGCAATACGTGTCAATTCTAGGGGATGTGGGGATTATGTGCACATTTTTCCCCACTAACCATTCCACTTAATTCAAAATTTTTTTCAGTATGAAGGGGAATTTTTTCAAAGAGTTTAAAAAAAGAGTAATTTGCGAATATCATCTATTCTTGCCCTTACTTTAGAATTCTTAAACAGATATCAAGTGATATCTTAGGTTTTTATTGAAATCAGTATTAGCAAAATAAATGGAATGCATGCTTAATATTTTTTTTTTTTCAACCAGTAAGTATAAGAAACATATCTTACCTCAATTTCTGTGTATTGAGTTGATGACACAGAGTCTTCATTATCATAGTGTTTTTCGTTGCAAATAACGTTTGTTATTTAATAATTTCTACCACATCTCCGAGGGTAACTGCATGGCTTGACAGATTTTGCCACAGGCCCACCTTCATGTTATTGGTCCCATCATCCAGTGTTATTGTTGTCACATCTACTTCTTTCGAGTTAACCCTTACTTTGGTGGCAAGGCTATCCTACAGAAATAAAAGAAAAATAATTTCATAGCTTTAGATACATAGTGCAAAACTATTTAATAAAAGTAGATTAATATGTGACATATGAACTATACTTATTCAATTTTTTTTGAATGATCATAAATTTATAATTTGAAAATGGCCTCTACATGACTTAAGTTAACCTGGTATTGCACCCAACAATCAAGCCATACCACAAATAACACAAGTATGCAATTTCAAAGCCCATAAACCAACTCTTAAAAAATTAAAATCCATGTCCAAGGTGGGTATTTATATGACTTAAAACTTAACTGGTATTGAGATTGATATGAGAAAATAATACAAATCATCAATAATTAAGAATCACAAAATGACAAAGAAAAAATTTTTTTGATGGTGTTCCCTTAAAAGGCTATGTAGCCTCTTAAACCATTACCACACAATCCCTTCTTTTGACAACCCTGATAAAAAAGCCTATACAGAAAACATTGTGAGAAAAGGAGAAAATGCTGGTAACCAGTATTTTCTCCTTTTCACACAATGTTTTCTACTCTTCACAAAACAAATTTCAGTCACTTTTATTTTGTCGTCTGCAAATGCTTTCAATTTGGACAAGCCTAAAATATTGTCGTTTGGTAATGAGTTAAAGTATTTTTAGATTTCAAGAAAGCATTGTGGGAATGTCAAAAGACTAGCATGTGACTGGTGACGCTTAAATTCAATAACATAACAAGCATGTAATTATTTTCCATAATCATAATGTCTTATGTTTATTTCAAAGCTTCTTTTGCGTATTTCCAGTATGTAAATGAGCGAGTTGCTCATGTAACAAAAACCTTCAGAGACGGGTTATGCTCCCCGAACAAGTGCTTGTCATAAAATATATGAAATTGATATAAATTTACTTCTTTTATCCTAAAAGGACCTGTTCGTGCTCCCCAAAAATTCAAGTGAAAAGGCAATTACTAACTTAGAGATAGCCAAGACAAACTTGTAGAGGACAATAAGCCCACTAAGCCCCCTTTAAGCCCTCTTTTCCCATAATGCAATATTGCATCATTGAAATAAATACAACTGGTGTGTGATTTTTGGCATTTTTTGATAATAATTCAAATTTCGAAATTTCAAGCAGTCATGTAGTAAATATTACATAAAAGGATTTTTTTTACATGAAGCCCCCTTTTTCTGTGATGCAGCCTGAAATTGAGAAACCAGGAAAGAGGTATTTGCGCATTAATATTTTATAGATTGAAAATAACAAGGGCACATGATGAAACTTGTAAAACAAGATATAACCATTAAGTTTCATGAAATTTTGACAAAAACTGAACAAGGTATTAGTAAAACTTGCAATTTTGCTTTAAGGCCCCTTTTTCCTCGGCATTTTACAAGAAACCCCCTTTTTCCATGACAGAGGGTCAAATTGAAAAACACATAGATAAAGAAACAAGAGCACATGGTGAAACTTTGAAAAAGCAATATAACCATGAAGTTTAATGAAATTTTGACCAAAACTGAATGAGACATTAGTAAAAATTGGAATTTTGCAAGAAAACCCCTTTTTCCATGACGGAATGTCAACTTAAAAAACGCCTAGATTAAAAATAGCAAGAGCCTATGCTGAATCTTTCCATAAACAATATAACCATGAAGTTTTATGAAATTTTGACAAAAACTGAATGAGATATTAGTAAAAATTGCAATTTTGCATTAAGCCCCTTTTTTCATGACACGGGGTCAAATGGAAAAACCAGGAAAGTTATATCGGCACCTTACCCTAAGGAGTTCATATATGAAGTTTTATCCAATTTGGTCCAGGGGTTGTGGAGAAATGATTTCGGATGGACAGACGGAAGGACAGATGAAGCGGCGACTATATGCTTGCCCTTCGGGGAGCATAAAAATAGACAGTGTTTCCTGATGGTGTCAACCTGGGCCGTAGTAAATCTCTAATTTCTCTTGTTGTTGGCTGAAAAGAGGCTTTGGGAGTATAATGATAACTTTTTTGTAAAATTTTGATCCCAAAATCTGAAGGGCCACCTTTAAATTCCTTCCGGCAGACATACCCAAACAAAGACTAAACACTCAGCCTCTGATCTAATATGAGGGTATAAGACTTCTGATCATGTAATTGGTTGAAAAGTACACACAGGATTCAGTGGCTATTTTTCCTTGCGCCATCACTTTCACCAAATGAGAAAAGTTCTTGCCAGACTGAAATAATTAAAGCAAGTTGGTACCAATTTAAAATGAGATGACATGTTTATGAGCACTAGCTGAACACCTCAACCATTTGTAACTGAATGCTCTTTCTGCCATATTCTGACAAGTACATACTCAAACATAATACCATCTCAGAATCACTTATTATACCTAAAGTATACAAATTTAAATTAATTTCATATCTGATACCTCATTTTGCCAAATGCAATTTAATTGGACCGAGATGACACCAGGCCGAGTTGATTCATGGGCCGATCGTGTAGCAGGCCGAGTTGACCCCCTTCCTTTGGAAAAAGAGATGAATTTATACTAAATTCGTAGATTTTACCTGCGCTCATGGTTCAATTGAGCATTTAGAACATTCACGATTTATAGGGGTCAACGATCGTCCGTAATTTCGCTTTTCTAAAGTTTTGCCAAGTTACTTGACAAATTTTGTCTAGCCGACAATTCGTGATGTTATCGAAAGTGTACATATATTCGGGTAGTCAGATTATAGTTCTAGCGATATCGATTTGTATAGTAATTTGGATTAGGTCAATGTCGTAATTAATTTCACCTGATTTTTTATTTCAACTTCAATCGATGGAATGGCTGTCATGCATCTATGCATTGCGGTAAATGGGACCAGTATCAAAACGTGAGAAATAAAAAATGGCGACACCACAACACTGCGAACAGAAACTGGGTCAACAGATTTATTTTTCCTACCACAAAGTTTAATAATCATAGATCAGGCGTACTATCAAGTAGAACCAGGCAAATAGAAAATAACCACTTTCACTTACCGACGTATTTAAGATGGATGGACTAGCTGATGCCTGAAAGTTGTAGAGATCCTTTTTCCTCGCTTGCAAGGCGCGTTATGACGTCATTAACTCCCCGCATGTTATTTGATTCATACGCGTTTCAAAAATTTAAACCAACGAATTTAATTAAAGAAAAAGACATATGAGAATAAATCAAACAAACGCATGATTTCAAAATTCATTTCTAACCATGTATTAATCAAACATTCTCAGATACGGCGACAATTTCTAATCTGTCATTTTTTTTTTTCTGCGGATGAACACATGAAATGAGTGATTACAATCACATCGTAAAAAGCTGTAAGGTTTATTCAGAGTTACAATAGTGTTGCACGGAAATTTCAAGTTATTAGGCTCATCCTATCTTGAAAAAAACCATGAAGATTCAGGAATCCACTTACAACTTTTAACCCATTTCACCCTACCTCCCCGACTGCAATAAATCTGCCATTCTTGACAGAATGGCGATTTAAAAAGGCCAAGACAAGTTTTATTAAAAGTCTCTTTTAGAAATCAAGTATAAAAAACAATTCATTTTGGATGGCACATAGAGCTGTGCATTCAATACATCCAATAAGGTAGTGTAGGACGAACAATCCCGAGCAAATAAACCCAAGGGACGAACAAGCCCCTGGACGAACTGGTTCTGGGACGAACAAGCCCGGAGCTGTCGACATCATATTCCGAGACATTTTATTCAGAGGCAATTAATCCCATGCACACAGATTAGTGATTTTGTGAAAGGCGGGGATACAGATAAATCGTTAGAAAAAAACACCTTTTACTGGTGTTACTTCTGTGTCGTGTGGCAATAAACCCAGCTTCTTCAACTTATTTCAACTTCAGATGGAAGCGGCCATTGAATCTCGCGTTATCGCGTGATGCTCGAGATAATCATAAAGCAGCCGTACACACATAAACAACGGTAAACAGCTATGGAACAGAATTGAACAGGATCTTCTAGTTAAATGTTTTTGTCTCCTTTTGCCCGCGTAAACAGTAAGCCTGTAAAATGAAGTTCGTATCGACAAAGTTACACATAAAATAAATGAAAGCCAGTCGTAACTTTCGTGATGGGATTATTGGCCGAAGCCCTCAAGTTTCTTTGTTGACATTTTACGGTTCAGTGAACACAGGTAAACAAAGGTATCATCTTGTAGTGTGAATTTTTGTCGAGACAAAGAGACAGTGAGTGGATATTGCTGGTTCTATTTGGTAAATTAGTCTTAATTATATCTATCTTTCTCCATATTTATTGTTTTATTCACTGTACTTTGTCAAGATAAGTTCAAAGTGTCTTTTTCAACACCATGGAAAGTTTGGGTGCTGACCTTTGATGTAAAGATTAGCTCAGATGTTATTTTTGTGATTGTTTCTATGCTCATCTATGCATACTTTCAGTCTGAAGGATTGTTGTTACGTTATTTTTGGGTCTCCGCACCTCTTTACAGCAGCCTGTCTTTCATCACAGGAATTTGACATTCTGTAACCAAAATAAATGATAAAATATGAAAAAAAAAAATCTCCTATATAAAATAAACATATAAGTAATACGAAAATACGCTTCCCGCCATTTTCTGTGACGTCAGCGAATGGAGACCGAGACAAATCAAAATTTTCTGATAAAGCTGTAAAACATGACAGATATCTCCGGTTGAAAGGTGTCTACTGAGGTATCGCCAGATGTCGCAGGTACATTAGTGTGTTGTCTATCGCTAGGCTACCTTCAGTCTGAAGGTGTCTGCTCCGATGCTATTTTTGTGACTGGTCTTCGCACACACCTTCACGCCAACCTTCATTTAAGGTATCTGGAAAAAGTACGATTTTACCTGCATCTTTTCGAACAGCTCTACGCAACAAAATTTCCAGTGACAGCTTATAAAATGGGCATGGATCGTTAGATAAATGATTAATCTTTACCATCACACAAACTGTGCTACGAAATACCAATTAAATCAATAGAAATTTACCTTTTTTCCCAACGTAAATAAATCCAGTGTAATTTGTAAACAACTAACACAGCGACTTCCGTTAAACAGGCATGCGCACTCAATGGAATTTGAACTTTGAACAGTCTGGTTCCCTAACCCAAACAAACATTTTCGCTCACAGTTCCTCTGTCATAAGCGAAATTCGCAACTAAACCGTCCTGTAGCCTGTCAGAGATACTGCGATTTTCGCCGAGACATGCGCATTGATGATATCACCATGTTTTGATTTCTGGTGATGTAGGTCAGCCGTTATTTACGTTGAACAATACAGATTTGCACAAAGGTAAGATTTGGATATTAACAAACATCAGTCTTTTTGTAAAGATTAATCATTAATCTATCGATCCATGCCCATTTTATTAGTTGTCATTGGAAATTCTGTTGCATAGAGCCGTTCGAAAAGATGCGGGTAAAATCGTATTTGTTCCTGATACTTTTAATGAACATTGGTCGGAAGGTGTGTGCGAAGAGCAGTCATAAAAATAGCATCGGAGCAGACACCTTCAGACTGAAGGTATCTGTAGGCTAAAGGAGATTATGATCAATGTTTGTTTCGTGAATGATTTCGGTTGGGAAAGGCTATCATATGCAGGGATCTCCCTAGCATCTGAAACTCAAGAGTCATTGACTCTTGGGCCACAAAATCCAAGAGTCAAATTGAAATTTTCAAGAGTCAAAATTTTCAATTCAAGAGCTAGGTTGGTGCCAGGCAAAGAGTTTTAGTAGCCAAAAGGTTGATCCGTCAAAACCCAGGATCAGTCAATGAGCCCAGTCACTGTCACTTGGTCTTGGTGTCATTTTCTAAGTATTTCATGACTGTGAGTCCTGTATGATCAATATAGATCTAGATCTACAGCTTTGCATCACTGATATAATTTGTAAGTTTTTGATGGTTTCATTACATCCATTAGAGAGCCAAGTATTGAAAGTCAGCTTCAAATTCCTGTGCTTGCAGGCTAGTGAATGATCTAAAGGTTCAATAAAAAAAAATTAATCAGGCTTAACCTTTCACAACACCAGGGATCTTATGTAAGATCTCGGACCACACTATCCCCAGTTTGAACAATCCTGAGAAAAAAGGCCATTATTAGTGGCGAAAGAGGTGAAAATAGTGGAAACCAGCATTTTTTTTTCTTTTTCTAACAGTGTTTTCTACCTTTGAAAAGGCTAAACACCTTCTCATAGGCAACAATTAAATTGTCTGCAAATTCTTTCAATACCTTTTCTCTTAATACCAATTCTTTGTATACCAGTCATTAATTCATGCATTACAAGAGATATTTGTGACACGATTTTGATTAAATTCATCGCAAAATATCTGTTTTGTCTTTCAAATGATCTAAGAAATATCATTTCACACTTAACCTTTCTTGAAGATGCCGATTTCCGAAAATTATCAGGCAATAACTTTGTCTAGCTCCCATAAAAAAATTGGCGAAATATAGACCTTAGTATTCTTCATAAGAAAAAGAAATTTATGAGAAAAGAATTCGGTAAGGCCACTTAAACTTAAAAGGTCAAGTAGAGCTATTTCAAAAAAAGAAATCGCGTTTGACGCTGTCAAATTTACTTGATAAACGAAAGTAAAACTTCGCTTGTAAACATGTAATTCGTTCTGCACCACAGTGTCCAAAAAATTGCGATTGTTCATGAATGTATTCTATTAATAGAACAGGCGTACCCGGTAACTGGCCAATGCGCCACCGTTATCGGATCTTCGTCTATCGGATAGTTAAGGGAGATGCAAGGGTTAACAGCTTAGGATACCCGATATATCACAATCAAGTTGGCGTAGGCCGATTTCACAGTTTCGGAAGTGTTCAATATGCAACACTGATAAGAAATTGACGGTCGGCCATATTATCTGATTACGTTTTAATCACGCCTACGGCTTATATGGTTGACGCTTAGGCCAGAATTCGTGTGCGTCAATTTGACGTTTATGGAATTTTTTTCGAGCGTCAAATCGGGGTCACTAACGATTTTCAAGCGTCAAAACCCGAGGTCCCGGGTCAAAGGAGATCCCTGATATGCTAGCGCCAGCAATCAAGACGTTGCATTCTTTGTGTTTATATTATATAGGGGAGATTTTTTTTTCATATTTTATCATTTATTTTGGTTATAGAATGTCAAATTCCTGTGTTTTCATGGCATCTGGAAATTTCAACATTTTACTGGTCATCTTTTAGTCTGTTTGATGTGTCTTTAACCCTTTGCCAAATGACAAACTGAAAGCACTAACAGACGACAAAATAAATAACTCAAAAAGTTGAAATTTGTTTCCAGCAGGGTAGGAAACAATGTGGGAAAAGGAGAAAATGCTGCTTACCAGCATTTTCTCCTTTTCCTACAATGTTTTCTAAAGGCTTGTTGTTCAGGGTCGTTAAAAGTCGGGATTGTGTGGCAAAGGGTTAATCTGCTTTTCAGCTTGTCAAGCCTTCAGACTGAAGGCAACCTTTTAAGTATCCATTCTTAAAGTTTACATGCATCTGGAAATTTCAAACTGTTTAGTTCTTTCAAGTCATCTCTTATTAGTTAAAATGACTCTTTTAGAGTCCGAATTAGCCGCAGGAAATGTTAAGCAGTGTCACGAAGCGTCAGAAGCCCAAATATTCCATTTTTTACGTTCTTTTTGTAATAATAATGGAATATAATTATAAACATATTCTATCAAACTTTTATATATTAAAGTGTATTTTTAGTCAAATATAGGATAAATCACCTGCCGAACAGTGCCACGAAATATGGTGGATAACTGTGGGAGCTTCTAGAGGTGTGAAGTCAATTACTACATAGAGAATAAGGGTCACGAAATATGGGAGATTAATATAAGAGCGTTACGGAATAAAACGACTGTAACAAATGATTATTATCGTGAATTGTGACTTTAATAGTGACAAAAAAAAAAAGAAGAGAACTGTAACCCCTTTTTCAGATAATATGGTATAAATAAGGGCACTGCATGTAGGTGCCAACTCTGGGTCCTATGAGCTTGATTTTCAGCAAAAATTTTATGTTGAGAAAAGTGCTTAACTCTTTACCAAACAACAATATTTTAGCCTCGTCCAAATCGAAAGCATTTGCAGACCTCAAAATTAAAGTGACTGAAAATTTGAAACTTTTTTTGTGAAAGGTAGAAAACATTGTAGGAAAAGGAGAAAATTCTGGGTACCAGCATTTTATCCTTTTACCACAATGTTTTCTTAAGGCTTCTTTCTCAGGGTCGTCAAACATAGGGGTTTTGCAGTACTGGGTTAACTGTGTCGCAAATCTTAGTTGATAGTTACAATTGCCCTTGCTGTATAGGTTCCACAGGTTCCCTATTTCATAAACAACTTGTCTGTGTTTAAAGTAAATAAACATGTATACTAGTATTTAATATTAAAATATATTATTACAAAACCTCAAAGTTTTTGCATGAACAGGACAGTGCCAGTTGCGTGTGCATTCATGTTGACCCTTTCCTAAGCAACATATTTTAGCCTCTTTCAAATTCAGAAGACCTACAGGTGATCAATTCAAAATTGGTACAACAAATGAACTTAAGCTCTCTGATACGGTTTAAAACACAGTGGGGAAAGGTGATATGCTGATGACCAGCATATTCTCCATTTCCCAGAATGTAAAGGATCAAATTAAATTCGGGTAAAAGTTGCCAGGCTGCTGAACACTTAACCAAACGACAAAATTTTAGATTTGTCCAAATCGAAAGCATTTGCAGACAACAACAAAAAAAAAGCGACAGAAAATTTGAAATTTGTTTTGTGAAGGATAGAAAACATTGTCGGAAAAGGAGAAAATGCTGGTTACCAGCATTTTCTCCTTTTCCCACAATGTTTTAAAAAGGCTTTTTTCAAAGGGGTGTTAAAAGTCGGGATTGTGAGGTAAAGGGTTAATGTTGTTTTTCTTTTTTACCTGGTGTTAGTTCTTTACCACACGAGAAAATTTTAGACTAGTCCAAATTGAAAGCATTTGCAGACGACAAAATAAAGGTAAATGAAAAATTGAAATTTGTTCTGGGAAAGGTAGAAAACACTGTGGGAAAAGGAGAAAATGCTGGTTACCAGCATTTTCTCCTTTTCCCACAGTGTTTTCAAAAGGCTTCCTTCTCAGGGGCATCAAAAGTAGGGATTGTGTGGTAATGGGTTAAATTTCAATTTTCTGCACCTGTTTTATGAAAACAATGGCATATCTGAAAGGTGCAGCAACTCTGGTGTTGTAATAATCCATGCAAACATTATCACCATTTGATTCATCCATTGAGTGAATGCTATTAACCCTTTACCCCATAAGGCATTTCTATGGCATCTCTGATTGACTCAAAATAACAGCAAGGATGAAGCCGTTTCTTATTTGTAAATGACACCTTTTGATAGGATGGAAAACATTGTGACAAAAGGTGAAATTGCTCGTCACGAGTAATTTCACCTTTTGCCACAGTGTTTTCCAAAGGCTTATACAAGCAATGTGTAGAAATGAGTATCTATGGAGTAAAGGCATTTCTATGGCATCTCTGATTGACTCTAAATAACAGCAAGGATGAAGCCGTTTCTTATTTGTAAATGACACCTTTTGATAGGATGGAAAACATTGTGACAAAAGGTGAAATTGCTCGTCATGAGCAATTTCACCTTTTGCCACAATGTTTTCCAAAGGCTCATACAAGCAATGTGTAGAAATGAGTATCTATGGAGTAAAGGCATTTCTATGGCATCTCTGATTGACTCTAAATAACAGCAAGGATGAAGCCGTTTCTTATTTGTAAATGACACCTTTTGATAGGATGGAAAACATTGTGACAAAAGGTGAAATTGCTCGTCACGAGCAATTTCACCTTTTGCCACAGTGTTTTCCAAAGGCTCATACAAGCAATGTGTAGAAATGAGTATCTATGGAGTAAAGGGTTAAACCCATCTTTGTCATTTGGTCCAAATGGATTGTCTGCGTCCATGTTTGCTTGTTTGTTTGTTTGTTTGAATGGCGTTTTATGCTGCTTTCAACCTTATTTCAGTCATATCATGGCGACACCTCACCTACTTATGTTTCCTGGGTTTCACCAGTACTGGGCTAGGCTCAGAAGTGTCTTGCCCAAGGACACTCCTGTGAAAAACCTAGTGGACCCAGTGAGGCTTGAACCCGGGATGTCCACATTACGAGTCTACATTTTCCCACTCAGCCACACAGGGCCCATCAGTGTTTGCTCGTAGTTATTGTCTGCACATGTCATACTCTTTGAAGATTCAACCTGTCTGCTATGACACATCATTCCCCCAAATGTTGGGGAGATTGTGGTAATATGCGCTATAAAGAAGAAACAGAGAAAATGGCTTTTATCAATAAGTTTTAGGAGATATCAGGCCTGTTTTAACTCCAGATTTCTGTAAACTGCTGATCATAGCTGTATGTATCGCAGCAGCTAGCGTTTTACTGAGTAAATGTTTATTTTAGTTTGTTGGTAGAAAAGTATCCCGGTTCTGTGCCCAAAATGTCCAAATCAGATACCGGTAGATTTGTATTTGTAGAATGCCATTTAGCTGGAGATATTAACCCTTTACCCCATATGGCATTTCTATGGCGTATTTAACTGACCCTAAATAACAGCAAGGATGATGCTGTTTCTTATGTGTAAATGACACCTTTTGATAGCATAGAAAACATTGTGACAAAAGGTGAAATTGCTCGTGACAAGCAATTTCACCTTTTGCCATAATGTTTTCCTAAGGCTCTTACATGCAATGCGTAGAAATGAATATCTGTGGAGTAAAGGGTTAAAACAGCTGCTCTCATCATAAATTAAGTGACAAGCAACAGTTTCTGCTCCTTTTCATAAAATATTTTGAAGTGTCTGTGTACTATCTGCTACATGGGTATAAAAGTCATACATTGTATGCTAATAGGTTAAGGGTAGAGCAAACATTCCAGTCATACTGTAACAGATTAACTAAATACTTAACCCTTTCCCAAACGACAAATTTTTGGACTAGACCAAACTGAAAGCATTTGCAGACGACAATTCAACTCTTGCTGAAAGGATGATTTCTATTTATGATAGGGTAGAAAACATTGTGGGAAAAGGAGAAAATGCTGGTTACCAGCATTTTCTCCTTTTCCCACAATGTTTTCAAAAGGCTACTATTCCAGACCCGTAAAAACCAGGGATTGTTTGGGAAAGGGTTAAGACACAGGTAGTAAACAATTACAGTTCCTCTTAACCCCATGATAGAATTATAGCCTGGTCCAAATTCAAATCATTTGCAGTAGTCAAAAAATATTACTCAAAGCATAAAATTTTTCTTTCAAAGGATGGAAAATATTGTGAAAAAAAAAGAAGAAAATGCTGTTTACCAGAGCATTCTTCTTTCCCCACTATTTTTTGGAAGGCTTTTCTGTGAAGGTTGTTAGAAATTTGATGTTGGTTGGTTGTATTGGGGTTTAACGCCACTTTAACAGCTAAGGTCATATCATGGCGGTCTGTGACGCACATGTGTTTCCTGGCTTTCTCACAGCGGTACAGCAGAGGTGAGAGGCGAAAATACGCCAGAAAGAAAGTTCGCCTCAGCCGGGTATCGAACTCACAACCACCAGGTCATGAGTCCGACACGCTCACCACTGAGCCACCCGGGAGGGCGTTACAAATTTGAATTGGGTGGTGAGGGATTGATTAGCTTCAACAATGGCTCCTTTTCTTATGTTCTAAAAACCTTAAAATGCTCTCTTAATGGTTCAGAGGTTTATCCCATTCCCAAACAATCCCTGGTTTTTACGATGTGGGGAAAGGAGGCTTTTCAAAACACTAGGAATAAGGAGAAAATGCTGGTAACCAGCATTTTCTCCTTATCCCGTAATGTTTTCTGCTCTTCTAAAGTCAAGATTCAATTTTTGTCAAGATTCAGTTTGTGTCTCACATTAATTTTGTCTTCTGTAGCTGCTTTCATTTTGGAAGTCTAAAATTTTGTTGTTTGTTAAAGAGTAAATTGTTTACTGCACAATCCTGGCCTTAGAAAAATGCCTATAGAAAACATTGTGGGAAAAGGAGAAATGCTGCTAACCAGCATTTTCTACTTTTCCACTATATTTTCTACCCGATCAGTCAGAAATCAGTATGTTACCAAGATTTAATTTGTTGTCTACAGATATTTTGAATTTGGTCCAGTCCAAAAATTTTTTGTTTGGTAAAAAGTTAAGTGACAATTCATAGTCCATCATCGTTGGCAGCTGTTTACACTGAGCTTACACCCAAAATCAAATAGTCCCACTTCTGGTAAAAACATGTCCTTATTTTGGTTATACATCACATTATTTTAAAATTTAATGTCAAAACGTCTCCTTTGATGTGCAGTTACTATCTTTTTTCTCAGTAACAAATCTATGTTCATCTTCATAGCCAACAAGCTGACTCAATAGGGTCTCCCTAATCAGTGTCAAAAAATGTCAGGAAGATTTGTGTGGTAATGGGTTAAAGATGTTTTCTATAGTTTTGTGAAAATTCAATCCTTTCATAGAATTTTCTAATTCTATCATATGTTGGGTAAAATTCAATGGCAGACTCAAAAATAAAAAGAAACAGGTATGTTGCCGAGTTAGATTTTCTGCAAAATGGCTGTTTCTATGGTAACCGTTTGTATCAAAACACCTAAAATGACTATAATATTCATAAAAGACAGTAATAGAGTGATAGAATGTTTATTATACAATGCAAATATTAATTTCCATATTTAATATATTATTTCTTGATTCTGTATGAATGAAATAATAACCTAATTTCATTTTCTTTTTAAAAAATTATTTTTCCTATTTCTTGACTCACCAAAATATAAGCAAAATCAACAAGTAGTCTTCAATTAATTCAAATTCAAAATTTTTCGTCCTAGTGTATTATGTACTGTATATTGGAGCGTTTCTTTGTCAAAAATGCTATTATGTTGGTTGTTTCTATGTTTTCATTAATCAGATTAACAGCTTGGGGGATTATGTTCACCTTTCCTTTAAGAAGTTCATTACTTAGTCAGTGTTTCAAATAGAGGATTTAGTGACACACATGAATTACTGTTGTTTCATGATTCATTGGGATGATTGAATTATAATTATACTTTCATAAAAACATGTTTATGAAATTTTATAAGGTAAATAGTATGTTCTTTAGCTCCACTTGCCTAAGGCCAGTGAGCTTATGGCATTGTCATCATCCTATGTCTCCATTGTGTATCTGTTTGTCCTACAGCTTTCTTTCATTACACAGAAGAAAATTTTAGACTGGTCCAAATTGAAAGTATTTGCAGATGACAAAATAAAGGTGACTGAAAAATTGTAATTTGTTCTGGAAAGGGTAGAAAACACTGTGGGAAAAGGAGAAAATGCTGGTTAACAGCATTTTCTCCTTTTCCCACAGTGTTTTCAAAAGGCTTCTTTCTCAGGGGGCGTCAAAAGTATGGGTTGAAAGATCTTTACAGAAACTACCAATTCAGTGTTTGCCTAACGTCATGGAAATAATCCTGGCCATCAGAATTGTTCAAAGAAAATGATTCTTGTAAAAACTCTGGTTGCTATGGTAACAGAACTTAGAAATTTTAAAATCCTTAAAAACATGCCCAAAACATTTTGGCCAATGGCTACTGTTTTTAGCATGTATCAGCTTGTAGCTCTATATAGTGGACCTCTACCAAAGTCATTCAGATTACAGCTGACACGTCTAGGCAAATCTGCATGTGAAATATTAGATACTGTAAATACGAAAGAAAAATTTTTTCTTCCGTACAAGAAGGCCAAGAGCTACCAAATATTGAATGTACATGTAGTTTAATCTAGTGGACCTCTACCAAAGTTTGTATCATTGTCACGGAATTTTTTAACTGTTTACACTTTGTTTCTGTTTCCTGTGTGGGACATTATTTCCATTACATTCAATTTTCTTATTCCTGCTGTATTTTTCATTATGTACATGTACTATTATGGTCAAAATCATGTTATATGCCGATTTGCGGAATGTATAAATAATCGAATTTAAATTGTGGAAAACTTGTGAAGGCGACAATGCTGTTGGTCCAAGTGTAAGTCTGTGGCAGAAAAATGAATGTTAAAAGTATGTCAAAAGACTGTATCGTTCTATCTTTTTTAGGCAATTTAGATGTTTTTTATGTTTAATCCATGACCACACACAATCCCTACTTTTAACGACCCTAAAAAAGAAGTCTTTAGAAAACATTGTGGAAAAAGGAGAAAATGCTGGTAACCAACATTTTCTCCTTTTCCCACAATGTTTTCTATCCTTTCAGAGGCAAATTTCAATTTTTGAACCACATTTATTATGTCGTCTGCAAATGCTTTCAGTTTGGACGAGTCTATAATGTTGTTGTTTGGTAACAAGTTAAGTGGATTGTATTCAAAACTGTTTTGACTAAAAATTGAAACATCCTATTTAGTTGGTGGGGAGAGAACAGAATAATCAAATGTACAAAAGCGGTGACTAGGTCTTTTTCCTCAGAGACTTGATCAACATATCACTCAAGGTTTGCGGAATGATAATCTCTTCACGAAAAAAGAGAGATTAGAAATAAACCATCAGAACTTTCACTGAAAATAACCCATTCAATTCTGTGTGCTTGCAAAGAAGGATAAATGATGTAGTGCTTTTCATTAGTTTACACCATACTTTTATTTTACAGCTAAATATTGTATGCCACTTGAACTCCTTCCACACAATCCATAGTTTTAATGACCATGAAATACGATTGCTTTTGAAACATTGCAAAAAAAGAAAATGCTGGAAATCTACATTTCCATTTTCTCCAACAACATTTTCTATCCCGTCAACTGCAAATCTGCTACTGTAAATTTTTTAACCACATTGAATGTATGTATAGACTGCAAATACATGTACTTTTAGTTTGGACCAGTTTATACCCCCAGCTGGGCGGGGGGATAGAAATAGCTCAGCTGTCGCACTATAGCAGGGGTAAGACCCCCCCACTGTGCCTGCCTGTTTGCCGTGGGCTGCAACTCGTGTCGTTCGATGACGGGATCCTGGTGATTGAGTGGATTCAGAGTATGGCCCTTTGATAGCTCTGTTTTTGCAACACATCACTTTGGCCTTGAACTGAACTAAATTAGGGGTCGGGAAGGCCCGTCCTGATCAATCGGCTGGTCACGCCGAGCCCTAGGGTGTTTGTCTGTCTCTGTTTTCTTTTAGAAGTACATACACATAATAATAAAGTTCATGTCTCTTCTCTATTATCAGTAGCTGTATGTCAAAACCCTAGAAGGCGGTGGCTCATGGGCTAATCGGGTGAAAGAATGGTGTTTGGTTGACACTTGTAAATGCCCAAAGACAGTCAATGCTTGGTGTGACATTCTGCGGGCCTACATTTGTCCAGTCTAGCCCTTTCACTTCGAGTATATCACCGATGTATCCTTGTCATGATCTGAGTTAGGTTTCCCCAGATCATGTCCCCTTGTTGGGCTCCGGGGCGGGTGGGGAACATCGGTGATGAACCCTATCAAATAAACATGGCAACACAAAAGAAAGCCAAGCGTGTTCTTTCTGACTCTGATTCAGAGTCAGACATATCATTCAATACGAACACAACATTTGCTCGTTTTATTGTAGTAGAGGCGGTTGATCCAACCAAGCCCATCTCTAAACTTTCTCCATTTGTTATAGAGAAGACAGTTTCTTCCATTTTAGGCACACCAAAATCTGTGAAAAAACTAAAAAATGACACTCTGCTTGTTGAATGTCACTCTCAACAGCAAGCCAAAAATCTCCTAGGTCATAAAAGATTTCACAATTTGGATGTAAAAGTGTACCCTCACAAAACTCTTAACACCAGTAAAGGAGTCATCAGATGTAAAGAACTATCCTACTGTGACTCGGTGGAAGAGATTAAAAGTAACCTAAAATCTCAGGCTGTGTCTGAGGTCAAACGGATCTCTATTTTCAGGAATGGTATGCGTAGAGATACAAATACCTATATCCTTACCTTTTGTACACCAGTTCTTCCAGCTTCCATCAAAATAGGATTTCAATCTGTGAAGGTTGATGTATATGTGCCTAACCCTCTGCGCTGTTATAAATGCCAGAGGTACGGCCATCACGAAAGTAATTGCAAAAGCACACCTGTCTGTCCAAAATGTGCTTTTGAGGGCCCTAACCATGAGCCTAATACTTGCAATAACCCTGTTCTCTGTTTTAATTGCAAGTCCAATCATCCAGTCTTTTCGAAAGAGTGTTCAGTCTGGAAGGATGAAAAAGAAATCCTATCTATAAAATATAAAGAAAATATTCCTTTTGTGGAAGCACGAAAGATCATTGAAAAACGCAGAAATGACCAAACATTGTTGAATTGTTCAACATCCTATGCCAAAGTGTCTTCTGCAACATCCGGAAAGGAACATTGCTCTACTTGTGAACTCTTGGCAAAGAAACTTCTTGAAAAGTTTCCAGAAATGGCCAATGAGTTAAAAAGCTTAGTTCCTGATATTCAACCTTCCGTACCTCCAAAGCCTCCAAAACAGACACAGCCTACTCCCAAACCCACCACTTCATCCACTACACTAAAAACACCATCTACCCCTTCTCAAAGTATTTCTTCGAAAAAACCTTCAAAGACATCTACCTCTATGCAAAACATCTCACAAAAAGCTTCAAAACCATCTCCCCCTTCACAACAGATGCCAAAGAAACCACAAACTCCATCTTCAGAGTCTACAACCAAATCCATCTCATCTAAAGACAATCCTAATCATACACCCCGACCTCCAAAAAGGTCTTCTTCCAAATCTAAACAACAATCTAAAGATAACCAAGGATCTTGTGAAATCACAGTCAAAGTAAATGATCCTGTCCCTACCTCCAACAGATTTTCGGAGCTAGAGGACATGGATGCAGATACTGAAAATCTGGAAGGTGAGGCTTCAGATTCAGAAGCCTCTATCTGGTCCACTTCCAAAGATCTTTGGAACAAGGATTTTGACGCGTGGCAATCATCCAAAGCCGAGACATCTGTAATTAAATCTTAACCAGTCTATTTTAAAATGCACTGGTTTACGGCCTCGTTTTTTACTTTAGTCTTTATACTTTCCTCATGCACTATGGATACCGTAATCCAGTGGAATTGTCGAGGTCTGAAGTCAAACTTTGACGAACTTTCACTTTTAATCAATGAGCACAAACCAGTTGCTGTTTGTCTGCAAGAAACCTTCCTTAAACGGGAGGATGATATCACCATCAAATATCATTCTGTTTACAACAAGATTTTTATCGAAGGTGAAAAAGCCAGAGGAGGTGTTTCTATTATTGTAAACAACAACATTCCTCACAAAGTTATCTCTTTAAATACAAACCTGCAAGCTGTTGCTGTCAGGTTATCTATACACAGTGCTGTTACACTGTGTTCTTTATATCTCCCGCCAAGCATACCCATCAATGAGACCAATCTGAATGATCTCATTTCACAATTGCCATCCCCCTATATTCTTGCTGGGGACTTTAATGGTCACAATGTTATGTGGGGTTGCAATGACACCAACCAGAGAGGTCTCCAGTTGGAGAACTTCATTTCGAACAACTCTCTGTCTTTCATGAATGATAACAAATCCAAAACCTACTTGCATCCGGCAACTGGATCTTACTCTTCCATTGATTTAACATTATGCAGCCCAGTCTTACTTCCCAACTTTACTTGGAAAGTGACTGAGGATTTGTGTGGAAGTGATCACTTCCCCATTATCTTTTCATCTACATAACCGTCCAGCAGTGTACGACCGCAGAAATGGAAGCTTTCCAAAGCCAATTGGAATAAATTTGAAACCCTATGTGAACAGACCATTACACATGATAAATTTGGAAATTGCGATGATCCTGCAAAACTTTTTACTTTCCTATTAATTGATGCAGCTAAACAGTCTGTCCCTCAGACCTCGACAAACCCAAAACGACCTGACAAGCCTTGGTACAATGATGATTGTAAACAGGCTGTCAGAGACAGAAAACAGGCCCTTAGAAAATTTAATCTCAGGCCTACCAAAGACAATCTTAACTTATTCCGTATTTCCAGGGCAAAAGCCCGTCGTACCATTAAAGAAAATAAGCGCAAGGCCTGGAGACAATATGTCTCTAAGTTGAATAGTAGAACTACTACTAAAAAAACCTGGGATATGATCAGAAAGATCAATGGCAAAGGCCAGTCCCCTCTTAGTCACCTTGAAGTTAACAATACTTCATTGGAATCTCCCCAGGATATAGCGGATGCTCTTGCTGACACCTTTTGCAAAAAGTCTTCCTCTGCAAACTATTCAGAAAAGTTTCAGAGGAATAAAGCTAGAGAAGAAAAGAAAAAGCTTAATTTCAAGTCTTCGAATTCAGAGCATTATAATAAACTCTTTACTTTTAAAGAATTAAAATCTGCTCTGAATAAAGCTCATGATTCTTCTCCTGGTCCAGATAAAGTTCATTACCAGTTTTTAAAACACTTACCTTTTACTTCCCTCTCAGTTTTACTTGATATTTTTAATGATATCTGGCAGTCAAGTGATTTTCCTGCATCCTGGCGGGAGGCACTTGTCATTCCTATCCCAAAACCTGGCAAAGATGCTAGTGACCCGGCTAACTATCGGCCAATAGCTCTTACTAGTTGTCTCTGCAAGACCCTAGAACGTATGGTCAACGACAGACTTGTCTGGTTTTTAGAAAAACACCACCTCATTGTTGATGTACAGAGTGGATTTCGTCGCCAGCGTGGCACCATAGATCATCTTGTCCGCTTTGAAACCTTTGTTAGAGAAGCCTTTATTAATAGACAGCATGTAGTATCTGTCTTTTTCGACCTTGAAAGCGCTTACGATACAACTTGGAAATACGGAATTATGAAAGACTTGCATGACTTTGGTCTTCGAGGCCGTCTTCCTCTTTTTATTTCAACCTTCTTGGATGAACGTCTTTTCCGCGTCCGAGTTGGTAATACTGTCTCGGGAGCCCGTGAACAGGAGATGGGTGTACCCCAAGGATGTATTCTCTCTGTTACACTTTTCAGTGTAAAAATAAACAGTATAGTTAAAGCTATCTGTCCTGGTGTAGACTGTTCCCTCTATGTTGATGACTTCGTTATATACTTCAGATCTCGAAATATGAATATTATTGAGAGACAACTTCAGCAATGTCTCAACAAATTGCAAACATGGTCTGATGAAAATGGCTTCAGATTTTCAAAGTCCAAAACTAAGTGCATGCACCTCTGTAATCTACGAGGTGTTCACCCAGATCCTGAACTGTATTTGGACAAAACTAAAATTGAAGTCGTGTCCGAGTTTAAATTTCTTGGAGTCATCTTTGACAGAAAGCTTTCTTTCCTTCCTCACATCACTGCACTTAAAAAGAAGTGCAAGAAGGCTCTTAATCTTCTTAAGGTTGTGGCCCATTCTGAATGGGGAGCAGACCGTAAAGTCCTCTTGCGACTTTATCGGTCTTTAGTTCGCTCCAAATTAGACTATGGATCTGTTGTATACGGATCGGCCCGTAAATCCTATCTAAAAATCCTCGATTCTATACACCACGAAGGTCTGCGTCTTGTACTTGGAGCCTTTAGAACTTCTCCCGTCAATAGCCTCTATGTTGAGGCTAATGAACCTTCCCTTTCTTACAGGAGAGAAAAACTCTCACTTCAATATATTTTAAAACTTAAATCGAATCGTTTTAATCCAACTCATAACGTTGTCTTTAAACCTGAGTATAAACGCCTTTTTGAAAGGAAACCAAATGTTATTCCTCCATTTGGTATCCGCATGGAGCCTATTGTGGATAACCTTGGCATAGACACTGAGTCTATTGCCAACTATAAAATCTCTGAAATCCCTCCATGGACGCTAAACAGTGCAGAATTCAGATTTGACCTTGCATCTGACAAAAAGTCTGTCACGGATAGAACTGTATTTCATGCTAGATACAATGAGATAAAGGAGCATTATTTTTCCTTCAAACCCATCTATACAGATGGATCTAAAGAAGGCAATTCTGTAGCAGCTGCTGCTGTTTATGGACAAAGAAGCTTAAAATGCCGCCTTCCAAACAACTCCTCTATCTTCTCTGCTGAAATTAAAGCAGTAGATCTGGCCCTTAATCTAGTTGAAAGTTCTAATTCCAACCGTTTTATTATCTTTTCAGACTCTTTGTCAACATTACAGGCCCTTTCAAATCAACGACTTGAGAATCCTTTAATTTGCAGTTTACTTGAAAGGATCTCACAAATTTCTTCTAAGAATAGATTGGTGTTCTGCTGGCTTCCAAGTCATGTAGGCATCAAAGGCAATGAAAATGCCGATAGGTCTGCCAAATCTGCACTTAACCTTCCCATTTCAGATTTTAAAGTTCTACACACTGATTTTAAAGCCTCCGTTTTATCACATATCCAATCTTCTTGGCAATCCAAGTGGGATGCTGATATTTTCAATAAACTGCATTCAGTTAAACCATCCCTTGGTGAATGGTATCCCGTTTACAGATCCGTTCGTCGAGAAGAAGTGATAATTGCACGACTTCGAATTGGCCATTCACGCATCACACATTCCTGGCTCTTGACAAGAGATGATGCCCCTGAATGTATACCATGCAATGCAACCTTTTCTGTAAAACATATTGACTTTCAGCCAGTTCGTTCAAAATATTTCAACGTCGATAGTTTGAAAAATCTTTTTGATTCTGTCAGCGTTGAATCTATTATTGCTTTCATAAAGGAGATTGACATTTACAATAAACTGTGATATTTACTCTTGACTTTCTTACCCATCTTTTTACAACATTCTTTACTTCATTAATATTCATGTTGCATCTCCTTAATGGGAGGATTGGCTCTCTTGGAGACATCTTATCTCATTGGAGACAGGACCTCTTTAATGGGAGTATCTTATCCCATTAGAGGTTCCAATCTTTATCAGTTTTAACCTCATTTCCAAGGAAAAACAATATTATCAGTCTTACCTTTTAACCTAAAGCTTTGGAGTAGGCAGGGACGCCCAGCTACTCAATATCATATTTTATGCACATTATAAATGACACATATTTTTTTCATTTAAAAACTTCTTATCAAACCAGCATTGAGTTTAAACCTTTTTATCACATTCTTAAATCTTATCATTTAAAACTTTTGAGTATATAGGGATTGCCCTGTAACTCGATAATGCCCTTTATGCATTCTTCTTAATTCAGTTCTTATCATTTAAAACATTTGAGTATATAGGGATAGCCCTGTAACTCGATGATGCCCTTTATGCATTAAATTTTCTTAATTCAATTCTTTTATTGTCATTCAAACTTTAGTCAGTTTAAACAACTCCACGTTTATTATCTTTTAACATAGATATGCGCGCTAAATGACCAAAGTTGTCGATGCGCCATAAAACAACATTCATTCATTCATTCATTCATTGGACCAGTTTACAACTTTGTTTTCTGGTAAAGTGTTTTAAAACTCTTTTCTATACGGTCCAGAGTTTTAACAACCCTGAAAAAGAAAGCCTTTAGAAAACATTGCAAGTAAAGTAAAATTCATTAGTTACTTTAGTGAGCATATAACATGTTTCCCACTTTGTTTTCTATCCTTGTCTAAGTCATTTTTCTCCATCTGTGCAACATTCAGATTGTTGTTTGCAACTGCTTTCAATCTGGACCAGTCTAGCATTTTGTCATTTCCTTGGTTTAGTGTTTAAAAGGTGATGTAATCGTTCCTATAATTATCATAGTGAATCTTTTCATGACACTGTGACCTGTTTTCAAGGATTCAAAATGAATACTTTAACCTCATGAGGAGATTAAGTGAGCCTTCAATCATTAAATAAAAGTTTCTTGACAGGTTTCAGTCTGAACTCATTACCAAACAACAATTTTTTAGACCAGTCCAAATTGAAACCATTTGCAGATGAGAAAATAAATGTGACTGAAAAATTGAAGTTTGGTATGGGACGGGTAGAAAACATGGTGGGAAAAGTAGAAAATGCTGGTTACCATCTTTTTCTCTTTTTCCCGCATTTTTTTCGAAGCTTTCTTTCTCAGGGTCGTTAAAAGTTGGGATAGTGTGGTAAAGAGTTAACCAAACGACAAAAATATACACCGATCCAAATTCAAAGCATTTGCAGATGACATTTAAAATAGGGACTTGAATGGTGGGATATGTCTGTAATAAGTTTACAACATTGCGGGAAAAGGAGAAAATGCTGGTTTACAGCATTTTCTCTATTTCCCACAATGTTTTCAAAAGAATAATCTTATCGTGATTGTGTGGTACAGAGTTAATTCTTCTCTTCAGCTTGTTTCATAATTATGTTTGTTGTAGTCAATTACAGGGGGAAAAATTTTCCCTTAGTCATGATATTTCCTTTACATTGTCAACTTCTTGGTGTATTTCTGTACTTGCAATTTCATTTTCTAAATTAATGTCTTCAATATGGATGCGATTTCACTCTTGTTAGACAAAAATTTAAGTTAACAAAATGAAAGGAGTTATTTTCCCACTGTTTGAATAAATGAATACATTAGTTTAAGTGTTTATTACTGAAGTAAATTTATTATCTTGTGGTTTGCCTGAAGTTGTATATGAACCTGTGTGAAAAGGATAAATGAAATTCATGGTAAATGGTTTTTATTACAAAATTTATCAAAATTGGTACAATTTACTCAAGGCAAGCAAATTATTGGTAAAAAAGATAAACAACTTGCTACTAGCAAACTCGTTTGATTAACCTCTTGACTGATATGCAAAATATTTGGACTAGTTGAGGGTAGTGTAGGTAAAGATCAGATTCTGTAAATGTATAGTCTGACCTTCAATCTATCTATCTGATGATTATGCTGACTTTGAATTACTGGCTTCAAAAATTCCTTTTGTTAAGTTTTTTTTTTCAGTTTAGCTCTATTAACCAAACAAAAATTTCACATTTGTCCAAACCTAAAGTATTTGCAGATGACATGTTGCCCAATTGATGGGATTCGTTTCTTAACTCGTTACCAAACGACAAAATTTTAGACTGGTTCAAATTGAAAGCATTTGCAGACGACAAATCAAAGGTGACTGAAAAATGGAAATTTTTTTGGGGAAGGGTAGAAAATACTGTGGGAAAAGGAGAAAATGCTGGTTACCAGCATTTTTTCCTTTTCCTACAGTGTTTTCAAAAGGTTTCTTTCTCAGGGGCGTCAAAAGTAGGGATTGTGTGGTAATGGGTTAAAGGATGTAGAATACTGTGGGATAAGCAGAAAAAGCAAGTCACAAGCATTTTGTCCTTCTTCCCCACAATGTCTTCCTAAACATTAACCCTTTACTAAGCAATCCCTGGTTTTTATGTCCCTGAGATAGAAGCCTGTAGAAAACATTGCGGGAAAAGGAGAAAATACTGGTAATCAACATTTTCTCCTTTTCCCACAATGTTTTCTTTACCCTCATAATTTGGGCCATGTTTATATTGTTGACTGCAAATGATTCCAATTTTGACAAGCCTGAAAAAATTGTCATCTGGTACAGGTTTAACTGTAAGTTCTTACCAGATAACAAAATTGTAGACATTTTCAAATTGAAAGCATCTGTAGACGACAAAGACGTTTTTTTTTGCGTTGGGGGGGGGGGAAACATTGTGGAAAATAATAGGAGAAAATATGGGTTACAGATTTTTCTACTTTCCCACAATGACACTGATTTCTAATGCTTTCTCAGGGTTCCCCCCAAAAAAAGTCAGGATTGTGTGGTAAAAGGTCAAGGGAATGTTCTCATAATGTTAAATGAGAGGTATAAAATTATCCCCTGGTATAGATGACAGGGCAATATAGGATTGTTGACCTTGTATGTAATAAAATTTGATGTAATTGTTATCTTTCCTTATCTCTAGGTCATAAAGACAGCCAAGAACACCTCCATGTTCATTCATTGGTAGATTACAACTGGCTGGAGGGCAGTGAGAGAGCATGTTAAATGTGACAGTTTTGACAGAGTGATCATGCATTGGATATCTAACAATTACAATTAGTCAAAGTGGATATTTCGTGAATATGGACAACCTTTAGTTAGGCAAAAGTTGAAAGTGTATGTTTTACCATCGTGGAAGATGACGGCTAGCACATCTCAGCAGCTAGCTGTAACTCAAGCCTGGAATCCAAACAAACCTGCAGCTCCTGATCCACCAAGGATGCAGGCTGCTGATCCTTCAAGGAGCAGAGCTGAAAATGGCAGATCAGACAATCAAGCCACTGGATCCAGAAATGCCCCAGATGTGACTGCTGACATTGTGGATATATATGACCCAAATCAAAACAACGAAGGGATTCGTCCAGCATCCCCAGTCTCTGTACCTCCAGATTATCCACTGGACTCTCTACCACGTGGTGCTAGTGCACACTCTTTGGCCCACCAGTCGCAGCATACAGATATACAAACATCTCAGAGGAGTCCTAGAAATACCAGCAATACATCATCTAATCAAAGAGTCAGTGATCCACCAAATACTGTCATGGCTAGTCCTGCTAGTGAGAGCGTGGTACCAAATACGTCACAGCGAGTGCCAACCAACATTCAACCTCATGTATATTCAGCTACACCGGCACAGCACCGTCAAGTTTCCCAGAGTTCTGTTACACATTCCAATGTTAGTGTTAATGTGAACCAGTCTGGCAATAGACAGATTCGAACTCATGACTTAAATGTTGGTGTTGTCTCTAGATTAGATCCAAACAGACCGGGTAGTAGTGGTAATGTGCTTCCAGATCTTGTAACCCAATCTCAACCACCTCCAGCAATACGGCAAATTTCTCATACACCAAGACCAAGTCACTCTGTAGATCCAAGAGTTAGTCAAAGCTATCGAGCATCAGATTCTCATCATCGTTCTCGACATAGGGATCGTAGACACGGTCGTTCTAGAAGACACTCACATAGACATGCCCCACCTGATGAGCCTTGCAAGGAAAGCTGTATGAAGTGCTTGGCTGTTGGGCTGTCTTTTAGATGGATACTAGTTGTGTTATCGTTGTTAGGTGTTAGCTGTGTTGTGACAGGGATTGTGCTTGCAGCTCTTCATGCGGCTGGGAACTCCTTCCTCTTTCTTGCCATAATGTTTATAGGTCAGTATCTTTTTGTCTTTCAATTAAGTTTTTACTGTACAAGTCTTTGATCTTGCATCTGGTTACATTGCAGATGCAGACAGCTTCTCAAATCACTACCTTTGGTAGTTTTAGAAATGCTGTCCTCTAATTGACTCCTAGTGGACCTCTACCAAGTTTGTACATATGATGCCCCTTAGATGAAAACTGGCCCGCCCTGGGGGTCACAAGTTCAAACATAGGAACAAAGAACGAAAAATTGTAAATTGTTCTTTGTTGAAACTGGAAGGCGAAGGGCTTTGATATTTTGTATATGTTCAGTGAGTTCAAAATTTGGTCACCTGGGTGGCCCTGTTTCAAACAAACTTTACGAACAAAATTTTCGTAAGTTTTACTTGACTATAAGTATAGTGGCATTATCTGCCACGAGACACATGAAAACTATCATTAATTTTGATAATTTTAGAAAAACTATTGCAATAAATCAAAGTTTTATCTAAATAAAATGAAAAGACGAAATTTATCTTGCTTATCTTGATGAAATATAGGATGAATATGTAGTTGGGTCAGCTGGAGTTATAATCTAGGTCACTAGGTCAAATTAAAGAGATACCTTGTGGGCATTCTAGAGGCCACATTTATTGCCCAGTTAACTCGAATAATATTCAGAATGTTTGTCTTGATCAATCTTTGATGAGTTCTAAATTGGGTCACCTATGGTGATGAAGTAGGTCACTATATCAACTCTCAGAAATGCCATGTGGACCATCTAGAGGCCACATTTGAAGCTCAATTGACCTGACAGTTTTTCAGGAATTGAATTATGCACATGGAGTGAAATTTCACCTGTTGACTCAATCCAGGGCCATCATGGCCCTCTTGTTTATTAAATAAAATGCTGTGCCATGGAAAAAGGGGGCTTAACCCTTTTCTCCATAGATACTAATTTCTATGCATTGCTTGTAGGAGCCTATGGAAAAAATTGTGGCAAAAGGTGAAATTGCTCATCACGAGCAATTTCACCTTTTGTCATAATGTTTCCTATGCTATCAAAAGGTGTCATATACACATTAGAAACTTCTTCATCCTTGCTGTCATTTAGGGTCAATTAGAGATACCATAGAAATGCCTTATTGGGTAAAGGTTTAATGGTAATTTTTATCATAGACCATTAACAAAAAGGCCACATGTATATGCAACACAAAATACATCTCATATCTTTGTATGAAAAAGGTCTTTTTCGGCAGGGGATATCTTTTCAAGGAAATTGCTTAATATTAATAAATTTCAGTATAACTTCAGCAGAATGGTCTACATAGCAGGTGAGAATCATGTCAGTAGGTTTAAGTTCAGGGTCACGGGAAGATCAAATATGTTTAGCCCTTTACCAGATGACGAAATTATAACCTCATCCAAATTGAAAGCATTTGCAGACGACAATTTCAGTGCGGCTCAAATGGTTTAATTGTTCGTTGACAGGGTAGGAAACATTGTGGGAAAAGGAGAAAATACTGGTTACCAGCATTTTCTCCTTTTCCCTTAATGTTTTCAAAAGGCTTCTTTGCAAAGGTCATCAAAAGTCGTCTTTGAGTGGTAAAGGGTTAACAATAGAAAAGACAATAATTATGCATGTACACTCCAGAGGCCAAATTACCAGACAGCCCAGAGGAAGATGCCCTTTGAAAATATTTCAGGAAAAGGCTGCTCACCAGAAATTACAAAGAGTTAACAAACTTGACAAAATGTATTGTGATTTCAAAGGTTGTGGGCTGGTCATGCCTCAGTTAGTCAACCCAGTTCTTTTCCAATTTACCCCAAGTTTAAACTAACCTGAGAAAGATGGCTTTTTTACAGACACTATGGAAAATGAATAAAACGCTCGTTAAGCAGCATTATTTTAGCTGTTGCACAGTGTATTCTTCCAGTGCAAATACAAATTTTAAAGTTTGAGGCTCACTTATTTTAAATTTTGCTAATGCATTCAATCGGATAAGCTCAGAATCTAATACATGTATTACATAAAGCAATTATTGATGGACTTGTCCAAATCGATAGCAATTGCAGATGAAAAATGTGGCTAAAATGGGCAAGATCATGTGAGGAAGAGTATGAAACATTACTGCAGAAGGAGAAACTTTTAGTCACCAGCGTTTGCTTCTTTTTAGCTCACCAGCACGAAGTGCTCGAGGTTAGCTTTTGCGATCGTGCTTTGTCCATCTTATGTCATCAACTTTTACCTTGTGTACGCTGTAGAGACCGCATTTTCAGTCCACTACTTGTGAAACTTGGTCAGAACCTTTCTCAGATGAGTTCGATAATGGGTCATGTTGTGTCAAAAACTATGTCACTAGGTCAAACCTTAGAAAAAAATCTTGTGTATGCATTAGAGGCCACATTTTCAGTCCAAAACTCCTCAAAGTTAGTTAGAATATTTGTCTTGATAATATCTCGCAGGATTTCGATAATAGGTCAGGTCGGGTAAAAAACTAGGTCACTAGGTCAAATCTTAGAAAAACCTTCTGTATGCTCTGGAGTCCATATTTCAATCCAGAACTCCCGAAACTTGGTCAAAATATTAATTTTGTCTCGATAATATCTTGGATGAGGTCAATAATGGGTCATTTTCTGCCAAAACATCATTAAGTCAAATCAAAGGAAAACATTCTGTGTGCTTTACAGGCCGCATTTTTAGTAAAAAATTTCTGAAAGTTGGTGAGGATGTTTGTCTCTATGATAACAGTATGGAAATTGGTTATGCCCGATTAAATCTAGGGGACTAGGTCAAATCTTAGAAAAACCTTGTATACGCTCTAGAAGCCACATTTTCTGTCCAAAACTTTTGAAAAGTTGCTCAGAATGTTTGTTTTGATGATACCTTGGACGAATTTGAAAATGGACCATGTTGGGTCAAAAACTAGGTCACCAGCTTTAATCCTTGAAAAACCTTGTGTATGCTCAAGAGGCCACATTTTCTGTCCAAATTTCTTGAAAGTTAGTCAGAATGCTTTTCTTGATTGTATCTCAAAAGATTTAAAAAATGGGTCATGTTAGGTTGAAAACTAGGTCACTAGGTCATATCTTAGAAAAATGTTTTGTATGCTTTAGGGGCCACATTTTCAGTCAAAAAAACTCTTGAAAGTGTGTCAAAATGTTTGTCTTGATAATATGCCAAAAGATTTTTAAAAAAAATGGGTCATGTTGGGTCATAAGCAGCTACAGTCACATGCAAAGAGTATTGGTGAAAAGGACAGCCATCTTTGATTTATCCCAAAACAGACACTTCTTTGAAAGCTTATAGTAAAGTTAATTTCTTGAATGAACTAACTGAAAACTGTTTTTACCATACCTTAATTCATTGTGATGTGCTCTTTTAACTCTTTACCACACGAGAAAATTATACATAGACTGGTCCAAATTGAAAGCATTTGCAGACGACAAAATAAAGGTGACTGAAAAATTAAAATGTGTTCTGGGAAGGGTAGAAAACACTGTGGGAAAAGGAGAAAATGCTGGTCACCAGCATTTTCTCCTTTTCCCACAGTATTTTCATAAGTCTTCTTTCTCAGGGGCGTCAAAAGTAGAGATTGTGTGGTAATGGGTTAAGCAGATAACAGACATAATTCTCCTTGGAGTTGACAAATAAAGCTTCTGAATAAAACATAGGGGAACATCCATCCAAATTTTTCTGATTTCATGAAATAAGTCAGCATTACTGTTTGTGACTTGGTGTCTATAAGCTAATTTTCTCTTGATAAAAAGCTAAACATATTCCGTTGTGTTCAGATCAGGTGATTGTGCTGGCCAGGGAACTGATTAAAGGTTGTTTGTGCTTCGAGATACTAGTCAATAACATTTTGCTTCTTTCTACACAAAAGTTTAAACTGGAATAACTCTCAAAGTACGAGACAATGTGAATGCAGTAATCAAGCTTTTTGGTCCATGATCTAATCTATATACTGTGTGCAGAAAAAAAGGTTTCACATTCTCAGCTTGGTAAGAGTCAAAACTGTACTGTCACATGCAAGCATGAAGCCCAGGGCTGTCCATAAAATACAACATGACATCATCATTGAAGTAATTACAGTTGTAAAACAGCAGGTATATGTATTACATCAAATTGTTTAATTGCCATGACAACTTTCAACACTTAACCACATAGCAAGATTATTTTTAGACCTGTCCTATTTGAAAGCATGACTTTGCAGACAACAAAGTAATTGTTATTAGTATTCAAAATGATACTTTTCATCTTTGAAAAGTTATTAAAAGTTGCGGGAAAGAGGAAAATGCTGGTTATCACCATTTTCTCTTTTTCCAACAATTATTTCAAAGTTATTACCTTTGTTAACCCATTACCAAATGATAATATTTTAGGCTTGTGCAAATTGAAAACATTTGCAGACATCTAAATAAAAGTTACTGCAAATTTGAAATTTGTTTTGTGAAGGGTAGAAAACATTGTGGGAAAAAGAGAAAATGCTGGTTACCGGCATTTTCTCCTTTTCCCAAAATGTTTTCTAAAGGCTTCTTTCTCAGGGTCGTCAAAAGTAGGGATTGTGTAGTAATGGGTTAAAACTCACAATTGAATGGTAAAGGGCTATCAGTAATGATCACAGTGCCTGTCTGAACAATAAATAACAGAATGGTCTTGAGATCAACTGATCAAGAACAGGAGTAATCTGAGCTTGGCTTTACTCTCTGCTGTTATGAAATAGTCTTCTAAAGGCAGCCTAGAAATTGCAATTACTTTTCCCATTTTTCCAATCCGACCATGCCTATTTTTAATATTTTATGCTGTAAGGATTAGGGCCTAGAGATTTCCCCAAACAAGTTTTGTTTAACCCTTTACCACACGGCAGAATTTAGACCTATCCAAATCGAAAGCATTTACAGACGATTATATCATAGTGGCTCAAATAATGCAATTTTTCTTTGATAGAGAAGAAAACTTTGTTGGAAAAGGAGAAAATGCTGGTAACCAGCATTTTCTCCTTTTCCCACAAAGTTTTCAAAAGGCCTCTTCCTCATGGTCGTCAAAAGTCGTCATTGTGTCGTAAAGGGTTAAGGAAGTAGAAAAATTTCGCAAGTCAGATTTCAACGATTATAAGGTAACTATTTCAAATGGTTCATGTATGTAACACTTTACAAAACCAAAGAATTTTAAACTAGTCCGACTTTGAATTTGCAGATGTTGAAATAAATGTGAATTTACAAATGGGCATGTATTTTGGGAGGGTGGAAAATATCTCGGGAAAAGGAGAAAATGCTGGTTATTGACAGAAGCATAGCTTTGCCTTTCCCATATAGGACTCTTGTTATGAGTGGAGAGAGTCACCAATCCTTCTAAAACACAAAACGTTGTGGAATCGGGAGAAAAATTTAATGCTGGTAAGCAGCATTTTATCTTTTGCTCACCAGTTTTCTTACCAACCTAGTGCAAATTTTGTTATCTGGGCCGCATTTGATATTTTGTCTGCAAATGCTTTCTAGTTGGAAGAGTCAACAACTTTGTCATGGGGTAAAGAGTTAAAAGCAAATATTTACAAAGTTGTGCAGACAGAAAATCTTGTCTGTTGTATAAGTGACAACTCTCTCCTCATGTGCATTAAATTTTGTGTATTACTCCTTTACCAAACAATGGCTTATTTTAAACACCTAGAGGAAGAAACCTTCGGAAAACATTGTGGAAAAAGGAGAAAATGCTGGTTACCAGCATTTTCTCCTTTTCCCACAATGTTTTCTACTCTTCTGAAATCAAGTTTCAATTTTTGAGTCACGTTTATTTTGTGGTCTGCAAGTGCTTTCAATTTGAAGAAGTCTTTTAATTTTGTCGTTTGGTAGAGTTAACGCTTTATACCAAACGAAACATTTTTGGACTGGTCCAAATTGAAAGCAGTTGCAGACGACAAAGGTAAGTCAAAAATTGAAAATTGTTTACAGCAGGGTAGAAAACATGGTGGGAGAAAGGAGAAAATGCTGGTCACCAGCATTTTCTCCTTTTCCCTCAATGCTTTTTAAAAGGTATTTTATTCAGGGTCATTAAAAGTTGGGATTGCGTGGTAAAGAGTTAATCTTTTATCATACAATCCCTACAACTTACGATTCTGAGGAGGAAGGCTTTCTCAAAAAATGTAGCTGTGTCTGTGGTTGTGAGGTAGAGGGTCACCATGGTACCATAAGGTCCCGAGTTTGATACACAGGAGGGGTGTCAGCTTTGAGATTGTTCTTTGGTCCTCATATTTTGCGCAGTACTGGCATGGTTCCCTGGAAGCAGAATTGAGAGATACATGTATTAATACAAGTTTTAAGATTTTGTTTCGCAATGGATTTGAAATGAATAATGGTTATACTAAACATTGTAGTACTAGGGAAAAAACTAGTAACCACCATTTTCTTCTTTTTCCTCCATGTTTTTTACCCTATCAAAGGCAAAAATCACTTTTGGCTATAGTCAGTTAATTTTGTGAACTTTTCAATGACTGCAAACGATTTCAATTTTGTTGAGCCGTAAATATTGCCATTTGATAAAAATTGATTGACTCTCCATGTAATTGTTGTTGCCAACATGAGCGTAGGGAAACGGTGCAAGATACCTGTTTGAAACCCAAGTTGTACCAGGTTCTAAAGCATGCTTATTGTACTGCAGCGTCACCTTAGTTAACTATTTACCAAACAACAAAATTTTAGAATGGTCCAAATTAGAAGCATTTGCAGACAACAAAATAAATATAACTGAAGTGTCAAATTTTTTTTGGAAAGTGTTAAAAATATTGTGGGAAAAGGAGAAAATGCTGGTAAACCAGCATTTTCTCCTTTTCCCGCAATGTTTTCAAAAGGCCTCCCTGTCAGGGTCGTTAAAAATCGGGTTTGTTTGGTAAAGAGTTACAGCGTCTCATCGGAAAGACTATCTGTAAATTTAGATAACCAGCTGTGGGATTTGAATCTATACCCTCGAGTGGCCCAAGACTTGATGTTCACAATCTTATGTACCGGTACTACCAACCATTTATATAGGCTGGTTGTTTGATAAATATTGAGTTAAAACTATCTTTTTTTGTGATAATCCTTACCAAACACAGAATGATGTTTTCCTTGTTGTCCGCTGAAACTTTGTGTCAGGTGAGAAAGAGGTAATTTGTCACCACACAAACAAATTTTAGACTTGTCCAAATCCAGAACAATTGCAGACATACCGGTAGTTGGCAAAGATGTTAAACCATGTCTTATTATCATGAAACAAGTGTTTTCGGCTTCTTCCACAATATGTTCAGAAATCTTTCTCTTGTTAAACGTTGGGATTGTTTGGTAAAGGTTTAATACTACTTGGACAGATTATGTCGAAATCTGTCATTTTACATGCTTGAGATTTAGATACACCTCAAACACTAGGGAAAGATCATAAAAGACATAAAACTGTAAACTTATTTTATTGGAGAGGTCATCAGACCTCCAGTAGTGGTGAGTTTAAAGGGCAGACTGCCACAGAATTTGCTGTCTAAATGCACTTTTCTTGCTAAATTGCACTGATACACAGTCTTGTTTTGTCATGGTTTTGTAAATAAAGCGAAATAAAAAAACCAATACAGGAAATAGACGCGATTGATCTTCATACGATGAATTTCAGAAAAATATTTGTTACGTAAATTTGCCTAAAAGAATTTCGTTAAAAAAGAGAAAGCAGACTGCTGGACAAGATCATGCCACTTGAAAATGCGACAAGAAGGCCAAATAACTCACGTAAAGCATAATTATGAGGTTTTTTATGTGGCGCAGGGGCTTTTTTGTTTGTGTACACGTATCAAAATGTATTAAAATGAAAAGCCAATGAACTACATGTATTTGAAAACCTCTCCTGGCTTCTTTGTTAAAGAAGCCAACTTGTTTTTGCGATAAGTGTTCCTCCTGCTTTTTGTCCACTTGCCTTTATTGTACTTTGCTGAATTTTAAAGACCATGGGAAACAAAGCCTTTTGAAAACTTAGCGGGAAAAGGAGAAAATGCTGTTTACCAGCATTTTCTCCTTTTCTTACACTCTTTTGTACCCTATCAAAGACAAATTCCATCAAATTCATGATCGTCACATCTGCCATTTCATCTGGCGGAACAAATGTGACAGCATGCATGTCGTAAAAGTCGAAAAAAGGGGCATCATTTTGTGTTTCGTCCATTCCTCATTTATCATGTTTGTCTTATGTTGTTGCACATGTATGTTATTTTCACCTTGCATTATTGTTTACAAAGTAAGTGCGCCCAATATGACCAAAGTTGTCGACGCCCGGCCTTAAAACATTATGCATTCATTCATTCATTCCATCAAATTCTACCATAATGAAGCCTATTGAAAAAATTGTAGGAAAAGGAGAAAATGCTGGTACCCAGCATTTTCTCCTTTTCCCACAATGTTTTCTACCCTTCACAAAACAAATTTCAAATTTTCAATCACATTTAATTTGTCGTCTGCAAATGCTTTCGATTTGGACCAGTCTCTAATTTTGTCGATTGGTAATGAGTTAAAGTGTTGTCAGCAAATGTTTTCTACCCTTCACAAAACAAATTTTAAATTTTCAGTCACTTTTATTTTGTCGTCTACAAGTGCTTTCGATTTGGAGCAGTCGATAATTTTGTTGTTTGGTAAAGAGTTAAAGTGTTGTCAGCAAATGTTTTCAGTTATGATAGGTGTGAGATTTTGTCTTGTAAAGAGTTAACCCTTTACCCCATAAGGCATTTCTATGGTATCTCCAAGTGACCCTAAATAACAGCAAGGATGAAGCCATTTCTTATGTGTATACGACACCTTTTGATAGCATAGAAAACATTGTGACAAAAGGTGAAATTGCTCTCACCGAGCACTTTCACCTTTTGCCACAATGTTTTCCAAAGGCTCCTACAAGCAATGCGTAGAAATGAGTATTTATGGAGTAAAGGGTTCACCCATTACCACACAGTCCTTACTTTTGACACCCCTGGGAAAGAAACCGTTATAAAACATTGTGGGAAAAGGAGAAAATGCAGGTAACCAGCATTTTCTCCTTTTCCCACAATATTTTCTATCTTCACAAAATAAATTTCAAATTTTCAATCACTTTTCTTTTGTCGTCTGCAAACACTTTGGATTTGGACAAACCGAAAATTTTGTTGTTCGGTAATGAGTTACCTAAGAATCAACATTTTCATGCACCCTGGGGAAGACAGGTCACTGGTTTAGCATGGTTAGTTGGTTATTTCCGTTTATTTATTGTCGCTACTGGTTGCCCATCTGAGCAACACCCCTAGAAGACAGTTAATTGTTACGGGGGTAGTGCAAGGATGCAGGTCGAAAGTACTGAGAGCTTCGCCTCGGTGTATAGCACCGTCACAAGGGACCTCAGTTTAATGTCTCATCCGAAAGACTATCAGTACATGTAAGTTTAGTTTGCCAACCTGGGATTCGAACCCACAACCTGACATTGTGTTCACGAGTCCTACGCTCTACCTACTGAACTATATCGACTGGTTAGCCTGGAATTTCGCATACGGGTCTCATTTGATCCCCTTTCAAAGGAATGAAAGAAGGCCAACATACAAATTTTTTTTTGGGGGGGGGGGGGTGCATTTTCTTCTTTTCCCACAGTCGGTGTTTTCTATCCTCGAGAAGACAAATTCCTTCATGTTAGCCACACATTTATTATCTCACATGATTTTGTTCTGGATGAACCGTAAAATTTCCTTTATGCATAGAAGATCACACATAACACTTTCTAATTCTACCCTTTTATTAGTGTATTTAGTGTATTCAAACCTTTTTCAGTTTAAAAATTCCACTTTTATCATCTGTAAACACAGAAATGCGCACTAAATGACCAAAATTGTCATTGCGCATGAAACAACATTTAATCATTAAAATTTTGACCTGTGGTAAAGGGTTGAATTTTAATTCATTATACTTAGTGCAAATTTCAGGTCATGTATCTAGATCTTATTACATAATTTTGTTTACCCTTTTCCAAACAAGCTTGTCTTTTAAATACCTCTAACATGAATTGAGGCTTTTGAAAACATTGTGGGAAAAGATGGAAATGCTGGTAAAAAGCATTTTCTCCTTTTCCCTCCATGTTTTCTTCTAAACCAGACAGAATTTATCATTTTAGCTTAATTTGTCATCTGCAACATGTTTTCTGTTTAGTTGCATCCGAAATATTATTGTTATGTACAGAATGAACCGTTTCTACAGTTTTGATGCTAATGGAGAAAACTCCTGTACCCTTTACCAAATATTCCCGATTTTAAGGAAAAAAAGACTTTAGAAAACTTTGTGGGAAAAGGAGAAAATATGCAGGTAATCAGTGTTTTCCTCCTTTACCCACAATGTTTTCTTCCCATCTAAAAACAGATTCAAGTTACAGAGTCATATTTATTATTTCAGCTGCTACTGCTATCCTGACTTATAATAACCCTGAGAAAGAAGACTTTTGAAAACATTGTGGGAAGAGGAGAAAATGCTGGTAACCAGCATTTTCTCCTTTTCTACACTGCTGGAAACAAATGTCTTTTTTTGAGTTATGTTGAATTTGTCGTCTGCATGACTGTGCTTTCAATTTGGACCAATCTAAAATTTTGTTGTTTGGTAAAGAGTTAATGTTTAGCAAATGGTTATGACAAAATTTTGGACATAATGCAAAACATTTGCGGACCACAAAGTGCTAAAATAATATTTTTGCCTTTGATAAGGCAGAAAACATTGTTGGAAGAGGAAAAAAGATGTTTAGCATGCGCAGATCCAGATATCTTTCTCAGGGGGAGGGGGTCCCACCGAAAACGCACTCATCTTATTATATGATACTTTGGTTTCCGCATTTCAGTGGATTTAAGTCGTCTACAAGAAAAGTCAACGTTTCCAGTTCTAACCATGAGGATGTCTCCACATTTAGAACCTTTATTTATGAGTGTATTTTACATAAATGCTGTGCAATATCAAACCAGTCCTATTCACGAATCCGGTAACCACATTTTTGCCAAAATTCCAAGGGGGGGGAGGGTCCGGACCCCCAGTCCCCCCCCCCCCCCTCTGGATCCGCCTATGCTTAGTCCAGTGCTTCCAGAAGCCTGTGCGATGGAGGGATAGCTTCATACCATACAACAAAGTTTAAGTCTTTTCCACACAATTCCGACTTTTAACACCCCTGTGAAATTCACTGAACAATGCCTTTCGAAAACATTGTGGGAAAAGGAGAAAATGTTGGTTACCAGCATTTTGTCCTTTTCCCACAATATTTTCTTCCCTTCCTAAAAGAAATTTCAATTCTTAAGTCACATTTATTTTGTCGTCTGCAAATGCTTTGAATTTGGACCAGTCTAAAATTTTGTCGTTTGGTAAAGAGTTAAGCATTATTTTGAAGAGGACAAAGTAAATTTTGCTCAAGTTATGGAACTTGTTTTGGAAAAGGTTGAAAACATTGTGGGTAAAGAAGAAAATGCTAGGATGCCCTCTTCCTCTAGGTGGTTTTATGTCAGGATTGTATGGTTAGGGTTAACATCTGTTTCTCCATTTCCCAAAATGTTTTCTTGATTGTCCACACATTTATGCTCTATCTGAAATCATCTGTTTTTTGGGGATTTGAAAAATTTTCAACATTTTTATTTCCAGTGGCTGAAGGCCAGTAGGCTTATGTGATTGACTGATTGCCCGGTGTCCGTCGTGCATCTGTCCGTACTTGTGTTAACTTTATTTCAAACATCCTCTTCTCAGAAACTACCCATCCAAATTCGATGAAACTTAACATAAATGATCCTGCGATGATCCTCTTCAGATTTTTTTGAAAGAATTTGATTCGTTTAAAAACTCTGGTTGCCATGGCAACAAAATAAAAAAAAATAATACTTTTAAAAATCTTCTCTGAATGGTGGTATTTTCAGGTATAATAAGCCCTTTGTTTCTTATTGTACTTTCAGGTCTTGGTGTTCTACTGGTTGTTGTGGTTGGGGTTGGTTGGAAATGCACACCAAGAGGACACGAGCCTCTACATGCTCTTCTCAATTTGGGGGATTTTCGAACACAGAGGGACCGTCGACAGAGATCTCGACCCAGAAGGGAAGGTCGGTGGTATGGAGGTAATGGTAATACATGTATTATCATCACTTCATCTCTTCATCATTTTTCATTCTCTCATGCTTGTTATAATCATCATTGTGTTTAACTCGTTACTAAGCAACAAAATTCTAGACTTGTTCAAATTGAAAGCACTTACAGGCAACAGAATAAATGTGACTAAATAAATTGAAATTTGTTTCCAACAGGGTAGAAAACATTGTGGTTACCAGCATTTCCTCCTTTTCCCACAATGCTTTTAAAAGGCTTCTTGCTAAGGGTAGTGAAAACCCTGGATTGTTTGAGAAAGGATTGACTAGGAGGCCCCGAAGGGCCTGAAATTGTTCTTCTGGCAGAGATTTTGCTTTTCTACTAGCATACATTATGAATTCATGATGCAAAAAGAAAACCAGTATAATCAGTGTGAAGGAAAGCACTTATAAACAAAAAATGGAAATTTTCAACTTTGAATGGCTACTTTTCCCATACTGATTGTCAGATTTTTTTTCAAAATCAATAGGGTTTCAACTGTTGATGAGGCAAAGCAACTGTGCAAGTTCATAAAAATCCAACCGCAAAATTAATGCTGACTTCAGATGGAAATTTAGCTTTTGAAAACATTGTGGGAAAAGGAGAAAATGCTGGTAACCAGCATTTTCTCCTTTTCTCACGTTTTATACCCTAATGGAAACAAATTTCAATTTTTGAGTTATGTTTATTTTGTCATCTGCAGTTGCTTTCAATTACGACCAGTCTTAGATTTTGTCGCCTGGTAAAAGGTTAAACTTTGTTTCTTTGGTAAAGAGTGAAGATGTGTCCAATTAAAAGCATTTGCATATGTCAAAGGTTGTAACTGGAAAATTGATATTTGTTTTGTGGACGATAAATCATTGCCAGCAGCTAGTTTTCCCACAGTGTTGTTATAGGCCTTGTTCCTGCAATATTGCTAAAAGTCTGTTTGGTAAAAGGATAAACTGTGTCAGGATCTCATTGGCTTGGAAATCAAGACGTTTGTGATGTCATTTGGAAATTCTTAGAGAGGAGCATGCTGGATTGGCATCAGGCACAGGGGATTGTCCTCAGGCAAGGCAATGCAGAGTCCCAGTCCAGAATTTGTCTGTGCTAAGGTAGAAAGCAGTATGGAAAAGAGAAAATGCTGGTAACCGTCATTTTCTACTTTTCCCACAATGTTTTCAAAAAGTTCCGTTCTCATGGTCGTTAAAACTAGGGATTTTGTGTCAACCCTTTACTACATAATGGGGATTTTTAACAACTCTGGGAAAGAAGCCCATAGAAAACATTTTTCCACAATATTTTCTACTCTGTCACAGTCAGAAATCATCTTATTAACAAGAATTAATTTTTTGCCTGCAGATGCTTTGAATTTTAGTCCCGTCCAAAAATTTGTCGTTTGATGAAGAGTTATAGGATTAATGTAACCTACCAATTTTACTTTACCAAACAACAAAATTGTAGACTTGTCTAAATTTAAAACATATGTAGATGACAAAAAAAAAAAAATGAGGCTCAAAAACTGAAACTTGTTTTGGGAAGGGTAGGAAACATTGTGGGAAAAGGAGAAAATGCTGGTTACCAGCATTTTCTCCTTTTCCCATAATGTTTTCAAAAGGGTTCTTTCTCAGGGTCGCTAAATGTCGGGATTGTGTGGTAAAGACTGAACAAAAAGCCATGCGCTGTGAAAGAAGTATGAACCCGGGTCAGCCTGCACACTTTGACATGGGATGGGACTTTTTACTTTTGTTCAATTTTCTGCATGTGTAAGAGCCAGTCTAGCTCATGATTCAGTGGGTTAACTTGTTACCAAACGACAAAACTTTTGGTTTGTCCAAATCGACACCATTTTGCAAACGACAAAATCAGTGACTGAAAATTTGAAACTTGTTTTGTGAAATTTAGAAAACATTGTGGGAAAAGGAGAAAATGCTGGTTGCGAGCATTTTTTCCTTTTCCCAAAATGTTTTCTATAGGCTTCTTTCTCAGGGTCGTCAAAAGTAGGGATTGTGTGGTAATGGGTTAATTGATCAAGAATCATTTGCTGATTTGCTTGGCGTAATCAATTACGGAGATACCACGCAATCCCTACTTTTGACGCCCATGAGAAAGAAGCCTTTAGAAAACATTGTGGAAAAAGGAGAAAATGCTGGTAACCAGCATTTTCTCCTTTTCCCACAATGTTTTGTACCCTTCAAAAATTTCAAATTTTCAGTCACTTTATTTTCTCATCTGCAACTGCTTTCGATTGGGACAAACCTAAAATTTTGTCATTTGGTAACGAGTTAAACAGCCTTTTGCCAGAGAATGACTCAAACCTTCTATTGTACAGGTGTGATGTATCCAGAATTCCAGTTTCGCCGTCCCCCACCATCGTACAACGCCTCCATGCAGGACTACCAGCATCAAATGGCGATTGCCCAACAGAACCAGCCTCCAGATACCTATGACCCAAATGATATGCCAGAGGAGGATTATAGTCTTCCAAGCTCCCCACCGCCCTCCTACAGGTCGCGTGCAAGCACTGTACGTGCCGGTATACAAATTACCTTTCCTCCGAATCAAGGAGGTGAATATCCAGAATCCCGTCCACCAACATATAGATCCCATCCCAGTAACACTCTTCAAGGTCACGGGAGAACGCGACCTTCACTTTCGAGGGATGATGAAAACGATGACCTTAGTCCTGAAGAACGAGCACCAGAGGATGTAGCTTTTACTGGATCTTCGTTCATTGTTGACACAAATACAAATCAGAACTCCACGAGTATTCAAATTGACCCTAGTGTTGTGTCTAACCAAAATGTTACCGTTTCTGTGACAACTGTTTCCGTGACAACACAAGCTGCTCCATCCTCTTCGCAGGTTTCACAGGTCACACAGCCTAGCATCATTAGGCCGGATGTAAATGTCGTGGTTACAGACAGCACAGAGTTTGTTGATCCTGTCGGTGACCCAAACACTGATCATGTTATGACACAGCTATGATTTTTGTATTACACTTTTATACTACATATCACCACATATCTTGTGTGAGCAATACTCTGTGAAAAGGGGGACCTTTAAGTCTCTACCAAACAACAAAATTTTAGACTGGTCCAAATTAAAAGCATTTGCGGACAACAAAATTAGTGTGACTCAAAAATTGAAATTTGTTTCCAGCAAGGTAGAAAACATTGTGGGAAAAGGAGAAAATGCTGGTTACCAGCATTTTCTTCTTTTCCTGCAATATTTTCAAAGCGCTTCTATATTAGTGTCGTAAAAACCAGGGATTGTTTGGGAATGGGTTAATACATCTGCAAAAGGTCTCGACCAGGTCAGCCCGTTCAGTTTGTGGTATTGAGAAATTTTTATGCATCTCGAAGGCCTAGTCTTCCTCATGATTGTGTCAGTTGTTATACAAACTGGGTTTTTTGGGCCCATAATTATATGAGGATAAGTTACTATGTACCATGTGTCACAGAGATGCATTAACCCATTACCACACAACCCCTAATTCTGACGCCCCTGAGATAGAAGCCTTTAGAAAACATTGTGGTAAAAGGAGAAAATGCTGGTAACCAGCGTTTTCTCCTTTTTCCCACAATGTTTTGTCTCCTTCACAAAACAAATTTCAAATTTTCAGTCACTTTTATTTTGTTGTCTGCTGAATGCTTTCGATTTGGACAAGCCTAAAATTTTGTCGTTTGGTAATGAGTCAAACCCCCTTTTGCCAGAGAATGATGCATGTACATTCCATTTTATACCATTTTATACCAAATTGTCACCACATATACATGTATATGTATTTAATTTTATACTGAGTTATTACTTTTAACCATATGTGGCATTGAAATGTAAGAGACTTTGCACATTTCAGGGTCCATCAACATGAAATTTTCAGACAAACATACCGTTCTTTGTATATTTTAGATACGTTCTATGCATTATGTTTATTTGATCAGCTTGTGGTTAATATGGGACAATATTTGCCAAAAAAGGGAAAGGTATGCGAAAATAACGAGTGCCGTAAGGTACGAGTTATTTTCGCAAACCTTTCCCGTTTGAAGCAAATAATTCGTCATATTAACCACAAGCTGATGAAATAAATTATATATTACATGTCACCTGATTTATTTTGTCAATGAATTGCCACTTTTAAAAGTAGTGATCTCAAATCAATAAACCAATTTTGGTAGGAGGAAATTATTCACTGTGACAGGAAATAATTCCTTTGAGCTTAAATGATGTCACTTTTTTACCATAACATTTCTAAAAATAGACACATGAAATATAATATAAGTTCACGCTTGTTATACTGGGATATATGTCAGTTTTATAATGTAAAAGCCTTCTCCAGCTGTGTGATGAATAGACGATTTGCCAATTAAATTTGATATAAGCGATATTTCCATTTTATCGTAAGCGGCGCACCGGAAGTATCACGTGACACCGGACAATCAAAGCATTATTTCAATTACAAATGCCGTATGTCCCGTTCACAAATCCTTTAAATTTGGACAAATTCATCACTGAAAAAAAGTGACATAGTAAGAAATCTATATGAAATCAATTCTAACACAATTTATTCATATTTCATAACATTGCTTTTGAAAAAAATAATTAAGAATAGACAAAGTACGCATTTTATGAGATCGTATTGAAATAAAGAGCATGTAGAATGTAAGAATGAACTTACCCTCTGTAACCTCTATAAAATATAATCCCGTCCACTAATGATCACCAAACGGGTAAATAAATATGAAACAAAAGATAAGAAGGGTCAATTTAATGTGACGCGTGTGTGTTAATCTGTAAGAAGTAAGTACATTACAGCTGTTCTAAAGGTCTTCCGCCCTGTCCAGCACAGTGCGATACCGAGATCAAAGGAACACCGAGTTAACCCTTCACCCATTTTGTTTTTGTTTAAAACTTCATTAGACGCATATTTTTAAATACATATACTCAAAATTAAGCTTGAATAATTATTTTGTGAAGAAGGTATGGAAGGTTTGAAATTTGAAACCACGTTTCTTTCGTTCATGATCTATAATATGAAGGTATTCGTCAATAGGAACATGCCTGAAAATGCAACAAAGACGTTTGATAATAGTGCTATAATATCGGTAAATGGACTGTCCCTGTCTTTCTGAAGACACTGGACAGCTATTTAACCTTTTACCAAAGTATTCCGAGTTATGGGGATCCGGAAAAAAAGGGGGCAGACGTGCTGATTTTGCTCATTTTATGTTTTTTGTCTCACTTTCTCAACCTTAAAACATCCCCCCCCCCAAAAAAAAAAAAAAAAAAACGAAAAAAAGTAATCAATATACAGTTCAGAGACATCTGTGAAAAATGAATTTTCAAAGTGTAAGAGAAAATATTGTGGGAAAAAAGGAAGGGATTGCAACAAGCACTTTCTCCTGTCCCAACAATATTCTTTTACTTTTTCAATGACAATTACAACCATTTGGCCTTTTTTAATCCGATCGTCTCCATTATGCTAAGTATCTGGACGAGTCCAAGGTGTTGACATCGGGTGAAACATTCACGGTAACTATTTAACCTTTTACTAGACGACAAAATTTTAGACTGGACAAAATTTAAAGCACTTGCAGATGACAAAATACGTTACTCAAAAATTGACATTCGATTCCAGCAGGGTATGAAACATTGTGGGAAAAGGAGAAAAATGCTTGTTACCAGCATTTTCTCCTTTTCCCACAATGTTTTCAAAAGGCTTCTATCTCACGGTCATAAAAACCAGGAAATGTTTGGTAAAAGGTTAAAACCCTACACCACATAACCCAAGCTTTTTACGACCCTGAGAAATATTGCTTTTGAAAATGTTGTTAAATAGGGATAAAGTTCTGGTAACCAGCATTTTCTCCTTTTTCTTTGCTACCCAAAATAGGGAAAAAAGGGGAAAAATAACATATATATGACAGCAATAGACCTTCCCTATTTTTATGTCTGATTGGTCAACTAATGTTTGCCGAATTCCGTAGCTAAGTTTGTAACGTACAGGCTCGAAATCCAGGGGTTGGTGGTTTGAATTATTTAAACTATTAAAGTGATTGTAATTTTTTTTTTTTTAATCGTTCCAGTATCTGCAAAAAGACAGACACGGTCTATTTACCAAAAACTGGGACATTATACAGTTTGAATTTACGGGATTCATTTTCAGTGGGCAAATACGTGCTATACTTGTTTTCATTGAAAAGCTAGTAAAGGGTTAGCTGGGTGTTCTTTTGATCTCGGTATTTCACCGTCAAAGTGGGTGCATCTATTTGAAAAGCTGTTATGCTCTTCTTAGGCACCGACTAACACACACGTGTCATAATTGTTTATTACGTTCAGTCTGACATTGATCACATGTAAAGGTTTGGAATTGTTTAAATCTGTTACAGGGGGTAAGTCTGTTCTAATCATTGGCCCCTTCAATTTTTTGTTTTCAAATGCATTATTATGTAACCTGATTTAACTGGTCTCAGTTTAACTGTATATTTGCACTCATTTCTTTCGGAATGGCAGGGGGATTTGATTTTCAAGTTATTAAACCTTATCCTACTAAATAATAATATGACACAAATTTTAAAGTCGATAGTAAAATCCCAAATATTATTTCAAAGGAATATCTCCAGGTAAAATATCTCTGTTTCGGACAGTGTAGATCTAGGATCAAACTGCACGTTTTTCGCAGTCTGATCTTGATCTAAATTATCTGCAAAAAGTCGTTTAGTCGCGCTTCGCAGCATAATGGTTAATGCAGTCTGCATACAAAAAGTTCTATTAACACGCCCGACAGGAGCAGCGCTGCTTATGATCTCTGAAGTTTACCGAAAGATTGACAAAACGAGTTCATTTTTTTGTGTGTGTCTTCGAAAAAGATAATTGATAAAATTACTGGCATGGCCGATTTAGGGTTTTTGTTGTCTTATTTATCACGTTTAGGGTGAATTCCATTGAAAAAATATGACCTTTTCACTATTCGGTATATTCAAGATTGGGAAAGATTGTCCGGTGGAGAGTACTCGCAAGGGAAGTAACTCGTGGTGACGCGTCCGTAATGGAATTTGGCAGATGGTCTATTCATGGCTTATTTTTGATAATACATTAGTGCATTTTCGTTGTACAGGATCAAGATTGGGGTTTTTACGGCTCAGGAATAGAAGCCTTTTGAAAACATTGTGGGAAAAGGAGCAAATGCTGGTAACCAGCATTTTCTCCTTTTCCCACAATGTTTTCTACCCTATCATATTGAAAAATCATCTTTTTAGCAAGTGTAAATTTTTCATCTGGAAAATACTTTCAATTTGGTCTGGTCCAAAATTTGCCGTTAAGGAAAGCGTTAAAGCCAGCAAAAACAACTACAGCATAGGCCAGAATTTGTAGTTTTATTTCCTCGCTGTTTTGATGGTAAAAAACTTCATTGTTACTAAAACATAAACTGTTTTCTCCTTTCTCCGTTCACCTAAGTGTAAATAATCTCACAAAATGCACATCCTTGGTCAAGGAATCAAAATTTTCATGTAATGATTAATTATAAAATCTAAATCAAACTTTTAACTGAAAAAAGTCACTACAACTTGCATCAAAAGGTTCAATCCGAGGATGTTTTCTAACCTACCTTGCCAATCTGGGTAGTATGATTGATTGTCAAGGCCGGTCGCTAAGGACTGATGAATATTCAACACTCTAGGTCAGACGTACTAGCCCATCCTTTGTAAAGGGTAAATACAACCCATGTAGGCATATTTAATGTTGAAAAACATTGGAAATTTGCATTTTAATTATCAAATGCAATATATTCTTTCAAACTGTGAAAATTACATGATTTGTTGCATTTTTACATCTTACTTGATAGAAAAACACTATGAAGGGTAGACTGTTGTGCTTAACCCTTTCCCAAACAATCCCTGGTTTTTACGGGTCTGGAACAGTAGCCTTTTGAAAACATTGTGGGAAAAGGAGAAAATGCTGGTAACCAGCATTTTCTCCTTTTCCCACAATGTTTTCTACCCTATTATAGACAGAAATCATCTTTTCAGCAAGAGTTGAATTGTTGTCTGCAAATGCTTTCAATTTGGTCTCGTCCAAAGGTTTGCCATTTGGGAAAGGGTTAATATCAGACAGAGTAGTATAGAACTTGGGGTGGAACGAAACATCACAAGCAGTTATTCCTCTTGCTCTAGTACATGAACAGAGAAGCGAGAATGAACAGAGAAATGAGAAAAGGCCATATATGTCAGGAAACTTTAATGATATTCATGTTAACCCTTTCCAGAAAAGCCCTGGTTTTTACATGTCTGCAGTTCAAGTCTTTTGAAATCACTGTTTGAAAAGGAGAAATTGCTCGTAATGAGCAATTTGTCCTTTGCCCACAGTGTTTTCTACCCTTTAGGAGAACTTTCTACCATTTTCATCAAATTTAAAATTGTTGTCTGCAAACTCTTTCAGTTTGGAAGAGTCTAAAATTTGTCATTTGGGAAAGGGTTAATAACCATGAGAAATTGAGAGAAAGCTTGTCAAGATCATCAAAATTTTGAAAATCTTTTCCATTTATTCCTTCTATAATCTGCTTCATACTACAACTGTGCATATTGTGGACCCTTGGGCAGTATGTTGGCTAATTTTGACGATGCTGGATACTTATTTGTTTGTCATGTATTTCTGATAAATAGAATCTCACATAAGTGTTTGTGTGTCCCACAAGATCATGCCATATCATTTTAGTCTACCCATCATATAAAAACGATATTTTAAAAACTCACGTAGCATCCACTATTTGAGTGATGCTATGGTTTATACCATGAAAAGTAATGATATATATGACATTGATAGTATCAGTTTTAGCTAGAACTTTACCTGTATTGACTTAAGACTGGACCAGTAGGGTCAATAGACTTTCTAAGACCATGACACTGGTTTTTTCTTTGTAAGAAAATAAACTGTAAATGTATTTACCGTGAGAGTTGATATGTAAAACATTCCATATCTTTTAACCCTTTACCAACAGTCCCTGGTTTTTACGACCCTGAGATAGAAGCCTTTTGAAAAAATTGCGGGAAAAGGAGAAAATGCTGTTTTCTAACCTGATGGAGACAAATGTCAATCTTTGAGTTAGGTTTATTTTGTCGTCTGCAATTACTTTCAGCTTAGACAAGTCTAAAATTTTGTTGTTTAGTAAAGAGTTAAGAGAAAATATTTACCAAAAATTCTCAATTTCTTGTCCATGCACTTCTTTTACTGCTTCTTAACTCATTACCAAACGACGAAATTTTAGGCTTGTCCAAATAGAGAGCATTTGCAGACGACAAAATAAAAATGACTGAAAATTTGGAATTTGTTTTGTGAATGGTAGAAAACATTTTTGGAAAAGGAGAAAATGCTTGTTACCAGCATTTTCTCCTTTTCCCAAAACTGTTTTCTAAAGGCTTCTTTCTCAGGGGCATCAAAAGTAGGGATTGTGTGGTAATGGGTTAAGGTTGGTGCAGAAAGTCATGAACATGGGGTGTGAATTCATAGGTTTCATGACAGTCATATACTTTTGTTTCTTAGATACACTTTCTCAAATTCTGATTTTATTTCTGTGCATTATTTTTTTTTTTGAAAGTTTTAATAAGTTACTGCATTTAACTCTTGCTTAGCTCATAACTGCTTGAAGACAACTTGATTGTCTTGCAAAAGACAACTGAAAATATCGTGGAAAAATAGATATTGATACTTTTTGCATAACATTACAGTATGATTGATTAAAACCTTTGCATTAGATGTAAGTACACCCAAAATGGCCTTTGTTGTGGATGGGCCTTAAAACTTCATGCATCAGGGTTTTTCCCTCGGCGTTGAAAAACGGGGGGGTCATTGTGACCCCCTTCCTCATTAGTTGAGGGTCATTTCGTTAATTTAGGGGGTCAAAAAAACGGATCTCCTCGTCATCAACTACAAGCATGATTTACGATGCATTTTACCTTTAAATGCCAACTTCCAAAATTGAAAAGTCGGTTCGATCATTTCTGATGGAAAGGTCAATGTCACTTTTTGACAGACCAAACACTTTCTTTTCGTGGTGTGATAGGCAGTTGTAGGAGGCAGACGATAGAAGAATGCTACAGTTTTCTTAGTCAAAACGTTAATTTTCCGCTAACAACACGGACCATTAAGGTGTACTTTTTTATATCGGAAGTCATGTAAAAAATACTATGAAATACAGAGAACCCAACCACGATTTCGACTGGGCCTTTATTTACGACACATGTCCAATATACTTAACACCAATAATGCGTAAACCAGTCTTATTTTATAAATAAATTACCGGAAAACCACTTTTATCTAAAATAAACACTGTAGTGAAAAAAAGAATGGTGTTCATCAGACATTGAAGCAAGAACAGACTTGGAATTACGACACTTTATTCAATTTTTAGCTCACCTGAGCACGAAGTGCTCAGAGTGAGCTATTGTGATCACTCACCGTCCGTCGGCGTCCGTCCGTCCGTCCGTCCGTCCGTTCACATTTTCTTGTTTACACTCTAGCATCTACAAATATCAACCAATCAGGTCCAAACTTGGTCAAAATATATATGACCATAAGATCTCGGATGAGTTCGATTTTGGGTCTTATCGGACCAGAACATCTGGAGTTATTTGCCCTTGAATTAGAAAAATTGCTGTATTTCACTTTGTTTACACTCTAGCATCTACAAATATCAACCAATCAGCACCAAACTTGGTCAAAGTATATATGACCATAAGATCTCGGATGAGTTCGATTTTGGGTCTAATCGGACCAGAACATCTGGAGTTATTTGCCCTTGAATTAGAAAAATTGCTGTATTTCACTTTGTTTACACTCTAGCATCTACAAATATCAACCAATCAGCACCAAACTTGGTCAAAGTATGTATGACCATAAGATCTCGGATGATTTCGATTTTGGGTCTAATCGGACCAGAACATCTGGAGTTATTTGCCCTTGAATTAGAAAAATTGCTGTATTTCACTTTGTTTACACTCTAGCATCTACAAATATCAACCAATCAGCACCAAACTTGGTCAGAGTATATATGATTATAAGATCTCGGATGATTTCGATTTTGGGTCTAATTGGACCAGAACATCTGGAGTTATTTGCCCTTGAATTAGAAAAATTGCTGTATTTCACTTTGTTTACACTCTAGCATCTACAAATATCAACCAATCAGCACCAAACTTGGTCAGAGTATATATGATTATAAGATCTCGGATGATTTCGATTTTGGGTCTAATCGGACCAGAACATCTGGAGTTATTTGCCCTTGAATTAGAAAAATTGCTGTATTTCACTTTGTTTACACTCTAGCATCTACAAATATCTACCAATCAGCACCAAACTTGATCAAAATATGTATGACCATTAGATCTCGGATGAGTTTGATCATGGGTCTAATCTGACCAGAACGACTGGAGTTATTTGCCCTTGAATTAGAAAAATTGCTATACTGCACTTTGTTTACTCTCTAGCATCTACAATTTTTAACCAATCAGCTGTAAACTTGGCCAAAATATATATAACCATAAGATCTTGGATGAGTTTAATTATGGGTGTAATCGGACGCAAACAACTGGAGTTATTTACCCTTGAATTAGAAAGTTCTTTATAATAGTTCTTTATCCAGAGCATAACTTTGTCATCTCCAGTCTGATTGACTTGAAACTTGACATTTGTGTTTGTTGCAATAATGCAGAGTGCAATGTGAAAGATCCATAACTCTACCTTATACTGTCTGTAAGTTATTTCCCTTTGATTGTCATTTTTACAGCATTTTCTGCTCGTCTGGAATATAACTTTGTCATCTATAGCCTGAACATCTTCAAATTTGATATGCATGATCGTTGTATATTTATGGAGTGCAGTGCACAAGAACCATAACTCTTCCTAGCTTGAATTTTGAGTTATTTCCCCTTTGAACTTCATTTTCATAGCATTTCTTGCTTGTCCGGAGCAAAACTTTGTCATCTTCAGTAGGAATGACTTGAAATTGGGTATGATTATTTGGTGCAATATTTGGAAGTGCAGTGCACAAGAATTGTAACTCTAATTCCTGCTGTCGAGTTATTTCACTTTTAATGTCATTTTTACAGCATTTAGTGCCTGTCTGGAATATAACTTTGTCATCTCAAGTCAGAACGACTTCAAACTTGGTATGCATGTTTGTTGCAGTATTACAGAGTACAATGCGCGAGAACAATAACTCTACCTAGTGCGAACTTTATGTAATTCCACATTGATCTTCATTCTTACAGTATCTCTTGCTTGTCTAGAATGGAATTTCAAAGTCTCAAGTCAAATTGCGCCAAATCGCTGCTCTTGTTTCATTATCATTTAGCCTTGAACCTTGATATTTGGTATTTATCTTTATTGTAGACCTTTGCTGCTTGGTACTCAGGTGAGCGATATAGGACCATCATGGTCCTCTTGTTTACATTATTTAGATCTTGGAAAGTTGTGTCACCGGTGATGCACTGTCACTTATTTTGGAGGTCTTTTGACGCCCCTGAGAAAAAAGCCTTTTGAAAACACTGTGGGAAAAGGAGAAAATGCTGGTAACCAGCATTTTCTCCTATTCCCACAGTGTTTTCTACCCTTCCCAGAACAAATTTCAAGTTTTCAGTAATCTTTATTTTGTTGTCTGTAAATCCTTTCAGTTTGGACTAGTCTAAAATTTTCTTGTGTGGTAAAGAGTTAAGATTGCATCTATGACACAGAATTTGTGCGTCATGGAAAACCTTGCGTGCATTCATTCACAGATATTGTTTGTAGATACCAATTTTTACTTTTGCCACAATGTTTTCATGTTGATTTTTGGAATGCTGTTTTAACTAAGATTGCTTTATTTTGTATGTACATACATGACTGTGAAGTTGGCTTTAGGTCGCTAGTGTGTTTTTTTAAGATGTCTGTTTAATTTTGGACTTTTCATGAAGATTTACTTTAATTTACAACTATCTTAGAAGCTTTTAGTTAGGATTTTTAAAAGATTTCCTCAAAAGAATGTATTGTTTTCAAGACTGTTTTCCATTTGTATACATACTTAGTTGTATAAATTGGATCTACATATTTTTAACAGTACAAGATTGTATAAATTGGATCTAGATATTTTTAATAATACACGATTGTATAAATTGGATCTACATATTTTTAACAATACAAGATTGTTCGTCTCCTTTTAGAATAATGCATCTACCTGTTATTGCAGCTGAAGTATTGAAGTTTAATGTGACCAGAAAACTGCAATTGAAAAATTCTTTTGACTTCCCATAGATTTAATTTGTAAAAAGAAAGTGTATATGAAAAAAAAAGAATTAATCCAAATTTTAGAGGTTTTGTTTTACGAGAAAAGGCCATTTCAATTAATTCATACAGTTGGATAGAGAACTTTATTTTTTTCATGGAGGTACGAAAATAAAAGCTAATCACACTTTTGTATGAAACTGCTTCATGGTACAGAGACATACAAGACAAAACCAGTTGAAAGTTCCGCTTAAATTTTGTGCGCAAGTTTGAAATCTCACAATTTCGCAAATAGGGCACAAAACTGTTGCTTGTATCTTTAATAATCCTTTGTTTGAAATACAAATATATTCAATTTCAGCGCTGAACACAAAAGAAAGCCCTGCATTTCATCTGTTACTCGAGTTATTTACATTCCCAAAAACACTCAAAATGGCCATCACACCTGATAAATTTTGTCAGTGTTTTTTTTTCCAAGATTTACATGTTAAAAATGACTTTTACAATCTTTTTAGGTAATGAAAGGTTTATTAATGTGTCTTTGGTCATGTTAGTTACTTGAATTTAATTGCATTTCGCTGAAATACAGATTAAACAGACAACACAGAAAGGCAGTATAGCGCTTTATCTTTGCTACTGGAAAATTTACAATGGACTTGAGACTCCAAATTTTCAAAAAAAATCATTGTAGCGTCTCATTGAGACTATGCATCACATGAGCTAGAAGATCAACCTTAAAATAAATACCTATTTAGACTTTGTTGTATCAATATTTTCTTATATCTATGCTTTATTTGTTGTTTAACTATAGTAAAAATGTTGTTTTCTTTTGTTTTAGTGTTTGCCGGAATGTTTCTTAGGCAAATAAGCGTTTGTGGAAATTATTTTACTTTTTTTTTCCCAATTTAATTTTGATTTTAATTTAATTTAAGGTTTCTATGAAGATTTTGGAGTACTTCTTTTAAAGGACAACACTACATAATTATGTTTTATTAGTCACATATTTTTTGCTATATCTCTCTTTCCTAGTGAAAAGAAATTAGAATATCATTCTTATGTCACCAGTGAATGCATTTATTCCATGCCCCTGGAGGGGCGAGCATGTAGTTATCACTGTTTATCTGTCTGTCTGTCCTTCCATCTATCAGACTGTTACACTTTTGTCTGGAAAGTTTAACCCATTACCACACTATTCCTACTTTTGACGACCCTGGGAAAGAAACCTGTAGAAAACATTGTGGGAAAAGGAGAAAATGCTGGTTACCAGCATTTTCTCCTTTTCCCACAATGTTTTCTACTCCTCACAAAACAAATTTCAGCTTTTCAGTCACTTGTATTTTGTCGTCTGCAAATGCTTTCGATTTGGACAAAGCTAAAATTTTGTCATTTGGTATTGAGTTAAAAGGGTACTAAATAAAACTGCACAGATTGAAAGATGGAAATAAGAATAAATGCAGTGTACAAGAACCGTAACCCTGTCATAAGTCATTACACACTTACTTCTCTTCTGAATAGATTCAGTTTATAGGGAGCTGGATTTTTCATGATTAAAATTTATTTCCATATAAACTTTTTACTATTCGAGTCTCTGTCAATACCAATTTAGCTCATGATAGATACATTTAACTCATTACCCCACAATCCCTACTTTTGATGCCCCTGAGAAAGAAGCCTTTAGAAAACACTGCGGGAAAAGGAGAAAATGCTGGTAACCAGCATTTTCTCTTTTTCCCACAGGGTTTTTAGCCTTCACAAACAAATTTCATTTCAGTCACTTTCATTTTGTCGTCTGCAAATGCTTTTTATTTGGACAAGCCTAAAATTTCATGGTTTGGTAATGAGTTAAAAAAAAGTTTGATTCCCCAACGAACATAACCCTTTTTTCAAATAACACAAAAACCCAATTATTGCAGTGTATGTCAGAACTTTGTTATTAAAATTTCAGTCAAACGATGTTCTCTGTGTTTTAAATTCATGGTGAACCAATGGATTCTCTGACTTTGCTGAGAAATTAACAGATATTTCAAATTCATGATATGTTATCTATATTTCAATAGAACACATAGCCTACAAAAATGCTTAATATGTCACAGAAAATCAGGACATTATTTGACCCTCAAAAAAATCTCTCGGAAATACACATGATTATATCCTTTATCAGAAAATGCAAAAAAAAAAGATATGTTGCAAGGCTACCTTTCCCAATATTCGAACTCATTTACCTCCCTTGGCACAATTAGAATGATCAAAACATCCAATTGCATCGAATTACTGAGTAAGTTATATATTTTCTGGCATGAAATTGTGTCTTTTTTAGCTTTAGAAAACTTTATTGAAAAATATGTAATTGTGCAAACCTTTATACCTTCCATTCCACTGGGCCGTGATCTGCTGTGCTCTGTGCGCTCATACAGAGCGCCATAGATCACCTCAGATTGCTGCCGGATTGGTGATTATGGGGACACTCCCGCTCAGATGACACTCCTCTGGCGATCAAGTAACGACCATTGAGATCTGATAACGATTGAACTGTACATAGTCACTATCGTAGTCTCGCTAGTTGCGACCTTATACGACCTGTTTTCGCTCCGTTAGCGACCCGAGGCTTTGACCCTCCTTTTGCTCCTTTCCTTGGGTAGCATAATCACGGCGGGGAATCACGTGACACAACAACAACAACAATGACCGTTATTTGAAAACATTCCCCAACTAGAGGTAAGAAAATCTTCAATAATTCCGTTAATACATGACCGATTGGAATTTGGTTTGAAGCAGAGAAGGCGGAAGGACTCCGGGGATTTGCTTGATGTGTTAGATTTTTTAAACAACACCTGATAAAAAAGTTATTGACGAGCAAACAATTTTTTTACCCTGCCATATCATTTTAGTCTACCCATCATATAAAAACGATATTTTAAAAACTCACGTAGCATCCACTATTTGAGTGATGCTATGGTTTATACCATGAAAAGTAATGATATATATGACATTGACAGTATCAGTTTTAGCTAGAACTTTACCTGTATTGACTTAAGACTGGACCAGTAGGGTCAATAGACTTTCTAAGACCATGACACTGGTTTTTTCTTTGTAAGAAAATAAACTGTAAATGTATTTACCGTGAGAGTTGATATGTAAAACATTCCATATCTTTTAACCCTTTACCAAACAGTCCCTGGTTTTTACGACCCTGAGATAGAAGCCTTTTGAAAAAATTGCGGGAAAAGGAGAAAATTGCTGTTTTCTAACCTGATGGAGACAAATGTTGAAACTTCACAGAAATGATCCTGCCATGGTCCTCTTCAGAATTTCTTGAAAGAATTTAATTCCTTCAAAAACTCTGGTTGCCATGGCAACAAAACTGAAAAAAATTGAAAATCTTTGAAAATCTTTTTGTCTGAAACCGTAAGGCCTAGGGCTACCAAATTTGGCATGTAGCTTTATCTAGGGGACCTCTACCAAGTTTCTTCAAATTATAGCCCTGGGGTCAAAATTGGCCCCGCCCCGGGGGTAACAAGTTTTACATGGGCTTATATAGGGAGAACTTTAAAATTCTTCTTCCACCTAGCCATAGGGCCTAGGGCTACCAAATTTGGCATGTAGCTTTATCTAGTGGACCTCTACCAAGGGTGCCCAACTTATAGCCCAGGGGTCAAATTTGGCCCAGCCCCGGGGGGTAACAAATTTTACATGGGCTTATATAGGGAAAACTTTCAAAATCTTCTCGCACCTAGCTATAAGGGCTAGGGCTATCAAATTTTGCATGTAGCTTTATCTAGGGGGTCTCTACCAAAGGTGCCCAAATTATAGCCCTGGGGTCAAATTTAGCCCCATTACAGGGGCTCACAAGTTTTACATGGGCTTATATAGGGAAACTTTAATAATCTACTTGTACATAGCCATAAGGCCTAGGGCTACCAAATTTTGCATGTAGCTTTATCTAATGGGCCTCTACCAAGAGGGCCCAAATTTTAACTTTGGGGGTCAAGTTTGACTCCACCCCAGGGGTCACAAGTTTTATATTGGCTTTATAAACCTGTCTCATGGGTCACATATTTTACAGGGCCTTTTATAAAGCAAGCTTGTTTTACAGGGCTTTTTATTGGGCAAGATTCAAAAATCTTCGTGTTTATAACCACACATTCTAGTTTCATATTGTACGTCTGAGGTCAAAATTGGCTCCATCCAGGGATCACAAGTTTAACATGAGCTTCAAAATATAGTCACTTCAATTTAAACATTAATCAAGGGAAATAACTCTTTGTATGAAAGATAAAGTTTGGTACTATTTACCTCCCTTGATTATTATCAAACTGCATTGATACATGATTGGTGCTAGACATTAAGTTTTTTTATAGAAAATATTCTGTTTTCAAGTGTGATTCATTTTGATGCTAATAGTTATGCTCACATGAGTTGAATAATAAATTCAGAGTAAGGTTTCTATCATTCAGCTTATTTTTCCAAGGATTTTACCTTTCATGCTTACGAGTTAACCTGCTTGTACTGCCTGACAGTGTTCATTGTTTTTGAAGGCCCTCTTTTTTAGGGTCATGAACGCTTGAATTTGCGTGGTAAAGGGTTAAAAAGCCAGTGGAGCGATACAGGGCCATCATGGCCCTCTTGTTTTTTCTTTGTAAGAAAATAAACTGTAAATGTATTTACCGTGAGAGTTGATATGTAAAACATTCCATATCTTTTAACCCTTTACCAAACAGTCCCTGGTTTTTACGACCCTGAGATAGAAGCCTTTTGAAAAAATTGCGGGAAAAGGAGAAAATGCTGTTTTCTAACCTGATGGAGACAAATGTCAATCTTTGAGTTAGGTTTATTTTGTCGCCTGCAATTACTTTCAGCTTAGACAAGTCTAAAATTTTGTTGTTTAGTAAAGAGTTAAGAGAAAATATTTACCAAAAATTCTCAATTTCTTGTCCATGCACTTCTTTTACTGCTTCTTAACTCATTACCAAACGACGAAATTTTAGGCTTGTCCAAATCGAGAGCATTTGCAGACGACAAAATAAAAATGACTGAAAATTTGGAATTTGTTTTGTGAATGGTAGAAAACCGTGATTTCGGAAAAGGAGAAAATGCTGGTTACCAGCATTTTCTCCTTTTCCCAAAACTGTTTTCTAAAGGCTTCTTTCTCAGGGGCATCAAAAGTAGGGATTGTGTGGTAATGGGTTAAGGTTGGTGCAGAAAGTCATGAACATGGGGTGTGAATTCATAGGTTTCATGACAGTCATATACTTTTGTTTCTTAGATACACTTTCTCAAATTCTGATTTTATTTCTGTGCATTATTTTTTTTTTGAAAGTTTTAATAAGTTACTGCATTTAACTCTTGCTTAGCTCATAACTGCTTGATGACAACTTGATTGTCTTGCAAAAGACAACTGAAAATATCGTGGAAAAATAGATATTGATACTTTTTGCATAACATTATAGTATGATCGATTAAAACCTTTGCATTAGATGTAAGTACACCCAAAATGGCCTTTGTTGTGGATGGGCCTTAAAACTTCATGCATCAGGGTTTTTCCCTCGGCGTTGAAAAACAGGGGGGTCATTGTGACCCCCTTCCTCATTAGTTGAGGGTCATTTCGTTAATTTAGGGGGTCAAAAAAACGGATCTCCTCGTCATCAACTGCAAGCATGATTTACGATGCATTTTACCTTTAAATGCCAACTTCCAAAATTGAAAAGTCGGTTCGATCATTTCTGATGGAAAGGTCAATGTCACTTTTTGACAGACCAAACACTTTCGTTTCGTGGTGTGATAGGCAGTTGTAGGAGGCAGACGATAGAAGAATGCTACAGTTTTCTTAGTCAAAACGTTAATTTTCCGCTAACAACACGGACCATTAAGGTTACCTTCAGTCTGAAGGTGTCTGCTCCGATGCTATTTTTGTGACTGGTCTTCGCTACCACCTTCATATCAGCCATTCATTGAACCCGTATGGAAAAAATACGATTTTACCCGCATCTTTTTGAACGGCTCTATGCGACAGAATTTCAAATGACAACTAATAAAATGGGCATGGATTGTTAGATAAATTATTAATCTTTACAAAAAAACTGATGTTAGATAATATATCCAACTCTTACCTTTGTGCAAATCTGTACTTTTCAACGTAAATAATCGTTGACCTACTTCACCAGAAATCAAAACATGGTGATCTTTTCAATGCGCATGTCTCGGCAGAAATCGCAGTATCTCTGACACGCTACAGGATGGTTTAGTTGCGAATTTTGCTGTAAACAAACGCACCTTGATCAAACTTGGCTGTATAGGGTTAGGGAACCAGACTGTACAAATTTCAAATTCCGTTGAGTGCGCATGCCTGACTAACGGAAGTTGCCGTGTTAGTTGTTTACAAATTATGCAGGATTTATTTACGTTGGGAAAAAGGTAAATTCCCATTGATTTAATTGGTATTTTGCAGCATATTTTGTGTGCTCTTAAAGATTAATCATTTATCTAACGATCCATACCTATTTTATTAGCTGTCATTGGAAGTTTTGTCGCATTGAGCCGTTCGAAAAGATGCGGGTAACATCGTATTTCTTCCAGAAGGGTTTAATGAATGGCTGGCCTGAAGGTGGTAGCGAAGACCAGTCACAAAAATAGCATCGGAGCAGACACCTTCAGACTGAAGGTACATTAAGGTGTACTTTGTTATATCGGAAGTCATGTAAAAAATACTATGAAATACAGAGAACCCAACCACGACTTCGACTGGGCCTTTATTTACGACACATGTCCAATATACTTAACACCAATAATGCGTAAACCAGTCTTATTTTATAAATAAATTACCGGAAAACCACTTTTATCTAAAATAAACACTGTAGTGAAAAAAAGAATGGTGTTCATCAGACATTGAAGCAAGAACAGACTTGGAATTACGACACTTTATTCAATTTTTAGCTCACCTGAGCACGAAGTGCTCAGAGTGAGCTATTGTGATCACTCACCGTCCGTCGGCGTCCGTCCGTCCGTCCGTCCGTTCACATTTTCTTGTTTACACTCTAGCATCTACAAATATCAACCAATCAGGTCCAAACTTGGTCAAAATATATATGACCATAAGATCTCGGATGAGTTCGATTTTGGGTCTTATCGGACCAGAACATCTGGAGTTATTTGCCCTTGAATTAGAAAAATTGCTGTATTTCACTTTGTTTACACTCTAGCATCTACAAATATCAACCAATCAGCACCAAACTTGGTCAAAGTATATATGACCATAAGATCTCGAATGAGTTCGATTTTGGGTCTAATCGGACCAGAACATCTGGAGTTATTTGCCCTTGAATTAGAAAAATTGCTGTATTTCACTTTGTTTACACTCTAGCATCTACAAATATCAACCAATCAGCACCAAACTTGGTCAAAGTATGTATGACCATAAGATCTCGGATGATTTCGATTTTGGGTCTAATCGGACCAGAACATCTGGAGTTATTTGCCCTTGAATTAGAAAAATTGCTGTATTTCACTTTGTTTACACTCTAGCATCTACAAATATCAACCAATCAGCACCAAACTTGGTCAGAGTATATATGATTATAAGATCTCGGATGATTTCGATTTTGGGTCTAATCGGATCAGAACATCTGGAGTTATTTGCCCTTGAATTAGAAAAATTGCTGTATTTCACTTTGTTTACACTCTAGCATCTACAAATATCTACCAATCAGCACCAAACTTGATCAAAATATGTATGACCATTAGATCTCGGATGAGTTTGATCATGGGTCTAATCTGACCACAACGACTGGAGTTATTTGCCCTTGAATTAGAAAAATTGCTATACTGCACTTTGTTTACTCTCTAGCATCTACAATTTTTAACCAATCAGCTGTAAACTTGGCCAAAATATATATAACCATAAGATCTTGGATGAGTTTAATTATGGGTGTAATCGGACGCAAACAACTGGAGTTATTTACCCTTGAATTAGAAAGTTCTTTATAATAGTTCTTTATCCAGAGCATAACTTTGTCATCTCCAGTCTGATTGACTTGAAACTTGACATTTGTGTTTGTTGCAATAATGCAGAGTGCAATGTGAAAGATCCATAACTCTACCTTATACTGTCTGTAAGTTATTTCCCTTTGATTGTCATTTTTACAGCATTTTCTGCTCGTCTGGAATATAACTTTGTCATCTATAGCCTGAACATCTTCAAATTTGATATGCATGATCGTTGTATATTTATGGAGTGCAGTGCACAAGAACCATAACTCTTCCTAGCTTGAATTTTGAGTTATTTCCCCTTTGAACTTCATTTTCATAGCATTTCTTGCTTGTCCGGAGCAAAACTTTGTCATCTTCAGTAGGAATGACTTGAAATTGGGTATGATTATTTGGTGCAATATTTGGAAGTGCAGTGCACAAGAATTGTAACTCTAATTCCTGCTGTCGAGTTATTTCACTTTTAATGTCATTTTTACAGCATTTAGTGCCTGTCTGGAATATAACTTTGTCATCTCAAGTCAGAACGACTTCAAACTTGGTATGCATGTTTGTTGCAGTATTACAGAGTACAATGCGCGAGAACAATAACTCTACCTAGTGCGAACTTTATGTAATTCCACATTGATCTTCATTCTTACAGTATCTCTTGCTTGTCTAGAATGGAATTTCAAAGTCTCAAGTCAAATTGCGCCAAATCGCTGCTCTTGTTTCATTATCATTTAGCCTTGAACCTTGATATTTGGTATTTATCTTTATTGTAGACCTTTGCTGCTTGGTACTCAGGTGAGCGATATAGGACCATCATGGTCCTCTTGTTTACATTATTTAGATCTTGGAAAGTTGTGTCACCGGTGATGCACTGTCACTTATTTTGGAGGTCTTTTGACGCCCCTGAGAAAAAAGCCTTTTGAAAACACTGTGGGAAAAGGAGAAAATGCTGGTAACCAGCATTTTCTCCTATTCCCACAGTGTTTTCTACCCTTCCCAGAACAAATTTCAAGTTTTCAGTAATCTTTATTTTGTTGTCTGTAAATCCTTTCAGTTTGGACTAGTCTAAAATTTTCTTGTGTGGTAAAGAGTTAAGATTGCATCTATGACACAGAATTTGTGCGTCATGGAAAACCTTGCGTGCATTCATTCACAGATATTGTTTGTAGATACCAATTTTTACTTTTGCCACAATGTTTTCATGTTGATTTTTGGAATGCTGTTTTAACTAAGATTGCTTTATTTTGTATGTACATACATGACTGTGAAGTTGGCTTTAGGTCGCTAGTGTGTTTTTTTAAGATGTCTGTTTAATTTTGGACTTTTCATGAAGATTTACTTTAATTTACAACTATCTTAGAAGCTTTTAGTTAGGATTTTTAAAAGATTTCCTCAAAAGAATGTATTGTTTTCAAGACTGTTTTCCATTTGTATACATACTTAGTTGTATAAATTGGATCTACATATTTTTAACAGTACAAGATTGTATAAATTGGATCTAGATATTTTTAATAATACACGATTGTATAAATTGGATCTACATATTTTTAACAATACAAGATTGTTCGTCTCCTTTTAGAATAATGCATCTACCTGTTATTGCAGCTGAAGTATTGAAGTTTAATGTGACCAGAAAACTGCAATTGAAAAATTCTTTTGACTTCCCATAGATTTAATTTGTAAAAAGAAAGTGTATATGAAAAAAAAAGAATTAATCCAAATTTTAGAGGTTTTGTTTTACGAGAAAAGGCCATTTCAATTAATTCATACAGTTGGATAGAGAACTTTATTTTTTTCATGGAGGTACGAAAATAAAAGCTAATCACACTTTTGTATGAAACTGCTTCATGGTACAGAGACATACAAGACAAAACCAGTTGAAAGTTCCGCTTAAATTTTGTGCGCAAGTTTGAAATCTCACAATTTCGCAAATAGGGCACAAAACTGTTGCTTGTATCTTTAATAATCCTTTGTTTGAAATACAAATATATTCAATTTCAGCGCTGAACACAAAAGAAAGCCCTGCATTTCATCTGTTACTCGAGTTATTTACATTCCCAAAAACACTCAAAATGGCCATCACACCTGATAAATTTTGTCAGTGTTTTTTTTTCCAAGATTTACATGTTAAAAATGACTTTTACAATCTTTTTAGGTAATGAAAGGTTTATTAATGTGTCTTTGGTCATGTTAGTTACTTGAATTTAATTGCATTTCGCTGAAATACAGATTAAACAGACAACACAGAAAGGCAGTATAGCGCTTTATCTTTGCTACTGGAAAATTTACAATGGACTTGAGACTCCAAATTTTCAAAAAAAATCATTGTAGCGTCTCATTGAGACTATGCATCACATGAGCTAGAAGATCAACCTTAAAATAAATACCTATTTAGACTTTGTTGTATCAATATTTTCTTATATCTATGCTTTATTTGTTGTTTAACTATAGTAAAAATGTTGTTTTCTTTTGTTTTAGTGTTTGCCGGAATGTTTCTTAGGCAAATAAGCGTTTGTGGAAATTATTTTACTTTTTTTTTCCCAATTTAATTTTGATTTTAATTTAATTTAAGGTTTCTATGAAGATTTTGGAGTACTTCTTTTAAAGGACAACACTACATAATTATGTTTTATTAGTCACATATTTTTTGCTATATCTCTCTTTCCTAGTGAAAAGAAATTAGAATATCATTCTTATGTCACCAGTGAATGCATTTATTCCATGCCCCTGGAGGGGCGAGCATGTAGTTATCACTGTTTATCTGTCTGTCTGTCCTTCCATCTATCAGACTGTTACACTTTTGTCTGGAAAGTTTAACCCATTACCACACTATTCCTACTTTTGACGACCCTGGGAAAGAAACCTGTAGAAAACATTGTGGGAAAAGGAGAAAATGCTGGTTACCAGCATTTTCTCCTTTTCCCACAATGTTTTCTACTCCTCACAAAACAAATTTCAGCTTTTCAGTCACTTGTATTTTGTCGTCTGCAAATGCTTTCGATTTGGACAAAGCTAAAATTTTGTCATTTGGTATTGAGTTAAAAGGGTACTAAATAAAACTGCACAGATTGAAAGATGGAAATAAGAATAAATGCAGTGTACAAGAACCGTAACCCTGTCATAAGTCATTACACACTTACTTCTCTTCTGAATAGATTCAGTTTATAGGGAGCTGGATTTTTCATGATTAAAATTTATTTCCATATAAACTTTTTACTATTCGAGTCTCTGTCAATACCAATTTAGCTCATGATAGATACATTTAACTCATTACCCCACAATCCCTACTTTTGATGCCCCTGAGAAAGAAGCCTTTAGAAAACACTGCGGGAAAAGGAGAAAATGCTGGTAACCAGCATTTTCTCTTTTTCCCACAGGGTTTTTAGCCTTCACAAACAAATTTCATTTCAGTCACTTTCATTTTGTCGTCTGCAAATGCTTTTTATTTGGACAAGCCTAAAATTTCATGGTTTGGTAATGAGTTAAAAAAAAGTTTGATTCCCCAACGAACATAACCCTTTTTTCAAATAACACAAAAACCCAATTATTGCAGTGTATGTCAGAACTTTGTTATTAAAATTTCAGTCAAACGATGTTCTCTGTGTTTTAAATTCATGGTGAACCAATGGATTCTCTGACTTTGCTGAGAAATTAACAGATATTTCAAATTCATGATATGTTATCTATATTTCAATAGAACACATAGCCTACAAAAATGCTTAATATGTCACAGAAAATCAGGACATTATTTGACCCTCAAAAAAATCTCTCGGAAATACACATGATTATATCCTTTATCAGAAAATGCAAAAAAAAAAGATATGTTGCAAGGCTACCTTTCCCAATATTCGAACTCATTTACCTCCCTTGGCACAATTAGAATGATCAAAACATCCAATTGCATCGAATTACTGAGTAAGTTATATATTTTCTGGCATGAAATTGTGTCTTTTTTAGCTTTAGAAAACTTTATTGAAAAATATGTAATTGTGCAAACCTTTATACCTTCCATTCCACTGGGCCGTGATCTGCTGTGCTCTGTGCGCTCATACAGAGCGCCATAGATCACCTCAGATCGCTGCCGGATTGGTGATTATGGGGACACTCCCGCTCAGATGACACTCCTCTGGCGATCAAGTAACGACCATTGAGATCTGATAACGATTGAACTGTACATAGTCACTATCGTAGTCTCGCTAGTTGCGACCTTATACGACCTGTTTTCGCTCCGTTAGCGACCCGAGGCTTTGACCCTCCTTTTGCTCCTTTCCTTGGGTAGCATAATCACGGCGGGGAATCACGTGACACAACAACAACAACAATGACCGTTATTTGAAAACATTCCCCAACTAGAGGTAAGAAAATCTTCAATAATTCCGTTAATACATGACCGATTGGAATTTGGTTTGAAGCAGAGAAGGCGGAAGGACTCCGGGGATTTGCTTGATGTGTTAGATTTTTTAAACAACACCTGATAAAAAAGTTATTGACGAGCAAACAATTTTTTTACCCTGCCATATCATTTTAGTCTACCCATCATATAAAAACGATATTTTAAAAACTCACGTAGCATCCACTATTTGAGTGATGCTATGGTTTATACCATGAAAAGTAATGATATATATGACATTGACAGTATCAGTTTTAGCTAGAACTTTACCTGTATTGACTTAAGACTGGACCAGTAGGGTCAATAGACTTTCTAAGACCATGACACTGGTTTTTTCTTTGTAAGAAAATAAACTGTAAATGTATTTACCGTGAGAGTTGATATGTAAAACATTCCATATCTTTTAACCCTTTACCAAACAGTCCCTGGTTTTTACGACCCTGAGATAGAAGCCTTTTGAAAAAATTGCGGGAAAAGGAGAAAATTGCTGTTTTCTAACCTGATGGAGACAAATGTCAATCTTTGAGTTAGGTTTATTTTGTCGCCTGCAATTACTTTCAGCTTAGACAAGTCTAAAATTTTGTTGTTTAGTAAAGAGTTAAGAGAAAATATTTACCAAAAATTCTCAATTTCTTGTCCATGCACTTCTTTTACTGCTTCTTAACTCATTACCAAACGACGAAATTTTAGGCTTGTCCAAATCGAGAGCATTTGCAGACGACAAAATAAAAATGACTGAAAATTTGGAATTTGTTTTGTGAATGGTAGAAAACCGTGATTTCGGAAAAGGAGAAAATGCTGGTTACCAGCATTTTCTCCTTTTCCCAAAACTGTTTTCTAAAGGCTTCTTTCTCAGGGGCATCAAAAGTAGGGATTGTGTGGTAATGGGTTAAGGTTGGTGCAGAAAGTCATGAACATGGGGTGTGAATTCATAGGTTTCATGACAGTCATATACTTTTGTTTCTTAGATACACTTTCTCAAATTCTGATTTTATTTCTGTGCATTATTTTTTTTTTTTGAAAGTTTTAATAAGTTACTGCATTTAACTCTTGCTTAGCTCATAACTGCTTGATGACAACTTGATTGTCTTGCAAAAGACAACTGAAAATATCGTGGAAAAATAGATATTGATACTTTTTGCATAACATTATAGTATGATCGATTAAAACCTTTGCATTAGATGTAAGTACACCCAAAATGGCCTTTGTTGTGGATGGGCCTTAAAACTTCATGCATCAGGGTTTTTCCCTCGGCGTTGAAAAACAGGGGGGTCATTGTGACCCCCTTCCTCATTAGTTGAGGGTCATTTCGTTAATTTAGGGGGTCAAAAAAACGGATCTCCTCGTCATCAACTGCAAGCATGATTTACGATGCATTTTACCTTTAAATGCCAACTTCCAAAATTGAAAAGTCGGTTCGATCATTTCTGATGGAAAGGTCAATGTCACTTTTTGACAGACCAAACACTTTCGTTTCGTGGTGTGATAGGCAGTTGTAGGAGGCAGACGATGGAAGAATGCTACAGTTTTCTTAGTCAAAACGTTAATTTTCCGCTAACAACACGGACCATTAAGGTGTACTTTTTTATATCAGAAGTCATGTAAAAAATACTATGAAATACAGAGAACCCAACCACGACTTCGACTGGGCCTTTATTTACGACACATGTCCAATATACTTAACACCAATAATGCGTAAACCAGTCTTATTTTATAAATAAATTACCGGAAAACCACTTTTATCTAAAATAAACACTGTAGTGAAAAAAAGAATGGTGTTCATCAGACATTGAAGCAAGAACAGACTTGGAATTACGACACTTTATTCAATTTTTAGCTCACCTGAGCACGAAGTGCTCAGAGTGAGCTATTGTGATCACTCACCGTCCGTCGGCGTCCGTCGTCCGTCCGTCCGTCCGTCGTCCGTCCGTCCGTTCACATTTTCTTGTTTACACTCTAGCATCTACAAATATCAACCAATCAGGTCCAAACTTGGTCAAAATATATATGACCATAAGATCTCGGATGAGTTCGATTTTGGGTCTTATCGGACCAGAACATCTGGAGTTATTTGCCCTTGAATTAGAAAAATTGCTGTATTTCACTTCGTTTACACTCTAGCATCTACAAATATCAACCAATCAGCACCAAACTTGGTCAAAGTATATATGACCATAAGATCTCGGATGAGTTCGATTTTGGGTCTAATCGGACCAGAACATCTGGAGTTATTTGCCCTTGAATTAGAAAAATTGCTGTATTTCACTTCGTTTACACTCTAGCATCTACAAATATCATCCAATCAGCACCAAACTTGGTCAAAGTATATATGACCATAAGATCTCGGATGAGTTCGATTTTGGGTCTAATCGGACCAGAACATCTGGAGTTATTTGCCCTTGAATTAGAAAAATTGCTGTATTTCACTTTGTTTACACTCTAGCATCTACAAATATCAACCAATCAGCACCAAACTTGGTCAGAGTATATATGATTATAAGATCTCGGATGAGTTCGATTTTGGGTGTAATCGGACCAGAACAGCTGGAGTTATTTGCCCTTGAATTAGAAAAATTGCTGTATTTCACTTTGTTTACACTCTAGCATCTACAAATATCAACCAATCAGCACCAAACTTGGTCAGAGTATATATGATTATAAGATCTCGGATGAGTTTGATTTTGGGTCTAATCGGATCAGAACATCTGGAGTTATTTGCCCTTGAATTAGAAAAATTGCTGTATTTCACTTTGTTTACACTCTAGCATCTACAAATATCTACCAATCAGCACCAAACTTGATCAAAATATATATGACCATTAGATCTCGGATGAGTTTGATCATGGGTCTAATCTGACCAGAACGACTGGAGTTATTTGCCCTTGAATTAGAAAAATTGCTATACTGCACTTTGTTTACTCTCTAGCATCTACAATTTTTAACCAATCAGCTGTAAACTTGGCCAAAATATATATAACCATAAGATCTTGGATGAGTTTAATTATGGGTGTAATCGGACGCAAACAACTGGAGTTATTTACCCTTGAATTAGAAAGTTCTTTATAATAGTTCTTTATCCAGAGCATAACTTTGTCATCACCAGTCTGATTGACTTGAAACTTGACATTTGTGTTTGTTGCAATAATGCAGAGTGCAATGTGAAAGATCCATAACTCTACCTTATACTGTCTGTAAGTTATTTCCCTTTGATTGTCATTTTTACAGCATTTTCTGCTCGTCTGGAATATAACTTTGTCATCTATAGCCTGAACATCTTCAAATTTGATATGCATGATCGTTGTATATTTATGGAGTGCAGTGCACAAGAACCATAACTCTTCCTAGCTTGAATTTTGAGTTATTTCCCCTTTGAACTTCATTTTCATAGCATTTCTTGCAATATTTGGAAGTGCAGTGCACAAGAATTGTAACTCTAATTCCTGCTGTCGAGTTATTTCACTTTTAATGTCATTTTTACAGCATTTAGTGCCTGTCTGGAATATAACTTTGTCATCTCAAGTCAGAACGACTTCAAAGTTGGTATGCATGTTTGTTGCAGTATTACAGAGTACAATGCGCAAGAACAATAACTCTACATAGTGCGAACTTTATGTAATTCCACATTGATCTTCATTCTTACAGTACCTCTTGCTTGTCTGGAATGGAATTTCAAAGTCTCAAGTCAAATTGCGACAAATCGCTGCTCTTGTTTCATTATCATTTAGCCTTGAACCTTGATATTTGGTATTTATCTTTATTGTAGACCTTTGCTGCTTGGTACTCAGGTGAGCGATATAGGACCATCATGGTCCTCTTGTTTACATTATTTAGATCTTGGAAAGTTGTGTCACCGGTGATGCACTGTCACTTATTTTGGGGGTCTTTTGACGCCCCTGAGAAAAAAGCCTTTTGAAAACACTGTGGGAAAAGGAGAAAATGCTGGTAACCAGCATTTTGTCCTATTCCCACAGTGTTTTCTACCCTTCCCAGAACAAATTTCAAGTTTTCAGTAATCTTTATTTTGTTGTCAGTAAATCCTTTCAGTTTGGACCAGTCTAAAATTTTCTTGTGTGGTAAAGAGTTAAGATTGCATCTATGACACAGAATTTGTGCGTCATGGAAAACCCTGCGTGCATTCATTCACAGATATTGTTTGTAGATACCAATTTTTACTTTTGCCACAATGTTTTCATGTTGATTTTTGGAATGCTGTTTTAACTAAGATTGCTTTATTTTGTATGTACATACATGACTGTGAAGTCTGCTTTAGGTCGCTAGTGTGTTTTTTTAAGATGTCTGTTTAATTTTGGACTTTTCATGAAGATTTACTTTAATTTACAACTATCTTAGAAGCTTTTAGTTAGGATTTTTAAAAGATTTCCTCAAAAGAATGTATTGTTTTCAAGACTGTTTTCCATTTGTATACATACTTAGTTGTATAAATTGGATCTACATATTTTTAACAGTACAAGATTGTATAAATTAGATCTAGATATTTTTAATAATACACGATTGTATAAATTGGATCTACATATTTTTAACAATACAAGATTGTTCGTCTCCTTTTAGAATAATGCATCTACCTGTTATTGTAGCTGAAGTATTGAAGTTTAATGTGACCAGAAAACTGCAATTGAAAAATTCTTTTGACTTCCCATAGATTTAATTTGTAAAAAGAAAGTGTATATGAAAAAAAAGAATTAATCCAAATTTTAGAGGTTTTGTTTTACGAGAAAAGGCCATTTCAATTAATTCATACAGTTGGATAGAGAACTTTATTTTTTTCATGGAGGTACGAAAATAAAAGCTAATCACACTTTTGTATGAAACTGCTTCATGGTACAGAGACATACAAGACAAAACCAGTTGAAAGTTCCGCTTAAATTTTGTGCGCAAGTTTGAAATCTCACAATTTCGCAAATAGGGCACAAAACTGTTGCTTGTATCTTTAATAATCCTTTGTTTGAAATACAAATATATTCAATTTCAGCGCTGAACACAAAAGAAAGCCCTGCATTTCATCTGTTACTCGAGTTATTTACATTCCCAAAAACACTCAAAATGGCCATCACACCTGATAAATTTTGTCAGTGTTTTTTTTCCAAGATTTACATGTTAAAAATGACTTTTACAATCTTTTTAGGTAATGAAAGGTTTATTAATGTGTCTTTGGTCATGTTAGTTACTTGAATTTAATTGCATTTCGCTGAAATACAGATTAAACAGACAACACAGAAAGGCAGTATAGCGCTTTATCTTTGCTACTGGAAAATTTACAATGGACTTGAGACTCCAGATTTTCAAAAAAAATCATTGTAGCGTCTCATTGAGACTATGCATCACATGAGCTAGAAGATCAACCGTAAAATAAATACCCATTTAGACTTTGTTAAAAAACAGTTTTTGGCACGCTGTATCAATATTTTCTTATATCTATGCTTTATTTGTTGTTTAACTATAGTAAAAATGTTGTTTTCTTTTGTTTTAGTGTTTGCCGGAATGTTTCTTAGGCAAATAAGCGTTTGTGGAAATTATTTTACTTTTTTTTCCCCAATTTAATTTTGATTTTAATTTAATTTAAGGTTTCTATGAAGATTTTGGAGTACTTCTTTTAAAGGACAACACTACATAATTATGTTTTATTAGTCACATATTTTTTGCTATATCTCTCTTTCCTAGTGAAAAGAAATTAGAATATCATTCTTATGTCACCAGTGAATGCATTTATTCCATGCCCCTGGAGGGGCGAGCATGTAGTTATCACTGTTTATCTGTCTGTCTGTCCTTCCATCTATCAGACTGTTACACTTTTGTCTGGAAAGTTTAACCCATTACCACACTATTCCTACTTTTGACGACCCTGGGAAAGAAACCTGTAGAAAACATTGTGGGAAAAGGAGAAAATGCTGGTTACCAGCATTGTCTCCTTTTCCCACAATGTTTTCTACTCTTCACAAAACAAATTTCAGCTTTTTAGTCACTTGTATTTTGTCGTCTGCAAATGCTTTCGATTTGGACAAACCTAAAATTTTGTCATTTGGTATTGAGTTAAAAGGGTACTAAATAAAACTGCACAGATTGAAAGATGGAAATAAGAATAAATGCAGTGTACAAGAACCGTAACCCTGTCATAAGTCATTACACACTTACTTCTCTTCTGAATAGATTCAGTTTATAGGGAGCTGGATTTTTCATGATTAAAATTTATTTCCATATAAACTTTTTACTATTCGAGTCTCTGTCAATACCAATTTAGCTCATGATAGATACATTTAACTCATTACCCCACAATCCCTACTTTTGATGCCCCTGAGAAAGAAGCCTTTAGAAAACACTGCGGGAAAAGGAGAAAATGCTGGTAACCAGCATTTTCTCTTTTTCCCACAGGGTTTTTAGCCTTCACAAACAAATTTCATTTCAGTCACTTTCATTTTGTCGTCTGCAAATGCTTTTTATTTGGACAAGTCTAAAATTTCATGGTTTGGTAATGAGTTAAAAAAAAGTTTGATTCCCCAACGAACATAACCCTTTTTTCAAATAACACAAAAACCCAATTATTGCAGTGTATGTCAGAACTTTGTTATTAAAATTTCAGTCAAACGATGTTCTCTGTGTTTTAAATTCATGGTGAACCAATGGATCCTCTGACTTTGCTGAGAAATTAACAGATATTTCAAATTCATGATATGTTATCTATATTTCAATAGAACACATAGCCCACAAAAATGCTTAATATGTCACAGAAAATCAGGACATTATCTGACCCTCAAAAAAATCTCTCGGAAATACACATGATTATATCCTTTATCAGAAAATGCAAAAAAAAAGATAGGTTGCAAGGCTACCTTTCCCAATATTCGAACTCATTTACCTCCCTTGGCACAATTAGAATTATCAAAACATCCAATTGCATCGAATTACTGAGTAAGTTGTATATTTTCTGGCATGAAATTGTGTCTTTTTTAGCTTTAGAAAACTTTATTGAAAAATATGTAATTGTGCAAACCTTTTTTACCTTCCATTCCACTGGGCCGTGATCTGCTGTGCTCTGTGCGCTCATACAGAGCGCCATAGATCACCTCAGATCGCTGCCGGATTGGTGATTATGGGGACACTCCCGCTCAGATGACACTCCTCTGGCGATCAAGTAACGACCATTGAGATCTGATAACGATTGAACTGTACATAGTCACTATCGTAGTCTCGCTAGTTGCGACCTTATACGACCTGTTTTCGCTCCGTTAGCGACCCGAGGCTTTGACCCTCCTTTTGCTCCTTTCCTTGGGTAGCATAATCACGGCGGGGAATCACGTGACACAACAACAACAACAATGACCGTTATTTGAAAAAAATCCCCAACTAGAGGTAAGAAAATCTTCAATAATTCCGTTAATACATGACCGATTGGAATTTGGTTTGAAGCAGAGAAGGCGGAAGGACTCCGGGGATTTGCTTGATGTGTTAGATTTTTTAAACAACACCTGATAAAAAAGTTATTGTCGAGCAAACAATTTTTTTACCCTGGATAATTTGTTTGCTCGCCAATAACTTTTTTATCAGGTGTTTTTTTAAAAAATCTAACACATCAAGCAAATCCCCGGAGTCCTTCCACCTTCTCTGCTTCAAACCAAATTCCAATCGGTCACGTATTAAAGGAATTACTGAAGATTTTCTTACCTGAAGTTGGGGAATTTTTTCAAATAACGGTCATTGTTGTTGTTGTTGTGTCACGTGATTCCCCGCCGTGATTATGCTACCCAAGGAAAGGAGCAAAAGGAGGGTCAAAGCCTCGGGTCGCTAACGGAGCGAAAACAGGTCGTATAAGGTCGCAACTAGCGAGACTACGATAGTGACTATGTACAGTTCAATCGTTATCAGATCTCAATGGTCGTGATAATGTAGTTGACTAAAGAAATTATTGTACCTACACCAGGTGGTCTCCAAATGCGAAATGATGATATGATGACTTTCTAGGATTAAGGTCCCTCTGTGCTCAAGGCATATATGGCAAGGACCATTAGAGAGAAAGAATCGGGTACAAGGAAATCCGGGTACAAGCCCCGAGCTCTTCTTCGAATATACCTCCTTGGTTTCTTAACGTGCCTAGTGTAAAGCACCGACACAGGCGAGGCTACTTCTGGGTTCCAAACCAGTCCACCTTGCGGGAAACACAAGGTGTCTCAGAAAGGTCCTGGCTGGGCCGGGTATCGAACCTCAGGCCTCAGGATTGAAAGTCCAGCGTTTTACCACTGCACTACCGGTCTGAGAGACAGACACTCTGTTATGTAGTCCTCCAAAAGTGTGATCGGAGCGCCATCATGTCGCCACTTGATCGTAACGGAGCGCTATCCTATCGCCACGTGATCGTAACGTAGTGCTATCATATCGCCACTTGCTCGTATGTGAGCGCGATCATATCACCACTTGATCGCAACGGAACGCTACTGTATCTCTAATGGTCGCAATCGGATCACATATAGGAGAGCAATGACCGGCATACTGGAGGAACATTTGCGCTGTTGAGCGATCCGATAGCGCTCCATTTACGATGTTTACGTTCAAGTTGCGTTTCGATAGCGATTTTTAAAAGCGATTAAGTGGCGATGTGACGGTGTTCTGTACAGAGCGCTACGGATCTTTGTGCAAGGGAGTGGACAGGTGGTGATCTTGGCGATCCGTTAAAGATTTGTTGGCGTTCTCACATTCTTGGCGCTCTGCATGGCGATCCATGGCGCTCCGTGAGAGTGCCGTGGATCGCGGCCTAGTGGAATGGGGGTATTAGACCACGAAAATGCTCATTTTATTAGTGAAAATTAGGACATCATTAAATTTTGACCTTCAAAAAAAAACCTCAGAGCCCAGAGATTGTTCTCATTTATCTATGAAATATACATAATTATATCCTTCATAAGGAAGAAAAAAAATATAGGTTGCCTGGCTACTTTTCCCAATATTTGAACTCAGTGACCTCCCTTGGAGCAATGAAAATGACACAAAAACATCCAAGAGTCAATTTTATACTTAGTTGCATTATTTTCTAGCACAAAATCTAGTCTTTTTCACAACAAAGATGATATTAATAATCCTTTCCCTGACATAAACTTGATTGAACATCCATATCAGACGGATTTAGTTAAAGGTGGGTATTTAGATTTTTCACATCACCAAATTGAAAATGAATATATATCACTGAAATTTATATGAAAAAAAAAAAAATACAAATCATCAATAATTAAGAATCATAAAATAATACACAAGACATTTTTTGATGGTGTTCTCTTAAAAGGCTAGGTATCTTTGTAAGGTATTTTTAGATTATGCGGCCGGAAATAAAATTTAAAAAAAAGCATTGTGGAAATGTCAAGTGACTGGCACGTGACTAATGATGCTTAAATTCCATAACATAACAAACACATAAATATTTTCCATAACGTCTTCTTCAGAGGCTATGTTTGAAGCTTCGTCTATGTATTTTCGGTATACATGTAAATGAGCAAGTCGCTCATGTAAAAAGAGACCGTGTTTCCCGTCAGTGTCGACCTTGGCTGTAGTAAATCTCTAATTTCTCTTGTTGTCGGATGGTTTTCGACTACTGGGGTTTTATTAATGAAAATTAAAAGGTTTTGGAAGTATAAAGATGTTTTTTGGGGGGATTTTTGTTAAATTTTCGTCCCAAAATCTGAAGGGCAACCTTTAAGACCAAACATGACAGTTTATACCAGTATACCAATAAAGTTTATCCACAGAGGTCTGTGCTGGCTCTCAGTTCTATTTACCTCTTTAACTCCATACCATACAGTCCCGACTTTTAACGACCCTGAGAAAGAAGCCTTTTGAAAACATGGTGGAAAAAGGAGAAAATGCTGATAACCAGCATTTTCTCCTTTTCCCACAAAGTTTTCTACCCTTTCCTAAACATGTTTCAATTTTAGAGCTTATTATATTTTCTTGTCTGCATATTATGGTTTCAATCTGGATAAGTCTACAATTTTGTCGTTTGGTAAGGGGTTATTTATACCCCCGCAAAATGAATGTTTTCGGGGGTATACTGGAATCAGCCTTCTGTCCGTGTGTCCGTCCGTGAGTCCGTCTGTGTTCAAAATACTAGCAATTTTGTGTCGCGAACTCCTCCTACAGTTTTTCTTCAGTTTCATTGAAACTTTGCAGATATACTGATTATATATTGAAGAGTTACAAAAAACAATTTTCAAGTGTCAACTCTTCCTGGTTGAAGAATTATCTCCCCTTCAACTTGACACTTTTTTCTTTCAAAGTACTGACGGGGGTATTAACCCATTACCACACAATCCCTACTTTTGACGCCCCTGAGAAAGAAGCCTTTTGAAAACACAGTGGGAAAAGGAGAAAATGCTGGTTACCAGCATTTTCTCCTTTTCCCACAATCTTTTCAAAGGCTTTTTATCCCCCGCCGTAGGCGGAGGGATATAGTTTTAGCGTTGTCCGTCCGTCCGTCCGTCCGTCCTTGTGTCCGTCCCGGCAAATATCTCCAATACCATTGGACGGAATTTCATGAAACTTTATACACATGTACAATGACTCATTCTCCCGAGACACTTTTTTTGTTTTTTTGATTCGATGCAAAATGGCCGACTGAGAGCGATTTTAAGTTTCACTTAAGTAACACTTAAGTACACTTTTGATGTTTGAAGTCTTCTCTTCAAAACTATACAAAGTTTTTACATTGAACTTGTCACATCTGTCAACCTCCATTAGGAAATGCAGGAAAAGAAGTTTACCTACGTTGACCGTGCAATACCACAGTTATTTGCCCTTGTTTTTGTAATAAGGTGTCATGGAAAAAGGGGGTTTCATGTTATATTTCATTCCATTTCTTGTGAAGGCAACTCCTTCCACATTTCTTGAAGGAATTGAATGCAATTTTGACAGAATATTTTTTGTCATGTGACCTATAGCATATTGTCAACATTTTGCGATTTGTAGCTGCGTCATGAAAAAAGGGGGCTTCATGTTTTATTTAATTTTATTTCTTGTGAATGCAACTCGTCCTATAATTCTGGACAGAATTGAAATGAATTTTCACAGATTGTTTCTCATCATTTGACCTATCGCATATTCTCAAGGTTTTACGATTTGTAGCTGTGTCATGAAAAAAGGGGGCTTCATGTTTTATATCATTTTATATCTTGTGAATGAAACTCGTCCCATATTTCTTGACAGAAATGAATAGAATTTTCACAGAATGTTTCTTATCATCTGACCTATCACATATTCTCAACGTTTTGCAGTTTGTGGCTGCGTCATGAAAAAAGGGGGCTTCATGTTTTATTTCATTCTATTTCTTGTGAAGGCAACTCCTCCCACATTTGGCAGATTTAAGTGGAATTTTTACATTATCATGTGATCTAACACAATGCCTCCCACATTTCTTGGCAGATTTGGATGGAATTTTCTCATGATCATGTGACCTACGGCATATTTTCAATGTTTTGGGATTTGTAGCAGCATCATGGAATAAGGGGGCTTCATGTTATAATTTAATTTTTCACCTGTATCTCTTTAATTACTAGACATATCTCAACAGATTTGGACGAGATTTTCACAGATCATGCAACCTAGCACATGTTGTCAGGGTTTTGCAATTTATCACTGTATCATGGAAAAAGGGGACTTCGTGTCAAATTTAATTTTTTATCAGTGTATCTCCAACTTTTGCACATTATTTTCATAGAACTTCATATTTTTATTGGTTGATCAAAGCCAGTGACCAATGAGTCAATTGTGCATTCGTCTCCCCATGCATCTGTCTGTTCCTAAACCTTTTAGATTGTAAGTAATACCATATATCCATTCAGCTACCCAGGCAGGTGCTACAAATTTCAACACTCTAGTCTCTAGCTACCTGCTTGAAATGGCAGGCTTATATTGTGAGATGGATTCTTCTAAACTCCTTGACAAAAATTGATGAAACTTCATGCATGTTTTCTTTTCCATTACATATATAGTCTGTTGATACCTTTTTTTTTCCCACCACATATATGAAATCCTGAAAGAAAACAAACAAAGGAAATATACATAAAACCCCTCTTTCCATGACATGTCATTATATATGACATGTCATGGAAAAGGGGTTTTTATGTATATTTCCTTTGTTTGTTTTCATTTTATGAAATGCCAAGTTCTGTAAAAAGGGTACTTAATGTATAATCCTGTAATGGACCTCTTTTATATTTTTTTTATGTAATGAAATCCTGTGCCATGGAACAAGGGAGCTTAATGTATAATTTCATCATGGACCAATAACAAAAAGGCCACATGTACGTGCAAAACACAATACCTCTTATACGTTTGTATCAAAAAAGGTCTTTTTCAACGAAATTGCTTGTTTTCTGAGGGTCATTAAAAGTCGGGATTGTGTGGTAATGAATTAAACAGGTTAGAGATGGTACAGGACGCTTGGTATAGTTAGTGACCTGATGGATACAGGCTTGATAACTGGTTGTGTCAAAGTTCCAGGCAATTTTTTACCTCACGCTTCTAATGAATATGAAAAAAGTAGCCAGTGGCTTTTTGAAAAGAAAGTTGAGTTGGTACTTATATACTGGTAACCATCATTTTCTCCTTTTGCCACAATGTTTCAAAAGGCTTCTATCTCGGGGTCGCAAAAACAAGGGATTGTTTGGCAAAGGGTTAATCCCTTGTTTATTTCATTAGTATAGCAAATTAAATTTCTCCAGTCAATACAATATTTTTACCAAGTTTTACTTGGTTTTATTCAACAAACTTTTAAATTCCATATAGATACAAAACCCTTTACCAAACAATCCCAGGTTTTCACGACCCTTGGAAAGAGGCCTTCTGAAAACATTGCGGATAAGGAGAAAATTCTGGTAACCATCATTTTTTCCATTTCCCTGATTGTTTTCTACCCTTCTGAAACATTAATTTCAATTTTATCATCTGCAAATGCTTCCAATTTGGACGAGTCTAGGACAATTTCCCCCCAGACAAATACCCCCCGGACATCTCCGCCCTGGACAATTACCCCCAAGACAATAGCCCCCGAGATAATTACCCCCTGGACCATTACCCCCTGGACAACTGCCCCCCGGACAATTACCCCCTTGACAACTACCCCCTGGATGATTGCCCCCAGACAATTACCCCCCCCCCCCAGGAAATTACCCTCCTAGGACAATTGCCCCCAGGACAATTAACCCCCCCCGGACAACTGCCCCCCAGACAATTACCCCCCAAACAATTACCTCCTGGACAATTGCCCCCACCAGGATGTTCATACTAGTAATCTAGTCTAGTTCCAGTTGACCTCGGCCTTAGAAGTGAACTCAGGGTCTGACGCTGAAAGCCGACAATGACCTCGTCCCAATACAAAAGCAGAAGAAAGTGCGAGTTAGATGGGGGAATTGTCCGGGGGGAATTGGCAGGGGGCAGTTGTCTGGGGGGTTGTCTGGGAAGGTTGTCCGGGGGTAATAGTCCTGGGGGGCAATTGTCTGGAGGGCAATTTGCCCGGGGGGGAGGTATAATTGTCTAGGGGGTAATTGTCTCGGGGACGGGGGTGTTATTGTCTTGGGAGGCAATTGTTCCTGGGGCAGTTGTCCAGGGGGCAGTTGTCTGGGGGTATTGTCCTGATACGAATTTGGACTTGTCTATAATGATGTTGTTTGATAAAGACGTAAATTATTTGTTAAGCAATGTGATTTGTACAAAACGCCATAACGTATCAGATGGTTGGTTTTCAGCAGAAAACAGCTAGGTTTCTGAGATCAGCCACTTGTCTGATTATCCCTTGACTTTAAAAGAATTTCAAAATGATGAAAAGGATCTTTTTAGCTCACCTGTGCACAACATGATCATGGGGAGCTTTTAGGATCACCCCGTGACTCTCGACCGTCGTGCGTCGTTAAAATTTTTTTAAACATCAACTCCTCCTAAAGTGCAGGGCCAATTTGGACCAAACTTGGCTGGAATGTTCCTTGGGAGGCCCTCTTCAAAAGATTGTTCACAGAATTTGATTCCGTCAAAACCTCTGGTTGCCATGGCAACCAAATAGAATTTTCTAGGAAATAATTCAAAAATATTCTTCTCTGAAACCGCAGGCCAGATTTTAAAATTATTTTACTTTGATGTTCCTTGGGTGACCCTTTTCAAAACCTGTTTGCGAAATTTTGATCTGTCAAGAAACATGGCTCTGGTGAATGGAGTCTAGTGGCACTATACAGAGATGAAGAATTTCTTAAAAAATCTTCTTCTCTGAAACCGCTGGCCAGATTTTGAAATAATTTCACGGAGATGTTCCTTGGGTGACCGTTTTCAAAAAAAGTTCGTTAAATTTTGATTTTGAAACATACCTCTGGTGACAGCTCTGGTGAATAGGGGCTACTTGCACTGTACGGAAATTAAGAAATTCTTAAAAATCCTTCTTCTCTCGAACGGCTGGTCAGATTATGAAATAATTTCAAAGAGATGTTCCTTGGGTCACCCTTTTAAAAATTGTTCGTGAACTTTGATTAGTCAAGAAACATGACTCTGGTGAATGGGAGTTACTTGCGCTATATGGAAATTAAAAAAAATCTTGAAAATTTTTCTTCTCTGAAACCCGTTGTCAGATTTTAAAATAATTTCACAGCAATGTTCCTTGGGTGACCCTTTTCAAAATTTGTTCGCCAAATTTTGATCCGTCGAGAAACATGGCTCTGGTGAATGGGGGCTACTTGCAGTATATGGACATGAAGAAATTCTTGAAAATTCTTTTTCTCTGAAACGGCTTGTCAGATTTTAAATAATTTCACAGAAATGTTCTTTGAATGACTCTTTTCAAAAAGTGTTCTCGAAATTTTGATAGATCAAGAAACATGGCTCTGGTGAATGGGGGCTACTTGCACTGTATGGAAATTAAGAAATTCTAAAAAAATCTTCATTTCTGAAAACGCTGGTCAGATTTTGAAATAACTTTTACAGGTAACCTTTTGAAAATTGCCTGGAAAAATAATGATTAAAAAAAAAAAAAAAAAAATGACCATGGTCCTCGCAAAAATTCAGGTGAGCGATCCAGGGCCATCCTGGCCCCCTTGTTTTATATGCAAACACACTTAATATATAGTGTGCATTATGGACGATACGCCCTTGCCAAAGAATTCCTTTCACTGTCTGATTTCTTTCTTTTTTATTTCTGCTCTGACAAAAATGCAGTTTGCTTCATTGTTCATCAAGGGAGTATACAGAGGGGAAAAAAGCAACAGGAAACCATCCTGATATGTTTTATTTATACAAAATATACATGAACCAATATCTAGGTAAAACGAGAAAAAAGTCAACTACATAGAAAACTGGAATGTTTGTGCTGCTGTTTTCTTTGGCTTGTTCAGGCAAAACAAGTCAGTTATGCGATGGCACTTTACAATTCAAATTTTAATGTAAAAAAAAAAAAAAAAAATGAAGTGAATCTGGACATAGAACAAAATTTGAAAATGTTTTAAGAAACGTCACAAAAAATTAATGTTTGAATTGGTGCACCGGCAGCTGTGATTGAAGTAAAGTTGAGGAACCCCAAAAGCCCAATAACGTTTATTCACGTTTCAATTTTCTAAAATAAGAAAAAAAAAAAAAATGACTCTATGGTCCTACTGATCATCTTAGCAAAACGTAAGATTAATCTGATAGTACTAATCTTAGCAAAGCGGAAGATTAATCATACTAAAACTAAAATATTAAAGCGGAAGATTAATCATACTAAAACTAAAATATTAAAGCTGAAGATTAATCATACTAAAACTAAAATATTAAATGTTTGCACACATTAAAAAAAAATATAAGAAAAAAAAGTATCAAAGCCTGGTCTTGAGCGTGATAAATGTACAAATACATGTATGTATGTTATCTACAGACCACTGAGTTTAAAAGGAAGATAATTTGATCGAATTATACCATGACCACAAAATCCCTACTTTTCACAACCCTGAGAAAGAAGCCTTTAGAATACATTGTGGGAAAAGGAGAAAATGCTGGTAACCAGCATTTTCTCCTTTTCCCACAATGTTTTCTACTCTTCACAAACAAATTTCAAATTTCCAGTCACTTTTATTTTTGTCGTCTGCAAATGCTTTCAATTTGGACAAGCCTAAAATTTTGTCGTTTGGTAATGAGTTAAGGAATAATCCTAAAAGAAAATACATACTCTCTAACGCATAGATCTTTTTGTCTTTTAGAATTTCAACACTTACAGTGTTTATAATTCTAAACAACTAGAAAAAATAAAAGTGACACCTACACGTGCTTATTTTGTCAAAAAACAGGGTTGAAGGTCAGTATGGAAATCATTTTTAAAGGAGACAAGAGGACCATGATGGTCCTATATCGTTCACCTGAGTACTAAGCAGCAAAGGTCTACAACAAAAACTATAATTACCAAAACAAGGGCGGCAAATTGTCGCAAGATATGCAATCCCACCGCTAGTTGTACAGGAGGTATAATAGTTGCAAAGGGCAGGCAATGAAACAAACAATTTGACTTGAGACTTCAAAATTCTGGACAAGCAAACAATACTATTAAAATAAAGATCAAAGTGGGATTACTCAAAATCCATACTAGGTAGAGTTATTGTTCTTGAACACAATACTCTGTAATATCACAACAAACACGCATACCAATTTTGAAGTCGTTCTTACTTCAGATGACAAAGTTATATTCCCAACAAGCATTCAATGCAGACTCATGTGAGATTTTATTGAGACAGACATTCTAACCAATTTTCAATTCAGCTTAGCAAGCAATGTGGTCTCAAGAGTGCTCACAAGATTTCCCTCTTTAACTCTATGTGAAATCTGAGACCAACAACATAGGGCTAACTTTCACACCAGGGCCATAATTTGAAGTAGTTTGGTAGAGGGCCACTAGATGATGCTAAACGCCAAATATGAAAGCTCTGGCCATTACCGTATGGGACAAAGAGATTTTTAAAGATTTCCTTCTTTATCGCTACGTGAAATCCGAGACCCACAACATAGGTCTTTACATCAGGGACATAACTTGAAGTTCTTTTGGTAGAGAGCCACTAGATGATGCTACATGCCAAATATGACAGCTCTGGCCATTACCATTTGGACAAGAAGGTTTTTAAAGATTTCCTTCCTTGTTTCTATGTGAAATCCAAGACCAACAACATAGGTTTAATTTTCACACCAGGGCCATAATTTGAAGTATTTTGGTACGGGCCCACTAGATGATGCTGCATGCTAAATATGAAAGCTCTAGCCCTTATGGTTTGGGACAACAAAATTTACAAGATTTCCTTCTTTATCTCTTTGTGAAATCCGAGACCCCACAACATAGGGCCAATTTCCGCACTAGGGCGATAATTCGAAGTATTTTAGGAGATGGCCACTAGATGATGCTACATGCCAAATATGAGAGCTCTAACCCTTACGGTTTGAGACAAGAAGATTTTCTAAGATTTCCTTCTATATCTCTATGTAAAATCTGAGAACCCATAAAATAGGCCCAATTTCAAGACTAGAGCCATGATATGAAGTATTTTGGTAGAGGGCCATTAGATGATGCTACATGCCAAATATGAAAGCTCTAGCCCTTACAGTTTTGGACGAGAAGATTTTTAAAGTTTTTTCACTCGGTTGCCATAGCAACCAGAGTTCTTCATGGAATTCAAATCTTTGAAGTATTTTGAAAGTGCATCACCTAGGGATCATTTCTGTGAAGTTTGATTGAAATCTGATCTTTAGTTTAGGAGGAGAAGATTTTTTTTGTAATTGTGAACGGACGGACGGACATTGATCGATCACAATAGCTCACCTTGAGCACTTCGTGCTCAGGTGAGCTAAAAAACAGGAGAAAAGCTCAGCAGACATGGTGGGAAAGGGAGAAATTGCTCAATAACAGCGATTTCTCCTTTTAAACAATGGTTTTGAAAGTGGAAGCAGCTGAAAATCCACAGACTTAAATTTCCAGCCTGCTCTTCATTGTCAGCAGCATTTTTTTTCATTTTTCGGTGACAGTTCAAAGATCCATTATTTTTAGCTCCACTGGCAGAAAACTGAAAGATATTGAAAATCTTTGAAAATCTTCTTGTTTGAAACGATAAGGCCTAGTGCTACCAAATTTTGCTTGTATCTTTATCCAGTAGACCTCTACCAAGTTCCTTCATATAATGACACTGGGGTCAAAATTGGCCCCGCCCCGGGAGTCACAAGTTTTATATGGGTTTATGTAGGGAAAACTTTAAAATCCTTCTGGTAGCTAGCCATAGGGCCTAGGGCTACCGAATTTGGCATGTATCTTTATCAAGTGGTTGTCTATCAAGAATACCCAAATTATTGCCCTGGGGTAAAATTTGGTCTGGCCCCGGAGGTCACAAGTTTTACATGGGCTTATATAGGGAAAACATTAAAAAACAAACAAACTTCTTTTACCTAGCGATATGGCCTAGAGCTATGAAAGTTAGCATATTGCTTTATCTAATGGGTTTCTATAAAAGTTGCCCAAATTATAAACCTGGGCTAAAATTTGGCCCCGTCCTAGGGGGTCACAAGTTTTCCATGGGAAAACTTTAAAAATCTACTTGTACCTAGCCATAAGGTCTAGAACTACCAAATTTTGCATGTAGCTTTATCTAGTGGGCCTTTACCAAGGCAGTCCAAATGATAGTATTGGGGTCAAGTTTGTCCTGATACCAAGTGCCACAAGTTTTACAAGGGCTTTTGTGTTGAAAACTTTATAAATCCTCTTGTTACTAACCATAATATGACCTAGGGCTACTAAATTCAGCTATGTCTTATGGGTCTTATGTTTTACAGGGCCTGTTAATGAGCACACTCTGAAAATCTTCTTGTTTATAACCACACTTTCTAGATCTGTGTTTTTTGGCACTTGGCTTTATCTTGTGGACCTCCTGTACGATTCAAGTAATTATAGCTTCGTGGTCAAAAACAGATTTGCTGGGGGTCATAACTTTCTCGTAGGATTTTACAGAAAAAAATAGTATGTTTTCAAGTAATTTAGTTTGAAACAATTTGGCCAAGTATTGAAATACTTAACTTGTATTGTTATTACTTATTAGCCAGTGGAGCGACACATGGTCATCATGACCCTCTTGTCTTTTTACAAATAGTATCTGAAGAATGTGCTACTTGAACCAACAGTATTACCATTATGTGAAAAAAAAAACTGCGTACAGGGTGTTTCATAATATCTGTCCCCTTTCTAAACCATTATGATTTTGTCAAAACTTAACACACAACTGAAGCGAATACGTATCAAAACAAAACAAATTTTATATTGATATATAATTTGTATTAGTACCTTTGAAAGTGTCAATCTTGCCTGTCGTCAATCTTATAGGAGATTTCAATATGACGTCCGTTTTTACGACGTCAAGTCTTTGTCTGAAATTATTGATCACTTGCCTACATGTTTCCTGGCCAATGAGCGGATCTCTCTCCTGATGGCACTCTTAATGATGAACTGTAGATTTTGGGGAACTGAGAAACCCGACTTTTGTATAGAGAACCCTCTACATAGTGAAAAGGTTACTGTCTGGGCAGTGTTGAGTGTCAACGGTATCATTGGTCCGTTCTTTTTCGAAGATGATGAAGATAAAGTTGAAACTATAAATAAGAATCGCTACCTTAATCTCCTTAAGAGGCAATTTGTTTCAGCACTGAAGAGGAAGGGGGTTAACATTGATAGGATATGGTTTCAGCAAGATGGAGCTGCTCCACACACCACTGCAGACGTGTTAAGACTGGCTGACAAAAACCCTCGGTAGAAATTACATCTCTCTCAAGACTGATCAGGAATGGCCGCTACACTCGCCTGATCTGAGCCCCCTTGACTTTTTCTTTTGGTGTTGCTTGAAGGACAGGGTATACAGACCCAGTTGTTAAGGAACAACCTCGATGAAGTTATTCACATCTGTGTATATGTCGGTGAAAACTTGAATCGGGATTGATAAACCACGTTAAAAATGAATGCACAAACTGTTTGTCGAATGAAATACAGTTAGAAAGATTTTGATAGAAAATTGAAACTCAAGTTTTCTTTTGTAAGGAGCCTTACAATTTTCAGAATGGTAAACCGGCGTATTTCCGGGCGATGAATGAATCTGACGCATATCGATCCACCGGTAACAGTAGAGGGATATGATGGCTCTCATCACCCGAGGTATGCCGAGTGGTAAATTACGTCATATTTCCATCTTGTGAGGTACACGCATTTTACCTAGGTAACTGGTGTGCGGGAACAACCGTTTCCGCCTAAAATTTAAGAGTTAAAATACAGAAATCGGTATCTTCACCGGTCATGACAAAGAAATCTCGGTCGAAAAATATTTCACCAATATTGCTCGATAACTGGAAAGCATGATTTAAAATTTGATGTTCATCTGTTGCTTATTAACGTTACTGCAAGCTGTTGTTAAAGAAACTATACCCTGTGGGTATTATCTCCTTTGTACTCGTATTAATTAACTATATTCTTACTTCTACAGCGCCAGATATTTTACCCTTACCAGCTAAATAGATCAAATGAAACTTTTCAGCCTATAGTGAAAAATCTGAGTTTTACAATTTTGGTGGAATAATTCCATTTGGAACAATACAGTTTCAAGATCAGACAGCACGTTCTTACAATCTGATCTATATCGAGATTGGTCTCAAAAAGCGTTTGAGTCGCGCATAGTAGCTTCAGGTTTAAGTATTTACCAAACGACAAAATTTTAGACTTGTCCAAAATGAAAGCATTTGCAGACGACAAAATAAATGTGACTCAAATAACGAAACCTGACTTTATGGGAAAAGCTTGGGAGGAAGTACTGGTTACCAACATTTTCTCATTTTCCCACAATGTTTTCAGAGAGCTTCTTCCTCGGGGTCGTAAAAACTTGTTTGGAACAGGGTTAATATCGACCTCATTTGGCGGCTGAAAATTTAAGAGCTATCTGGTCTCTTTGAGTAAAAGCTATCTGGGCCCGTATTCACCAACCATTCTCAAGAACGTTCTTTGTCTTATTCTTCAGAATTGTGTCAATGTGAAAGTAACCGAATGGTTTAGCCAATCAGAAGATCTGTTACTTTCGCAGTCGGGAAATCTTGAAGAATAAGACCAAGAACGTTCTTAAGAATGGTTGGTGAATACGGGCTCTGGTCTCTTTGACGGTATTCTACTCTGATCGGACCCTCATTTTACATAGTTACTACAAAGAAATTCGTCATTTACATACGGTTTGGTATGACTGTACTGCATTCAGAAATTTGTAAAAGAGAGAAATTGTCACTTTCGTGGTTGATATCCGGTGTTTACGCACGAAGTCGCAGGGCGCAGGGGTCTTTGATAACCACGTTGTAAAGGCTCTATTGTGTTTCAGTTTGGCACCAATTAACTTTACAAGGCAACCAGTTATGAAGGCATCCTCTATTGGCAGATATGGCATGTGTTCTGACACCATAAACAGTCTCGAAATAATGTTTCCAGATATGACGTAAGAATTTCCACTTGCGTAATGAGGGTAACGTACTAGAGGGTACTCGTCTTTGGTAACCGCCCATCTCCCAACCCTAATCACAACTGAATCCCGGTAAATGAATCCATACACCGCGCCTTTCATATCGTATGGAGTTTTATGTAAATAATCTAAGAGTACAGGAATATTTACAAATACATCTTCGTCCGCTTTGAGAACAAATTCAACCTCACTGCAATATGTTGAGACCCATTTTAATCCATACAGTATCTTTCGAGAAAGGTTGTGATATGTGTCAAGGAAGTCTATTTGAACTATATCTCCATAACGTCGACTTTCCTGCAATATTTCTTCGTCTAATTTCGAGTTTCCCTTTCCAAACAGAAAAAGCAATTTGACGGTAGTATTCGATCCTTGAACATTTACTGACGAGCTGGCCTGCGAGCCGTAAACACTTCTGATCACGTGACGCACTTCGGCGTTCTTGTGCACAGAAGGAACGATTACAAGCAGGTATGGAATTACATCCTCACAGAAATTCTGATTAACGATTATAAATTCGGCATCCAGTGGGTTCACTTTTTCAGTTCGTGGTGTGAAATAGGCCTTTTCTAATTCGTATCTGGATTCGATTCGCTGGTCAGGGACGATTCGCTCGTCAGGCATGGTTCGAACTTGCCTTTCAGGGTGAGGTTCGACATTGGTGGCTGAATCCTTGTGAATTGTCATTTCCGATAATGTTTCCTTTGGGTACATGTGCACGGAAATGCTTTCGTGTTTTTTCTTAAGGTTATCAACCACTTTTAATCGGAACATATCAGGAAATGTAAACAGGAAAACAACGAATGTACAGGAAAGCCAGAGAGAGATAAACAGAAATACGTAAGGAAGACTAGTCTTCATCGTCTAAAGTTTCGATACGTGATGATGACGCACAGTGGTTCAGCAGTGTTGGCTGTTATCTTTGTTATGTTTGAAGAAGAAATCAGGAAGAACTCGCTGTCATCTGTTAGGGTTTCGGCTTTCGACTCGTGATGATACTGCACAGTGATTCAGTTATCTTGGATGTGTCCTTTGTAATGTCTGAAGAAGAATTCAAGAAAAATTTACATTAATGGCATCGAGTCTTTTTTTTTTTACCTCAATTAACTTATGATGATCTCAAGGATTTTAGCCAACCACTTTTAAAATGTCGCTTAACCTTTTCCCAAACAATCCCTGGTTTTTACGGGTCTGGAATAGTAGTCTTTTGAAAACATTGTGGGAAAAGGAGAAAATGCTGGTAACCAGCATTTTCTCCTTTTCCCACAATGTTTTCTACCCTATCAGAGACAGAAATCATCTTTTCAGCAAGGGTTGAATTGTCGTCTGCAAATGCTTTCAATTTGGTCTAGTCCAAAAGTTTGTCGTTTGGGAAAGGATTAATACATCTGCATAAAGTAAAGACTCAGATCAGCCTGCGCGGTCCGTGACAGGACTAGTATACCTCAGCGTTTAGTCGGTAGTCACCCTTAACTCATCACCAAACGACAATATTTTAGGCTTGTCCAAATCGAAAGGAATTGCAGACGACAAAATAAAAGTGACTGAAAATTTGAAATTTATTTTGTGAAGGGTAGAAAACACTCAGGGAAAAGGAAAAAAAATGCTAGTTACCAGCATTTTCTCCTTTTCCCACAATGTTTTCTAAAGGCTTCTCTCTAAGGGGCGTCAAAAGTAGGGATTGTGTGGTAATGGCTTGGTGGGTTTTATTGATCCATAATGTTGGGAAGAAATAATTGCATTTTCTCCTTTCATCACACTGTTTTCAAGAGCTATTTATCTCATGGCTGTTGCATGGCTTAAACACATAAATAGAAAACTCTAGATAGTGTGACAGGGAGAAATCATGTGGGCACCCAAGTTTGAATTTCCAACACAAAGGGTAAATAGAGAGGGACAAGAAAACTTCAAAAGTACATTTTTGAAAAAAAGAAAAGTGTATGAACACCAAGAAAAACAAAACTTTTGAAAACAATGTGGGAAAAGGAGAAAATGCTGGTAACCAGCATTTTCTCCTTTTCCACCATGTTTTCTACCATGTTAACGACAGAAATCTTCTTTGAAGTTTTAAATCTACTTTTTCACCCGAAAGTTTTTTTTATCAATTTGGTTTCATCTAAAATTGTTTGGTTTTGGTAAAGAATTCAACAACAGGAAACAACACATCTTCGCAAGCCAAGGCTGACGATTCACTACGCTACTCTACCCTTGGCGGATCGAGCTTCATTTTTACATTTCTCCGATACGCTTTTTCATTGGATGCAGCCAGCTCTAGCTGCAACGAGTGAAATCGCTCGTAGCATTTCATCTTTGATTAAAATAGAATATGGTCGCGACCGTTCGGATAGAACGTAAACATGGAATCCCACATGGATGTCTGCTTATCGCTTCGTAAGCGGTCTGTAAAACGATACTTCATTGGCTTTCAGAAATATGATGTTAAGGGGGTAATAGCCAGCATCCAATAAAGGGTGCATCGCAGGAATCTCGAAATCGGTATCAATCAGCTTACTTAGTGATCGTAACCTTGGCGCGCGAATATGCATCTTCGCGAGCCAAGGTTATGATCAACTACGTGGATCTTACCTTGGCTGATTGAACCTGATTTCGAGATTCCTGCAATGCGCCTTTCACTGAATGCTGGTTATGACCCCCTTTGCATCATATTTCTGAAAGCCAATTTATGAAATATCGTTTTACAAACCGCTTACGAATACACATGAAGCGATAAGCAGACATCCACGTGGGTTTCCATATTTACCTTCTATTCCAAAAGTAGCGACCTTGTTCTATTTTTATCAAAGATGAAATGCTACGAGCGATTTCATTCGTTGCAGTTAGAGCTGGCTGCATCCAATGAAAAAGCGTATCGGGGGGAATGTAAAAATCAAGCTCGATCCGCCAAGGGTAGATTAACGTAGTGAATCGCCAGCCTTGGCTTGCGCAGATGGCGAAGATGGAAACCACTGTGAAGAAATAAATAAATGGCTGGTTACAAGTAGTCGCTTATCTTAAATCTTCACTGCACGAAGATATTTTAGAATTGTCGTCATTGAAAGTGTATATATTTGCAGAAAGGAAATTTAACGTGCATCAAAAAGATGGAATTCATCTAAAAGATGTTGTAAACATGGTGGGAAAAGGCGGAGATGTTGGTTACCACAATTTTCTTCATTTTTCTGCAACGTTTTCGAAAATCCTTTTCCTCAAGTCGTTGACACAAAACATGTTTAAAAATGGGGAGGGGGATATAGTAGGGTTTCGAAGGGGTGCCCAAAATCACGTTTTCGAATGCACATTGATTTTACAAGGAAGAGAATTAGTGATATTTATCTTTTTCAGCCATACCCTGTTAAAAGGGGGACTTACTGTAGTAGACCCCTAATAGAAAACAGCTATTTCCAAAATAATATTGTCCTACAAAAATTTGCTGTGATTAAAAAAAGAATAGTGTGATTGTACTGCTTTAACCAAGCCACTTTCCCCTTTTTGTCTTTTCTAGAATTATCATTTATAAATCTAAAACCACTATATTTTCATTACAAAGAGAGATAGTGATTACCTCCCTCTTCTGGAAACTAACAAAAGTATCAACAAATAATTTCAAGATAGGCATAAAGAAATTTCTGGTCGGTTAAAAATTTAAAAATGTTCAAAAGCATTATACCTGTATAAATCCGTATTTACTAAATACTAAGAAAACTTTATGCAATGCAGCACTAGAGATATTAGGGGTCTAATACCTTAAGCCATCTACAAAAAAAGTTTCAACACATGTTAGCTTGTGCGTTATGCGCAGGCAGATTTGAATAGAAACGTTTTGCTAATATTTAATTTTCTGTATGTCAAAATACCATTCTATCCTCCAGATCCAATGGATTGTAAAAGGTTTTGATGCAACCTTAACTCTGTGATGGCTTACTATGCAACATGCATCACGGAAAGATGTACTAGAACTCCTTTTGCCAGATCGCAGCTCTTATCTAATCATTCTAATCATGTAACTGATAAGACAGCGTCAGCTTGTTGACCTAATATTTATTACTTCATATGGATTTCAGAAAAACGATTCTGAATACATCTCTGTATAACACGGGAAATTATCATAGTTTAACCAATAACCACACAATCCCTACTTTTGACGACTCACAAAAAGAAGCCTTTAGAAATCATTGTGGGAAAAGGAGAAAATGCTGGTAACCAGCATTTTCTCCTTTTCCCACAATGTTTTCTATCCAAAATTTAAACAAATTTCAAATTTTCAGTCACTTTTATTTTGTCGTCTGCAAACGCTTTCGATTTGGACAAGCCGAAAATATTGTCGTTTGGTAATGAGTTAAGTACGAATACAAATGAATGTTAAGATATTGTGGAAAGGAAGGATGTCTCGTTTTCGAGCAGTGTCTCACGTCAATCAATCATTCAATCAATCAATCAATCAATCAATCAGACTCATCTGGATCGAAACTTTCAGTTGTCAGTATTTTTATTTGCTTGTCAAAGGACCAGTGTACTTGGTAATCAGTCGAACTTTATACAAAAAATGCTTTATGGATCCAGAATTATATGACAACTTACTTGCTATAAAGGACCACAGAGACATATTAAACCCATTTCGCCCCGTTGTCTGTGCATGCCATATTCTTCGAAGATTCGACTGTCTTACATGACGCATCATTAGCCCCGAAAGCGGGCTGACTGTAATGTTATGCTCTATTATAAAGTAGCAATGTAGAAAATAGCTTTTATCAATACGTTTGAGGAGAAATGAGACCTGCTTTAGCTCCAGATTTCTCTAAACTGCTGAACATAGCTGAGTGAGTTGCACGAAGTAGCATTTTATTGAGTAAACGTTTAGTTTAGTTTAAAATTCAAAATAACGGTTGTCGCGTAGGAAAGTGGTTCGGCTCTGTACCCAGGATGCCCAAATTAGACATATGAGTATTTATAGAATGCCATCTAGCGGGATCAATTTTCGCGATTTCGCCCTAGTGTAAATCAAATATTGTATGTAATTTTCATGTCATTGTGTTTTTAACTCTTTACAAAATGACAAAATTTTAGACTGGTCCAAATTGAAAGCACTTGCAGACGATAATATAAACTAATTTTATCTAAAAAAAAGAAAGAAATTCCTTTAAAGCAAGGTAGAAAACATTGTGGGAAAAGGAGAAAATGCTGGTTGCCAGCATTTTCTCCTTTTCCCACAATGTTTTCAAAAGGCTTCTAGCTGGGGGTCGTGAAGGGTTAACTCTTTCAGCACCAAACATATAACCTCGATGTCTCTCGGATGCTGAAAATAAAGTCTACTGAAACCCAGACAGTAAGCTTGTAATCCTGTAAGCTTGACTAAAACGGCAGGTAGGCAATATACATCCAAGATCAGACTGCACGTTGTGTTAGGCCTGATCTTGGGTAATACCGTTCGCAAAGACTTCTAATTCGAACTAAATTCTTAACCCAATGATATAATTTACACTAGACAGAGTCAACTTCGAAAGCATTTGCAAACGACACGTTTGACGAAACAAATGACATGGTTTCTAACAAAACAAGAGTGCTATGATGGCCCTGTATCGCTTCCCTAACTAATAAGTAATAACACTACAAGTTAAACATTGCAATACTTGGTAAATTTGTTCTAAACTTGAAGACATACACTTTGTTTCTATAAAATCCTACGCGAAAGTTATGACCCCCAGGCAAAGTCATTTTTGGCCACAAAGGTATAATTACTATTTACTTGAATCCTGGTGGAGGTCCACAAGATAAAGTCAAATACCAAACAATACAGGTCTAGAATGTGTGTTTATAAAGAGGAAGATTTTCAGAGTCTGATAAATAAAAGTTCCTGTAAAACATGAGACCCATGGGACAGACCTAAATTTAGTATCCCCAGGTCTTATTATGATTAGTAAACAAGAGGATTTATAAAGTTTTCACCACAAAAGGCTATGTAAAACTTGTGACCCCTGGAGTCGGGACAAAGTTGACCCCAATACTATCATTTGGGCCCTTTTAATAGAGGCCCACCAGACAAAGCTAGATGCAAAATTTGTAATAGGCCTAATTATGGCTGGGTACAAGTATATTTTTGAAGTTTTTCCAATATAAGCACATGTAAAACTTGTGATCCCCTGGGACGGGGCCAAATTTGACCACAGGGCTTTAACTAGAGCACCTCTTGTAGACACCCATTAGATAAAGCTACATGAAAAATTTGGTAGCTCTAGGCCTTATCGCTAGGTGATAGAAGATTTTTAAAGTTTTCCCTATATAAAGCCCATATAAAACGTTTGCCCCCCCCCCCCCGGGCGGGGCCAATTTTAAGCCCATGGTTATAATTTGGGCAATCTTGGTAAACGTCCACTTGATAAAGATACATATCAAATTCGGTAGCCCAGGCCCTATAGCTAGGTAACATAAGGATTTCAAAGTTTTCCCAATATAAGCCCATAAAAACTTGTGACCCTCGGGGCGGGGCCATTTTCGATCCCAGGGCTATTACCAGAAGGAACTTGGTAGAGGTCCACTAGATAAAGCTATACACAAAATTTGGTAGCCCTAGGCCTTATCGTTTCAAACCGAAAGATTTTCAAAGAGTTTCAATATTTTTTCAGTTTTGTTGCCCTGGCAACCAGAGGTTTTGAAGGAATCGAATTCTTTCAAGAAATTCTAGAGACGACCCTGGCAGGATCGTTTCTGTGAAGTTTCATCAAAACTGGATGGGCAGCTTCAGAGAAGAAGATGTTTGAAATAAAAGTTAACGCACGCAGGTACCCACGGACGGACGAACACTCGGCCATGACATAAGCCCGCTGGCCTTCGGCCAGTAGAGCTAAAAAGTAGAAAACTTTATGGGAAAAGGAGAAAATGCTGGTTACTATCATTTTCTCCTTTTCCGAGAATGTTTTCAAATGTCGTATTTTTTCGTTATGGTGGTAAAACCCCAGGACTGTGTTGTAAAGAGTTTGAACAGACTTACGGTTTCATTACAAGTCCTCTGTAATTTCTGATACCGAGATATCACATTTGTCTATTTTTGTTGACACTTCTATGAGAACAGCTGCTCTCTACATATCTTTTTACAGACGAAAGTCCAGTACACGTAGCGTTGACAACAGAAACAATCAAGAGTGGATATTAAAGCCCCAATACCTTCTAAAAATAAACAAAGTGGATGTTAAGGAGGATTTGAATTTCAATTACTCCTTTTAAAAGTATGGAAACCATTGTGAAGATGACAGTCTCTTTTTGTACGGTCGGTCTAGGTTTTATTTGCTGACAGAAAAATGAATTATAAATGGCAAGGGGGGGGGGGGGTAAAATTTGAACATCATGGACTTTTAAATTTCATTTTTTCTGACAGGAACTCCGTAACACGTGGACCGACCATACAATTACAGGTCGTCATCTTCCCTATGATTTCTATACTATTAAATGATAGGATTTGAATTTAAAGCATTTCGATAGTCTTTGATTACTTTTGGCGGCTTTTGGTGCTTTAACCTTGTTTCAAATAAATAAGTTTCGTGAAAATCCCAGTCGAAAAACAGAGATTTTAACAAAAACATAAGCTATCTTAGCAAGAAGAAAAACCTAACCGTCCTAGTGCACATTTAATTGCTAACCCATGTCTTGCTCCTCCTGACCACGGTTTTAGGCTTATTTTTCGAAGAGTGTAAACCAAGGTCAGCCCCCAAATACAAGCAGTCTGATCTTTCGCCACTTTACATGCATAAAGGGTCTCGGTTGTATAAGATGCGTTCAATATCGATAAGTTTATCAAAAGTTAGATTTGTTATCTTGAACGATTTTAACCCTATACCAAACAAGCCCTGGTTTTCGCGAACCTGGAAATGAAAGCTTTGGGAAACCGTCTGGGAAAAGGAGAAAATGCTGGTAGCCAGCATTTTCTCCTTTTCCCATGCGGTTTTCTACCCGATCGGAGACAAACTTCATGAATCGAGACATCTTTAATAATTTTTCGTCTGCAAATGTTTTCAATAGGGACCAGTGTATTGTCGTTTGGTAAAGAGTTAATTCGCTAGGATATGGTTTACGATGAGACCTATGCAGGCGAAAAGTAACATTACTTTATCAGTTGATACATGAATCTCTGTACCTTGAACATCATCTACTGGCATCCTATTATCTTTACGTCAATTTGCATATATATGTTTACATCGTAATTGAAACAAAGATCTCAATATACGTACGATTAAATCAACATTCACCTTTAGATATAATACTGACGTCCATATAAGAAACGCCTCATCTCGCTCTGTCCCGCCATATTTCATAAATTGAATATCGAATGCATGGTTTTGTGTTTTAGAAATGGAGTTTGTCAATATGTCTACACATATTACACGACACAAACGTTTAACTAAACATTACACATATTTAACAGCCATTTCAACAAACTCGCCCCTTAAAATTCATCAGCATGTACGGCCTCCGAGACTTGATATCGGTGCCGGTGTAATGCAGAGAAATGACCCTCTCCTACAAAATGACCCATGGGTCATTTCACTACGTAGAGAAATAACCCTCTGGGATCATTTCTGTATGTAGAGTAATGACCCTGGTCATTCCTCTACGTAGTGAAATGACCCATGGTTAATTTTGTGGGGAGGGTCATATCTCTGCATTACACCGGCAGTCGCAGTCCCATGGACCCACAGAGATTACGCATGAGATAGCGCTGGATGCGAGCCTGTTCTTCACGAAGAGCATTTGTCGATTCTTGGACGTTTTGCGGCTGTGAGTTACGTCGACGTAAACGACGTCAAAAGACGTCCTACATTGTGTTCGATCAGGTTACAATCAGGACAGTTAGCAAGCCATGGCAGCACGGCAATATTACTGGACAACAAATAGTTTATGGTGAATCTGGCCGTGTTGAGGCGCCCATTCTCATCGTCACTAAAGAACACATCACGCCAACGTCTTCCAATGTTGTCTTGAGCCCACTGCCGACGTTACCGACGATAGTGGTCGTTAGCACCTAACTGTTGTACGGCCGCCTACACGCTCCCGACGACATCAGCTTACTGTATTCCGGACATGTCTGCCGCAATTCCTATAACCATCGACGTGAAGGATTGCACTCTGACAAAACGGTTTCACGAGTGACGTTGACGGATGAATTTGTCTTGTGGTACAGACGTCACACGTGGAGCACCAGGTCGGGGTCTATCAGACAATCTCCCTGTATCGTTTACCCGTTGAACAAGACGCACTATTGTTTATCTTGCAACGTTAAAGCGTCTTGCAACGTCACTTTGAGACAGACGGCTTATAAGTATGCCCAAAATGCGCGCTCTTTCTTCATTGTTTTCTATTGACATTTTTGAATTTATTTTTTCAAAATATTGCTTGGGCTACTTAATTGTAAATCGATTGCTGTTTACATATGCCTAATGTTGACCGACATAACCGCGTGGGGAAAACACATAAGCCATAGGGCAAAACGGTGCCATGAGTCATGGTTGACGCTAACATGATGGCCTGGCACGACATTTCATGCTTCAGTAGATTACAGAAATGAAAAGTTGATGGTAGGCAACAAGTGGCATACAGATTTTAGATATGTACAAAGTTATGGAACGTTTTAGATTAGGCGTTTTTGTGGTATTTGTCGAAGACAATACCACTATGAGTTCAAGATTGAATTTTGATAACCATGTATCTTATTTTGTGCAAAGCCGAAGGAAATAAACCCAATTAAACTCATTATTTCTCGGGCAAATGAGTTTTTCGGTGGCACACAGATATGTAATTTGAAATGGCATTTCAAAATACATTGGGCGAGGCCATCGATCGTTGAGATACTTATTTTTGATTAAAAATAGCTTCTCTCGCTCATAGCCTTTTATTGGCGCAATGATACAAATTTGCCTACTGACCCTGGGCTTTCTCGTTCCAAAACCATTTCGTTCCATAGCTTCTTCGTCCTATGATTGCGCGCTACTCCATTTGATTGCTCATGAATATTGATAGATCGAAGTAATTGATTGTAATGTTGGAAATAAAATGTAAAAGGCTAAAGATATTTCAAAATGATAGTTTTAAGGTACATGAGTAGTCTCCCTTCAACCGAAAAGGTATTCATTTGCTTTTAAGCCAAAATTTGAACAATATGTCTCTTTTTCTTTCAAACTATTGACTCCACGCATTGGGTTTCCTTGACAAATACCACTTCAGCGTTCTCAAGGCTTTGATTTAAAGGACGTCATTAGTTACAGAATCGACCGAGTTGTGACGAGTGATGCAATCGGCTAACAACGTCCATGTACGGTGTAAATCATCTGACAAACGACTGACGACCGTAATTTAGCGTTTACCTAAGCTCAAAACTGAATATTTTTTTCCCGATGCATTTTAGGCTCATTATGCATTCTTCTATATTATAACATTTAAGCCGTTGAACACCTCGTTGCTTGTGTATTCAACAATCCTTCGTTATATGCGCAAACAATGTACTTTCAATTTAGATACTATACACAAAATACAAATTAGTATGAGTTTAAATTTTACTCTAGGTGACTATGTTTCCCAAAATGTACATAAGGGCTGCCAAACGAGATAAATACTGCGGTTATTCTTTAGTTTTTACCGAGATTTACATATTATACATAGGATCTGGCATGAGTTGGTTTTTGAGATAAAAATTTATTAAACGAGTCTAAAAAAAGTTATTACGCGAGCCTTTGTCGAGCTTAATAACATTGCTTTTGTGGATGAGTTTAATAAATTTTACCTCAAAAACCAACAAGATTCTTTTTATCACATTACGTACTAACAAGAATTATAGTCCAAAATGTGTTAAACCAGAGGCATACATGTATCATGTGAAGTGATTTACATGAAGCCTGTGCACTTACTTTGACAGGTACATTACGAACGAAAATAGTTCCGAAGAAACTTGCATAATATTTACTTTTGTTTGAGTCTAACAGTGATTAAATTAACAACTTTATCATGACAAGAACTTTGACCGCTAATTTCCTTCAGAAACCTAGGTCAGCAATGTTTTAGAAATGAAGCGTATAATTAAAGAGTATTGACCAAATACAGCACTATTTTGTGATCTTAAACATGTGTGAGACAAGAAAATTCGTAATGGCTATATCACATTGAAAAGAAGGAAAGTTATGTGATAAAAATGGCATCTAAAAGCGCTTTAGGTACTGAAAAGTTGAATGTACATGTATGTCACTCATAGTCTAGTTCAAAATGTAACAAATGTCAAAATCATCGGTAATCGGTCATAAGGTAAAATGTGTTTCAAAAGCACGTGATTGCAAGGTTTTTTTTGCGTTACTAACATCCCCAACTTTCAGCTGCAGGTCGAGCAAGAGTTACTCTCCTTGGAACTTATCGATTATCTGGTACGAAAGGATTTCCGATAACGGCCTGTCATATAGGATTCAGAAGGGAAAATTTTTTAATCGACTAAAACACATTTTTAAAATCTATAACGTCTTCAAGTATTCTGTAATATCTCTACTTTACTTCAATATAATTTTAATTCCTGTAGCAAAATGGGAAGTTGCGTCCATTTTGATTTAAAGCTACTGACCCATTCTCCTTCTTCTATCTATAGAAAGGTTTAAGAAATTTGCTCTTGCGCCGTTTTTGACGCTAAATAACATAAAAATGAATAGCAAGAAAAAAATCTATGACGTTATGAAGTATTCTCTGTTTTGTTGTGATTATGATCAAAGTATTCGTTAAATTGAGAACTTGCGTCCATTTCAGTTTAAAAACGACACTATCGTTAATTTTTTTATAAAAAATGCTGTATCGAGCTAAGTGAGATTTTAAGACTGGGAGAAAAGATTTAGTTTAAACATATTTTATTCATCAATTACGTATAAATACAAAGATCTAAGGACAAATCAACAAATTAACAAACAATAACTGACGAAATGGATCAGAACGAAAGCTAAGCTTATATTGTTCTTCTCCAAAATTTCAGGTACACAGTTACAGGTTGATAACGTAATAAAAAATCATAATGATATTTTAATTGCTATTGAAAGAAAACCGTGGGAAAGAAAAACAGAACAGGAAAATAAGCTAAAAAATAAGCTGAATTATAAGCTGAATTGGTGTGGAGTGTTTCACTGTGGGAACGGGGAGGAAATTTTCGCAAACAATTGACCTCCTCCATGACCATCACATATCAATAGATATTGGATGCTATCAATAACAGAACATGCAGTTACTTATTTAAATATAAGCATTTAAAATAAGTTTTGGAAGCGGGATTTACACATCCAAAGAATGAAAAAGCCATAATTATTCTAAGTAAATCTTCTGCTTTGACTAATATAAGAATGAACTGCTGCGAATATTTTTTCGTTATCAGGTTGATCAAGATCTTCATCACCATATAAGATGACTTGAAGAGTAACTCTCATAATTGAACTTATGTCATCATTTAGACTGATTCTTAATTCTCTGTAGAATGGGCTTTCAAAAAAGTAATGATGTGTTGATTCAACAGAACCGCATCTACAAAGGGGTGACTGGACTATATTTTTCAAATACAAATGCTCATTAAGACAACTGCACTTGTTACGTAACCTAGCATGTATGATCTAAGTTTTTCTATCTCCAAAGAAATAAAGCTTATTTGGCCTCGGTTTATCAATGTTTAAGCGATATTTAAAAGAAAACAACGTTCCGGCATTTTATGTTTCATCTGATAAACAATTCCAATCATTTATCACTGATGGCAAGAATGAATTTTTGTACAAAGAGGTTCTGCAAGCAATGGTTCGCAAGTTATTTGGTCTTCGAAGATTGTAAGATGACGACTCTCCAACTGTCTGAGGAACAAGAGCATTAAGATAGTTAGGAGACAGTCCGTTGAACATTTTATAAAAGAGAATCAGTCTGTGTTTTCGCCTCCTTTGGCTTAAAGTTTCCCATCCAGTTTCTTGGTATAAATCACGGATAGCAGTTAGTTTGGTGCAGCCTGTTACTATGCGAGCCGCTTCATTTTGAACTTTATCCATTTGATCTTTCAGACCCTGAGAAAAGTTGTCCCATACAACATCACCATATTCCAGAATAGGCCTGATAAATGAAAAGTAAATAGTTTGAAGAGAAAGACGATCGAGACGCGTTTTAAGATGCCGCATGATCCCAATCCTTTTCCAGGCCTTTTCAATAGATTTACTAACGTGAATGTCCCAAGAACCGTCATTGGAGAGAAAGAATCCCAAGTGTTTATGACTGGTAACAGAGGGTATTTCTATATTTGACAAACAGATCTGGGTGATTTGGCTTGGAACGTTTACGAGAAATTACTAAAGATTCAGACTTTGATGGATTAAACTTGACCAACCACTTCTGAGCCCACTGATTAATTTTGTCGATATCTGATTGTAAAACTCTTCCTACTTCGTCCGGATTGTCTACAATCATTGATAAGCTGGTATCGTCTGCAAACAGGTTAATATTAGCCTGAATATCATCATCTATATCATTGATGTAAACTAGAAATAAGAGGGGTCCGAGTATAGAACCTTGGGGGACTCCGGCTTGCACAAGACTTAAAGCTGAGACACCTCCAGGCAAAATAACCCTTTGATAACGAGCAGAAAGGTAACTGGAAAACCAAGATAATAACTTCCCACGAATCCCTGCTCTCTTAAGCTTAAAGAGTAAACCTTCATGCCAAACTTTGTCAAATGCTTTACTTATATCGAAAAATAAAACTCTGAATTCCAAACCATCATCCAAAGATTTACAAATATGGTTATAGAGACAAGCTACTTGATTAACAGTTGAGTCACCTGGCATAAAACCAGATTGCCAAGGTGTAATGAAATCGGTGTCATTTAGAAAGTTGTAAACATGTTTAAATATAATTCTTTCTAAAACCTTTTCAATATTACTCAACAGTGAAACGAGCCTATAATTGGAAGGAAGGGATGCATCACCTGATTTATATATTGGACACACATTTGATATTTTCCATGATGATGGAACAGAACTTGTATTTAAAGATTGATTAAATACATGTAGATCACACAGGTGAGGTGCTAGGTGAAAAGATTTAGCAACTGATAAAGGGAAGATAAGAACTGATGACATGATAACCTTGTCTGTATTGTTTTGTTAAACCTGGATCCTGTTTTTACACATTGTCCAAATATATAATGACTGTATCTATCACTTTTGTACATGTACGTGTATCCAAGATCATGCTGTACGCTCTGTACGGACTGATCTTGTTCTACGCCACCCGCAAAGGTCAGTGAATTACGCTCAGCAGCTTAGAGTTTATGAATGTGCGCTGTCTGCCACATTACCATGACCGATGCGCAACCATGAATTGAATTTCCTATAAATTGCATTTACTTTTCTTTCCATCTTTTTTGTTTAAATGAATCTAAATTTAACGGTCTCCAAAACAATCCCACGTATTTTTTTTTATGCTCTTAGATAGAAGCCTTTTGATGGCATTGTGAGAGAAGGAGAAATTGTTGGTAACCATCGTTTTCTCCATTTCACACAACGTTTTCTCCAAAACAATCCCTCGTTCCTTTTTTTTAATGCACTTAAATAGAAGCCTTTTGATGGCATTGTGAGAGAGGGAGAAAAATGTTGCTAGCCATCGTTTCCTCCATTTCACACAATGTTTTCTACCTTGCTTGAGAGAACTTACAATTTTATTTTGTCGTCCGCAAGTTTAACTTGGACCATTCTAGAGTTCTGTCGTTTTGTAAATATACAAATCTTTATTATCATTTATGTTCAAGGCATACGTTATGTACATACATGTAAATATGATGCGAAAGCTAAACATATTCTTGAATTGTATTTATAACTTTTTTAATGTTTACATGTGGATACATTTCTTCTATACCGTTACTTATAGTTAACTATGAGTTCTGTCGTTTTGTAAATATACAAATCTTTATTATCATTTATGTTCAAGGCATACGTTATGTACATACATGTAAATATGATGCGAAAGCTAAACATATTCTTGAATTGTATTTATAACTTTTTTAATGTTTACATGTGGATACATTTCTTCTATACCGTTACTTATAGTTAACTAAATCCCTTTCATATTTCTCACAATCCCAGCATTAACTGTAAGCATACCTAACGGATCACTGTACGATTGACTAGTCTAAACTTTGCCATTTAAAAACACACTCGCAAAGAAGTCAGGCTGATCTCAATCATGTCTTAAAATTCGTTGGCTGAAGATGCTTACAATTTAGAAAAGTCAAGAATTTGTTGGTTAGTAAAGAGTCAACTGTTATTTTTAATTATATGTAATCACAATGGAATATATCATTTCATCGTCGAAAATGTCACCGAGAAAATGTGAAACCTACATCCTTGATCAGAAACATTTCCTCTTTAGTTCAATCTTAACCCTTACGCTGCTAAATAAAGGAAATAGAACTCTCAAGCCGATGGTAAAGACCCAATTAGTGCTTGTTGAAATGTACATTTGGAGGAAAGTTATCATCTTATAGGGCAGAGTAAATCCAAGATCATGTTGTACGTTCTGTACGGACTGATCTTGTTCTACGCCACCCGCAAAGGTCAGTGAATTACGCTCAGCAGCTTAGAGTTCATGAATGTGCGCTGTCTGCCACATTACCATGACCGATGCCCAACCATGAATTGAATTTCCGATAAATTGCATTTACTTTTCTTTCCATCTTTTTTTTTAATGAATCTAAATTTAACGGTCTCCAAAACAATCCCTCGTTTATTTATGCACTTAGATAGAAGCCTTTTGATGGTATTGTGAGAGAGGGAGAAATGTTGGTGACCATCGTTTTCTCCATTTCACACAATGTTTTCTCCAAAACAATCCATCGTTCCCCCCTTTTTTTTTCAATGCACTTAAATAGAAGCCTTTTGTTGGCATTGTGAGGGAGGGAGAAAAATGTTGCTAGCCATCGTTTTCTCCATTTCACACAATGTTTTCTACCTTGCTTGAGAGAACTTGCAATTTTATTTTGTCGTCCGCAAGTTTAACTTGGACCATTCTAAAGTTCTGTCGTTTTGTAAATACACAAATCTTTATTATCATTTATGTTCAAGGCATATTAATGGAACGCGATAACCGTGGCCCTTGTTTACAATAATTCAGACCACTCTATTTTCGTATACGGGAATGACAGGTAAATTATCCGATAATTTTAGTTAAAATGTAATTTGAAAAGGCTTAAAACTTTTACAAGTTCTCTATTGTACTAAGCGAGCAGAGGTGTAATGGATAACATCACTGCCTCTAAAGCCGGCGATCCTCGTTCGGGCCGTCAGACCTACCTTTTTTTTTTTAAGGAAGCATGTTGCATATTTTTTTTTTCGGTTTCGCTTTACTTTTCTTTTTTTCCTCTCCATAGTTTTCTTTTCCTTGTTTGAATGTTTTTTATGTTTCTTTTCTTTATCCTTTCTTCTTCCTTTTTTAGACATGTAAATCTTTTTTTTTTTTTTGTCATTGATATTCTTTTGTTACTATTACATTTTATTCCTATTCATTTTATTCTTCTTGTTTTAAAGCATATTTCTATATGACTGACTCAACAATAAAATGATAAGTGTGCAACTCTGATCCCGTGCTCTGGCAGTATCGGAACTTGCTTCATTTTGACTGGCCTTATCGGTACCCTAACCCTCTTAACATTCAGTATTTGTTGCTTCCTCGTCGCTGAACTGCTCACAGGTTTCTTGAACTGCACTGTCTGCTTTAAAAAAAAAATATTCTGCTAAGACCGCACATCTACAGTAACTTTTCCACTCAGGTTCCGTTCCACTGGTGTTTCAATTTAAATCCTTGTGCAGTCAAGCCCCCGAGATGCGTAAGTTCCCAACTGTAGTGAGTATATAGACATGTCTCTTCATTCAAAGCCATGAAACAGGGAGAAAACTAGTAGCCAGAAATTTGTGGCTTTAGTCATCTTAGAAGTCTAGATCACGAGGCTATTTCTAGCATCAATTCCCGTACACGAAATGTCTTGGTTCGTTTTTCCCAACTTTCGAAGGATCAATGTGTAATCTCGTGTGATGTCAATTAAATATGAATGAAACTACATAGTAAAAGTAAAAATATTCACTATGATGTCATAAAATATAATGTAATCATTGACTTAGCTAAAAAACAAAAAACAGTTGCTTTACTGAAAAAATAATATTCTCCGTGACTCGAACTCGATCCGTTTGGGCGGTAGCAGAGTCCCTTTGACCACTGCACCACAGCATTACTTGCACGTCTTTGTTGAAATTTACCAATACGTAACTGCTTCGTCCCTGGTATTCCCTATTTGAATGTTTTGAACTGATCCAGTGTTTGTAAACAAAGGCCACAGTTATCGCGTTTTGATAGTACGTTATGTACATACATGTAAATATGATGCGAAAGCTAAACATATTCTTGAATTGAACTTTTTTAATGTTTACTTACATGTGGATACATTTCTTCTATACCGTTATTTACCTGTTTTACTAAATCCCTTTCATATTTCTCACAATCCCAGCATTAACTGTAAGCATACCTAACGGATCACTGTACGATTGACTAGTCTAAAATTTGCCATTTAATTTAAAAACACGCACGTGAACTGTGTGAGACATTACCGTACAGAGCTTACCCTCCCAGCATAGACACTTTACTACCTTTCTCCCACTCTTCCTGAATCAACCGGAACTTAAATATTAATATGAAATCAATATGTACATATTTATTTCCTCATGTTGTACTATGGTACCTGAGTGTAAATAAAGTTTATTGTTGTTGTTGTTGTTGTATATTATTTGCATCAGTGAAAACTTTTAAGAGATTTGTAAAAACCATTATCTTCCCAGTATCGTCTTTTTTAATTCTTTCTCGGAAAATAAATTCAATTTAGTAAGCATAAATTTCTTTAAATTGCATTTTTATTTATTTATTTTTTTTTTAGTCTTTATTTTTAAAGATTGAATTTGTTGTACTATTGGATCATTGTAATAATTATGCAGTCAATAGACCAGTAACAAACTGTACAAAACAAGCAGTCTGATCCTGGGCCGAATCGGATTTATTTTATGTGTCGAAATTCTTTTGGCTTAAAAAATTGACGTATCAATATCTGACTGAAATCAGCAGAAAACAATTTGCGTTTTGGGAATATTGATGTGACCCGTACAGCACACTCCCGAATTTTAACGGTCCTGCATAGAACCTTTTGAAAACATTGTGAGAAAAGGAGAAATACCAATATCCAGCATTGTTTCCTTTTCTTACAATGTTTTCTACTCTTTTAAGTGAAGAATATCAATTGAGCTACATTTGATTTATTTTTTTAAATTGCTTTTTAAAAGTTGGTGAAGTCAAAAAGTTCTCCATATGGGAAACAGTTTTAAATTATTGACTTTTGAAAACACATGAGAGGGAGAAAATACATGTGATCAGGTTGAAAATAGCGATGAAATTTGAATATGTGAGCTGTAGCCATAAAATACTTTTGAAAATGCATTAATCATCACACATTTGCAAGTAAAAAGCTAAAGAGAGAAGGCGGCAAATTGGACTTCCTTATACAAAATCTTGTTAAACTTGACTTTAAATCCTTATAAATAATCTCATAAAAAAAGTCTGATCTTAGTTTAAACATTTAGTTTTAATTTATTCAATATAATACATGTAACATCATTCATTTACAACAACATATTGCGAAAAGGATTGAAACGAAAGCATCGAAGCTTTTATAGGTCCTCTCCATAAAGAAGTCTGATTTTTTTCCTGATACTTTCTTTCCGATTACCCGGTATCAGTGTATACCATTACGTAACACCAATCAAGATACCCGATAGGAATGACGGTCAAAAGCCCCTCCGGTCTTTATCTCCTACCCCCAAAACAGGTATGGCGGTCAAAAGCCCCTTCACGACTTTGCAAGGGCGGTCAATATCCCCTTCATCAAATTGTAAAGGCGGTCAAAAGCCCCTACGCGATTTCGCATGGGCGGTCATTATCCCCTTCATCCAGTCTTAAAGGCGGACATAAGCCCCTTTAAATAGGCTAGCGTTTTCCGTTGTGATTTTTAACGAAGAAATGAAATCATGTCAGAGTGTCTTACCTGTGTCGTGCATCCCTATCCCCCCCCCCTTTCTTTTTTCTTTGCTCGATGGTGATTTACACATTAAAATTGTTTCCTGCCAATCTTACACATTCAACATGTAAACGTGTCATAAATTTGCATCATAATAGATAATTATCTTAATCCGTCCTCAGTTTGTCTCAATCATTTCAATAGATGTAAAGACAACACCCTTTCCAGTATAAAGAAAATATATAACCAAATTGTACTAGTCATGTTTTAAATACGAAGGCTATTTCCATATAATTTTGGTCAACTCGTTCGATAAAGATGACAATACACAAAACACTCATATAAGATACTCTGAATAAGTATGTTTCATCTTGATTTTTTTTTTTTTTTTTCAATGGAGACTTTTTCAATAAAGAATAAAGTAATAATACAATTACAAGAATAATTTTAGTCCATTTTTCGCCCCAAACTCGTCACCAAACAACAAACTTTTTATCTAATTGTCCATTTTTAAAGTATTGGCAGAGGACACTGTGGCTGTTAGTGTTTGATTTGTGTGATTATTGTACGATAAGGATCAAAACATTGAGGGAAAAAGAGGAACTTTTGGTACCTAGTATTATTGCATTTTCAGTAAAAAAAAAATTAAAAAGCCTGCTTTTTCGAGGCGTTCACATTTGAAATATTTCTAAGGGACTGCAAAGAAACTGACTAGGAATAGCTTCATATGTAGATCACGATCAGACCGTATGGTCTACGCAGTCTGATCTTGATCTACACTGTTCCCAACATGGTCTTGATTTTTTCATTTATTTCCATGATCCTGCAGGGCTCAGAGGTAAAGTGTAGGACTCGAGTCCTAATTCCAAGAACTATAATTAATAGAATGCCTTTGGAACATGTCGACCCGTTTCTGCGAGCCGCTGGGTGTCGCCGGTTCGATGACATTTCCTTTCTGAGGCTTGATGATAGGATTCATACCTGTCACTGCTGCCCATTGGCACTCAAATTGTTATGTGAGAAAGCAGCCAGTGGCTTGAAAGAAAATTGCGGATTAATGGATAAATTACCGATTTGAATGGATAAAAAAGCAACCTGGGAAAGCATTGTTAGGTACACTGGCCTCCGCGATATAAGTCAAACACGGTTGAAAACGGCGTTAAACAACATACAGTCAATCAACAATCATCGGATTTCACACTTCCAGAATCTGTATAGGGCTTTTAAAGCGATAATCAGACTTCATCTTTACGGAAGGGATCATGGGCGCTTTTGACCGCCTTACCTGTTTTCGGGGTAGTGGATAATGACCGGAGGGGCTTTTGACCGTTTACCTATTCGAATGTTGAAACTCAGGCTGAGTTTTGCCTTGTACGCTTGAGTAAACAGGCGACCAGAATTGCTTAAAAATAAGATTGCATGTGACAAGCATGTGATGTCTGATCTTGATCTTTGTCGTGAGCAAAAATAAGTTATTTCTGCTTTTTGCCGATAGGGTTAAACAGGGAAAGCAAGAATGGATCATGGCCAACTTTATCATGCAAATCAAACCCGGTAACTGTTATTTGACCGCTATGTAAGCCAATTAAATTATGAGAGTTTGATCCCTTTTGGCCGTGAAATCGATCACATACGGAATGATATATTGACTGGCGATCTCTGCAAACCCTTTGCACTTATAACCCGAATTTCGCGCTTCGAGTGTCGAGGGTTTCAATTTATTGGAAAAAAACTCTGCGGGATATCTGGGGTTGTAAATTACTGGGGTACCAAAATTTGTAGGATTTGTTTTCCTTTCAGGTCTTGCAATTTGATCGGTAACAGGACGTTTCGCCCCCAAGACGTTTCCCCCCTGGTCGTTTCCCCCCTGGTCATTTCGCCTCTATTTTTCACCCCTAGTCGTTTCGCCCCCGGACCCTAGTCGTTTCGCCCCAAAACCATTTCCTCCCCTAGTCGTTTCGCCCCAAAAATAATTTAAAGAGAGAAACAAAGAGACAATGAGCACCTTAAGAGAATAATGGTTCAAACATTCTTGAATGATAGCATATATTAAGAATTGTTACATTAATTCAAATCATAATTTTCTGAAAAGAAGAAGAAACAAATTACATATCGATGTAAGTGTCCTTGATAGTCTTTTAATACAATAAACTGACATATTAAGTTTTTTCATCGATACTGTTGATCACCTTGTTTATTTGGTTGAGTTATTAATCACACAATGTTTTTCGCGCAATGAATGAGACTAATGATGAGGTAGAAAAAAATGCCTACTTTAAAATTTAACTGATTTAATTGCATCAGCTAGATTTTTTTTTTTTTACCCAAAAAAATCATGACAACAAAAAACTACACTGAATTACATAAATATACTGATATAACTGTCGTTGTAGTTATGTAATAGAATTATCATATCCAAAGAAAAAGTGAATGACCGTCAATAGTTTATATATACTTGTATAGGTTGTATAGGTTGTGAAATTTTTCTCTTATATAGTGTATGTGTTTAACCCATTACCACACAATCCCTACTTTTGGCGACCTCGATAAAGAAGCCTGTAGAGGACACTGTGAGAAAAGGAGAAAACGCTGGTAACCAGCGTTTTTTTCTTTTTCCCACAACGTTTTTTTTTTTCTACTGTTCCCAAATTATTCACATTTGAACTCGTCCAAAACATTGTCGTATGGTAAAGAGTTAAATATTTGCCTATATTGCCATGCAGGCTTTCCCGATCGGACTTTACATTCATGCATGCATTAATTGACCATGCGAAAAGTTATAATAATTGTTGTTTGAATAGATCTATTATCATTTCCTCTTTCTGTACTTTGTTGTACAAGAGAAGTATAATAATAAAGTTATTTGTATTGTTGTATTGTAATATTTATAAACCATTGTTAACCACTTCCATACAATATTGAATTTCCAAGACCTCTAAGAGAAAGACTTTTGAAAACATTTTGGAAGAAAAAAATATCTCGATCAAAAAGGTCAAATTATGGGGGTAATGTAATTCTTGTCATCTGCAAAAGCTCACAATCTCGACGTGTTTATAATGCGGTTGCTTTGTAATAGGTTCTGAAAATTATCGGGATCATAAAATTTTTGTTAATGAGGGATTCTGAGCTGTGAAGTTTGCGACATGGATGATCTCGGACCGTTCGATCAATATTTAAGTTGTTACAATGTTCAGTTGTAACTTCGGGTAAATCCTAGAACTATCTGCCGGCTAGGACCCGGTTCAGTCTTCGTTTTGTTGAGGTCTGATCCGGGTCCTTGTTGGACGGAAATCTATTTATTGAACATTGTTATAGTCTTTCTTTGACTATAAATAATACTTAGATGCTCAGAATGCCTACTGAACAAGTTCTTTAAAGAGTACTTGACTATATTGGTTTGATGGATAAATATTGTTATTTGCATTATGGGCCGGTGGCCTTTTGCATAAAATAAAATTGAGTTGAGTTATATAATATATATATATATATAAAAAGCCAATCCTAGATTAAGGTTAAAATTCAGAACGAAAAAAAAAATCGTTTAGAACTGTATCTCCTTTTGTCACGATGCTGATCACCTCTCGCAGACAAAGATGATGCACCACATGACGCTGACCTGATCTCGGTCTTTACCTCTCTTTCACCTTCTAGGTTATCTTTTAAAAGATTAATGACATCCAAAATTGTTTTCTGCTTGAAAGAGTCCACCGTGTTGCTGGTCAAAAGGCAGTCACTTGCCGTCATAATCCTATTTGGCCCAATCATAAACTCGTTAATGACGTATTACGCAATCTCTGTCATTTTGACTTTTCTATTGTTAAGTCGCTTAATTGATTACGTAATCCTTTGTCACATTATGCATTACTTTCAATATTGTCTGCAGCAATATTTATCAAATTTTTTATAGATGCGTTTATATATCTTTATGTAGAAATACAAATGTGCAAAGAGATTTCACTGTCTTAATTTATCATTTATACTTCTGAGGTTTATCGGAAAAAGGGTTGATATTATACAGGAAAGTTGTGAACTTCAATCCAGATTGCGTCCTTCTGTCCGTCTCTCCGTTCGTCCGAAGCCATTTCTCCACAACCCCTGGACTGAATTGGATGAAGCTTTATATGAAGGATATTGCGCCGATGTATTTTTCTCGGTTTTTTAATTTGACGCTGTGTCATGGAAAAAGGGGGTTTCTTGTAAAAAAAAAAAAAAAAAAAACAATTTTTACTAATAACTCCTTCAGTTTTCGTAAAAATTTCGTGATTCTTCGCATTCATATTGTTTATTAAAAGTTTCAACATATGCCTCCTTTTTTAATACATGCAAAACCATGTTACGGGAAAAGGGTGCTTAATGTCTGATAAGTTGTTGCCTTTATTGCCCTTAGTAAATTAAACATTGGCAAATGCTGTTTGGCAGGCGGGACCAAACACAAGTGGCCTGTTTCACCCCTACCCTCCTCTCCAGTGACCAACTATTTACCGACAGCCCTCACTTTCCTAAACAGAGACCTGTTCGGGGAGCACAATCCGTCTATGACGGCTCTTGTTTTACTCTTTATTATTTCCATGTACAAATAAGACAAAAAGGGGAAGTGTTTTAGTAAAATACAATAACCGTTGATAGCCTGGTACTTGAAAGAAAGCAACTTAAAACAATGTGGAAAAAAAAGGTAAATGGTGGTTACCAGTATTTACTCCTCTTTTCATTGAATTAGACTATTCAGACACTAACATCACAATTTCAGCCACACTTGATACTTCCTTTTTATCTGTCAGTAACCGAAAAATTGGCCGTTGTAAAGCTAGGGTGATAAGTTTCTTTCATTAATAGAAGCTTTTTGCTTTCTTTTTAATGTAACAATTTTACCCTTTCACCACACGAATAAGAATTAAATTTTTGATAAGGATCTCATTGTCTAATTTATGCAAATGCCAAACAAAAAAATGCATATTGTGTTTCTTAACATTGTCCTGCTATTAAAATTTGTAAAATTTCTAAGGTGCAATTCAGCTTTTTCTTGAATAGGGGGCGAAACGACTAGGGGGGAAACAACCAGGGGGGCGAAACGACCAGTGGGGGCGAAACGACCAGGGGGGAAACGACCTGGGGGGAAACGTCTTGGGGGCGAAACGACTAGGGGAGGAAATGGTTTTGGGGCGAAACGTCCCGGAACCATTTGATCTACCTCAAATTTTACCGAAAGCACGCGTTTGAAAAATTATGGTCAGCTATAGAAATGCTTTTGACCAGCATTTGCTCTTTTTCAAGCAATGTCGTCATGCCTTAATTGATACAAATTGAATAATTTGAGCCAAATTTATTGTGTTGTCTACAACTGCTTTAAATATTGGGACAGTCATACATTGCCAGTTCCTGAAGAGTTAAAAAAAAAAAAGAAAAATATCCGCAGTACAAGTTTCTTATGATGAGACTCAAGCCGGGGGAGGAGCGCGACACGAACGCTCGAAATGTAACAGCACATATGTTTACTGCATCTTTGGAATTTTATCTCTGATTTTTTCATCATAATTTTGAATTCAATCTTTGATATTTTTATTGATTTATCAACAAAAATGGTACAATAGTAAAAATACTTCGGTTGGATATATTTCTGAATAGCTAATATAGCTAACAAAGTTAAGGATATTATGAAGAGGCTTCTCTTGTTACAATGTTTTTGAAAACATTAATCTCCAACTTGTTGCATAGAGCTATTACATAGTCAACAGACGGCATTTTATTGTAATTGTTTTGCATAGCATCGTCACAAATACATGTACGTACATGTATATTAGGCTGGGGAAAGTGTGTTGGTAGATCAGACCACACAGGTATTGTCTGATCTATCATAAACAAACCAACCGTATACAAATTATATTTTTTAACCTTTATGTTCAATAGGTCAGTTCTTTTTAAAATAATTTCGTCATTTTTAGAAGAAGTCAGTGGTTTTGTGAGCACACGGTAAACATAAATCAGCCTGCACAATATTGTTGGAAAATCAAAATTATCTTCAGGGAAGTCAGAAAGCTTATTTATTGTTCTTTAATATGGCGTAGTTTTCAGTCATTTAGAAAATACATTTTTAACCCTTTTTACACCTTTTTAAAGCAACTATCGTATTTTCTTTCTTTTTCCCTGATCGTTTGCATTGTGCCGGAGTTCTCCGATGATGACCGAGTCTCACTGTTAGATAAGACGCCTATCGAGTATTTTGATTGGTGTTACGTAATGGTATACATTGATACATTTATACGGGGTAATTGGAAAGAAAGTATCAGGAAAAAAAATCAGACTTCTTTAGGGAGAGGAACTATATAAGCTTTGATGCTTTCGTTTCAATCCTTTTCGCAATACATGTTGTTGTAAATGAATGATGTTAGTATATTGAATAAATTAAAACTAAATGTATAAACTAAGATCATATTTTTTTTACGAGATTATTTATAAGGATTTAAAGTCAAGTTTTAACAAGATCTTGTATAAGGAAGTCCAATTTGCCGCCTTCTCTCTTTAGCTCTTTACTTGCAAATGTGTGATGATTAATGCATTTTCAAAAGTATTTTATGGCGACAGCTCACATATTCAAATTTCCTCGCTATTTTCAATCTGATCACATGTATTTTCTCCCTCTCACGTGTTTTCAAAAGTCAATAATTTAAAACCTTTTCCCATATGGAGAACTTTTTGACTTCACCAACTTAGAAAAAAAGCAATTTCAGAAAATAAATCAAATGTAGCTCAATTGATATTCTTCACTTTAAAGAGTAGAAAACATTGTAGGAAAAGGAATCAATACTGGATATTGGCATTTCTCCTTTTCTCACAATGTTTTCAAAAGGTTTTATGCAGAACCGTTGAAATTCGGGAGTAAGCTGTACGGGTCACATCAATACTCCCAGAACGAAAATTGTTTTCTGCTGATTTCAGTCACATATTGATATTGATACGTCAATTGTTTAATCCAAAAGAATTTCGACACATAAAATAAAACCGATTCGGCCCAGGATCAGACTGCTTGTTTTGTACAGTTTGTTACTGGTCTATTGACTGCATAATTATTATAATGATCCAATAGTACAACAAATTCAATCTTCTTTAGAAATAAAGAAAAAAAAAAATAATAAAAAAAAAAAATAAAAATGCAATTTAAAGAAATTTATGCTTACTAAATTGAAATTATTTTCCAAAAAGAATTAAAAAAGACGATACTGGGAAAATAATGGTTTTTACAAATCTCTTAAAAGTTTTCACTGATGCAAATAATATACACGTATATGTATAAAAATGATAAGTACAATCATTATATATTTGGACAATGTGTAAAAACAGGATCCAGGTTTAACAAAACAATACAGACAAGATTATCATGTCATCAGTTCTTATCTTCCCTTTATCCGTTGCTAAATCTTTTCACCCAGTCTTAAAATCTCACTTTGCTCAATACTGCATTTTTTATGCAAAAATTAACGATAGTGTCGTTTTTAAACTAAAATGGACGCAAGATTTCAATTTAACAAATGTAAACGAATACTTTGATCATAATCACAACAAAACGTCACCTTAGAATAGAAAGGTTCTATCTGACATTTTGGTCAAAATTGAGATTTTTACATTTTTAAAGAGCATATCAATCAATGCAACTTCTGTATAAAAATCAGATCCATATGCAAATAAATGGCAAAGGTATTGAACAAAATGTAAAGGTTCTATCTACCTATCTCAATATATGTTTGTAGAGAAAGGTTTAAGTGTACATCAGTTGGTAGAAAAAGGACCTATATGACAAATGGGTCCTTTCTATACAAATGAATTACCTTCAATATTAGAATATTGTGACAGTGAAAGGTTCTATGTGACAAATAGAACCTCTCTATACTATGGAAAATGTATCATCTTAAAACATATGCCCTCTCATCAGCAATAGTAAAATATTTACAGGATAGCATTTCACACCTTGTTTGATAGCAATTAACATTCTACACAAAACGAACAATTATCAACACATTTTATGCATATGGTGTGGAAAAACGGATCGTTTTGAAAGGGAGGTTTAACTTTTGTAACAAGATTAAAAAATAGCACTTATAATTATTATTGGTAATAATGATATAAGTTTAACTTCTATGAATACTTTGCTTAAACCAATGTTTAACACAAAAAAACTATTTTATTATTTCAATCCTTTACCTACAGTTTCATAATATGAAACCTTAAATTGAATTTTCTTTGTTTCAATATATAGTTAGTTATTTTTGTAAGCTCAAGTGTTTCCGGGAAAAACCCTTGGTTAAGGCGATAGTCTTATAATCGTCGTCATTGTACCAAAACTAAATGCCATTTCGTAACCAAAAGAAAGCTTTTCATCACCGAGAAAGAAGACAGACATCATGTAGGAAAAGAATGAGGAATGAAAACCAATGGAAATCTTCCATACGTAAATGAAACAGGAATGAGGGCAAATCCTATGTGTCACAGTTGGGGGAAAGTAGAGAAAGAAAAGCAAGAACAGCCACAGAATTGTGATAAATGCAGGTTCAAATGCAGTCAGCGCATAAGCGAGGTTGAAAGAAAGAAGATATGACATGTATTAGTCAATTCCAAATTATGAAAGACAGTTTCATATTCGATGTTGTAACCCAAAACATTCCAGTATGAAAGAAAATCGGAAAGAAGCAAAACTCTCTGCAATATCACCTGCCTATTAATAATGAAAATGTAAGAGTATGTACTAACTTCTTTCGGAAGACACTAGATATTGGACATAAACTTGTAGGTTATAATATTGCAAGAAAATTACATGGAACATTTCAAGTTGAGGACAGAAGAGGACGAAACCAACCAGGCACAAAAATTTCTGAAGAAACTTTAAATCTAGTGTGTGAGCACATTAATAGTTTCCCAAGGATGGAGTCATACTATTTAAGGAAAGGTATGAAAGAGGAATATCAAGAAAATGTGGGAACTATACAAAGACTGGTGTAGAAACACAGGACTAACCCTTGTAGAGGAGGGTAAATACAGATCAATTTTCTGTGAAAAGTTCAATCTCTCTTTCTTCAAACTGAAGAAGGGCCAGTGTTCTGCTTGTGCTAAGTATCAACAGCATCAAAATGCTGAAACAGTTACAGATGACATACATGATGAATATGACAAACACCAGCGAAGTAAAATACAGGCCTGAGAGGAAAATGAAAAGGATAAAAACACAGCAAAACTTGACCTAAAGTACTGTGTGGCTACTTTTGATTTACAAGGTGTTTTGACAATGCCTTGTTCCCTTGTTAGTGAACTGTATTACACTCGCAAGTTATGCTGCTACAATCTTACAGTGTATAATTTGTGTGTTAAGCAGGTATTTTGCCATTTATGGGATGAAACACATGGAAAATGGGGTCATGTAAGATAGCTACTTCTCTATTGAAGAGTTCACAGTCTATTTGTCAGTCAGGGCGTGTTGAAGAAATTACCTGTTACTCTGATACATGTGGTGGTCAAAATAGAAACAAATATGTAGCTGCATTATACAGTCATGTTCTGTATTATCAAATTACCACAACTAAAGGCAATGAATCATAAATTTTTGCAATCAGGTCATAGTCAGGTGGAATGCGACTCTGTCCATTCTACAATCAAACAAGCTAAGAAATCTATGTTCCTTCAAACTGGAGTACAGTTATTAATATGGCCAGGAGGAAAAACCCGTATCTTTCAGTCCCATTGAAGGTTGGGGACAAAACATCGTCTTAACCTGCAGACTACAACTGATGGTTGTAGAGTAAACTGGTTGAATATCAGATGGCTTCTTGTTGTCAGAGAAGAACCTAAAACATTATTGAATAGTTATTCTTTTGACAAAAATAACTTCTTGAAAGTGAATACAATGCAAAGAGAAACAAGGAAGAAAAGTCGAATCCAGGCATGGCCAAAAAATGACTTGGAAATAGACTAATGTATCTCACACGACTACCAGTATCAGAGCAAAAGAAAATTGATCTAGTTGTGTAAAAAAGAAATCATAACTGAGTATCATTCATATTGTACTACCATCTGGCAAGGGCTGCAAGGACAATATTCCGTATGGTCCAGAGGATGAAGATACCGATAAATGACTTATACACATATGACTGATTTTACTGACAATTTATGTATATAGAACATACATGGAACTAGATAATATGCTTATTCTTTATATTTTGATAACTATAATATCACACGAACTTGAAAACGTCCTTCAAATGCATGTAATAACAGTCATAATAAACGTTCATTATAATTTGCGGTCACAATCTGTTGGAATTGAAAGGGTGTATTTGTCACATATAGCCTTGCACAAGCATTTATTGGCAAAGTCAATTCAAATGAAAAGGATATATTTGACACATAGAACCTTTCTATGTACATCGAACTACCCTTGGCCTTATAAACTTAGTTGGAAGTGAAAGGGCCTATCTACATTATTGATCTTATTGGTAAAAGTACTGATAATAATCACATAAAATATGTACAAAATGAAACAGTAAATTCAAATGCATAATCAGTATAAAAGTTGTTTTTGTGGAATTATTTTCCGAACTTTGACAGAGCTTCAAAACCTTTAAACGCGATTTTCTCAAAACTATCAAAATGTTACATAGAACCTTTCTATTCTAAGGTGACGAGTCATAGAATACTTCAAGACGTTATAGATTTTTTGCTTGCAATTCATTTTTATGTTATTTAGCGTCAAAAACGGCGCAAGAGCAAATTTCTTAAACCTTTATATAGAAATAAGAAGGAGAATGGGTCAGTAACTTTAAATCAAAATGGACGCAACTTCCCATTTTGCTACAGGAATTAAAATTATATTGAAGTAAAGTAGAGATATTACAGAATACTTCACGACGTTATAGATTTTAATCATTTTAGGAGAAAAATGTGTTTTAGTCGATCAAAAAATTTTCCCTTCTGAATCCTATATGACAGGCCGTTATCGGAAATCCTTTCGGACCAGATAATCGATAAGTTCCAAGGAGAGTAACTCTTGCTCGACCTGCAGCTGAAAGTTGGGGATGGTCAACAAGACATTGCATCAGATGATCATAATGCACAAAAAATAACAGTTATGTCCTAAAAGGTCAAGGTTTCGGTGTTTTTCTTGCATTTACAGAGTTATAGTCAGTTGAAATGTCATGTTTTGTTTTTTGAATATGATGAGTGTTTTAAACAAATCACCCCAATATATTGAGGTGAAAGGAAACGTGAAGAAAATAGCCAAATTATAGTTGTTAATGAATTAATAAATTCACAATTTATTGCTAGATATATAAGTGCTCATGTACCTTAAAGGCTTCGGTTGACCAACTTTAAATTTAGAAATCCCCGCTTTATTGCCTGTCATATGTGTGCCGCGTGATCATAACAAAAAAGGAGAAATTCAGTCAAACTTTACATATACCTCGGTTACAAGAAATGAAACATGTTCTGATTAAAAACATATCCGTCTGCTTTTCAGGGAAAAGTGACATTTTATTTTTATTATATCTGTGTTCTCCTTCAAAACCCATAGTAGGTCAGACACGATTGAGTGCTCTTTAGCGATGGGAGTAGATTCAGATCAGACTTTCTTGAAATGTTCTAATGATTAGGCTTTCTATTTTTCTGTCTGTCTTTCTATCCCTTTCTTTCTCTCTTTCTCTCTCTCTGTAATCAATAACTACATACTACAAATAAATAATACCAAGCAGATCATCAATTAGCTATGGAACTGAATCATGAGGCGGACTGGTCATTTGACATGCGTAAACTTGACTAATAACAAAACCTTCGGCCCAGGCCACCTGCACGAACTGCACAGGCTGATCTAGGTCGAAACTTTTTGCAGACACAAAAATTCTATACTAAACAACAACATTAAGGACTATTCAAAAGTTCAAAACATTAGCGGACGAAAAAATAAAGGTGACTCAAAAGCTGACCCTTGTTTTGGGAAGGGTAGGAAACATTGTTAGAGAAGGAAAATAAAATACTTGTAAGCAGCACTCTTTCCTTTTCCCACAATGTTTTCAAAATGCCTGTTCTTCAATGTTTGTGAAGAAAATTCAAAACTTTGGATCGTTTGGAAAAGGACTAAGCCCCCTTTTCACAGAGAACGGCTCCGTATGTTCATTAAATTGAACTACAACTCATCATAATCATTATCATCAAGTTCGTGAACTAAATGAAATACAATTTCAGGACTGGTTTAGTCAGATTAAACTCAACGCGGCGTATGATAAACATTAGAGTCCCCTTGGCGTATGATATTTCCAGAATTTCTGGTAAAATAAATAAAAGGCAACGTATGTGCCGCGACGGCTTAATGATCTCATACTAAAGTGTTGAGTTATTAACGAGTAAATCCCGCACGCAACAACACTAACAACATACAAAAGTCAATCTCTATGAAAAGGGGGCTTAATGCATCTGCGAAAAGTTCATCGACCCAGGTCAGCCTGCGCAGTCCGCGCAGGCTGACCTTGGTAGAAACTTTTCGCTTTTAGTTAATTTTATGCATGTCGAAGGACTGGTGTACCTCAAGATTTAGTAAATTATATAAAAAAGTGTTTATTATGGATCCATAATTATGTGATGACCTGCTTAGTATCACGTATCACAGAGATACATTAAGTCCCCTTTTCGCCATTGCATTGTTCACTTATGATTCGTGCTCTTGGATCATAAAAGGGGGCTTAATGATCTCCATGGTAAAATAATTTATACTAGCAAGTCATCACATACATACACAGTATGGACCAACGTACAGTGTCACAAATCGGAAGCTGCTGCTACTGTACGCCCCAAATCAGTAAGCTGCAGTAAACAAGTTTAACAAAACAGGCTGGCACGCGTAATCTAGCCGACAGAAATTGATCGGGTGTTTTGCATTTGAAAGGTAAGAAAATTTTTCTACAAATACATACTGCGATTGGGTTCATAAACCGAGCGAGTTTTGTGTAGGAAAGCTGCATCACCAAATTTTGTCGTATGCTTTCTACTCCTTCGGGAAGATCGGAAACCATTTTCTGATACTGCAGACAGATAAAGAAATCATTCAGCCTCGCGTATACATGTCTATGGTTGTATTCAGTGCCATATCCATTGAAATAATTCACTTTTTATCAAGTTACCATCAAAACGTTCACTGTACGGCTAGCTGCGAACCCGGATTTTTGTACTGCTCGGTTAGCTGCGATTTTCTTGGTAAAGCCTCTTTCACATCAGCCGTGCATTTTTTCGTCTTACGCGATCGCTATCTATTCGTACCCGTCCCACATATTGCAAATATGCAAAGCGATCTCCGTTCGTCATTTGTACGGTTGACTCACGAACTGTACGGTGTCCGCAGGTTGAACCTACGAAAAAAAAAAAAAACAAGACGGCTATTGGCCCTGGAACGCTCACCTTAGACTATAGCTTATTCATGAGTGAAATTCAATTCTCTGAGCACCTTTGCTAAAGCTTCACCCAAGGAACATGCTTGCAAAGTTTCATCAAGATTGGCCGAGTGGGTCAGGAGAAGAAGATGTTTAAAGAAATTGTTGATGGGCTACAGACGCCGGACATAGGGCAATCAAATATCAAAGCTCTACACCTTCCAGTTTCAAAGAAGAATTTTAAATTTTCCTTCTTTGTCCTATGTTCGAACTTGTGGTCCCCGGGGCTGGGTCAGTTTTAACCAAAGCAGCATCCTTAGAACAAACTTGGTAGAGGTCCACTCAAAGATGCAACATACCAAATATCAAAGCTCTACACCTTCCCGTTTAGGAGAAAAAGAAAGTAGTTTTTGACGGCAGGGACATCATATGACCAAACATGGTAGAGGTCCACTAGAAGATAATAGGAACAAACTTGGTAGAGATCCACTAGGAACCGCTACATGCCAAATATCATAGCTCTATGCCTTCTAGTTTTAGAGAAGAAGAATTTTAAAATTTTCTTTCTTTGTTCCTTTGTTAGAACTTGTGGTCCCCGGGGCGGGGCCAGTTTTAACTCCACGGGCATGATTTAAAGAAACTTGGTAGAGGTCTACTAGGAGATGCCACATACTAAATATCAAATCTCTAAGCCATCTAGTTTCAGAGGACAAGAATTTTTAAGTTTTCCTTCTTTGTTCCTATGCTCAAACTAGTGACCCCCGTGGTGGGGCCAGTTTTGACCCCAGGAACATCATTTGAATAAAATTGGTGGAGGTCCACTAATAGATGCAACAGACCAAATATCAAAGCTCTACGCTTTCTAGTTTCTGAGGAAAAGAATTTCAAAGTTTTCCTTCTTTGTTCCTATGCTCAAATTTGTGACCCCTGGGGCGGGGCCAGTTTTGACCCAAGGGACATAATATGTACACACTTGGTAGAGGTCCACTAGGAGATGCCACATACCAAATATCAAAGCTCTACGCCTTTAAGTTTCAGAGGAGAAGATTTTTAAAGTTTTCCTTCTTTGTTCCTATGCTCAAACTAGTGACTCCCGGGGTGGGGCCAGTTTTGACCCTAGGGACATAATTTGAACAAACTTGGTAGAGGTTCACTAGGAGATGTCACATACTAAATATCAAAGCTCTACGCCATCAAGTTTCAGAGGAGAAGATTTTTAAATTCTTCCTTCTTTGTTCCTGTGCTCAAACTTGTGACCCCTGGGATGGAGCCAGTTTTGACCCCAGGGATATAATTTGAACAAACTTGGTAGAGGTCCACTAGGAAATGCTACATACCAAATATCAAAGCTCTACGCCTTCAAGTTTCAGAGGAGAAAATTTTTAAAGTTTTCCCTCTTTGTTCCTATGCTCAAACTCGTTATCCCCCGGGGCGGGGCCAATTTTGATCCTAGGGGCATAATTTGAACAAACTTGGTCGAGGTGCATTAGGAGATGCTACATACCAAATATCAAAGCTCTACGACTTATAGTTTCAGAGAAGAAGATTTTCAAAGATTTCGTTTTTTTTCTCTTTTCGTTGCCATGACAACCAGAGTTATGGGTGGAATTAAATTATTTAAACAATTTTGGTACAGCTTCACACAAGGAAAATTCCTGCCAAGTTTCATGAAGATTAACCTAGTATTTCGGAGGAGAAGATGTTTAAAGAAATTGTTGACGGACGACGGGATTTTGCAGGACAGCTCTACGGTGTTCGTGCGATCGCCTTAAGGAGGAGGAATCATTTCCTATTGTCCGATTGGAGATATTTATTTTCACAATGCTACCCCGGCACATAGGTTGCATATTGAAACAATGGACAGGATACAGGATAAAGACCGGGACGACGATATTTTATGCTAAGGGCATTTTGCCATTCTTGTACAAGCACGTGCCTTCTTCATCTAAATCCTGGATTGGCGGTACCTTGGTTGTCTCGGGTTCAATTGGGGGGTGGGGGAGGAGGGGGTTCAGCAATCGGCACCTACCCTTTCCATTCTGAGATCTTTGCTTCTACCTGACCTTCTCGTCCTGAAAGTTCGATAGCGACTGATGACGAACAAGACATACAAATTTTTTAAAAGAGGAGGGATGATGCTAACTTTTCGCAAGGCATTTGCGGGGCAGCCGTGCGAATCTCTACGTTGTTCGTACCTTCCGCAGTAGTCTTCAGACAGACTTTCACTAAACGCAAGGCATTCGCAATGCAGCCGCAAGATGGTTTTTTTTTATATAAGCTTTAATTGCCACGTCTATCGGTATGTGAGGGTCGTGGCCATCCCCCAACATACCTTACATGTCATTGTTAGTAAATATCTTGTTAGTAGTACATATTTACAAATATCATTGTTTCATTGTGTAATAGCTTTTAAAATGTTTTCCAATTTTACAATTTCCCCATTCCAGAATTTCAAGTTAACTAATATGTAATTGATGTGCCAAAATACTGATTGATTTGCGACAACAAAGCTTATTTTTTTTTATGTGGTGCAAAAGTGTGCGGATATGTGTGGGGGGTGTGTGCGGGTGTGTGTGTGTGTGTGTGTGTGTGTGCATGGGTGGGCTAATATGCTGATATGCTTGTTTACTCACTAAAATGAACCAGGATAAAAGGAAAAGTCTTGTGTCTTTAAATCTTACTTCTTAATTGTTGATTTTTTTTTCGTGTTTTCTATGATTTTTGTCTTCGGTTATTGACTATCTTAATCGGCTCATGGGAGGTTTTGTATGATATGTTCTACAAAAGTCATGATATTTTCTCCTTTTTCAAACATTTTAGTATTTCTATAGACGTCTAAATTTTTTGTGAGGTGGTTCCTTAATCCATTTATTGAAGGTTTATATAGTTTATTTCTGCAGAAATATATATATTTTTTTATTTCCAAAAGGAGTATATCTAATTTAATATTTGTTGTGTTTGAGCCCAAAAGTAAAATAGAGCTGTTAATTTGCACAGTTTGATTAAAATTTTTTATAATTTCTGTGACTCTACTTATCAAAGTTTTCGTGTATCTACATTCGTAAAATAAATGTGTGATTGTTTCAACATCTGTGCCACAAAATGTACATAAATTCGTATCTATCAGCTTCATTTTAAAAAGTAAGGCGTTTGTTGCAATAATCCGATGCACTATTCTTGTCTGTAACCATTGGGTGTAAGTATCTCGTGTGTATTTGAATACGTTTCCGTGAATTTGTTTCCAATCTAAGTTTAAACCATTATAATATGTAGACCATTTGTTCCTTCTTGTTGGTGTTTCATCGTTTTTTATAAGAGTATTATAAACGTGTTTGTTTATGTCGTTTTTAGTTATTATATGAAAAAAATAACTGTTAATTGAAGGATTATGACATTCATTTAAAATTTTATGTGTAACTGGAAATGGAATATCCTGATGTGAAAAGAAAGCTTTAACTGAATTTACAATACTATAATAGTTTAAAAAATTTATTCCACTCTTGGTTACGGTTTTGTTTTCATTTAAACTTTTAAAACATCCGTCGTTTCTCAAAATGTCTTTAACATATCTTATGCCACATTTGTATAAGTTTGCATTGTAGATATACTTAGAGTCTATCGTAATGTTCTCGTTATAAAATAGAGGCATGGTCATTATTTCCGACAATTTTGTAAACTTATATTTAGAGCTAAATATCATGAATGATTTTAAAACATCTATCCAAAATTCAATTTTTATTGTTCCTAGAATTCTTTTGCAGTATAAAGTACCAAAGTTAAAAACTCTCTCTGGATCAAATATGTTGGTTATAAATTTGTAGCAATCATTTTTACTGTTGGCTACTATTTTCTTCATCCATTTTAATTTCATAGTTGTATTAAAATTCTTGATATCTATCATCCTTAATCCTCCCTCCACATAATCTTTGATCATCACTGAATGTTTTATTTTAGCTGGGCCATCCCATACAAATTTATAAAGAATGTCATGTATTTTTTTTAAAAAATTCATTGGTCGGCGATGGTAAAGAAATAAACAAATGTGTGAGAACTGGCACTAAGATACTTTTGACCACAATTATTTTACCAATCGGAGTTAATTTTCGTTTTTTCCAATGTGAAATGCTATTTCTTATACTTTGTAATTTGGGCTCATAATTTAAGTTTAACATTTTTTCCAAATCAACATGGAACAAAATACCAAGTAATTTAAATTGTGTTTCCCCCCATGTTAATTTCCATTTTGTTTTAATCGCTCGAATGCTATATTTCATGGAACCAATCCATATCAATTTGGTTTTATCAAAATTAACTTTAAGACCAGAAATGTGTGAAAAGTGTTCAAGCATTTCCAAAGTACTATTAAGCGTTTTTTCGGACCCATCTAGAAAAAGGGTGGTATCATCTGCGAATTGAGATATTATGTATTCTTGATTTTTTATCTTTATTCCGGTGATATTCTTATCATGTTTTATTTTGATATTCAAAATCTCTGTGCAAAGAATGAAAACGTATGCAGATATTGGGTCACCTTGACGACAGCCCCTCCTTATAGTAAAGTACTCTGATAGAAATCCATTTAACTGAACAGAAACTTCAGTATTATACAAAAATAATTTAATCCATTGTTTAAATGTTTCCCCAAAATTAAAATAGGTTAACGCATTTTCAATAAAGTTAAAAGATAAAGAATCAAATACTTTTTCAATTAACATCAGCCGCAAGATGTTCGTGCGATCGTCTTGCAGCCTTCACAGGACAAACGCAATTACAAAACCGTATGATTGATGTGCGATGGTCTCAAGGTAGCCGTACGGCTCCCGTGTGGCAACCGTACAGTTGCCGTGCAAACTAAAAAAATCGCAAAGAAATCGCTAAGAAAATGAGCATGTTAAAAAACCAGCTCAATTGCTACGTCTACGGCGTTGCAAATTCGTTAGGCAGTCTTGCGGAATCCACGCGTAGTCCTGCGATTTGTCAAAAAATGTTCCCGTACGGCTGTCGTAAGGCTGATGTGAAACAGGCTTTTAAAGCACATAATGAGAATAGTGTACATCTTAGTTAAGAGTGTTGCAAGAAATGACATATAGATCTTGCTCTGAAGATGTGAGGCTGGTAGTGGTGAATGTATAAAGTTCGTATTCGACTTTTCCAGGTTCCATTTCCACTCGTTAAAGACTGGGTGATTCAAGGGGTCGTGAATAGCTCTACCATCGTCTATAAACGATCCATAGTCAGTATTGAGCACGCTCAGAGGTTAGATGTATCAAAAGAATCGGCTGCCTTTAAGCTAGTGCTTCTGTTTTCACTGAGATTTATACCTTTCAAAGGAAAACGCTACCAACTGAACGTCTGCAAATGCTTTGTTAAAGACTTCAGACTTGAGAATGGATGTGCCAGATAATATCGAGAATTTAGGTTAAGAAAGAAAACCTGAACACTTTACGTTTAACCCGAGCTGAATTCTTTATTTCGTTGAAAAGCAAAAAAAAAAACACTTACTTTATAATTCATTGATGTTCATCAGTGAATAAAAATCAATGGTTAGGGGTTGCAAAAATTAGCAGTTTTTGTACCTATCTGTTCTACAGGAACTAGACCTAAATCAAGAAATAATATCAGCGATGTTTTCCATGTAATAAAAGGATTTATCACTGGAGCCGGATTTGTGTAATTCATGAAATGCCTGGAAGAAAACAAGAAAATCTTACTGCAATTGTTTGAATTTATATATTTATATATGTCGCGGTCCAAACTGGAATCTAGGCAGATCCGGAATCTAGACCAAACTGGAATTCTGCCTATACCAAAATAGTTTAACAGTTTGGCTAGGCAGGTCCACAATCTGCCTAGACCAAATCGGAATATTTTCTCGTTTTATATAATGCAACTACATATTAACCATCTTAGTCAACTTAAACTCCAACATAAAAGAAGTTTAATTAGAAATTCTGAGTAAGATTAAATTTTGAATTTAGCACTTTCGAAGAAAAAATGCAACGTGGAAAACGGAGCAATTGTGGGAAAAACAAATAAATTGCTTCAATTAAAAATACGTCTCAATTGTAAGCCAATGATAATTAATATGATTAAACATTTGGAAAAGAATCTAGATCTATTTTGGTATACACTATAAAGTATTATTCTAATTTGGTATAAGCAGATTGCCGGGATATGCCTAGATTCCGATCCCGCATACGACATATATCGAGCTAAAAAATCGTGTTTTACCATATGGGCTGAACCTTTTTGTTCAGTACTATGATGCATTAATGCAGCTAGGTGCAGCCACGTAGGAAGCATTTCAAGATGGGGGGGGGGGGGCTAACTTCGAAATACTGAGATTTTTTGCGTGGTAATTGCATTGCGCTAAAAACTCATATTTTAGTTACTATGATTTTCAAAATTATTGCGGGCCCGAGCCCCCCCTGTTCCTACGGGCCTGAGGTGTACACATTTTTTAAGTGTGAAATGCAGCTAATCGTTGCGTACAGATGCAGCTAGCCGTACAGTGAACGTTTTGATGGTACCTTGATAAAAAGTGAATTATTTCAATGGATATGGCACTGAATACAACCATAGACATGTATACGCGAAGCTGAATGATTTCTTTATCTGTCTGAAGTATCAGAAAATGGTTTCCGATCTTCCCGAAGGAGTAGAAAGCATATGTTTAGCGATCATGGCAGCCGCCAACGACAAAATTTGGTGATGCAGCTTTCCTACACAAAACTCGCTCGGTTTATGAACCCAATCGCAGTATGTATTTGTAGAAAAACTTCTTACCTTTCAAATGCAAAACACCCGATCAATTTCTGTCGGCTAGATTACGCGTGCCAGCCTGTTTTGTTAAACTTGTTTACTGCAGCTTACTGATTTGGGGCGTACAGTAGCAGCAGCTTCCGATTTGTGACACTGTACGTTGGTCCATACTGTACATGGATCCATGAAACCGATTTTGTACCGTTGAACAATCGAGCAAATCACGCGGTACACTGGTCCTTTGACAAGTAAGAAATTGACCTCTTTAGCAAAAAAGTTTTGATCCGTGTATCCTGCAGGTTGATATGGGCCGATAACGTTTGCAAATACAGCAAATACATTAAGTCCCCCCCCCCCCACACACACACTTTTTTTTCTTACAGCTTTGGCCATGTATCTGCAACTTTCCTAAATATCTTTCCATCGGTCTAAACCTATACCATTTCAACAGGATGCAGCTCCGACTCACAATAAAATCCTTATATTTCACATAAAACGCATTCAGACAACTTACAGTGTTATGCACGTACGAATTTAATTATCTTTGCATTCTTGTAACCTGAGAATTCCGCCCGTAAAAACATTAATCTGCCAATGAATTATGTACACACAAACCCTTTATACGTTTAGTATATCCAAATAGAACTCCGAAACAGAACAAAAGCATTAATACTATATACTTAATGAATGAAAGCAACCTGCTCTAACGCGCTGTACGTTTGTGTATTCTCCTTACAATTTCTAATCTCACCTTAGCACTGTCTGTGTGTATAAATCATAGCATAGCATCGCATGGAAAGGCAAAGTCTGTGGGATAGAGTTACAGTCCGGGTTATCTATTATGTCTGTTGCTTAGTAGATGTGGGTGTTTAGCTCACCTGAGCACAAAGTGCTCATGGTGAGCTTTTGTGATCGCCCAATGTCCGTCGTCCGGCGTCCGTCGTCCGTCGTGCATCGTGCGTCGTCCGTCGTCCACAATTTCTTTAAACATCTTCTCCTCCTAATCCACTGGGCCAATCATGATGAAACTTGGCAGGGATGTTCCTTGGGTGAAGCTCTACCAAAGTTGTTCAAGAGATTGAATTCCACCCATAATTCTGGTTGCCATGGCAACCAAAAGGAAAAAATAGCAAAATCTTTGAAAATCTTTTTCTCAGAAACTAGAACGCGTAGAGCTTTGATATTTGGTATGTAGCATCTCCCAGTGAACCTCTACCAAGATTGTTCATATGATGCCCCTGGGGTCAAAACTGGCCCCGCCCCGGGGGTCAAAAGTTTGAAACATAGGAACAACGAAGGAAAACTTTAAAATTCTTCTTCTCTGAAACTAGATGGTGCAGAGCTTTGATATTTGGTATGTAGCATCTCCTAGTGAACCTCTACCAAGAGTGTTCATTTGTTGTCCCTGGGGTCAAAACTGGCCCCGCTCCGGGGGTCACAAGTTTGAAACATAGGAACAAAGAAGGAAAACTTTAAAATTCCTCTTCTCTGAAACTAGATGGTGCAGAGCTTTGATATTTGGTATGTAGCATCTCTTAGTGGACCTCTACCAAGATTGTTCATATGATGTCCCTGGGGTCAAAACTGGCCCCGCCCCGGGGGGTCACAAGTTTAAAACAGAAATAAAGAAGGAAAACTTTAAAATTCTTCTTCTCTGAAACTAGAAGGCGTTGAGCTTTGATATTTGGTATGTAGCATCTCCTAGTGAACCTCTATCAAGATTGTTCATTTGTTGCCCCTGGGGCCAAAACTGGCCACGCCCCGGGGGTCACAAGTTTAAAACAGAAATAAAGAAGGAAGACTTTAAAATTCTTCTTCTGTGAAACTAGAAGATGTAAAGCTTTTATATTTGGTAAGTAGGATCTCCTATTAGATTTCTACAATGTTTGTTTATATGATGGCTCTGGGGTCAAAACTTGCCCTGCCCCATGGGTCACAAGTTCGAAACATAGGAACAAAGATGGAAAACTTCAATATTCTTCTTCTCTGAAACTAGAAGGCGTAGAGCTTTGATATTGGTATGTAGCATCTCTGAGTGGACTTCTACAAAATTTCTTTATAAGATGCCCCTGGGGTCAAAACTTGCCCTGCCCCAGGGGTCACAAGTTCGAAATATAGGAACAAAGAAGAAAAACTGAAAAATTCTACTTCTCTGAAACTAGATGGTGTAAAGATTTGATATTTTGTAAGTAGCATATCCTAGTGGACCCCTACCAAGTTTTTTTCATAGGATGCCCCTGGGGTCAAAACTGGCCCTGCCCAGGGGTCACAAGTTTGATATTACAGCTTAGTACTCAGGTAAGCGATATAGGACCATCATTTTCCTCTTGTTTTTCATACGGGGAGGAACACCACAGGAATAGTTAAAACTTCTTTCGCTGTATTTTTTTAAATTTCAATTCATATAAACCCCGCTCTGGTAAAATGGAGCTGTAATGCATCTCCGTGTGTGATGTATTATATACATGCAGGCCTGTAGGAAGCAATTTGAGATGGGCGGGGGGAGGGGGACAACATTTTCAAAATCGGCTTGTCGGCTTGTCGTCCCGAATTGACATATATTGCGTTTGGTTATGCAGTGAGAAATAACCAACCTGCTAATACTAGGGACCGAAATAGAAGGAAATTTGTTCAACAGTGTGGTGAATTATGAGATTTGGAGGAAAAACTAAAGCAGAAAATCACACTGAATGAAATGTGACCTAAGAGATTGTTTGGTGTCTGTCAGATAACAAAAGTAGATGAAAAATTCCATGGCTCGCCGCCATTTATTTAGAACTATTTTAATTTGTTTGAAATTTTCTATTAGCGTATCGTCAGTAAGCTACTCTGAATTATTATTTCATCCTCTTTATATACGACGATTTTCTAGCAATATTCAGCCATACACTGACACATACACTGACACGGTCATTTTATTGGTGATCAAATTATGGGGGGGGCCCCCTGCCCCCCCGCCCCCCCCGCCCCCCCCGTTCCTACGGCCCTGACATGTATATACATACATGTATTATCAGTGGCAAAAACTATCGATTCAGGTCAGCCTGCGCGGACTGCGCAAGTCCGCGCAGACTGACCTGGGTCGATAGTGTTTGCAGATTCATTAATCACTCTTTTCACATAGCATGGTTTATTCTATATACCGTTTCAAGCAATTCCCCATAGTGTCAGGAACATGGAAGTTCACTGTACGTAGACGCGCTATAAAGCAAGTGGTAATGTGGTAAATTGGTTAAGCAAATACACTCTTAATACTAGCCTGGTATCAGTCTGTTAACCCTTTCCCAAACGACAAATTTTGGACTCTTCCAAACTGAAAGAGTTTGCAGACGACAATTTCAGATTTTGAGAAAATGGCAGAAAGTTCTCAAAAAGGGTAGAAAACACTGTGGGAAAAGGAGAAATTGCTCATTACGAGCAATTTCTCCTTTTCCCACAGTGTTTTCTAAAGACTTTTACTGCAGACACGTAAAAACCAGGGCTTGTTTGGGAAAGGGTTAAATGTAGCATTTTCGTTTGAAAAAAAAAGCGCATTTCATGTAAAACCTCAGTTTCTGTGAGTTTACTAGAATCGCGTACCTTGTTTATCTGAATGACTTAAATGCTGCACCTGAATGCCTGTCTGTCTGTCTGTCTGTCTGTCTGACTGCCTTCAAACATATCTTGTGCGGGCAACTCCACCTACAGTTTTCACTGGAATAAGTTCAAACATACCACAATGCATCTCTGTGATGTGTAGTTGTGCATGTGACTCTCAAAACTTAGACATCTGCAGGCGTTCTAGTTTTTAACCCATTTTACTGACAATCCCATTCGCACATATATACGCCCGCCGCTTTGTGAAGGTTTTTTTTATTGTTTATGTATTCGCTGTTAAACAGGTGTTTATGTTGATTATCTCATTTTTTTTTTCAAGAATTCTTGGCACCATTGCGAACCGCAATACATAAGCCCCGCCGGGTAGCTTAATTAGTGGTTAAAGTAAAGTACTCAAGTGGGCCATTGCAAAAGTATAACATGGGTTGCAACACGCGCGAAAAGGGGCGTTCGGACATTTGCGTAGAGGTCGTCTTGGTTCACCCTTCGCTGTCCGCACATGTTAATCTGAGACGGCTCTGTACGACTACGTTAGATTCTGTTCTACACGAAACTTGCGCAAAACAGAAAATGGCGCCAAAAACGGAAAGTGTTGTTTCCGGCTCCGGTACAACACTTTACGCAATTATCCGAATACCCCTTTTCACGCGTTGCAGCCTCGTGAACCATGGTCTAGTAACAGGGGATTAAACGCTCTCTTAAAACATGCGTCATATCGTCGGGCTGCTTCGAAAACCTCGTAACTACGAGTTTTTCGAAGTAAACTGACGATATGTACTATTTGGCGTGCAACACGCGAAAAGGGGCATTCGGACATTTGAGTAAAGTGCCGTCTAGAATCAGCGCAGGCTAATCCGAGACGGCACTTTACGATTTTACCAGGTTTTGCCCTACAGTAGACTTGCTTGAAACAGAAAATTGCATAAAAACGGAAAGTGTCGCTTCGGATTAGCCTGCACGAGTTGCGCAGGCTGATCCAAAACGACACTGTACGCAAATATCCGAAGATAATGGTTTTGAAATAAGGATGTTTTTTTTCGACATTAGTAAAGCATTTGACAAGGTGTGGCACAAGGGTCTGATCTTCAAATTACATGCTGCAGGAATAGATGGTAAAGTTTTATCATTTCTCCAGGACTATCTGACTAACAGATGTCAAAAAGTCGTTCTTCCTGGAGGTTCTTCCGATTTATCATTTGTAAAAGCGGGAGTCCCACAGGGTTCAGTATTAGGTCCATTGCTTTTTTTTGGTATATATCAATGATATTGTTCACGATATTGAATCCGGTATCAATTTGTTTGCCGATGACACAAGTCTTTCTATAGTAGTTGATACTCCAGATATATCTGGTGCTATTTTACAGTCAGACATAGATAAGGTTAGCAGTTGGGCAGACAGATGGTTGGTTAAATTCAATCCCTCTAAATCTAAATCTTTGTTAATATCTCGCAAACGAATCAAACCTGTTCATCCGGATCTTTCTATATCAGATGTTGTTATCCCATTAGTACAGTCTCACAAACACCTTGGTATTTATCTATCTTGTGATGGAAACTGGGATCAACAAGTGCAGTGTACCGTTGAAAAGGCATGGAAAAGAATAGGTGTTTTAAGAAGTTTGAGGTACCAGCTCGATCGCCTTTCACTTCAAACCATATATTTTTCATTTATAAGACCGATTCTTGAATATGGAGATATTATTTGGGATAATGTTCATGAATACCAAAAGGAAGAACTTGACAAGATTCAAAACGAGGCTGCCAGGATTGTAACGGGATGTACTAAGCTTGTATCAATTGCAGACCTTATAAGAGAATCAGGCTGGGAAACATTAAGACAGCGTAGGAACAAACACAAGCTTATTCTTCTTTTCAAAATGGTAAATGGTTTAGTTCCAAATTACTTATGTTCTCTAGTACCGACCACTGTTGGCAGTAATACTACATACAATCTTCGTAATTCTAATGATTTATCAAACATCACCTGCAAAACTAATTTTTATATGAAATCTTTTCTCCCTTCTACCATAGAGGCATGGAACTCTTTACCACAGTCTACAAGGGAGACAGACTCCCTCTCATCTTTTAAACGTATATTAAATGAAGATAAGCCAATTCCCAACAAACTATTTTTTTATGGAGAAAGAAGACTGCAGATTTTACATGCTCGCCTTAGGAATAAATGTAGCGATTTAAAGCAACACTTATTTTGGAAAAATATTGTAGAAAACCCTTTATGTCGTTGCGGGGAAATAGAATCCAATAAACACTACTTCTTTGTTTGCAAATTTTATCGTAATATTAGGACAGCATTCAGACAATGTATTTGTGAAATATCTGATTATAATATTGACGTTGTCCTTTTTGGAGATAATAATCTCTCCCTTGCTGAAAATGAAATAATCTTTAATGCAGTCCATGCTTTTATTGAGAATAGCGGTAGATTCTCCTGAGTTTTAAGCTAAATTTAACGTTACTAGTGTATGGTACCTTTTTTTTGGATATTGTACTGCATCAGAAACACATAGGCCTATACACGAGGCCTATAAAAGTTAATTTTACATTTTCTTTCTTAACTCTGCACAACCTCTGATTTTTTTTTACATCATTGCTCATTTTTCACTGTTACTCTTTAAATTTTTCACTGTCAGTTCATTACTTTGGTGTCTCTATTTATTTTTGTTTACTGTAATTGTTATACCACGTGATTTTCTTTAGGGAGAGGAACTATATAAGCTTTGATGCTTTCGTTCTAATCCTATTCGCAATATGTTGTTGTACATGAATAATATCTGTAATTATATTGAATAAAATATGTTTAAACTAAATATCCGAATGCCCGTTTTCACGTGTTGCAGGCCGTTTAATAATAATGATAATTATTGGTCGCCCGGCAGAAGCCGGCGACTTATATTTAACATAATCGGAAGAGTTGTTGATGGAGATTGTGGGTCCTTCCGCTTGAAATTTTTCATCATACTCGCCAGGTTTATTTTGGTAAAATAGGTGTGAATGTTTGTGAAATTGTTGTGTGGGGTTTTCATCACCTCTTTCAAAGCTGTTGACTTGTAATGATAATACGGTGTAAAATAAATCTTCAGTCTGGCGGCAGGTTCGGTGCAGCCCCCGCAATATTCTCCAAGTGGTGCAAATACACAGCCATGATAAAGGGAACCTCGTTATCTATTTGATATATCGCCCGCCATCAATCTCATTATTCCTTATCAGCTTCCCGGAGTGTAGTAATTTTTCCCCGCCTTTTTACATCGGCAAAACTCAATAAATTGCTGCATTAAAGTATATGCACCTAGCAGCAGACATCGTTTTAAAAATATATGATACCAGAATGGTTTCACCTGTATTCATGGGTTAAAATTGAGCCATGCTCTGACAAAAGTTTTTTTTATTAGTTGTACGGTCAGGTGTCAGGGGACCTAATTAGTTGTACGGTCAGCTGACATGGAACTTTATTAGTTGTACGGTCAGGTGGCACGGGACTTGGAAACTTGTTCACGGTTGTGGTGAATCATGTCGTCCCGAGCCGTGAACAAGTCACCAAGTCTCCTGTCACCTGACCGTACAACGAATTTATTATACTGCAGAGTTTTACCATTTCAAAGCGCGTTAAGCGAAATTTTCCTGTTTTATAATTTCACGAATCGAGTGCGCTGACGAAATAGAAATTTCCTTCTGAGTGCCCGAATTCAATGAAAACTGACGTCACTGAAAACTGACGTCACTATTCAAAACGTTCAGTTTGATCCATAAATGTGCAGTCTGGTGATCGATTGACGCCGCCATTTTGGATGTTGTATTGCACGTGTAGTGATGTTTACGGGCACTCAAAAGGGAAACTAGCTTTACGTGGTTTTTGCCAGAGAACATGATATATGTCCCCGGCATGTTAACCAATCAGATCACGAGAATTTTCTTTGCAGTATAATAAAATTCTTCTTCCGTGTTGCGTTACACCAAGCAAGTACATGTAATCACATACCAATAAAACTCGTTTTTTTTCCCAACAACCGATTTAGTTCCGGGGTAGAATGGTTCTTTGCACTGTAGAAATTTGTCCTTTAACTCTTTGCCAAACGACAAAATTTTAGACTGGTCCAAATTCATAATATTTGCAGACGACAAAAAAAAAAAAACAACATATATAACAAATGAAATTTTGTCTCAAAAGGGTAGAAAATACTGGGAAAAGGAGAAAATGCTGGTGACCAGCATTTTCTCCTTTTCCCACAATGTTTTCAAAAGGCTATTTTCAAAATCAAAGAGTATTAAAAATCGGGATTGTGTGCTAAAGGGTTTAACAAAGAGTTTTGACTCAGATCAACCTACACAGACTGACTTGAATTGATATCTTTTTTTTTTTGCATCTGCACCTTTTTTATGGTAGTTGGGTCACTTTTAAGTGATATATGTTTCATCTTCTTTTGCAAAGTGATGCGGGATTAATCAGATTTCAATTTAGATCTAGCTGCAAGATCAAAGAATACGTATCTTTTTTATACGGTAAAAATATTTCTCCTTTAAGGCTACTTTGATTCTTCTTTAACCCTTTGGCTGAACTAAGCGCGACTAGCTAACATTTTGCGGAAAATGTAGATCAAGATCAGACTGCACAAAACGTGTCCGATAAGGGGATATTATTCCCCCAACACATAACTTTGAAACAGCAATATTTTGGTTATAAACATCGAGTTGAAAATGTTCAGTCATATAGCATTGTAAGGGTTAACCCATTACCACACAATCCTTACTTTTGACGACCCTGAGATTTAGCCTTTAGAAAACATTGTGGAAAAAGGAGAAAATGCTGATAACCAGCATTTTCTCCTTTTCCCACAATGTTTTCTACCCTTCCCGAAACAAACTTCAAATTTTCAGTCGCGTTTATTTTGTCGTCTACAGAATGCTTTCGATTTGGACAAGCCAAAAAATCTCTCATTTGGTAAAAAGTTTACACACAACAAAATTATAGACTTGTTTAACCCATTACCACACAATCCCTACTTTTGACGACCCTGAGATTTAGCCTTTAGGAAACATTGTGGGAAAAGGAGGAAATGCTGATAACCAGCATTTTCTCCTTTTCCCACAATGTTTTCTACCCTTCCCAAAACAAATTTCAAATTTTCAGTCGCGTTTATTTTGTCCTCTGCAAATGCTTTCGATTTGGACAAGTCCAAAATTTTGTCGTTTGGTAATGAGTTATGTCGAAAGCTTTATCACAAGACAAAGAGACGAATTTTAAATAATAGCACCGCACGCGAGTGCCAGTGCTAGGCAGCAGGTGCCTGACTTTCAGAGAAAATTCCATGTTGCAAAAGGGATATAACTGTGTCAAAAATAACTTGTTGGTTATTTGCTCTTGTTGTATTGGCCCCATTTTAATCGTAGGGAAAAATCATGTCCAAGTTTGAGATAAATATCTTCAGTAAATAAAGTGATAAAATAAAATGTTAAAGTTTTGGAAAGTGTGTAAGGTTTTTTGCAAGGGGACAGAGGTGGCGCCAGGCCTACAAAAACTAGAGAGCCTACTGGCAGAGATTTTGCTTTTATGCTTACATACACTATGAATTCATGATGCAAAAAGAAACAAATACAAAGATTAGAACAAGAAATGCTGACTTCATCGCATAAACAAGCAATCAAAATTTTCAAGTGAAAATGGCTATTTCTCCCATACTGTTTGTTGGATTTTCTTTTCAAAATCAATAGGGTTGAAGCAATTGATGAGATAAACAAATTGCGCTAGGTTTACAAAAATCTGACCACAAATGCAGCCTAAATCGCGACAAACAAAAATAGAATTTTTCAACTTTAAATGGCTGCTTTTCCCTTACTGTTTGTTGGATTTCTTTTTTTTTTTTCAAAAATCAATAGGGTTGTGCAAGTTCCATGGAAATCTGACCACAAATGCAGGCTTTATCGCGTAAACAAGAAAAAAACAGACGGGACGGACAAACGGACGACGGAAACCACGGCATGACATATATGCTCTGCCGGCTGTCAGCCAGTAGAGCTAAAAATTGTTGTTGTTTTTACTGGATAATTAGTTTCGAAATGGAAAAAAGGGTGTGGACCGTGGACAAGAGTGCTTGTCGTTTGCAGATGTTTTGAATTCAGAACTGCAAACTTGTTTGGGAGAGAGATGGCAATTAAGGACAGGGAAGCAAGGTAATCTAACACGATCGAAACTCATATCAGATGAGAAAAATCCACTCAGACAACGAGCCAGTGACACGGAAGTTTGTACCAGGATACCTGTCTTTTCTACATCTAAAGAAAACCTGGGCCCGTTTTGATTATTTTCGTTTATTTATCGTCGCTACCGGTTGCCCATCTGAGCGACGCCCCCAGAAGACGGTTAGTTGTTACAGGGGATAGTGCAAGGATACAGGACGAAACTACTGAGAATTCCGCCTGGTTCTTTAACGTGCTCGGTGTATAGCACCGTCACACGGGATCTCGGTTTAACGTCTCATCCGAAAGACTATTAATAATTTTTCGTTGGCCAGCCGGGGACTCGAACCCACAACCTGTAGAGACCCGAAACATTGTGTTCACGAGTCCTACGCTCTACCTACTGAGCTAATCGGCCGGCTACCTGGGCCCGTATTCACCTACCATTCTTATAAGAACGTTCTTGGGTCTATTTCTTCAAGATTTCCTGACTGTGAAAGTAACAGAACTTCTGATTGGCTAAACCATTTGGTTTAGCCAATCAGAAGTTCCGTTATTTTCATAATGACAAAATTCTAAAGAATAAGACTAAGAATGTTCTTAAGAGTGGTTGGTGAATGCGGACCCTTGTTTTCTAAGCGCACATACCTCTGTTTACAGAGAGAACATAAAACATGCACGAAGATCCCAGTTGCTTTCTCTTTTTTTTTATATCAATTTTCCGATTACACTGTTTACACACTAAAGGTGTTACAAATGAACCTTGCTCTGTGAAAAGAGGGTTTTTTAGCATCTACGAAAAGTTTCGACCCAGGTCAGCCTGCGCAGTCCACGCAGGCTGATCTGAATCGAAACTTTTTGCAGTTGGTAAATTGTCTGCATGACGAAGGACCAGTTTACGCCGTAATACAGTCGGGTATCATACAAAATGGATTTTATAATCCGTAATTATGTTATGACAAACTTAGCATCAAGTTCTCAATTAAACCCCGTCCCCCTAAAAATTATCGATGAGCCATGGTCTGTGGAAAGGAAGCTTAATGCATCTGCGAAAAGTATGCTATTGGCCAATTTTCTGTTTGTCAAAGGACCAAACTATCTCATGATTAAGTCGGTTGTTGAAATAAGTGGCTTCTATGAATCCCTAAATATGTGATGATATCGGCTAGTATCATGAATAATGGAAATGCATTAACTATGATTAAGTCACCTTTTGCCAGAGAGCGGATAAAATATTTTGTTTCACTCTGGAAGAAATACAGTTTTTATAACGATTATATCTAGCAATACTCGTTTCTTATTTCATGCTTTCCGGTGGGATATCGAGAAATAGCAGTGAAAATATTTTTCGATCTTACACTGGTACCACCAGTGAAAATACCGATTTTCACGTTCTTGTTGCCTAGGTAAATTGCGCGTGCCTAACAACCAGATGGGAAATATGACGTCATATACCTTACATTTCTCGCGCTTGACGTAATACTGTAATGCGTTGCTATGCAGGAAGGGTACGCCACGGGGAATAACGGAAAAGAACTGTACTGGATTTTGATAAAGCTCCTCACAGAAAGGGTTAAAAGCATGAAATAAATAGAATATTTGTTTTTGTCGGTGAAAGATCGAAATTTATTTCAGCTTGTAAACACCACTGGTAATATTTTCAGCCACTCGTGAAAATATTACCGATGGTGTCCACTCGATGAAAATAAATGTCGATCTTTCGCCGAAAAAAAAAATATCCTCTGTATTCTAAGAAATATTTTCTGACTCATTCAGTCAGCTATGTTCAGCACTTTAGAGAAACCTGGAGCTGAAACAGGCCTGATTTGTACTCAAACGTATTGATACACAATCACCCCAATATTGGGGGGAGTGATGCGTCATGTAAGACGGGTCGAATCATTGAAAAAAATGACATGAGCAGACAAAGGCACATTTCCTCGTCGGACGTACTCCGTTTTACCGTTTATAAATTGGTAAGGCTATTCTTAAAAAAGAAAACTTCATTCAAGATTTTCTACAGTTAGAATGTAAGAATTCTTCGGTTGACAAGGGCGTTAGAGCATTTTTCGGGCCCCTGCGAATGTTAACGGCTTCAAAAACGTGAATTAATCCTATATTCTTTGATAAATAAAAAAATACTTGTGGCCGAAGTAAAGTTTGTGGTAGTTGTAGAAAAGGAAGCATGGATTTCTTTTAATTGTGGGATTGTAATGGAGATGATAATTCGTTTGTTTTGCACATAAACGTCGAGTTAAAAAGTTTCCAAATCTTCGTTGTATCTATATAACAAGGACATGATACACAGTTCTGCCTCTGATAACCACAAATATTTCAGATAAACTATATATATCCGTTTATTTCATTTAACCATTTACCATGCAGTCCCGTGTTTTTATAATGACCCGGATCAAGAAAATTGAATCATTTTTTTCCTCCTTTTCCCAGAGACAAATTTTATCTTAAGAGCCACGTTTTTTTTAGCTTCACCGGCCGAAGGCAAGCGGGCTTATGTCATGGCCCGGTGTCCGTCGTGCGTCTGTCCATCCGTGCGTCCGTCCGTGCGTTAACTTTTATTTCAAACATCTTCTTCTCTGAAACTACCCATCCAATTTTGATGAAACTTCACAGAAATGATCCTGCCGTGGTCCTCTACAGAATTCATTGAACGAATTTTATTCCTTCAAAAACTCTGATTGTCATGGCAACAAAACTGAAAAAAATTTAGAAATTTTTAAAAATCTTCTTCTCTGAAACCATAAGGCCTAGGGCCACCAAATTTGGCATGTAGGTTTATCTAGTGGACCTCTACCAAGTTGCTTCAAATAATAGCCCTAGAGTCAAAATTGGCCCCGCCCCAGGGTTAAAGTTTTATATGGGCTTATATGGGAAAAAAACTTTAAAATCCTTCTGGTACCTAGCCATAGGGCCTAGGGCTACCAAATTTGGCATGCATTTTTATGAAGTGGTTGTCTACCCAGAGAGCCCAAATTGTAGCCCTGGGGTCAAATTTGACACAGCCCTGGGGGTCACAAGTTTTATATGGGCTTATATAGGGAAAACTTTAGTAATCTTCCCGTACAAAGCCATAAGACCTAGGGCTACTCAATTTTGTATCTAGCTTTATCAAGTGGTTGTCTACTAAAGGTGTCCAAATTGTAGCCCTGGGATTAGAGTTGTCCCTGTCCTGGGGGTCACAAGTTTTACATGGCTTCGTATTGGGAAATTTTTAAAAATCTAGTTGTACCTAGCAATAAGGCCTAGGACTTCCAAATTTTAAATGTAGCTTTTTCTAGTGGGCCTCTACCAGGAGGGTTTGTCCCCACACCAGGGGTCACAAGTTTTACATGGGCTTTTGTGGTCATCTTTTTACTCACTATAATAAAGACTAAGCTACTAAATTTACACCTGTCTCATGGGTATTATGTTTTACAGGACCTTTAACCCTTTCCCAAACGACAAACTTTTGGACTAGACCAAATTGAAAGCATTTGCAGACGACAGTTCATATCTTGCTGGAAAGATGATTTCTGTCTATGATAGGGTAGAAAACATTTTGGAAAAAGGAGAAAATGCTGGTTATCAGCATTTTCTCCTTTTCCCATAAAGTTTTCAAACGGCTACTATTCCAGACCCGTAAAAACCAGGTATTGTGTGGGAAAGGGTTACTTGAGAAATCTTTGAAAATCTTCTTGTTTATAACCACACATTTTAGAACTGTGTTATTTGGTATGGGGCTTAATCTTATAAACCTCCACCAAGATTCAAATAATTTAAGCTTTGCGGTCAAAATTGGCTTTGCCCGGGGGGGGGGGTGTCTCATAGCTTTCTTATGAAATTTTATAGAAAAAAAAATTGTATGGCTTTAAGTTTGAAACCAACTGGTCAAATATTGTAATGTTTGGCTTTTAGTGTTTTTAACTTATTAGCCAGTGGAGCGGTACAGGGCCATCACGATACAGGGCCATCATGGCCCTCTTGTCTTAGTCTGCAAAAGAATTCAATATGGGCCCGTCTAAAGATTTGTCGATTGTCATTGAGTTAATCCAAAGAAATGATGTTATAAATTTACCATTTTGTATTGGTTCGATGTAATTTACCATTTTGTATTGGTTCGATGTTCAGATTATCATACAGCTGTCTCCAGATTGATCACGTTGATCACTTCCCTTCATAATTTATGAGTGAACGCTCAATGTGATAATTTCATCTACATACATTATTCAAGTATAGACTGGTTAACAGATATATATTTTGGTCGTATTTTGTGAATACGGGGTCTAATGTATCTATAAAAAAATATCGACCAAGTTCATCATGCGCAGTCCGTGCAGGCTGACTCGAATCGAAACTTTTTATCTGTAAATTTTGTGCATGTCAAATGACCATTCTACTTCAAGATCCAGTCTGTTATTAGAGAAAATGGACCGTATAGATCTGTAATTATGTGACGATTTGCCAGGTATAATGTATAACGGAGACCCCCCCTTTTGTCAGAGCAGGCCTCATTTCCATTTATAACTGAGAATCAAAACAGAAATACAGTTGTGTCGCACTAGCTAGCGTAGTTTCGGGTAAACGTTTACTTTAGTTTGAAATTTGAAGTAATGGTTGTCGCGTAGGAAAGTAGTCCGGTTCTGTACCCAGGATGTCCAAATTAGATAGATGTGTATTGTGTAGAATGCCATCTAATAGGAAATGTACGCATATGTGTACGTCAAGCTATGAGATAAAGCCGAGGGACTTGGTCACCGGATCACTTCAGTTCTGCCGAATGCATTTGCCACTCGTTGTCGTCCACTTCGGGGACGGTCGCAGACGTCTCCCGTGGTCCAGAATCGTCTCCGTAAAAAGTTGGATCGTCTTCCGAGCGCAACCAATCACCCGGAATACAGTATTTACTGACGTAGCTGCATTTAGAATCACACAAGCTTGATTTCGTTTATCACTTTAACAAACGACAAAATTTTAGACTGGTCCAAACTGAAAGCATTTGCAGACGAGAAAGTAAAGGTGATTGAAAATTTGAAATTCGTCTTAGGAGGGGAAGAAACATTGAGGGAAAAGGAGAAAATGCTGGTTACCAGCATTTTCCCCTTTTCCCTCAATGTTTTCAGAAGGCTCCTTTCTCAGCGTCGTTAAAAGTCGGGGTTGTGTAGTAAAGAGTTAAATCTTGGCATTTTTTGTTTGATTTGATTTTAGCGCGAATTATTCAAATTTTGTCGAGTAATGCCAGGAGGCCCGTAGGAACGGGGGGGGGGGGCTAATTTTGAAAATCATAGTAACTAAAACATGAGTTTTTAGTGCAATGCAACAACCACACAAAAAATCTCAGTATTTCAAAGTTAACCCCCCCCCCCCCCCCCCATCTTGAAATGCTTCCTACGTGCCTGGCCAGTCAATGCCAATGGATGACCGATGTAGTAGTAAATCAAATGACGTACAAAAAAAGAATAAGTGGGCACTTTCTTTCTTTTGCTTAGTATACCCTTCGACACTAAAAGAGTTACGTGGGAGTGCTTAAACAAGGCAAAGAAAAACACACCTAAGAGTGAGCGCTGTTACCATGACAGAACCACAGGCGCCTGACATGTCTGGTATCACACAACCCCTCTATATAGATATAATAAAGACAATTAAAGAGAGGGTTGTATGATACCAGACATGTCAGGCACATGTGGACAGAACTGAAATAATGCTAAAAGTGGCGGAAATTCAACTCGAACAACCAATTAAGAAACAAAGAAGACTTCAAAATAAACATTCTGATAAGAACTGTTCGAAAGTCTAAAGTTTAAAATGAAAGTCCAACATTGTTCGCAAAACATTTCGAGAATTGATAATTATACGTTTTGGAAAAAAGTGTTATATTTTTTCAAAAGAAAAGGCCACTGAAGTCGACTCGTGTAGGATTTCTCAATAATGTCACCCAATATCGGAAATCGGATAAAACTGCCAACAACAAAACTCTTAACCAAGCAAAAAAAATTGTCCTTGTCCAAATTGAAATAGTATACACTTCGTTTTTCGTATTCTTCAAAACATTTTGAGAAAAGGAGCAAATTATGATTATTGCCATGTTCACCCTTTTCCCACAAAGATATCTAAAGCATTTTTTTTCCTACGGGCGGTTAATTCGAGGGACTGCTAACCTTTAACCCCGTAAGGTATTTCTATGGTATCTCTAATTGACCCTAAATAACACCAAGGATGAAGCCGTTTCTTATGTGTATATGACACCTTTTGATTGTGTAGAAAACATTGTGGCAAAAGGTGAAATTGCTCGTCACGAGCAATTTCACCTTTTGCCACAATGTTTTCCAAAGGCTCCTACAAGCAATGCGTAGAAATGAATATCTATGGAGTAAAGGGTTAAGTAAATGGTTCAGTTATCATGTTTCTATGATCAGGGCGAGGTTTCACAGTGTCGGAAAATCACTCATGATCTATCTATGGTGTCACGTTTCTGCCACGAGATACGAGAGAGTTATCAAGAATATTTTCGACAACTGCCGCGCTGAATTTAAGTTTCCTGGAAATTTTTATCGGTATAGTAAGAGATTCCTGAAAAAAAAAAAACAAATCACGATAAACTTAATATTTTGAAGCAAAATTTCTCAATCGTGTACGAAGTTGACATTTGAGATAAAACTATCGTGATGGTTCCATTGGTATACCTATATATTGTAAATTCACAATATGGATAAATTCGGTAGTTTTCCACTTCAAAAGATTGCAGTGAGTAAAAATTCGAATAATTTACAATTTTAGTTGAACTGGTAAATTTTGACAAGACTCAAAATGAACAGAAACCTGTTAACTCATTATTAAACGACAGTATTTTAGGCTTGTCTAAATTGAAAGCATTTGCAGACGGCAAAATAAAAGTGACTGAAAATTTGAAATTTGTTTTTGTGAAGAGTAGAAAACATTGCGGGAAAAGGAGAAAATGCTGGTTACCAGCATTTTCTCCTTTTCCCTCAATGTTTTCTAAAGGCTTCTTTCTCAGGGTCGTTAAAAGTAGGGACTGTGTGGTTATGGGTTAAACACAAAGAAGGATCGAAATACCTCTTACAGTCTTAAAATCTTTCAGTGAAAAGGAAAATTCATAAGGTTGTAGACGAAGATGTTCGGAAGCGATATCTTATTACAGGTACTGTGAATGTCGATCAGTTGTGGGCACGAAAGCAAAAAGAGATCATGGTAACAGCATTATCGCGATATATTTTTATTGTGAAATTTTCATTTCCTCGATAGTATTTCCAGGAAACTTGTTTTATCACGATAGTTCTGTTAAATTATCATAATAGCTGTACTTCCAGGAAACTTTGTTTTATCACGACAGTTCTGTTAACTATCTACCAAACGACAGTATTTTAGGCTTGTCCAAATCGAATGCATTTGCAAACGACAAAATAAAAGTGACTGAAAATTTGATATTTGTCTTGTGAAGGGTAGAAAACATAGTTTTCCCACAATGTTTTGTAAAGGCTTCTTTCTCAGGGTCGTTAAAACTCGGGTTTGTTGTGGTAATGGGTCAAATCATCACAATAGGTATCTTGTATCTCGCGGCACAAATATGCCACCATACCTATCGACGACAAGTTGGTTGAGTTTTGTCACTCTTGAGTCTTTCTCAAAGGCATTTTAACCCTTTCGCACACAATCCTGACAATGACCCTGAGAATGATGCTTTCTGAAAACAATGTAGGAAAAGGAGAAAATGCTGGTAACCACCATTTTCTTCTTTTCCCACAATGTTTTCTATCCTTCACAAAACAAATTTCAAATTTTCAGTCACTTTTATTTTGTCATCTGCATAATTTATGCTTTCGATTTGGACAAGCCTAAAATTTTGTCGTTTGGTAATCACTGTGTATCAACGTACACCGGATATAGCGATTGTCCAGTCGAGGGAAATTTCACACAGTGCAGTACAAGGTCAGTACTTCTCCAATGTTTTCGTTGAAATACATAAAAATTCACTGTAAGTATATTTTACAGTCGTTACTGATACATTAATGTAGCTGTCTTACCACAGCAAATGGTTGGGAAACATCCACAAGAGCTACGAATAACAAAAATACTCCCCTAATCACTGATGATCTCCTCTTGTCTGTCACGAAAACGCTGCCTTTAAAGACTGTTTTGATAAGATATTAATCTGTCATATATTGAAATCAATGATAAATAGCCTAGTTAATCATGGCGAATCGCTAGAAAAATTCCCGAGTTATTTTTAAAACTGCATTTTTCGATAGATTCATCTTTGTTTTTCCTCTACGGTGTACGGTCGATAGGAGAATGGTGTACGTTATATAGCAAAAGCTCCTGTTAGGAGTGTACGGTCGATAGCGAGATAAAATCTTCGTGAAATACATTGTCTAGTGCTGGAATTAGACGAGTTTGCTGTTCGAGGATAGATTTTTGTCATTCCAACGTACCCTGTCCCTTAATTATTAGAATTTTCATGACTGTAATTTCGTTACTTTTATTCTTTTTTTCAGCCCTGAATACAGGGCATACATGTAACACCGCAAACTACGACAAAACGTGTTAATTAATGAAGACCAGAACTTTCTATGAAACTCTTAAATATTTGTTTGTTTGTTGAGTTTACGTCCCAGTTAACAATTTCTAGCTCACCTGAGCACAACGTGCTCAAAGCGAGCTATTAGGATCACCCGGTGTCCGTCGTCCGTCGTGCGTTGTCCGTCGTCCGTCATCAACATTTTTTTAAACATCAACTCCTCCTAAACTGCTGGGCCAATTTGGACCAAACTTGCCTGGATTGTTCCTTGGGAGATTTTCTTTAAAGACTGTTCACAGAATTTGATTTCGTCAAAAACTCTGGTAGCCATGGCAACCAAATGGAATTTTCTAGGAAATTTTCAAAAATCTTCTTCTCTGAAAGCGCTGGCCAGATTTGTTCGCGAAATTTTGATCCGTCACGAAACATGGCTCTTGTGAATGGTGGCTACTTGCACTATACATAAATGAAGTAATTCTTAAAAGCTCTTCTCCTCTAAAACCGCTGGTCAGATTTTGAAATAATTTTACAGAGATGTTCCTTGGGAGACCCTTTTCAAAAATTGTTCGTGAAATTTTGATTCGTCAAGAAACATGGCTCTGGCGAATGGGGGCTACTTGCACTATAGGGAAATGCAGAAATTCTTAAAAATTATTCTACTCTAAAACCGCTGGTCAGATTTTGAAATAATTTCACAGAGATGTTCCTTGGGTGACCCTTTTCAAATAGTGTTCGCGAAATTCTGATTCGTCAAGAAATATGGCTCTGGTGAATGGGGGCTACTCGCACTATATAGACATGAAGAAATTATTGAAAATTCTTCTTCTCTGAAACCGCTGGCCACATTTTTAAATAATTTCACAGGATTGTTACTTGAATGACCCTTTTCAAAAATTGTTAGCTAAATTGTGATCCATCAAGAAACATGGCTCTGGTGAATGGGGGCTACTTGCACTATACAGAAATGAAGAAATTCTTAAAAATTCTTCTTTTCTGAAACTGATGGTCAGTTTTTGAAATGACTTTTACAGGTGACCTTTTGAAAATTGCTTGGCAAAATAATAATTTTGTTTCCAATGTTTCAATACCTAAAAATAAAAAAAAAAAGCTATGGTCCAATCAAAAATTCAGGTGAGCGATCCAGGGCCATCTTGGCCCTCTTATTAGTCATGTCGGGACGGAGCCACCGCTTCCTGGGTATTTAACCAGTACTATGGGGAATAAATGTGTCTTGCTCAAGGACATTACACGGTGACGCCATTGATGAGGATCGAACCCAGGACCTCTTTCTCCGAAATCCGACTTTGCCACTAGGACACCGCGCTTGAAAAATGAAACTGGAGGTACATGTGTACACCGACCAAAGATAGACAATCACTACCTAGCCCTATGATAAAAAGAGGAATCCTGCAATAACTATCATTCTTTATTACTCAGTTTTTCCGTCCCTTTCAAGATTATTTCACACAGGTCGAGACAAGCCAATCGGTAGGTAGTTTGAAAACGGGAGTACTCCGGGAGAAACCACCTGACACACCCGCAAGCACAACTTGGCTTGTCCCATATGTGAACTCTAGGCTTCTCTTTCTGTCACAGAATATAATGTTTGTTAAATATACTCCTCAAACTTTGATTAGCATCAAAACGTGATTTTCATTTCCAAAAGCCCTTGGTAGCTGAATGCCCTAATGTGTTAAGGTACTGTAAGGCAACCATCGCACTAAAAAACCGTAATTGTAGTTGCTAGCATTATGTCCGAGGTTTTTTTTTTTTTTGCAGAATTAAAAATTCCCTTAAAATTGTCAAAAATGATTGTGACTTGTAGCTACTATGTCTATTTTTTTTTTTTTTTTTTCAATCAACCCACTAGCTGTTGCATTTTATTCCAAAAGTGTTTTGATTATCGAAATAATGATTCTTTGAAGTCTAATATATATAGAGTTTTTGAAAATTCCAGAAAATTGTGATTTTTGTTATATATAAAAAAAAAAAAAAAAAAAAACCATGAGTTTGACCCTTTTTTTTATTTTTTTTTTTATTTGAAACATGGTCTGAAACAAACTAAAGAAAATTCTAACAAAAGGTAGCAAGTTTTTACGGAGATAGTTCTGCTACATATCTATAACAAAGTTTGGTTGTTACATCACCAGGATGTCCTGGTAACTAAAATAAAATCTTGATGCGTATCAATTTTTGAGCAGTATACATTTGATGATATATTCGTTTTGCAGATCCCAATGATGTTCAAATGTTCGTATTGGGACCGGGAGTACGCCGTGTTTCCCGAGATCATTCATCACCTTCTCGCACACCACCCTCAAGACCAAATCAGATTTAAAAAGCATGAAGACAATAGGGTCAAAAGCATTACTTACAAAGTTATACCTGATCTATGCAGGGAACAGGGAAGAATTATAACTTTGAATGAAGGTCAACAAAAAATCCATGTATCAAGATAAAATTTGCTACCAAAGGATAGTCCATTTAAAAAATTGACAAAGATAGAATTAAACCAAAGTGATCAATCTACTCAGAGGTGTGCCACTTTTGAAACCATGTCAAATAGCAATAAATTATATTGCATAGGTATGTTAACGTAATGATAACTATATCACGAAAGTATGCCAACCTTGAAGCTGTCAGAGCCTTACGGACGGTTCCAACACGTACCAACAATCTATTTAGGAAAAAAATAAACGAAAAATTCGAATTGACATTCGTCATCTTAATGCTATAAAATTGTTGAGTATAACATGGACATGTTACCATAGGGGTTGAAAAGGTTTATTGTGACCAACGTTTCTTTTCACAAAGCTGACTACCGAATTGGTAGCAGAGCAAGAAATCATAATATTTTCATCAGTACATATTCAACACACTTCATTTCTCAACAGCTGTGAAAATGACATTTCGTTTCATGTGTATCAGGTTTTTGTTAAAGACTTGTGGTACAAGTAAGAAAGAACACCCACAATCTATGTTTTAAACAGAAAGAAAGATTACTTTATACCCGTTTACATCCTAGTGTTACGCTGTATGTAAAAACCTAGGGTGATAGGGCATCTAAATGATATGATCTTCTTATCAAGATGTCAGTATAATTGCCAATGCCCTTAGTATGTGAGATTCAAAATCAAGTCTTTAAACTGCAAAAGCACCAAATTGAAGCCCGTGAATTTCATGCAAATAATCACTTTGTTGTCACATAAAGTGTCCTTCTAACAGAAGACTAGCTGCATTCTAAGGAAGCCTAAACTTGTTTTAAGTTAAAAACAGCATGATAAGCTCAAACAAGGTTAAGCATTAATGCAATGAAACAATATTGTGTAATGATTCGCTCGAGTTCTGTCAATGATTTGTAACCTCAAAGCAATCATGCTTTAATCACTTGCATTTCCAATTTTCTCTGTTTTCGGCACAAAACTAAGAAAACAATCATTATTTGATACTTGCCAATGTCTCTACAAAGGCATGCACACGTATTTATATCTAGATTTACATATAACTCCCGTTTACGTCAGAGTATAAACTTTTCTTCTCATCTATAGTCCGTACACTGTTTTTGCTATAATTCGTACACCAATTCGACAACTGCCTGCTATAGACCGTACACCGGCTAATTTTTTTTAATCTAAATATTCGGAAAACTAAGAACAAATTGGGGGTAAAACTTCGTTTTTAAGTACTTAGGACCTCAAAGAAGTTATAACAAAGGGAACTGCGGGCCTGAATAACAATAAAATTGAGAAATATGAAAATTTTGAGTTGGCCTGTTAAATATCAAGAAAAACATCAGTGATTGGGCAGGTCATTCTCCTAAATTCTAGTGCAGAAATACTTTTCCTAACTGTTTCACATATTCATAAATATACCCGAATCTATGATTGATGTAAGTTCTATACTTTCCAGGCAAAATACTATAAAACAAAAAAATAATAAAAGAAATACTGACCGTGTATCTCACTGTGTAAATATTTCCCTCGATTGGACAATCGCTATATCCGGTGTACGTTGATACACAGTGTAATGGGTTAACCCTTTAGCACACAATCCTGACAATGACCCCAAGAATGATGCTTTCTGAAAATAATGTAAGAAAAGGAGAAAATGCTGGTAACCAGTATTTTCTTCTTTTCTTACCCTTTCAAAAACCAATTTCAATTGCTCAGGCATCTAACCTTCTTTCTACACTTTAAGATTTTTTTACAAAGATTTCTTGTCATAATCACTGAAGAAATGTAAACTGAAATTTTCCTTTTATGGCCAAAAACTTCCTTTTTCTCATGTAACAGTTTCATAATAACAATTTTTTGAAAGTTTGCAGTCAAGCCAAATGACTGATATAATTGTCACATTTCCAATGCTGTTTGGGCCAAATTTATTTACAAAGTATCAGTAACAACCATTAACTTTATTTCCACCATCCATCAGCTCTGGTTGTGAATGACATTAAATCAACCCCCCCCCCCCACGAAAAAAACAAGGCAAAAAAAAAAAAGTACTTGCAGATGACAATATATCTGTAACATATAGATGTATGAAATTTGTCACTGGGAAAAAAACACACTGGAAAAAGGAGAAAATGATGGTTACCAGCATTTTCCCTACCTACAATGTTTTTAAAAGCCCTTTCCACCAGATTATTAAAAGCTGTAATTGTGTGGTATATCATTATAGGGCAACAGACTTTAAGAGGAGGTGAAGAATACATTTAATAGCCCATGAAAACTTTAAATGTTAGAGAAAAATTATCATCCTATTATCATTATTCCACCCTTCAATCCCAAGTCTTAGCGGTCAAAAGAGAGATGGATTTTTTAAAACATTGTGTGAGAAGCAGAAAATGACAAGTGCAATCATTGGAACCACATCATGCTTTCAAAGTTTCAATCTAGGTATGTCTAAAACTTGGTAGTGTGGCACTGAGTTAAAAGGACTCAAACTTATTAGGCTTGTGTATAACAAAAAGACAGAAAATAAAAACAAGCAGTCTGATCTTGGGCCACACAAAGACTTCAATAAACTTTTACAACACAACCAAATTTAAGACTTGTCCAAATTGAAAGCATTCCGTGTTTTCTCCTTTTTCCACACTGTTTTCAAGAGTCTTGTTGTTATGGGTTAAGTTAGGATTGTAATGACGAAGATTATCCCTTTACCAAACAATCCCTGGTTTTTACAAGCCTGGCATATATAGTAGCCTTTTGAAAATATTGTGGGAAAAGGGGAAAATGCTGGTAACCAAGCAAATTTCAATTTTTGAGTTTCGTTTACTTTGGTGTCTGCAAGTGCTTTCAATTTGGACCTGTCTAAAATGTTGTCATTTGGTAAAGGATTAAGAGACGTTTTAAGCCAGAAAGATTACCAAAACCCAACAATCACATTTACACATAAGATACATTTCTTCATCATCCTGTTATACAAAATCATGAACACATAGTGGCATAACATCATACAAAAACAGAGCTGTCAGAGACGGGTTATGCTCCCCGAACAAGTGCTTGTCATAAAATATATGAAATTGATATAAATTTACTTCTTTTATCCTAAAAGGACCTGTTCATGCTCCCCAAGAATTGAAGTCAAAAGGCAATTACTACCTTAGAGATAGCCAACACAAACTTGTAGAGGACAATAAGCCCACTAAGCCCCCTTTAAGCCCTTTTTTCCCATACGGCAATATTGCATCATTGAAATAAATACTACTGGTGTGTGATTTGTGTCATTTTTTAATAATAATTCAAAATTCGAAATTTCATTTTTGAGCACAGATGTAGGAGATACAAGTGAAAAACAATTTTTTCCATGAAGTCCCCTTTTTCAGTGATGCAGCCTCAAATTGAGAAACCAGGAAAGAGGTATTTGCGCATTTATAATTCATAGATTGAAAATAACTAGGGCACATGTTGAAACTTGTAAAACAAGATATAACCATGAAGTTTCATGAAATTTCGACAAAAACTGAACGAGATATTAGTAAAAATTCCAATTTTGCTTTAAGGCCCCTTTTTCCTTGGCATCTTACAAGAAAACCCCCTTTTCCATGACAGAGGGTCAAATTGAAAAAACACATAGATAAAGAAACAAGAGCACATGGTGAAACTTTGAAAAAACAATATAACCATGAAGTTTAATGAAATTTTGACCAAAACTGAATGGGACATTAGTAAAAATTGGAATTTTGCAAGAAACCCCCTTTTTCCGTGACAGAACGTCAACTTAAAAAACATCTAGATTAAAAATACCAAGAGCACATGCTGAGTCTTTCCATAAACAATATAACCATGAAGTTTCATGAAATTTTGACAAAAACTGAATGAGATATTAGTAAAAAAAAATGCAATTTTGCATTAAGCCCCTTTTTTCCATGACATGGGCTCAAATGGAAAAAGCGGAAAAGGTACGTTGACGCCTTATCCTAAGGAGTTCATATATGAAGTTTTATCAAATTTGGTCCAGGGGTTGTGGAGAAATGGCTTCGGACAGACGGACGGCTATACGGACGGATGGACGGACAGACGAAGCGGCAACTATATGCTCGCCCTTCGGGGAGCATAAAAAGTCTTCCAACAATGTTGATATTATAATAATGCAGTTCACACACTATACAGGGAAAAATTTAAAAGAGAGCAATTCTACCTTGATTAAACGCTTTACCAAACAATGAAATTTCAGGCTAGTCCACATTGAAAACACTTGCTGGCGACAAAATAAACATAATTCAAAAATTGAAATTTGTTTCCAATGGGGTAGAAAACACTGTGGAAAAAAGGAGAAAATGCTGGTAACCAGCATTTTCTCCTTTTTCCACAATGCTTTCAAAAGGTTTTTAACTAAGGGCACAAAAATCAGGGATGGTTTGGTAAAGAGTTAAAATTAGATCACATTCTGTCACAGTTTAATCTTATGTTCCACTCAAAAACATCAAATAAACTGTTTATCTCATACGAAAATACATGTATTTTGCAACAGAGAACATTACAATGGTCTTTGTCACTGGGATAAACAAAACAAACTGTGGATTATATCTACCTAATAACAAAAGTCTGGACCCATCCAGTGACAGCTGTAGTTTAGCACTGTCTTTAACTCTTTACCACACAACAAAATTTAAGACCAATCCAAATGGAAAGCATTTGCAGACGACATAATAAATGTGATTTGAAAATTGAAATTTGTTTTGGCAAGAACAGAAAACATTGTGGGAAAAGGAGAAAATGCTGGTTACCAGCATTTTCTCCTTTTCCCACAATGTTTTCAAAGGCTTTTTTTCTCAGGGTCATTAAAAGTCGGGATTGTGTGGTGACGAGTTAAACAGGTTAGAGGCGGTACAGGACGCTTAGCATAGTAAGTGACCTGATGGTTACAGGCTTGATACCTAGTTGTGGCAAAGTTTCAGGCGATTTTTCACTTCACACTTCTAATGAATAAGAAAAAGTAGCCAGTGGCTTTTTGAAAAGAAAGTTGAGTTGGTACTTATATGCTGGTAACTAGCATTTTCTCCTTGTGCCACAATGTTTCAAAAGGCTTCTATCTCGGGGTCGCAAAAACAAGGGATTGTTTGGCAAAGGGTTAATCCCTTGTTGATTTCATTGGTAGCAAATTAAATCTCTCCAGTTAATACAATATTTTTACCAGGTTTTACCTGGTTTTATTCAACTAACTTTTAAATTCCAATATAGATACAAAACCCTTTACCAATTAATCCCAGGTTTTCACGACCCTGGGAAAGAAGCCTTCTGAAAACATTGCGGAAAAGGAGGAAATTCTGGTAACCATCATTTTCTCCATTTCCCACATTGTTTTCTACCCTTCTGAAAAATTAATTTCAATTTTATCATCTGCAAATGCTTCCAATTTGGACGAGTCTAGGAAAATTCCCCCCCAGACAAATACCCCCCGGACAACTCCGCCCTGGACAATTACCCCCAAGACAATAGCCCCCAAGATAATTACCCCCTGGGTCATTACCCCCTGGTCAACTCTCCCCCCCAGACAATTACCCCCTTGACAACTACCCCCCGGATGACTGCCCCCCAGACAATTCCCCCCCTCCCGCCCAGGAAATTACCCTCCTAGGACAATTGCCCCAAGGACAATTACCCCCCCCCGGAAAACTGCCCCCAAGACAGTTACCCCCCCCCCAGACAATTACCCCCTGGACAATTGCCCCCACCAGGATGTTCATACTAGTAATCTAGTCTAGTTCCATTTGACGTCGGCCTTAGAAGTGAACTCAGGGTCTGACGCTGAAAGCCGACAATGACCTCGTCCCAAAGCAAAAGCAGAAGAAATTGCGAGTTAGATGGGGGGATTGTCCTGAGGGAATTGGCAGGGAGCAGTTGTCTGGGGGGGGAGGGGTTGTCTGGGGGCTTGTCCGGGGGGTAATAATCCTGGGGGGCTATTGTCTGGAGGGCAATTTGCCCGGGGGAAAGGTATAATTGTCCAGGGGGTAATTGTTTCGGGGAAGGGGGGGTTATTGTCTTGGGAGGCAATTGGGAGGCAATTGTTCCGGGGGCAGTTGTCTTTGGGGGGGGGGGGGGGAACTTGTCTATAATGATGTTGTCTGATAAAGACTTAAATTATTTTTCAAGCAATCTGATTTGTACAGAACGCAATAACGTGTCAGATGGCTGGTTTTCAGCAGAAAACAGCTAGGTTTCTGAGATCAGCTACTTGTCTGATTGTCCCTCGACTTTAAAAGAATTTCAAAATGATGAAAAGGATCTTTTTAGCTCACATGTGCACAACATGATCTAGGGGAGCTTTTAGGACCACCCCGTGTCTCTCGACCGTCGTGCATCGTTAACAATTTTTTAAACATTAATTTCTCCTAAACTTCAGGGCCAATTTGGACCAAACTTGGCTGGAATGTTCCTTTGGAGGCCCTCTTCAAAAGATTGTTCACAGAATTTGATTCCGTCAAAAGCTCTGGTTGCCATGGCAACCAAGTAGAAGTTTCTAGGAAATAATTTAAAAATCTTCATCTCTGAAACCGCAGGCCAGATTTTAAAATTTTTTTACAGAGATGTTCCTTGGGTGACCCTTTTCAAAACCTGTTTGCGAAATTTTGATCTGTCAAGAAACATGGCTCTGGTGAATGGGGTCTAGTGGCACTATACAGACATGAAGAAATTCTTAAAAAGTCTTCATTTCTGAATATGCTGGTCAGATTTTGAAATGACTTTTACAGGTGACCTTTTGAAAATTGCTTGGCAAAATAATGATTTAAAAAAAAAATGACTACGGTCCTCTCAAAAATTCAGGTGAGCGATCCAGGGCCATCCTGGATCCCTTGTTTTATATGTTACACACTTAATATATAGTGTGCATTATGGACGATACGCCCTTGCCAAAGACTTCCATTCACTGTCTGATTTCTTTCTTTTTTATTTCTGTTCCGACAAAAAAAAGCAGTTTGCTTCATTGTTCATCAAGGGAATATACAGAGGGGAAAAAAGCAACAGGAAACCATCCTGATATGTTTTATTTATACAAAATAAACATGAACCAATATCTAGATAAAACGAGAAAAAAAGTCAACTACATAGAAAATTGGAATGTTTGTGCTCCTCTTTTCTTTGGCTTGTTAAGGCAAAATAAGTCAGTTATGCAATGGCACTTTCCAACTCAAATTTTAATGTAAAAAAATGAAGTGAATCTGGACATAGAACAAAATTTGAAAATGTTTTAAGAAACGTCACAAATGTTTGAATTGGTGAACCGGCAGCTGTGATTGAAGTAAAGTTGAGGAACTACAAAGGCCCAACAACGGAATTATTCACGTTTCAGTTTTCTCAAATAAAAAGACGACTCTGTGGTCCTACTGATCAACTTAGATAGCAAAGTGTAAGATTAATCTGATTGTACTAATCTAAGCAAAGCGGAAGATTAATCATACTAAAACTAAAATATCAGATTTCAAACAAATTGATGACATAGAGCATTTTTCGATCTTTCACAGAAAAAAATCTATTTATTTCATGCTTTTAACCCGAGGGGGGGGGGGGGGGAACTTAGGGACGTATATAACTAATTTTACCAGTGTAAAAAGCTCAGCATGTCTCTAGGAGATTACAGTAAAAAAAGATGTGGGAACCTGCGCTCGTTTCTGAGATATTTGCATTTGAAACAGGAAAGATGTGGGAACCTGTACTCGTTTCTGAGATATTTGCCTTTGAAACAGGTATATACAGTGTCAAATTTCAGCTTATATTGGATTTAACCCATTACCACACAATCCCTACTTTGACGCCCCTGAGAAAGAAGCCTTTGAAAACACTGTGGGAAAAGGAGAAAATGCTGGTTACCAGCATTTTCTCCTTTTCCAACAGTGTTTTCTACCTTTCCCAGAACAAATTTTTAATTTTTCAGTTACCTTTATTTTGTCGTCTGCAAATGCTTTCAGTTTGGACCAGTCTAAATTTTCTTGTGTGGTAAACACGGTGAGGAAACTACATAGACGGAGCCATTGGCTCTGTTAAGGAAATCTTGTGTGGGTTTTTCCGGTCACGTGCGGCGCCGTCAATATCGGCTGTTTCGGTGGACACGAAAACGTAAGTCTCCCATTTATTGTCAAAATTTGATTTTATACTGAACACTAGCGAAAAAAGTGGAATTGTATGAGGGACCTATGACTTTCAACTTACTTCCTTGTCCGTTGCGAGTTCCAAGTCGGCGCGGTTTTGTCTGAAACACTTTTGCCGTGAGCCACGGTGAGGTAAACAAAGGTCATTTTCTATAATGACCACAGGCTTTCTATCGCTCTTTCTGCATAAAAATTACTTATCTAAATGTTTACACCGTCCGAATGTATGAATTGATTATCTAATCCTTCCCCACTCACGAAAAACAAAATTTGAATCAAAATAAAAAAAATTGAGAAAAAATAAACAATGGCTCTGTCCATATCAGCCGGCTCTGTCTATATCGGCTGGCTCCGCTGTATGAGGGCGAGTTTTAGAAGCGATAGGTTTTTTTTCGCTATTGGGTTTACCAGTCAAAAGTTAGATTTTTTGAACGTTATTTGTGGAATGGTGATGCTTTTCTCGAACCATCTATCATTTCAAAAAGGGCGGTCACGTGGTTGAGCGGTTAAAGTAGTTGACTTCAGTGCTCTTGATCATTCGACCATATCACCCTGTGGGTACAGGGCACTCTCGGACAACGTGGACAAGCCAAGTTCTGCTTGCGGGTGTGTCGGGTGTTTTTCCCGGGATACTCCCGGGGTACTCCCGTTTCCTCCCACTTACCGATCCATTCGTCTCAATACCAGTTCAACAGCTTGGGGGACGCAAAACTGAATAAAACCAATATTTGAGAATAACCTTTGTAAAAGTTTTGCAGGTATGTCTGAAGTTGACACTCCAGACTTGAGTACTTACTTTTAGCTTGACTGCACAAAGTGTGAAGAGCTATTGTAGTCACCTCGGTCGTCCGCGTTCCCGTGCGCGTCCGCACTCCCGTCACACTGATGTATAGTTTTTTATAAGTCCAGATCATGGCAACAACTTATCATAGAGGGTCCAAACTTGGACCATAGTTACTCAGTAGGGTTGGCTTTCATTCCATGACATGGTCCCCTGGGTCCTTGTCCGGGGGATGGGGCTAGGGGTTAAAATCTAGAACACCTTAGAAAATTGACTGTGGTATAGTTTTCTATAAGTCCAGATCTTGGCTACTACTTATCATAGATTCATTCCATGACATGGGCCCCTGCATCCTTGCCCTGGGGGTGGGGGTGGGGCTTAGGGCTAAAATCTAGAATATCTTCATTATTTTTTATTTGTGCCTTATACCATCAAGGCCATGAGATATATGAGTTTGATGAACTGTGTTACGAGTCAGAGATGACCCCAGTTTGACAAGGCCAGATGCAGTCGAGCTACGCTGTCATGCGACAGCTTTTATTTCAGTCATATTAGGGCACACATTCGTGGTTGCGAGTATTTGACCACTTCATGTAAATGTGTAGTGATTTAAAAATAATCACAAAATATAATGCCTACAGAATGCAATATAATATACTGTTTTATTTGCAGGATGGACAGAAGAAGATTCCCGTGTACACTGTGTAATAAGTCGTTTTCAAGACGGTATAGGGCTAATTTTCATATTAAGAACTATCAAGGAAACATCAGCCTCCCCACCACTTGTTCGATTTGTAAGAGGAAATTCTCAACCACCTTTTCTAGGAGGCGCCATGAAATGATAGATGGTTCGAGAAAAGCGTCACCATTCCAAAAATAACTTTCAAAAATTCTAACTTTTGACTGGTAAACCCAATAGCGAAAAAAACCTATCGCTTCTAAAACTCGCCCTCATACAGCGGAGCCAGCCGATATAGACAGAGCCGGCCGATATGGACAGAGCCATTGTTTATTTTTTCTCATTTTTTTTTATTTTTATTCAAATTTTGTTTTTCGTGAGTGCGGAAGGATTAGATAATCAATTCATACATTCGGACGGTGTAAACATTTAGATAAGTAATTCTTATGCAGAAAGAGCAATAGAAAGCCTGTGGTCATTATAGAAAATGACATTTGTTTACCTCACCGTGGCTCACGGCAAAAGTGTTTCAGACAAAACCGCGCCGACTTGGAACTCCCTACGGACAAGGAAGTAAGTTGAAAGTCATGGGCCCCTCATACAATTCCCCTTTTCTCGCTAGTGTTCAGTATAAAATCAAATTTTGACAATAAATGGAAAACTTACGTTTTCGTGTCCACCGAAACAGCCGATATTGACGGCGCCGCACGTGACCGGAAAAACCCACACAAGATTTCCTTAACAGAGCCAATGGCTCCGTCTATGTAGTTTCCTCACCGTGGTAAAGTGTTAAAGCATTTTTCTTGAATAGTCAGTTAAACGGGAAAATTACAGGAAAAATATACAAATGTACATCATTTTGATAAAAACTCAAATATTTTTGCACACATATAAAAGAAATTATAAGAAAAAAAAAATATAAAAGCTTGATTTCGAGCGTGATAAATGTACAAACATGTATGTTATCTATAGACCACTGAGTTAAAACGGAAGATAATTTGATCGAATTAACCCATTACCACACAATCCCTTCTTTGGACGACCCTGAGAAAGAAGCCTTTAGAAAACATTGTGGGAAAAGGAGAAAATGCTGGTAACCAGCATTTTCTCCTTTTCCCACAATGTTTTCTACCCTTCACAAACAAATTTCAAATTTCCAGTCACTTTGATTTTGTCGTCTGCAAATGCTTTTGATTTGGAAAATCCTAAAATATTGTCGTTTGGTAATGGGTTAAGGATTAATCCTCAAAGAAAATAAATACTCTCTAATAGATTTTTTTCTTTTACAATTTCAACAGTTATAGAGTTTATAATTCTTAACAATTAGAAATAAAAATGACATGTACACGTGCTTATTTTGTCAAAAAACAGGGTTGAAGGTCAGTGTGGAAATTATTTTTAAAGGAGAAAAACAGGAGAAAAGCTCAGCAGACATGGTGGGAAAGGGAGAAATTGCTCAATAAGAGTGATTTCTCATTTTAAACAATAGTTTTAAAAAGGGAAGCAACTCTACATCCAAAGATTTAAAGTTACAGCCTTTGCTTCCTTGTCAGCAGAATTTTTTTTATTCATTTTTCGGTGACAGTTCAAATTTCCATTATTTTTAGCTCTACTGGCCGAAAACTGAAAAATATTGAAAATCTTTGAAAATCTTCTTGTCTGAAACGATAAGGCCTTTGGCTACCAAATTTTGCATGTAGCTTTATCCACTAGACCTCTACCAAATTCCTTCAAAAAATAGCCCTGGGGTCAAAATTGGCCCCGACCCGGGGGTCACAATTTTTATATGGGTTTATGTAGGGAAAACTTTAAAATCCCTCTGGTACCTAGCCATAGGGCCTAGGGCTACCAAAATTGGCATGTATCTTTATCAAGTGGTTGTCTATCAAGAATGCCCAAATTATTGCCCTGGGGTAAAATTCGGCCTGGCCCCAGGGGTCGTAAGTTTTATATGGACTTATGTAGGGAAAACATATTAAAAAAAAAACCCTTCTTTTACCTAGCGATATGGCCTAGAGCTACCAAATTTAGCATATTGCTTTATCTAGTAGATTTCTACAAAGGTTGCCCAATTTATAAGCCTGGGGTCAAGTATGGCCCCGTCCTTAGGGGCCACAAGTTTTATATGGGCTTATATTGGGAAAACTTTTAAACTCTTCTTGTACCAAGGTCTAGCACTATCAAATTTTGCATGTAGCTTTATCTAGTGGGCCTTTACCAAAACGGTCCAAATGATAGTATTGGGGTCAAGTTTGTCCTGATACCAAGTGTTACAAGTTTTACATGGGCTTTTTGTAGTGAAAACTTTATAAATCCTCTTGTTACTAACTATAATAAGACCTAGTGTTACTACATTTAGCTATGTCTCATGGGTCTCATGTTTTACAGGGCCTGTTATTGAGCACACTCTGAAAATCTTCTTGTTTATAACCACGCATTCTAGATCTGTGTTTTTTGGCACTTGGCTTTATCTTGTGGACCTCCACAACCATTCAAGTAATTATAGCTTCGTGATCAAAAATAGATTTGTTCGGGGGTCATAACTTTCTCGTAGGATTTTATAGAAAAAAAATAGTATGTCCTCAAGTTTGAAACAATTTGGCCAAGTATTGAAATGTCTGACTTGTAGTGTTATTACTTATTAGCCAGAGGAGCGACACATTGCCATCATGATCCTCTTGTCTCCTTACAAATAGTACCCGAAAAAAAATGCTACTTGAACCAATAGTATTACCATTAAGTGCAAAAAACTGCATATGTCCTCGTTTGATTCAATATCCACGACAAAAATACACGCGCATTAGAATGCGCGCCAACATTTGTCATATACGTCGTTAAAGACGTTTATGACAAATTCTTCCAACGGACAGATTTTTTTAAAACTTTGCACATACAAAGCTCATCGTGTCTCTTGTAGATTACAATGAAAAAAAATGGGGGTCCCCGTGCTCGTTTCCGAGAAATTCGCTTTTGAAAAAGGTATATACAGTTACAAAATTCAGCATATACTGGATTTAACACACTTTCCTTGAATAGTCAATTAAACAGGAAAATTGCCAGAAGAATAATCAAATATACATCACTTTAAAGAAAATAATTCAGTTTTGCACAAAAAACATATAAAAGCCTGGTTCTGAGCTTGGCAAATGTACCAATATGCATTTTATATATAGACCATTGAGTTAAAAAGGGAGATAATTTGACCGGGTTAAGGGTTAATTTTCAATAAAAACATACTTTCTAACGGACAGATTTTTTTTAAAATTTCCACAATCATAGTACTTATAAATCTTGACAATAAGAAAAAATAAAAATGACACCTACCCTTGCTTTTTTCCCCAGGAAAAAGGGATGAAGGTCACATTTGAAGTTATTTTTTTCCAAGGAAAGGGATAAAAGCTCGGCTGACATGATGGAAAAGGGAAAAATTATTCAGTGGAAGAAATTTACCCTTTCCCACAGTATTTTTCAAAGAGGAATGGCTATACTTCAAGAAATAGGTATACTTCAACAGCTTCAATTTTCTACCTGTTTCATTGTTTGCTGTGTAACTGGACTTTTTTCCAGCTAATTCTTTACCAGTCATATCATCCTCACACTGGCAGGCCAGTTTTAATGCTATCACCTTCTCCGGAAAGGATAGCATGGCAACTGGCCTGCCAGTTTCAGGAAAACGTCAGAAGCTGTATCATTTTCATCGTTGGATGGCTGACATTACGTAAAAAACTCCCTTTTCAACGACAAATAAGCATTCGTTTTGGTGAAAACTTCCCCTTTTTTTTTCAACCATAGAATACCATGGCTTGTGCAACCGTGCTTTTACTATCCGTAGAATGTTCTTCTTGTAAAAGTGCACCGTCGGTCCGCTGTTACTATTGTCATTTGTGCGAAAAATACACAATAGCGCTGATAGTTTTACTATCTGTGAGAAATACACATGCGCAGTATGGATGCGCGTAAACATTTATACCAAACGTCGTTAAATGAAAGCACTTGCAGACGACAATATAAACTTATCTCAAAAACTGAAATTTGTTTAAAGCAAGGTAGAAAACATTGTGGGAAAAGGAGAAAATGCTGGTTGCCAGCATTTCTCCTTTTCCCACAACGTTTTCAAAAGGCTTCTCGCTTGGGTCGTAAAAACCAGGGATTGTTTAGTAAAGGTTTAATTTAATGTCTTGATGTACGTTTTCCGTGAAAAAATGGATAGAGTCGCGTTCTCTTGCACAAAGAATAACCCTTTACCAAACGACAATATTTTAGACTTGTCCAAACTGAAAGCATTTGCAGGCGACAAAATAAATGTGACTCAAATAACGAAACCTGACTTTAGAATGGAAAACATTGTGGGAAAAGATGAACGTACTAGTTACCAGCATTTTCACATTTTCCCACCATGCTTTCAGAGAGCTTCTTCCTCGGGGTCGTAAAAACTTGTTTGGAACAGGGTTAATTGCGACCTCATTTGGCGGCTGAACATTTAAGAGCTATCTGGTCTCTTTGAGTAAAAGCTATCTGGGCCCGTATTCACCAACCATTCCCAAGAACGTTCTTTGTCTTATCCTTCAGAATTTTGTCAATGTGAAAGTAACAGAACTTCTGATTGGCTGAACCGAATCTGTTACTTTCGCAGTCGGGAAATCTTGAAGAATAAGACCAAGAACGTTCTTAAGAATGGTTGGTGAATATGGGCCCTGCTGGTCTCTTTGGGTATTCTACTCTGATCGTACCCTTATTGCATAGTTACTACAAAGATTGTCGTCAGTTACATACGGTTTGGTACGACTGTACTGCATTCAGAAGTTTGTAAAACAGAGAAATTGTCACTTTCGTGGTTGATATCAGGTGTTTACGCACGAAGTCGCAGGGCTCAGGGGTCTTTGATAACCACGTTGTAAAGGAACTACTGTGTTTCAGTTTGGCACCAATTAACTTTACGAGACAACCTGTAATGAAGGCATCCTCTATCGGCAGATATGGCATGTGTTCTGACACCATAAACAGTCTCGGAATAATGTTTCCAGATATGACGTAAGAATTTCCACTTGCGTAATGAGGGTAACGTATAAGAGGGTATTCGTCTATACTAACCGCCCATCTCCCAACCCTAATCACACCTGAATCCCGGTAAATGTATCCATACACCGCGCCTTTCATATCGTATGGAGTTTTATGTAAATAATCTAAGAGTACAGGAATATTTACAAATACATCTTCGTCCGCTTTGAGAACAAATTCAACCTCACTGCAATATGTTGAGACCCATTTTAATCCATACAGTATCTTTCGAGAAAGGTTGTGATATGTGTCAAGGAAGTCTATTTGAACTATATCTCCATAACTTCGACTTTCCTGCAATATTTCTTCGTCTAATTTCGAGGTTCCCTTTCCAAACAGAAAAAGCAATTTGACCGTAGTATTCGATCCTTGAGAATTTACTGACGAGCTGGCCTGCAAGCCGTAAACGGTTCTGATCACGTGACGCACTTCGGCGTTCTTGTGCACAGAAGGAACGATTACAAGCAGGTATGGAATTACATCCTCACAGAAATTCTGATTAACGATTATAAATTCGGCATCCAGTGGGTTCACTTTTTCAGTTCGTGGTGTGAAATAGGCCTTTTCTAATTCGTATCTGGATTCGATTCGCTGGTCAGGGACGATTCGCTCGTCAGGCATGGTTCGCTGCTTTTGTCGAACTTGCCTTTCAGGGTGAGGTTCGACATTGGTGGCTGAATCCTTGTGAATTGTCATTTCCGATAATGCTTCCTTTGGGTACATGTGCACGGAAATGCTTTCGTGTTTTTTCTTAAGGTTATCAACCACTTTTAATCGGAACATATCAGGAAATGTAAACAGGAAAACAACGAATGTACAGGAAAACCAGAGAGAGATAAACAGAAATACGTAAGGAAGACTAGTTTTCATCGTGTAAAGTTTCGGCACGTGATGATGATTCACAGTGGTTCAGCTGTGTTAGCTGTTATCTTTGTTATGTTGGAAGAAGAAATCAGGAAGAACTCGCTATCATAGACTAATCTTCATCGGCTGAAGTTTCGACACGTGATGATGATGCACAGTGGTTCAGCTGGGTTGGCTGTTATCTTTGTTATGTTTGAAGAAGAAATCAGGAAGAACTCGCTGTCATCTGTTAGAGTTTCGGCTTTCGACTCGTGATGGTACTGCACAGTGATTCAGTTATTTTGGATGTGTCCTTTGTAATGTCTGAAGAAGAATTCAAGAAAAATTTACGTTAATGGCATCGAGTCTCCCCCCCCCCCCTCCCCCCCTCAATTAACTAATGACGATCTCAAGGATTTGAGTCACCCACTGTTAAAATGTCGCTTAATACATCTGCATGAAATTCGACCCAGGTCAGCCTGCGCGGTCCGCTCAGGATGACCTGGCTCGAAACGCTCTGCTCTTGGTCCAATTTCTGCACGTGACAGGACTAACATACCACAGCGCTTAGTCGGTAGTCACACTTAACCCTTAACCCCATAAGGCATATTTCTATGGTATGTCTAATTGGCCCTAAATAACAGCAAGGATGAAGCTGTTTCCTATGTGTATATGACACCTTTTGATAGCAAAGAAAACATTGTGACAAAAAGTGAAAATGCATATGAACACATAAATAGAAAACTCGAGATAGTGTGGCGGGGAGAAAACATGTGGGTACCCAAGTTTGAATTCCCAACACGAAGGGTAAATAGCGAGGGACAAAAAAAAAAACTTTTCAAAATTACAGTTTTTGAAAAAAAAAAGTGTATGAACACCAAAAAAAAACAAGACTTTTGAAAACAATGTGGTAACCAGCATTTTCTCCTTTTCCCACCATGTTTTCTACCATTTTAACGACAGAAATCATCTTTGAAGTTTTAAATCTACATTTTCATCCCCAGGTTTTTTTCTTCAATTTGATCTCATCTAAAATTGTTTGGTTTTGGTAAAGGATTCAACAACAGGAAACCACTCATCTTCGCAAGCCAAGGCTGATGATTCACTACGCTACTCTACCCTTGGCGGATCGAGCTTGATTTTTACGTTCCTCCGATACGTTTTTTCATTGGATGCAGCCAGATTTAGCTGCAACGAATGAAATCGCTCGTAGCATTTCATCTTTGATAAAAATAGAATATGGTCGCGACCGTTCGAATAGAACGTTAACATGGAAACCCATGTGGATGTCTGCTTATCGCTTCATTTTGAATAATTGTATTCGTAAGCGGTTTGTAAAACGATACTTCATTGGCTTTCAGAAATATGATGTAAAGGGGGTAATAACCAGCATCCAGTAGAGGGCGCAAAAGATGGAATTCGTCTAAAAGATGTTTTTAAACATGTAGGGAAATGGCGGAAATGTTGGTTACCATAATTTTCTCCGTTTTCCGCAACATTTTCGAAAATCCTTTTCCTCAACTCGTTGATACAAAAAAAGTTTTAAAATGGGGAGGGGGATATAGTAGTATTTTTTGGGGGGTGCCCAAATTCACATTTCGAGTGCACATTGATTTTACGAGGAAGACAATTAGTGATATCTATCTTTTTCAGCCATAACCTGTTAAAAGAGGGACTTAATGTAATAGACCCCTAATAGAAAACAGCTATTTCCACAGTAACATTATCCTCCAAAATTTGCTATGATTAAACAAGAGGGCCATGATGGCCCTGTATCGCTCCACTGGCTAATAAGTAAAAACACTACAAGCCAAACATTACAATATCTGACCAATTGGTTTCAAACTTGAGGACATGCATTTTTTCTATCTAATCCTACGAGAAAGTTGTGACCCCTGGGCAAAGCTACAATTATTTGAATCCTGGTGGAGGTCCACAATATAAAGCCCCATACCAAGTAATATAGTTCTAGAATGTCGGTGGTTATAAACAAGAAGATTTTCAAAGTTTTCTCAATAAAAGACCCTGTAAAACATGAAACCCATGAGACAGGGCTAAATTTAGTAGCCCTAGTCTTTATTATGGTTAGTATAAGTAACATGATGAATTAGAAAGTTTTCACTACAAAAGCTCATGTAAAAGTTGTGAAGCCTGGTGTAGGGACAAACTTGACTTCAAGGCTATAATTTGGGCCCTCTTGGTAGAGGCCCACTAGATATAACTACATGCAAAATTTGGTAGCCCTAGGCCTTATGGTTAAGTACAAGTAGATTTTTAAAAAAAATTTAGGAGCCCATGTAAAACTTGTGACCCCAAGGACGGGGCCAAATTTAACCCCAGGGCTTTAATTTGGGCACCTTTAGTAGACAACCACTTGATAAAACTAGATGCAAAATTGAGAAGCCCTAGGTCGTATGGCTATGTACCAGAAGGATTTCAAAGTTTTCCCTATGTAAGCCGATATAAAACTTGTGACCCCCGGGCCAATTTTGACCCTAGGGCTATTATTTGAAGGAACTTGGTAGACGTCCACTAGATAAAGCTACACGCCAAATTTGGTAGCCCTAGGCTTTACAGTTTTAGAGAAGAAGATTTTTAAAAGTTTTCAATATTTTTCAGTTTTGTTGCCATGGCAACCAGAGTTTTTTAAGGAATAAAATTTTTTCAAGGAATTCTGAAGAGAACCATGGCAGGATCATTTCTGCGAAGTTTCATCAAAATTGGATGAGTAGTTTCAGAGAAGATGATGTTTGAAATAAAAGATAACGCACGCACCGTCGCACGCACTCACGCACGGACGCACGCACGACGGACACCGGGCCATGATATAAGCCCGCTGGCCTTCGGCCAGTGGAGCTAAAAAGAGGGTAATTGTACTGCTTTAACCAAGCCACTTTCCCCTTTTTTGTCTTTTCTAGAATTATCATTTATAAATCTAAAACCACAACATTTTCATTACAAAGAGAGATAGTGATTACCTCCCTCTTCTGGAAACTAACAAAAGTATCAACAAATAATTTCAAGATAGGCATAAAGAAATTTCTGGTCGGTTAAAAATGTTCATAAGTACTATACCTGTATATATCCATATTTATCAACTATCAAGAGAACTTTATGCAATGCAGCACTAGAGATATTAGGGGTCTAATACCTTAATCCATATGCAAAAAAGAAAAAAAGTTTCCACACATGTTAGCCTGTGCGTTGTGCGCAAACAGACTTAAATAGAAACGTTTTGCTAATGTTTAGTTTTCTGTATGTCAAAATACCATTCTATCCTCCAGATCCAATAGATTGTAAAACTAAAAGGTTTTGATGCAACCTTAACTCCGTAATGGCTTACTAAGCAACATGCATCACGGAAAGATGAACTAGAACCCCTTTTGTCAGATCACAGGCCATATCTAATCATGTAATTGATAAGACAGCGTCAGCTTGTTGACCTAATATTTATTACTTCATATAGATTTTAGAAACGATTCTAAATACATCTTGTATAACACGGGAAATCAACCCATTACCACACAATCCCTACTTTTGATGGCCCACAAAAAGAAGCCTTTAGAAATCATTGTGAGAAAAGGAGAAAATGCTGGTAAGCAGCATTTTCTCCTTTTCCCACAATGTTTTCTACCCTTCACGAAAAAAATCTAAATTTTCAGTCAATTTTATTTTGTCGTCTGCAAATGCTTTCGATTTGGACAAGCCTAAAATATTGTTGTTTGTTAATGAGTTAAGTACGAATACAAATGAATGTTTAGATATTGTGTAAAGGGAGGATGGTTCGTTACGAGCAATGTCTCACGTCAATCAATCAATCAGACTCACCTGGATCGAAACGAAACTTTTAGCTGTCAGACATTTGTGTTTGCTTGTCAAAGGACCAGTGTACCTGGTAATCAGTCGACCGTTAAACAAGAACCCTTTAAGGATCCAGAATTATATGATTACTTACTTGCTATAATGGACCACAGAGACATATTATTTAAACCCCTTTCGCCCTAGTGTAGCTGAAATATTGTATGTAATTTTCATGTCATTGTGTTAACTCTTTACAAAACGACAAAATTTTAGAATGGTCCAAACTGAAAGCACTTGCAGAGGACAATATAAACTTATCTAAAAAACTGAGATTGGCTTAGAGCAAGGTAGAAAACATTGTGGGAAAAGGAGAAAATGCTGGTTGCCAGCATTTTCTCCTTTTCCCACATCGTTTTCAAAAGGCTATTCGCTGAGGGGGTCGTGAAAACCAGGGATTGTTTAATAAAGGGTTAACTCTTTGAGCGCCAAACATATAACCTCGATATCTCTCGAATGCTGAAAATAAAGTCTTCTGAAACTCAGAAAGATTTTTCTCCTGTAAACAGCAGGCAGGTAATATACATCCAAGATCAGACTGCACGTTCTGTGGAGCCTGATCTTGAGTCATACTGTAAAGACTTCTGATTCGAACTCAATCCTTAACCAAAAGATATAGTTTTTATACACTAGACACACAGGCAACTTTGAAAGCATTTGCAAACGACAAGTTTGACGAAAGAAATGACATGGTTTCTACAAAAAAAGAGAGAAAACTTTGTGGCACAAGGAGAAAATAGTGGTTATCATCATTTTTTCCTTTTCCCACAATGTTTTTAAATGTCGTTTTTTTTTTATATTATCCTTATGGTCCTTAAAACCCGTGATTGTGTTGTACAGAGTTGACAGATTTATGGTTTCATTCAAGTCCTCTGTACTTTCTGGTACCGAGATATCGCATTTGTCTATTTTTGTTGACACTTCTATGAGAACAGCTGCTCTCTACATATCTTTTTACTGACGAAAATCCAGCGCACGTAGCGTTGACAACAGAAACAATCCAGAGTGGATACTAAAGCCCCAATAGCTTCTAAAAATAAACAAAGTGGATTTTAAGAAGGATTTGAATTTCAATTACTCCTTTTAAAAGTATGGAAACCATTGTGAAGATGACAGTCTCTTTTTGTACGGTCGGTCTAGGTTTTATTTGCTGACAGAAAAATGAATTATAAATGGCAAGCGGGGGGGGGGGTAAGGTTTGAACAACATGGACTTTTAAATTTCATTTTTCTGACAGGAACTCCGTAACACGTGGACCGACCATACAATTACAGGTCGTCATCTTCCCAATGATTTCCATATACTATTAAATGGTAGTATTTGAATTTAAAGCATTCCACTTTTGGTGGCTTTTGGTGCTTTAACCTTGTTCCAAATGAATAAGTTTCGTGAAAATCCTAGTCGAAAAACAGAGATTTTAACAAAAACATAAACTATCTTAGCAAGAAGAAAAACCTAACCGTCCTAGTGCACATTTAATTGCTAACCCATGTCTTGCTCGTCCTGACCACGGTTTTAAGCTTATTTTTCGAAGAGTGTAAACCAAGGTCAGCCTCCAAATACAAGCAGTCTGATCTTTCGCCACTTTACATGCATTAATGGTCTCAGTTGTATAAGATGCGTTCAATATCGATAAGTTTATCAAAAGTTACATTTGTTATCTTGAACGATTTTAACCCTATACCAAACAAGCCCTGGTTTTCGCGAACCTGGAAATGAAAGCTTTGGGAAACCGTCTGGGAAAAGGAGAAAATGCTGGTAGCCAGCATTTTCTCCTTTTCCCATGCGGTTTTCTACCCTATCAGAGACAAACTTCATGAATCGAGACACTTTTAATAATTTTTCGTCTGCAAATGTTTTCAATAGGGACCAGTGTATTGTCGTTTGGTAAAGAGTTAATTCACTAGGACATGGTTTACGATGAGACCTATGCAGGCGAAAAGTAACATTACTTTATCAGTTGATACATGAATCTCTGTACCTTGAACATCATCTACTGGCATCCTATTATCTTTACGTCAATTTGCATATATATGTTTACATCGTAATTGAAACAAAGATCTCAATATACGTACGATTAAATCAACATTCACCTTTAGATATATTACTGACGTCCATATAAGAAACGCCTCATCTCGCTCTGTCCCGCCATATTTCATAAATTGAATATCGAATGCATGGTTTTGTGTTTTAGAAATGGAGTTTGTCAATATGTCTACACATATTACATGACACAAACGTTTATCTAAACATTACACATATTTAACAGCCATTTCAACAAACTCGCCCCTTAAAATTCATCAGCATGTACGGCCTCCGAGACTTGATATCGGTGCCGGTGTAATGCAGAGAAATGACCCTCTCCTACAAAATGACCCATGTATCATTTCACTACATAGAGAAATAACCCTCTGGGATCATTTCTGTATGTAGAGTAATGACCCTGGTCATTCCTCTACGTAGTGAAATGACCCATGGTTAATTTTGTGGGGAGGGTCATATCTCTGCATTACACCGGCAGTCGCAGTCCCATGGACCCACAGAGATTACGCATGAGATAGCGCTGGATGCGAGCCTGCTCTTCACGAAGAGCATTTGTCGATTCTTTGACGTTTTGCGGCTGTGAGTTACGTCGACGTAAACGACGTCAAAAGACGTCCTACATGTGTTCGGTCAGGTTACAATCAGGACAGTTAGCAAGCCATGGCAGCACGGCAATATTACTGGACAACAAAGAGTTTATGGTGCATCTGGCCGTGTTGAGGCGCCCATTCTCATCGTCACTAAAGAACACATCACGCCAACGTCTTCCAATGTTGTCTTGAGCCCACTGCCGACGTTACCGACGATAGTGGTCGTTAGCACATAACTGTTGTACGGCCGCCTACACGCTCCCGACGACATCAGCTTACTGTATTCCGGACATGTCTGCCGCAATTCCCTATAACCATCGGCGTGAAGGATTGCACTGTGACAAAACGGTTTCACGAGTGACGTTGACGGATGAATTTGTCTTGTGGTACAGACGTCACACGTGGAGCACCAGGTCGGGGTCTATCAGAAAATCTCCCTGTATCGTTTACCCGTTGAACAAGACGCACTATTGTTTATCTTGCAACGTTAAAGCGTCTTGCAACGTCACTTTGAGACAGACGGCTTTTAAGTATGCCCAAAATGCGCGCTCTTTCTTCATTGTTTTCTACTGACATTTTTAGAATTTATTTTTTCAAAATATTGCTTGGGCTACTTAATTGTAAATCGATTGCTGTTGCTGGGGAAAACACATAAGCCATAGGGCAAAACGGTGCCATGAGTCATGGTTGACGCAAACATGATGGACTGGCACGACATTTCATGCTTCAGTAGATTACAGAAATGAAAAGTTTATGGTAGGCAACAAGTGGCATACAGATTTTAGATATGTACAAAGTTATGGAACGTTTTAGATTAGGCGTTTTTGTGGTATTTGTCGAAGACAATACCACTATGTGTTCAAGATTGAATTTTGATAACCATGTATCTTATTTTGTGCAAAGCCGAAGGAAATAAACCCAATTAAACTCATTATTTCTCGGGCAAATGAGTTTTTCGGTGGCGCACAGATATGTAATTTGAAATGGCATTTCAAAATACATTGGGCGAGGCCATCGATCGTTGAGATACTTATTTTTGATTAAAAATAGCTTCTCTCGCTCATAGCCTTTTATTGGCGCAATGATACAAATTTGCCTACTGACCCTGGGCTTTTTCGTTCCAAAACCATTTCGTTCCATAGCTTCTTCGTCCTATGATTGCGCGCTACTCCATTTGATTGCTCATGAATATTGATAGATCGAAGTAATTGATTGTAATGTTGGAATTTAAATGTAAAAGGCTAAAGATATTTCAAAATTATAGTTTTAAGGTACATGAGTAGTCTCCCTTCAACCGAAAAGGTATTCATTTGCTTTTAAGCCAAAATTTGAACAATATGTCTCTTTTTCTTTCAAACTATTGATTCCACGCATTGGGTTTCCTTGACAAATACCACTTCAGCGTTCTCAAGGCTTTGATTTAAAGGACGTCATTAGTTACAGAATCGACCGAGTTGTGACGAGTGATGCAATCGGCTAACAACGTCCATGTACGGTGTAAATCATCTGACAAACGACTGACGACCGTAATTTAGCGTTTACCTAAGCTCAAAACTGAATATTTTTTTCCCGGTGCATTTTAGGCTCATTATGCACTCTTCTATATTATAACATTTAAGCCGTTGAACACCTCGTTGCTTGTGTATTCAACAATCCTTCGTTATATGCGCAAACAATGTACTTTCAATTTAGATACTATACACAAAATACAAATTAGTATGAGTTTAAATTTTACTCTAGGTGACTACGTTTCCCAAAATGTACATAAGGGCTGCCAAACGAGATAAATACTGCGGTTATTCTTTAGTTTTTACCGAGATTTACATATTATATATAGGATCTGGCATGAGTTGGTTTTTGAGATAAAAATTTATTAAACGAGTCTAAAAAAAGTTATTACGCGAGCCTTTGTCGAGCTTAATAACATTGCTTTTGTGGATGAGTTTAATAAATTTTTACCTCAAAAACCAACAAGATTCTTTTTATCACATTACTTACTAACAAGAATTATAGTCCAAAATGTGTTAAACCAGAGGCATACATGTATCATGTGAAGTGATTTACATGAAGCCTGTGCACTTACTTTGACAGGTACATTACGAATGAAAATAGTTCCGAAGAAACTTGCATAATATTTACTTTTGTTTGAGTCTAACAGTGATTAAATTAACAACTTTATCATGACAAGAACTTTGACCGCTAATTTCCTTCAGAAACCTAGGTCAGCAATGTTTTAGAAATGAAGCGTATAATTACAGAGTATTGACCAAATACAGCACTATTTTGTAATCTTAAACATGTGTGAGACAAGAAAATTCGTAATGGCTATATCACATTGAAAAGAAGGAAAGTTATGTGATAAAAATGGCATCTAAAAGCGCTTTAGGTATTGAAAAGTTGAATGTACATGTATGTCACTCATAGTCTAGTTCAAAATGTAACAAATGTCAAAGTCATCGGTAATCGGTCATAAGGTAAAATGTGTTTCAAAAGCACGTGATTGCAAGGTTTTTTTTGCGTTACTAACATCCCCAACTTTCAGCTGCAGGTCGAGCAAGAGTTACTCTCCTTGGAACTTATCGATTATCTGGTACGAAAGGATTTCCGATAACGGCCTGTCATATAGGATTCAGAAGGGAAAATTTTTTAATCGACTAAAACACATTTTTAAAATCTATAACGTCTTCAAGTATTCTGTAATATCTCTACTTTACTTCAATATAATTTTAATTCCTGTAGCAAAATGGGAAGTTGCGTCCATTTTGATTTAAAGCTACTGACCCATTCTCCTTCTTTTTTCTATAGAAAGGTTTAAGAAATTTGCTCTTGCGCCGTTTTTGACGCTAAATAACATAAAAATGAATTGCAAGAAAAAAATCTATGACGTCATGAAGTATTCTCTGTTTTGTTGTGATTATGATCAAAGTATTCGTTTACATTTGTTAAATTGAGAACTTGCGTCCATTTCAGTTTAAAAACGACACTATCGTTAATTTTTGTATAAAAAATGCTGTATCGAGCTAAGTGAGATTTTAAGACTGGGTGAAAAGATTTAGTTTAAACATATTTTATTCATCAATTACGTATAAATACAAAGATCTAAAGACAAATCAACAAATTAACAAACAATAACTGACGAAATGGATCAGAACGAAAGCTAAGCCTATATTGTTCTTCTCCAAAATTTCAGGTACACAGTTACAGGTTGATAACGTAATAAAAAATCATAATGATATTTTAATTGCTATTGAAAGAAAACCGTGGGAAAGGAAAACAGAACAGGAAAATAAGCTAAACAATAAGCTGAATTATAAGCTGAATTGGTGTGGAGTGTTTCACTGTGGGAACGGGGAGGAAATTTTCGCAAACAATTGACCTCCTCCATGACCATCGCATATCAATAGATATTGGATGCTATCAATAACAGAACATGCAGTTACTTATTTAAATATAAGCATTTAAAATAAGTTTTGGAAGCAGGATTTACACATCCAAAGAATGAAAAAGCCATAATTATTCTAAGTAAATCTTCTGCTTTGACTAATATAAGAATGAACTGCTGCGAATATTTTTTCGTTATCAGGTTGATCAAGATCTTCATCACCATATAAGATGACTTGAAGAGTAACTCTCGTAATTGAACTTATGTCATCATTTAGACTGATTCTTAATTCTCTGTAGAATGGGCATTCAAAAAAGTAATGATGTGTTGATTCAACAGAACCGCATCTACAAAGGGGTGACTGGACTATATTTTTCAAATACAAATGCTCATTAAGACAACTGCACTTGTTACGTAACCTAGCATGTATGATCTAAGTTTTTCTATCTCCAAAGAAATAAAGCTTATTTGGCCTCGGTTTATCAATGTTTAAGCGATATTTAAAAGAAAACAACGTTCCGGCAATTTTTGTTTCATCTGATAAACAATTCCAATCATTTATCACTGATGGCAAGAATGAATTTTTGTACAAAGAGGTTCTGCAAGCAATGGTTCGCAAGTTATTTGGTCTTCGAAGATTGTAGATGACGACTCTCCAACTGTCTGAGGAACAAGAGCATTAAGATAGTTAGGAGACAGTCCGTTGAACATTTTATAAAAGAGAATCAGTTTGTGTTTTCGCCTCCTTTGGCTTAAAGTTTCCCATCCAGTTTCTTGGTATAAATCACGGATAGCAGTTAGTTTGGTGCAGCCTGTTACTATGCGAGCCGCTTCATTTTGAACTTTATCCATTTGATCTTTCAGACCCTGAGAAAAGTTGTCCCATACAACATCACCATATTCCAGAATAGGCCTGATAAATGAAAAGTAAATAGTTTGAAGAGAAAGACGATCGAGAAGCGTTTTAAGATGCCGCATGATCCCAATCCTTTTCCAGGCCTTTTCAATAGATTTACTAACGTGAATGTCCCAAGAACCGTCATTGGAGAGAAAGAATCCCAAGTGTTTATGACTGGTAACAGAGGGTATTTCTATATTTGACATACACAGATTTGGGTGATTTGGCTTGGAACGTTTACGAGAAATTACTAAAGATTCAGACTTTGATGGGTTAAACTTGACCAACCACTTCTGAGCCCACTGATTAATTTTGTCGATATCTGATTGTAAAACTCTTCCTACTTCGTCCGGATTGTCTACAATCATTGATAAGCTGGTATCGTCTGCAAACAGGTTAATATTAGCCTGAATATCATCTACTATATCATTGATGTGAACTAGAAATAAGAGAGGTCCGAGTATAGAACCTTGGGGGACTCCGGCTTGCACAAGACTTAAAGCTGAGACACCTCCAGGCAAAATAACCCTTCGATAACGAGCAGAAAGGTAACTGGAAAACCAAGATAATAACTTCCCACGAATCCCTGCTCTCTTAAGCTTAAAGAGTAAACCTTCATGCCAAACTTTGTCAAATGCTTTACTTATATCGAAAAATAAAACTCTGAATTCCAAACCATCATCCAAAGCTTTACAAATATGGTTAAAGAGACAAGCTACTTGGTTAACAGTTGAGTCACCTGGCATAAAACCAGATTACCAAGGTGTAAAGAAATCGGTGTCATTTAGAAAGTTGTAAACATGTTTAAATATAATTCTTTCTAAAACCTTTTCAATATTACTCAACAGTGAAACGGGCCTATAATTGGAAGGAAGGGATGCATCACCTGATTTATATATTGGACACACATTGGATATTTTCCATGATGATGGAACAGAACTTGTATTTAGAGATTGATTATATAGATCACACAGGTGAGGTGCTAGGTGAAAAGATTTAGCAACTGATAAAGGGAAGATAAGAACTGATGACATGATAACCTTGTCTGTATTGTTTTGTTAAACCTGGATCCTGTTTTTACACATTGTCCAAATATATAATGACTGTATCTATCACTTTTATACATGTACGTGTATCCAAGATCATGCTGTACGTTCTGTACGGACTGATCTTGTTCTACGCCACCCGCAAAGGTCAGTGAATTACGCTCAGCAGCTTAGAGTTCATGAATGTGCGCTGTCTGCCACATTACCATGACCGATGCGCAACCATGAATTGAATTTCCTATAAATTGCATTTACTTTTCTTTCCATCTTTTTTGTTTAAATGAATCTAAATTTAACGGTCTCCAAAACAATCCCACGTATTTTTTTTTATGCTCTTAGATAGAAGCCTTTTGATGGCATTGTGAGAGAAGGAGAAATTGTTGGTAACCATCGTTTTCTCCATTTCACACAACGTTTTCTCCAAAACAATCCCTCGTTCCTTTTTTTTTAATGCACTTAAATAGAAGCCTTTTGATGGCATTGTGAGAGAGGGAGAAAAATGTTGCTAGCCATCGTTTCCTCCATTTCACACAATGTTTTCTACCTTGCTTGAGAGAACTTACAATTTTATTTTGTCGTCCGCAAGTTTAACTTGGTCCATTCTAGAGTTCTGTCGTTTTGTAAATATACAAATCTTTATTATCATTTATGTTCTAGGCATACGTTATGTACATACATGTAAATATGATGCGAAAGCTAAACATATTCTTGAATTGTATTTATAACTTGTTTAATGTTTACATGTGGATACATTTCTTCTATACCGTTACTTATATTTAACTAAATCCCTTTCATATTTCTCACAATCCCAGCATTAACTGTAAGCATACCTAACGGATCACTGTACGATTGACTAGTCTAAACTTTGCCATTTAAAAACACGCTCGCAAAGAAGTCAGGCTGATCTCAATCATGTCTTAAAATTTGTTGGCTGAAGATGCTTACAATTTAGAAAAGTCAAGAATTTGTTGGTTAGTAAAGAGTCAACTGTTATTTTTAATTATATGTAATCACAATGATATATATCATTTCATCGTCGAAAATGTCACCGAGAAAACGTGAAACCTACATCCTTGATCAGAAACATTTCCTCTTTAGTTCAATCTTAACCCTTACGCTGCTAAATAAAGGAAATAGAACTCTCAAGCCGATAGTAAAGACCCAATTAGTGCTTGTTGAAATGTACATTTGGAGGAAAGTTATCATCTTATAGGGCAGAGTAAATCCAAGATCATGCTGTACGTTCTGTACGGACTGATCTTGTTCTACGCCACCCGCAAAGGTCAGTGAATTACGCTCAGCAGCTTAGAGTTCATGAATGTGCGCTGTCTGCCACATTACCATGACCGACGCCCAACCATGAATTGAATTTCCGATAAATTGCATTTACTTTTCTTTCCATTTTTTTTTTAATGCATCTAAATTTAACGGTCTCCAAAACAATCCCTCGTTTATTTATGCACTTAGATAGAAGCCTTTTGATGGTATTGTGAGAGAGGGAGAAAATGTTGGTGACCATCGTTTTCTCCATTTCACACAATGTTTTCTCCAAAACAATCCATCGTTCCCCCCTTTTTTTTTTCAATGCACTTAAATAGAAGCCTTTTGTTGGCATTGTGAGAGAGGGAGAAAAATGTTGCTAGCCATCGTTTTCTCCATTTCACACAATGTTTTCTACCTTGCTTGAGAGAACTTACAATTTTATTTTGTCGTCCGCAAGTTTAACTTGGACCATTCTAGAGTTCTGTCGTTTTGTAAATACACAAATCTTTATTATCATTTATGTTCAAGGCATAGTACGTTATGTACATACATGTAAATATGATGCGAAAGCTAAACATATTCTTGAATTGAACTTTTTTAATGTTTACATGTGGATACATTTCTTCTATACCGTTACTTACCTGTTTTACTAAATCCCTTTCATATTTCTCACGATCCCAGCATTAACTGTAAGCATACCTAACGGATCACTGTACGATTGACTAGTCTAAAATTTGCCATTTAATTTAAAAACACGCACGTGAACTGTGTGAGACATTACCGTACAGAGGTTACCCTCCCAGCATAGACACTTTACTACCTTTCTCCCACTCTTCCTGAATCAACCGGAACTTAAATATTAATATGAAATCAATATGTACATATTTATTTCCTCATGTTGTACTATGGTACCTGAGTGTAAATAAAGTTTATTGTTGTTGTTGTTGTATATTATTTGCATCAGTGAAAACTTTTAAGAGATTTGTAAAAACCATTATCTTCCCAGTATCGTCTTTTTTAATTCTTTCACGGAAAATAAATTCAATTTAGTAAGCATAAATTTCTTTAAATTGCATTTTTATTTATTTTTTTTTTTTAGTCTTTATTTTTAAAGATTGAATTTGTTGTACTATTGGATCATTGTAATAATTATGCAGTCAATAGACCAGTAACAAACTGTACAAAACAAGCAGTCTGATCCTGGGCCGAATAGGATTTATTTTATGTGTCGAAATTCTTTTGGCTTAAAAAATTGACGTATCAATATCTGACTGAAATCAGCAGAAAACAATTTGCGTTTTGGGAATATTGATGTGACCCGTACAGCACACTCCCGAATTTTAACGGTCCTGCATGGAACCTTTTGTAAACATTGTGAGAAAAGGAGAAATACCAGTATCCAGCATTGTTTCCTTTTTAGCTCACCTGAGCACGAAGTGCTCATGGTGAGCTATTGTGATCGTGCTGTGTCCGGCGTCCGGCGTCCGTCGTGCGTCGTGCGTCGTCCGTCGTCAACTTTTTACCTTGTGTACGCTCTAGAGGCCACAGTTTTGGTCGGATACTCATGAAAGTTGGTCAGAATGTTTGTCTCGATAAAATCTCGGACGAGTTCGAAAATGGGTCATGTGGGGTCAAAAACTAGGTCACTAGGTCAAATCTTAGAAAAACCTTGTGTACGCTCTAGAGGCCACATTTTCAGTCAGATACCCATGAAAGTTGGTCAGGGTGTTTGTCTCGATGATATCTCGGACGAGTTCGAAAATGGGTTACGTGGGGTCAAAAACTAGGTCACCAGGTCAAATCTTAGAAAAACCTTTTGTACGCTCTAGAGGCCACATTTTCAGTCGGATACTCATGAAAGTTGGTCAGGATGTTTGTCTAGATGATATATCGGAAGAGTACGAAAATGGGTCACGTGGGGTCAAAAACTAGGTCACCAGGTCAAATCTTAGAAAAACCTTGTGTAAGCTCTAGAGGCCACATTTTCAGTCGGATACTCATGAAAGTTGGTCAGGATGTTTGTCTGGATGATATTTCGGACGAGTTCGAAAATGGGTCACGTGGGGTCAAAAGCTACGTCACCAGGTCAAATCTTAGAAAAATCTTGTGTACGCTCTGGAGGCCACATTTTCAGTCGGATACTCATGAAAGTTGGTCAGGATGTTTGTCTAAATGATATCTCGGATGAGTATGAAAATGGGTTACGTGGGGTCAAAAACTAGGTCACCAGGTCAAATCTTAGAAAAACCTTGTGTACGCTCTGGAGGCCACATTTTCAGTCGGATACTCATGAAAGTTGGTCAGGATGTTTGTCTGGATGATATCTCGGACGAGTTCGAAAATGGGTTATGTGGGGTCAAAAACTAGGTCACCAGGTCAAATCTTAGAAAAACGTTTTGTACGCTCTAGAGGCCACATTTTCAGTCGGATACACATGAAAATTGGTCAGGATGTTTGTCTGGATAATATCTCGGACAAGAACGAAAATGGGTCATGTGGGGTCAAAAACTAGGTCACTAGGTCAAATGTTAGAAAAACCTTTTGTAGGCTCTAGAGGCCACATTTTCAGTCCGAAACTCTTGTAACTTGGTCAGAATGTTTGTCTTGATGATATCTCAGACAGGTTTGAAAATGGGTCATTGGGGGTTAAAAACTAGGTCACCAGGTCAAATCTTAGAAAAACCTTGTATATGCTCTGGATGCCACATTTTCAGTCCAACACTCTTGAAAATTAGTCAGAATGTTTGCCTTTATAATATCTTGGATGAGTTTGAAAATGGGTCATGTTGGGTCAAAAACTGGGTCAATAGGTCAAATGTTATAAACACCTTTTGTATGCTCTGGAGGACACATTTTCAGTCTGATACTCCTAAAACTTGTTCATAATATTTGTCCTGGTGATACCTTGAATGAGTTTGAAAATGGGCCATTTGGAGTCAAAAACTAGGTCAATTGGTCAAATATTAGAAAAACCTTGTGTACACTCCAGAGGCTACATTTTCTGCCTGATACTCTTCAGACTTGGTCAGAATGTTTGTTTTGATGATGTCTCAAAAGAGTTTGATAATGGGTAATTGTCGGGTCCAAAACTAGGTCACTTGATGAAATCTTAGAAAAACTTTTTGTACTCTGTAGAGGCCACATTTTCAGTCCAATACTCATGAAACTTGGCCAGAATGTTTGTCTTATTGATATCTCAAAAGTGTTTGATGATGGGTAATGTCTGATAAAAAACTAGGTCACTGGAAAACTAGATGGTGCATGTTTGGTCAATAAACTCAGGTGAGCGATTTCAGGGCCATCATTGCCCTCTTGTCTTACAATGTTTTCTACTCTTTTAAAGTGAAGAATATCAATTGAGCTACATTTGATTTATTTTTTGAAATTGCTTTTTAAAAGTTGGTGAAGTAAAAAAGTTCTCCATATGGGAAACAGTTTTAAATTATTGACTTTTGAAAACACATGAGAGGGAGAAAATACATGTGATCAGGTTGAAAATAGCGATGAAATTTGAATATGTGAGCTGTAGCCATAAAATACTTTTGAAAATGCATTAATCATCACACATTTGCAAGTAAAAAGCTAAAGGGAGAGGGCGGCAAATTGGACTTCCTTATACAAAATCTTGTTACACTTGACTTTAAATCCTTATAAATAATCTCATAAAAAAAGTCTGATCTTAGTTTAAACATTTAGTTTTAATTTATTCAATATAATACATGTAACATCATTCATTTACAACAACATATTGCGAAAAGGATTGAAACGAAAGCATCGAAGCTTTTATAGGTCCTCTCCATAAAGAAGTCTTTTTTTCTGATACTTTCTTTCCGATTACCCGGTATCAGTGTATACCATTACGTAACACCAATCAAGATACCCGATAGGAATGACGGTCAAAAGCCCCTCCCGTCATTATCTCCTACCCCCAAAACAGGTATGGCGGTCAAAAGCCCCTTCACGACTTTGCAAGGGCGGTCAATATCCCCTTCATCAAATTGTAAAGGCGGTCAAAAGCCCCTACGCGATTTCGCATGGGCGGTCATTATCCCCTTCATCCAGTCTTAAAGGCGGACATAAGCCCCTTTAAATAGGCTAGCGTTTTCCGTTGTGATTTTTAACGAAGAAATGAAATCATGTCAGGGTGTCTTACCTGTGTCGTGCATCCCTATCCCCCCCCCTTTCTTTTTTCTTTGCTCGATGGTGATTTACACATTAAAATTGTTTCCTTCCAGTCTTACACATTCAACTTGTAAACGTGTCATAAATTTGCATCATAATAGATAATTATCTTAATCCGTCCTCAGTTTGTCTCAATCATTTCAATAGATGTAAAGACAACACACTTTCCAGTATAAAGAAAATATATAACCAAAATGTACGAGTCATGTATTAAATGGTGTGCGGTAAAAAAGCCAGAGGTAAAAAAGCCATAGGTAAAAAGGCCATAGGTAAAAAGGCCATAGGTAAAAAAGCCAGAAGTAAAACGGTAAAAAGGCCATAGGTAATAAGGCCATAGGTAAAAAAGCCAGAGCTAATTTAGTATATATGGTTTATTAAGAAAAAAAAAAGCTAATTCAGTAGTATATGATGTAGAGAAAGCTTTTTGTTTCAGAAAATCTTTAGAAGTATTTTGGGAAAAGGAGAAGCCAATTTTTCCTTTTCACACAATGTTTTATATCCTATCTTGATGTGTTGTATGCAGATTATTTCAATATGTAAGAGTCTGATATTAGGTATTTGATAAGGGAAACTTTTCCAGTCTTCAGCTATTGACTTTTGAAAACAATTAAGGAAAAGTAGAAACTGCCAATAACAAACAACTTTCCCTTTTCACACATTTCCCTATATTGATGTGTTGTATGCAGATTTTTTCAATATTTAACCCTTTTCTAAATTCCCATACAATGCAATTTAAGACAGGCCTCCTTTTACTTTTCTTGCTCAAAACAAACAATTTCTCCTTTTCCAACAATGTTTTATATCCTATCTTGATGTGTTTTATGCATGCTCTTTCAATATGAAAGAGTTTAAAATTAGTTGTTTGATAAGTAAAACTGGTCGTACTTAACACTTTTGCGGTTGTAGGTGATGACTTTAGAAAACATTTTGGGAAAAAGGGGAAACTGCTCAAAGGAAGCAATTTCCTACAATGTTTGCAATTATTGTATACCATTATCTTATACTTCAAAGTTTCCTTGGAACAAACTTTCAATACAAAAAACAAACTAATTACAAACATGTGCAAACTGTCATTTCACAAGTCCAAGTTTTAATCATAATTATGCCATTGGTCAATAACAGTTTGAAATAATACTGTTAAATTATGTAATAGGGCATTTCCTGCACCTATTATTGGTTTCAATTTATTTATCAACAAGTACTTGCAGATAGATAAACAAATATAATTTCTATTAAATACAAATTATCTTGTTACCCATCCTTTATGATAATTCATTCATTTATTCGGCAAATCAGCACAAAACATGCTTTGGCCATAACAATATGTTATGAAAAATATGGCAAAAACATAAAGACTGAATGAAATATGAAAATATCATACAAAATAAATAGTGACAACAAAAAGTGAAAGCGCTGAACGCTTCAAAATTTCTGAGAAAGTGAAAGCATAATATAAAATCAATCTTTATTTAGATACCACATGTGCTTTACGTGGTTAATTCTTTCAATTTACATAATAAATGTAAAAAAGTATGCACAAATATAAATGTTAAATTAATGCACAAATCATCATAAATCATTTTCATTAAATATTCATATATATTAATATTATATTTAAAATATTTGGTATTTTCTTAATAAATCATACATACATGTATTAAATTAGCTCTGGCTTTTTTACCTATGGCCTTATAACCTATGGCTTTCTTACCGTTTTACTTCTGGCGTTTTTACCTATGGCCTTTTTACCTATGGCTTTTTTACCTCTGGCTTTTTTACCTACATTCGTATTAAATACCAAGGCTATTTCCATATAATTTTGGTCAACTCGTTCGATAAAAATGACAATACACAAAACACTCATATAAGATACTCTGAATAAGTATGTTTCATTTTGATTTTTTTTTTTTTCAATGGAGACTTTTTCAATAAAGAATTGATGGTATTCGGCGGTACAGCGTATAGCCGAGTACCATTGTCCTAGCGGACGGGTAGATACAAAACCGGTTTTGCACGAGGGATATGTGATGAGGCTATTTATAGATGGGCGTAGCTGAGCTTCACTTCTAGAGAGACCTTCGTGGCATCGACACGTATTTCAGAAGTTACAGAAGAAATATGGATAGAGAGGAATTAGTCACCTTAATTGACGAGAGACTGAAGTCGTCGTTGACTCAATGCAAGGCGGACATTCTTTCTAGTATGGAGAATGTCATGACAAAGATAAGTGGCATTTCTAATTCTGAACAAGTTTCAAAAATAAGTGGGTTATTGAATGGAGGACACACATTCAAACGTAAATCAAATGAGGAGCAGTACAAATATAATTCGAAAGTAAGCATAGCTTTGGAAGAGGCAGACAACTTGCTACAATCGGAAAAGATTGTTGAAAGCAGAGAAAAAATTGCAGAAGGTATAAATGTTATATATACTTTACAGGTTTACATCGTAGTTTATTGCAACAGGTCGATTTTTATATACAATACTTTTGTATGTCATCAGTATACTTCTAATTTTTTTTTTTCAAAGCACTGACAGGAAAGATAAAGTCAAAGGTTTTATTTTACATGGGAGAAGCACAGTGAGGAATATTTTTGAAGTTCTTTGTATTTTTGTTTTTTCGTAAGAGTATTTATTCAAAGTTGTGAGGGTATGTTAATTTAAGCCTGATCATTTGAGAACTATTAAATAGAAATATTAATTTTCAGCCAAGCAGCTCATTGCCCACAGACAAAAACTCATTAAACTGGCGGACTCATCCGAGCTTGGTTGGCGTTTTGTCACCGAGTATGAAACCAATCCTCTGGCAAGCGACTCGGATGACGAAAAACGCATGTACAAAGCGGAGGCTAGGGCTTCCAAAAAGCTTAAGGCAGAGAAAGCCAAGAAAAGTCGTATGGGAAAGATATGGCCGTATCGCAAGGGACAAACTGGATTGACTAGTACAACTGGGCTCGGTTCAACGCAGCAAGCAGTGCGAAGACCAGGTCTGTGTTTTGACTGTGGTAAGCCAGGCCATTGGAAAGGCGCCGCTGAATGTCAGGCGAATGTTTCACAGAATAAGATAAGTATTGAATCTGTAGTAGTTGATCAGATATCTGTAGCTTTTTGTTCTGATTCAAAGGAAAAGTCAGAATTGATATCACCAGCTGGAAGGCTGAGAGGTAGTTTAGATAAATGGAAATTGGCCACAGATAGCCAGTACATACATAGTGTAATTGAGCATGGTTATAAGTTACCGTTCAAAAAGATCCCAGATAGTGTGATACTAAAGAATAACAAATCCGCTAGAGATAATATGGCATTTGTTATGGAAGAAATACAAATGTTAATAGAGAAAAGAGTTATTTCAGAGGTACAAAGTACTCCATATGTTGTAAACCCATTGACTGTAGCATACAACAGAAATGGTAAGCCTAGGTTAGTATTGGATTGCAGGCACATTAATGATTATTTACACCAGTTTAAAGTAAAATACGAGGACATAAGTGTTGCTGAAACTTTGTTTGATAACACTTTCATGTATACTTTCGATTTGAAAGGAGCGTATCACCATATCGACATTTTCAGCGAACACACAACTTATTTAGGTTTTTCATGTATTGACAAGGGTCTGAGAAAATATTATGTTTTCAATCAGTTACCATTTGGTATCAAAACTGCTGGACATATTTTCACAAAAGTTCTACGAGTCGTCATCTCATTTTTGAGAGAAAAAAGCCACAAAGTCATTGCTTTTCTTGATGATGGTATCGGAGGAGATACTGATTATAATAAGGCTTTGGCTTCAAGTGTTTTCACAAAGCAGACTATTCTAGAATTTGGATTTCTTTTAGCAGAAGAGAAATGTCAGTGGATTCCAAGTAAACAAGTTGTTTGGTTAGGCCATACTATAGATATGCATCAGAATTTGTTGTTTATTACAGATGAAAGAATACAAAGGTTACTGAGGAGAATTGACTCAATTTTGAAAACATTAGAAAATCAGACAATACCTTTGATCCATGTTAAGAGCCTCGCAAATGTTGTCGGTCAAATTATTTCCATGCAGAGTGTTGTGGCAAATAAGGTAAGATTAATGACAAGAGGATTGTTTGCTTGTATAAATACAAGAGCCAGTTGGAATGCGCCGGTATTAGTAACACAGGGGGGTATTAATGAGCTTCATTTCTGGAAAAATAATGTTGAGAAGCTTAACGAGATAGGAAAGCACATTAAAGATGAGCGTTTGGGCTTTTACAGTGTTTATTCAGATGCAAGTAGTACTGGTTATGGCGGATATATTGTACAAGACTCAAATGTTGATTTATCACACATAACAGAAAGCAATGAGCCATTTGGATTAGAAACAAATAATAAAGTATGTACAAAGTACATGCATGACCTTTGCGAATCCTCGGAAATGGATTCTGATTCAAAGTTGAAATTGATGACCCCGGAAGTGGTTTTCATTGATGAAATGGCCAAGGGAATGGTCCTTGGGTTGATTAGGGCCCCGGAAGTGGCAGCAGGTTCAGTAGTGACCCCGGAGGCGGTCATAACTTCATGTTCGATCCCGGAAGAGGTCGTTGCAAAAGAGTCGGTTTTGAACCGAGAACATACATTTGAATTCAATGTAGATTTCGATATGTCCTGTGTAAAACAGACAGGAGACAAAGGTGTCACTACCTTGCAAAACAGAGGCATGTCGGAGCATGACCGTAGCTGTGTATTAATTGACACAAAAGTAATTGGATCATGGTCAACTTTAGAACGAAGCGAAAGTTCGACCTGGAGAGAAGCTGAATCAATTTTTCGTATTGTAAATTCAAACACAGGGGTGTTGAAAAATTCTGTTGTAAAAGTGTATTGTGACAACAAAAACGTTAATTCTATCCTTAAAAACGGTAGTCGCATTGATAAGTTGCAGAGTATTGCTTTAAACCTCTGTAGATTATGTGATTGTGAAAACATTGTTTTACGCCCGGAATGGATTCCGCGCACTCGTAATGATACAGCCGATTATCTAAGTCGGTGTTTCGATTGCGATGACTGGGAAATAGATCATACAATTTTCAAAGCTCTCAGTAGCCTTTGGGGTCCATTTACAGTTGATAGATTTGCTTCACATTTAAATGCAAAGTGTACACGATTTAACTCGAGATGGTGGGTACCAGGTACTGAGGGTATTGATTGCTTGGCACATCCATGGAATGGTGATATAAATTGGGTTGTTCCACCCCCACGGTTAATACCGCAGTGTATTGATAAAATAATTCAGGAAAGGGCAAATTGCACCCTTATTATACCTAAATGGAAAAGTGCCGCTTTCTGGCCTAAAGTAGTGACTGATAACGGTACATTCAATTCATTTGTAAAGGAAGCATTGAATTTGGGAAGGACAAATGTCATTAAAGCAGGCAGGGGAAATAATGGCTGTTTCGGTAATAATCCGTTAGTCTTTGATATGCTGGCTTTAAAAAGTAGTTTTTGAAAATGCTGAAGGACTTAACAAATATGTTTTTTGACAGGTGTTGGTTTAAAACAGACTTTGAAGAGGAAATTGAGTGATGCTGGCGTTTATGGACACGAACAAGTACGTCTGGCAGATAAAATGTCTGGTTATCTTCTTCGATCCAAAGCGGACAGTACCGTAAAAAAGTATACAGGTTCTTTTCAGTTGTTCGAGCAATTTTGTGTACAGCATGATATGTCATCTAAACCAGCATTACCAATAACTGTAGCCATGTATTTCACATCACTTATAGACGAGGGAAAGTCAGACAATGTTATTTCAGCAGCATTTTATGGTATCAAGTGGGTACATAGTATTAACGATTTCAGTGATCCCACGGAGAGTAACATTGTTAAGCAGTTACTTGAATGTGCTAAACGTTTGAATTCGAAACCAGTTCAGAAAAAGGACGTCTTATCTGCCGAAATGCTACAGTCATTATGTACAATATACGACAAGTGTACTAATGTTATTGATTTGAGGGATTTATGTATCATTATGTTATCATTTTCAGGTTTTTTGCGTATAAGTGAAACCCTCGAGCTACGCTGTAGAGATATTTCTTTTCAAGATGATCATTTATCAGTCAATATAAGAAAAGGTAAAACAGATATATACAGGGATGGTTCTGAAATCCTTGTAGCTCAAGGTTGTACTTCTGCATGTCCTGTAGCATTGTTAAAAAGGTACATAGATAAAGCAAATTTGTCATGTGAGTCTGAGGAATATTTGTTTAAACCCGGGTTTTGTTCTAAACAAAAGGTTTCTCTCATAAACAAAAACAAAAAGCTTAGTTATACCAGGGCAAAGGAATGTATATTGAATAAACTAAAACTGGTAGCTCCAAGTCTAAAATTAGGCACACATTCCTTGAGAGCAAGCGGAATTACAGCAATTGCTAATACTTCCAATGTTTCTGAACGGTGTTTAAAAAGGCACGGAAGGTGGAAAACGGATATTGCTAAAGACGGTTACGTCAAAGATAGTGTTGAGAAAAGATTATCTGTTACGAAATCGTTAAATTTATAGGCATGTAAAGCTTTGTTTTCATGAATAGTGTGAATATCGAATTTGAATTTGTTTTAATACCCTATCCTTTGTATTGTCTATACATGCGTCTCGCAATACGCACAACATTACTAATGTTGTTTCTTGGTTTGTGGTCCCGTTGGATAGGACTTGATGGTATTCGGCGGTACAGCGTATAGCCGAGTACCATTGTCCTAGCGGACGGGTAGATACAAAACCGGTTTTGCACGAGGGATATGTGATGAGGCTATTTATCGATGGGCGTAGCTGAGCTTCACTTCTAGAGAGACCTTCGTGGCATCGACACGTATTTCAAATTCAAATTCGATATGTATTTATTTCTGAGTTTACGTTCTAATCAACTGGTAGCCAGAATATTGAAAGGTTTGAGAAAAGGGGTTAAGTGAATGAGGCCCAACATTCCATGGCATCTGACATTGACAAATGGGCACAGGTTTCCAGAGTTTTTCCATTAAAGAGAATGGTTTATCTCTGGTTTTTCCTGGGCGAGTCAGGCCAAAATGTAGTTAAAAGAAAAATCTAAGGAATTAGTGTTTCTATCCGCAGTTAAGAGTATTGTGTCATAGTCCGCCTTGTTACATGTAGAGTTCTATGTACATTTATTGTTGATGCCAATACATGCGTCTCGCAATACGCACAACATTACTAATGTTGTTTCTTGGTTTGTGGTCCCGTTGGATAGGACTAAAGTAATAATACAATTACAAGAATAATTTTAGTCCATTTTTCGCCCCAAACTCGTCACCAAACAACAAACTTTTTATCTAATTGTCCATTTTTAAAGTGTTGGCAGAGGACACTGTGGCTGTTAGTGTTTGATTTGTGTGATTTTTGTACGATAAGGATCAAAACATTGAGGGGAAAAAGAGGAACTTTTGGTACCTAGCATTATTGCATTTTCAGTAAAAAAAAATTAAAAAGCCTGCTTTTCGAGGCGTTCACATTTGAAATATTTCTAAGGGATTGCAAAGAAACTGACTAGGAATAGCTTCATATGTAGATCAAGATCAGACCGTATGGTCTGCGCAGTCTGATCTTGATCTACACTGTTCCCAATATGGTCTTGATTTTTTTCATTTATTCCCATGATCCTGCAGGGCTCAGAGGTAAAGTGTAGGACTCGAGTCCTAATTCCAAGAACTATAATTAATAGAATGCCTTTGGAACATGTCGACCCGTTTTTGCGAGCCGCTGGGTGTCGCCGGTTCGATGACATATCCTTTCTGAGGATTGATGATAGGATTCATACCTGTCACTGCTGCCCATTGGCACTCAAATTGTTATGTGAGAAAGCAGCCAGTGGCTTGAAAGAAAATTGCGGATTAATGGATAAATTACCGATTTGAATGGATAAAAAAGCAACCTGGGAAAGCATTGTTAGGTACACTGGCCTTCGCGATATAAGTCAAATACGGTTGAAAACGGCGTTAAACAACATACAGTCAATCAACAATCATCGGATTTCACACTTACGGAATCTGTATAGGGCTTTTAAAGAGATAATCAGACTTCATCTTTACGGAGGGGATCATGGGCGCTTTTGACCGCCTTACCTGTTTTGGGGTAGTGGATAATGACCGGAGGGGCTTTTGACCGTTTACCTATTCGAATGTTGAAACTCAGGCTGAGTTTTGCCTTGTACGCTTGAGTAAACAGGCGACCAGGGCCCGTATTCACCAACCATTCTTAAGAACGTTCTTTGTCTTATTCTCCAGAATTTTCTGCATTAGTAAGCAACACAACTTCTGATTGGCTAAACCGAATGGTTTAGCCAATCAGAAGTTGTGTTACTTACAAACGTAGAAATTCTTGGAGAATAAGACTAAGAATATTCTCAAGAATGGTTGGTGAATACGGGCCCAGAATTGCTTAAAAATAAGATTGCATGTGACAAGCATGTGATGTCTGATCTTGATCTTTGTCGTGAGCAAAAATAAGTTATTTCTGCTTTTTGCCGATAGGGTTAAACAGGGAAAGCAAGAATGGATCATGGCCAACTTTATCATGCAAATCAAACCCGGTAACTGTTATTTGACCGCTATGTAAGCCAATTAAATTATGAGAGTTTGATCCCTTTTGGCCGTGAAATCGATCACATACGGAATGATATATTGACTGGCGATCTCTGCAAACCCTTTGCACTTATAACCCGAATTTCGCGCTTCGAGTGTAGAGGGTTTCAATTTATCGGAAAAAAAACTCTGCGGGATATCTGGGGTTGTAAATTACTGGGGTACCAAAATTTGTAGGATTTGTTTTCCTTTCAGGTCTTGCAATTTGATCTACCTCAAATTTTACCGAAAGCACGCGTTTGAAAAATTATGGTCAGCTATAGAAATGCTTTTGACCAGCATTTGCTCTTTTTCAAGCAATGTTGTCATGCCTTAATTGATACAAATTGAATAATTTGAGCCATATTTATTGTGTTGTCTACAACTGCTTTAAATATTGGGACAGTCATACATTGCCAGTTCCTGAAGAGTTAAAAAGAAAGAAAAATATCCGCAGTACAAGTCTGTAACATTATTAAATCTAAGTTTGGCGATGATGTATTAAATTACTATAATTCATTATGTGACGAAACCAGAGTGTGTATCTTGTTAGGAGCACCTGTTGCCGAATTTTTACAAATTTTAAAGGTATCTCATGTGGAATTTTTGACTTCAGTATTATTTTGTTTAGACAGTATTTGGAGATCGTACCAAGATAAACTTTAGAACTTAGGCCTGTATTTCTTAAGAATTCAGTAGGCTAATATTAAATTAAGATTAGAATCGCAGAAGCCCGATGTATACGGGATATATTTGGAATTAGGATTAACTAGGTGGGGGGGGGGCGGTATATGTGTGGGTGTCTATGTCTGTGTTTACTTATCATGAGGGTGTTTTTTTTTTCCCTCTTTGTTCGTCCATCCGTCTGTCTGTCTTCTGTTATGTATGTATTATTGTATTTATGTAGTTACAATGTATATCTGTCTTTAATAATCTGTAATCTTCAATTATGGAGGAAATAAAGAATTAATAATGATGAGACTCAAGCCGGGGGAGGAGCGCGACACGAACGCTCGAAATGTAACAGCACATATGTTTACTGCATCTTTGGAATTTTATCTCTGATTTTTTCATCATAATTTTGAATTCAATCTTTGATATTTTTATTGATTTATCAACAAAAATGGTACAATAGTGAAAAAACTTCGGTTGGATATATTTCTGAATAGCTAATATAGCTAACAAAGTTAAGGATATTATGAAGAGGCTTCTCTTGTTATAATGTTTTTGAAAACATTAATCTCCAACCTGTTGCATAGAGCTATTACATAGTCAACAGACGGCATTTTATTGTAATTGTTTTGCATAGCATCGTCACAAATACATGTACGTACATGTATATTAGGCTGGGGAAAGTGTGTTGGTATATCAGAACACACAGGTATTGTCTGATCTATCATAAACAAACCAACCGTATACAAATTATATTTTTTAACCTTTATGTTCAATAGGTCAGTTCTTTTTAAAATAATTTCGTCATTTTTTAGATTAAGTCAGTGGTTTTGTGAGCACACGGTAAACATAAATCAGCCTGCACAATATTGTTGGAAAATCAAAATTATCTTCAGGGAAGTCAGAAAGCTTATTTATTGTTCTTTAATATGGCGTAGTTTTCAGTCATTTAGAAAATACATTTTTAACCCTTTTTACACCTTTTTAAAGCAACTATCGTATTTTCTTTCTTTTTCCCTGATCGTTTGCATTGTGCCGGAGTTCTCCGATGATGACCGAGTCTCACTGTTAGATAAGACGCCTATCGGGTATCTTGATTGGTGTTACGTAATGGTATACATTGATACATTTATACGGGGTAATTGGAAAGAAAGTATCAGGAAAAAAAATCAGACTTCTTTAGGGAGAGGAACTATATAAGCTTTGATGCTTTCGTTTCAATCCTTTTCGTAATACATGTTGTTGTAAATGAATGATGTTAGTATATTGAATAAATTAAAACTAAATGTTTAAACTAAGATCATATTTTTTTTACGAGATTATTTATAAGGATTTAAAGTCAAGTTTTAACAAGATCTTGTATAAGGAAGTCCAATTTGCCGCCTTCTCTCTTTAGCTCTTTACTTGCAAATGTGTGATGATTAATGCATTTTCAAAAGTATTTTATGGCGACAGATCACATATTCAAATTTCCTCGCTATTTTCAATCTGATCACATGTATTTTCTCCCTCTCACGTGTTTTCAAAAGTCAATAATTTAAAACCTTTTCCCATATGGAGAACTTTTTGACTTCACCAACTTAGAAAAAAAGCAATTTCAGAAAATAAATCAAATGTAGCTAAATTGATATTCTTCACTTTAAAAGAGTAGAAAACATTGTAGGAAAGGAATCAATACTGGATATTGGCATTTCTCCTTTTCTCACAATGTTTTCAAAAGATTTTATGCAGGACCGTTGAAATTCGGGAGTAAGCTGTACGGGTCACATCAATACTCCCAGAACGAAAATTGTTTTCTGCTGATTTCAGTCACATATTGATATTGATACGTCAATTGTTTAATCCAAAAGAATTTCGACACATAAAGTAAAACCGATTCGGCCCAGGATCAGACTGCTTGTTTTGTTACTTGAAGTTTGTTACTGGTCTATTGATTGCATAATTATTATAATGATCCAATAGTACAACAAATTCAATCTTCTTTAGAAATAAAAAAAAAAAAAAAAAAAAAAGAAATAAAAATGCAATTTAAAGAAATTTATGCTTACTAAATTGAAATTATTTTCCAAAAAGAATTAAAAAAGACGATACTGGGAAAGTAATGGTTTTTACAAATCTCTTAAAAGTTTTCACTGATGCAAATAATATACACGTACATGTATAAAAATGATAAATACAATCATTATATATTTGGACAGTGTGTAAAAACAGGATCCAGGTTTAACAAAACAATACATGGATCCGTGGAAATCGATATTTGACCAATCAGGTCATCGGATTTATTCTACCCGATGTGTATCGTTGTGTTCTGCCATTTTGGCTCACAAATAAACGACTGTTAACGTTGGAGCGATGCGATACTATTTATTTATTTCGTGTTTTTAACGTTTGAATTTAAGAAAAACCTTCACATATGTGCTTTGCGAGCGTGTATCGTTGACGTGAGATCAGGCAGAGGCTGTAGACAAGTTTGAATTATGATAATGACTGAAAAGTTGGACTAATGTAAAGAGTTAAATGAGCGCTGGAAAATGGATTAATTTAAATAATGTTTACCCCTCTGAAAGAGAAAAATTGAAAACAAAGGTAAAAATAGACCTATATGAAATACTAATAAAAAGAAAATACGTCTACTTGAATATCTAACCTTGTTCAATAACCTGTGCACATCCAAAAAGTGGCCGCGTAACTTGTAACCAGTGTTTCAGTTTGACATTAATCTTAACCCATGGTGCATGAAGAATATGCTAAATGTGTAGATCTAGATCAGACTGAAAATTACATGATGTTTGGTCTTGGATTTAAACTACTGCTATTTACAATAAGCACGTCAAATGACGTGTACTTCTTACTTCCCCACTAAGAGTAGATTTCAATTTTAAAAAGGTATATCTTTCGTACCGGTGCAAGTTTAGCTCAATGGGCAACATGTTAATTTTTCTCTTGACTCAGCTTTTTCAACCGTTAATCACATAAACCCGAGTTTTAACGATCCTTAGAAAGCTGTTAAAAGCATCGGGGAAAAAGGAGAAAATGCTTATAACATCCATTTTCTCCTTTTTTTGACAGTGTTTTGTGCTCTTTCAAAAACAAATTTCAATTTTTGCATTATTTCTTTTCTTGTCTACAAATTTCTGAGGTTGGATTGTCCTAAAAATGTTTGTCATCTGGTGAAGAGTTTGATTGGATTAGCACATCTGCACATTAGCACAAAGGGTGTTTTAGTAAACTGTCAATTGATAGGGAGCGTGTTTGATTGCAAAACAATTTGCCGCACTAATCAACTTGACCACCCGTTGTCATCAGTATATCATAAGATAACACAAACTACCGTCAATGATATTAACAATTTTCTTGACAACTGACAACACACTTAAAACATTTTATAATCATCAGACAACCCTTTTCCCCTTAACCTGATATTGAAATTTTTCATTAACTTAAACCTCTCTGTTGAATCAAACAGTATATAAATTTTTTGAAAGGTTTGTAATTCAGTGTTATTTAATTTTGTATGATGTTGAAATGACTTTACTAGCCAAAAGAAAGCAATCAGTATCTGTAATTCTATAATTCTGTGGCAGAACGGAGAATTTTTTTTTTCCTTTAGCACTGGAGTTCGAAATTTTGTTTAAACATGTATATCTGTTACATTGTTCGTTGGCCCGATAATTCTCCCTTTTAATACATATCCGTGTGTAAATTCGTTCAAGCATCTTTAAATTACTTACCAAGAATTTATCATCGACAGAAATATACGATTAAAATATTTTTTCCGAAATCTTATTGAGAGAAACAGTCATGACAGCAAGATTTAAGTAGCCTATCTGCTATACTGCATGTGTATTGACCGCGTTTGTTTGTGAGTCCTTGGCAACAGTAACTAAGGTTGTCGGTTTATCTTATCGCCACGGATCCATGTATACAGACAAGGTTATCATGTCATCAGTTCTTATCTTCCCTTTATCCGTTGCTAAATCTTTTCACCCAGTCTTAAAATCTCACTTTGCTCAATACTGCATTTTTTATGCAAAAATTAACGATAGTGTCGTTTTTAAACTAAAATGGACGCAAGATTTCAATTTAACAAATGTAAACGAATACTTTGATCATAATCACAACAAACTGTCATAGAATACTTCAAGACGTTATAGATTTTTTGCTTGCAATTCATTTTTATGTTATTTAGCGTCAAAAACGGCGCAAGAGCAAATTTCTTAAACCTTTCTATAGAAATAAGAAGGAGAATGGGTCAGTAACTTTAAATCAAAATGGACGCAACTTCCCATTTTGCTACAGGAATTAAAATTATATTGAAGTAAAGTAGAGATATTACAGAATACTTCACGACGTTATAGATTTTAATCATTTTAGGAGAAAAATGTGTTTTAGTCGATCAAAAAATTTTCCCTTCAGAATCCTATATGACAGGCCGTTATCGGAAATCCTTTCGGACCAGATATATATAAGTTCCAAGGAGAGTAACTCTTGCTCGACCTGCAGCTGAAAGTTGGGGATGGTCAAAATGCACAAAAAATAACAGTTATGTCCTAAAAGGTCAAGGTTTCGGTGTTTTTCTTGCATTTACAGAGTTATAGTCAGTTGAAATGTTATGTTTTGTTTTTTGAATATGATGAGTGTTTTAAACAAATCACCCCAATATATTGAGGTGAAAGGAAACGTGAAGAAAATAGCCAAATTATAGTTGTTAATGAATTAATAAATTCACAATTTATTGCTAGATATATAAGTGCTCATGTACCTTAAAGGCTTCGGTTGACCAACTTTAAATTTAGAAATCCCCGCTTTATTGCCTGTCATATGTGTGCCGCGTGATCATAACAAAAAAGGAGAAATTCAGTCAAACTTTACATATACCTCGCTTACAAGAAATGAAACATGATCTGATTAAAAACATATCCGTCTGCTTTTCAGGGAAAAGTGACATTTTATTTTCGTTATATCTGTGTTCTCCTTCAAAACCCATAGTAGGTCAGACACGATTGAGTGCTCTTTAGCGATGGGAGTAGATTCAGATCAGACTGTCTTGAAATGTTCTAATGATTAGGCTTTCTATTTTTCTGTCTGTCTTTCTATCCCTTTCTCTCTCTCTTTCTCTCTCTCTGTAATCAATAACTACATACTACAAATAAATAATACCAAGCAGATCATCAATTAGCTATGGAACTGAATCATGAGGCGGACTGGTCATTTGACATGCGTAAACTTGAACAAAACCTTCGGCCCAGGCCACCTGCACGAACTGCACAGGCTGATCTAGGTCGAAACTTTTTGCAGACACAAAAATTCTATATTAAACAACAACATTAAAGACTATTCCAAAGTTCAAAACATATGCGGACGAAAAAATAAAGGTGACTCAAAAGCTGACCCTTGTTTTGGGAAGGGTAGGAAACATTGTTAGAGAAGGAAAATAAAATACTTGTGAGCAGCACTCTTTCCTTTTCCCACAATGTTTTCAAAATGCCTGTTCTTCAATGTTTGTGAAGAAAATTCAAAACTTTGGATTGTTTGGAAAAGGGCTAAGCCCCCTTTTCACAGAGCACGGCTCCGTATGTTCATTAAATTGAACTACAACTCATCATAATCATTATCATCAAGTTCGTGAACTAAATGAAATACAATTTTAGGACTGGTTTAGTCAGATTAGAAGTCAACGCGGCGTATGATAAACATTAGAGTCCCCTTGGCGTGTGATATTTCCAGAATTTCTGGTAAAATAAATAAAAGGCAACGTATGTGCCGCGACGGCTTAATGATCTCATACTAAAGTGTTGAGTTATTAACGAGTAAATCCCGCACGCAACAACACTAACAACATACAAAAGTCAATCTCTGTGAAAAGGGGGCTTAATGCATCTGCGAAAAGTTCATCGACCCAGGTCAGCCTGCGCAGTCCGCGCAGGCTGACCTTGGTAGAAACTTTTCGCTTTTAGTTAATTTTATGCATGTCGAAGGACTGGTGTACCTCAAGATTTAGTAAATTATATAAAAAAGTGTTTATTATGGATCCATAATTATGTGATGACCTGCTTAGTATCACGTATCACAGAGATACATTAAGTCCCCTTTTCGCCATTGCATTGTTCACTTATGATCCGTGCTCTTGGATCATAAAAGGGGGCTTAATGATCTCCATGGTAAAATAATTTATACTAGCAAGTCATCACATACATACACAGTATGGACCAACGTACAGTGTCACAAATCGGAAGCTGCTGCTACTGTACGCCCCAAATCAGTAAGCTGCAGTAAACAAGTTTAACAAAACAGGCTGGCACGCGTAATCTAGCCGACAGAAATTGATCGGGTGTTTTGCATTTGAAAGGTAAGAAGTTTTTCTACAAATACATACTGCGATTGGGTTCATAAACCAAGCGAGTTTTGTGTAGGAAAGCTGCATCACCAAATTTTGTCGTTGGCGGCTGCCATGATCGCTAAACGTATGCTTTCTACTCCTTCGGGAAGATCGGAAACCATTTTCTGATACTGCAGACAGATAAAGAAATCATTCAGCCTCGCGTATACATGTCTATGGTTGTATTCAGTGCCATATCCATTGAAATAATTCACTTTTTATCAAGGTACCATCAAAACGTTCACTGTACGGCTAGCTGCTAACCCGGATTTTTGTACTGCTCGGTTAGCTGCGATTTTCTTGGTAAAGCCTCTTTCACATCAGCCGTGCAATTTTTTCGTCTTACGATTTCCGCCGCAAACACGATCGCTATCTATTCGTACCCGTCGCACATATTGCAAATATGCAAAGCGATCTCCGTTCGTCATTCGTACGGTTGACTCACGAAATGTACGGTGTCCGCAGGTTGAACCTACGAAAAAAACAAGACGGCTATTGGCCCTGGAACGCTCACCTTAGAGTACAGCTTATTCATGAGTGAAATTCAGTTCTCTGAGCACCTTTGGTAAAGCTTCACCCAAGGAACATCCTTGCAAAGTTTCATCAAGATTGGCCGAGTGGGTCAGGAGAAGAAGATGTTTAAAGAAATTGTTGATGGGCTACAGACGCCGGACATAGGGCAATCAAATATCAAAGCTATATACACCTTCCAGTTTCAAAGAAGAATTTTAAATTTTCCTTTTTTGTCCTATGTTCGAACTTGTGGTCCCCGGGGCTTGGTCAGTTTTAACCAAAGCAGCATCCTTAGAACAAACTTGGTAGAGGTCCACTCAAAGATGCTACATACCAAATATCAAAGCTCTACACCTTCCCGTTTAAGAGAAAAAGAAAGTAGTTTTTGACGCCAGGGACATCATATGACCAAACATGGTAGAGGTCCACTAGAAGATTCTGCATACATAATGTCAAAGCTCTGCACCTTCAAGTTTCAGAGAAGAAGATTTCTAAAGTTTTCCTTCTTTGTTGCTATGTTCGAACCTGTGACCCCCCCCCCCCCGGGCCAGTTTTGACCCCAAGACATAATAGGAACAAACTTGGTAAAGATCCACTAGGAACCGCTACATGCCAAATATCATAGCTCTATGCCTTCTAGTTTTAGAGAAGAACAATTTTAAAATTTTCTTTCTTTGTTCCTTTGTTAGAACTTGTGATCCCCGGGGCGGGGCCAGTTTTAACTCCACGGGCATGATTTAAAAAAACTTGGTAGAGGTCTACTAGGAGATGCCACATACCAAATATCAAATCTCTAAGCCATCTAGTTTCAGAGGACAAGAATTTTTAAGTTTTCCTTCTTTGTTCCTATGCTCAAACTAGTGACCCCCGTGGTGGGGCCAGTTTTGACCCCAGGAACATCATTTGAATAAAATTGGTGGAGGTCCACTAATAGATGCAACAGACCAAATATCAAAGCTCTACGCTTTCTAGTTTCTGAGGAAAAGAATTTCAAAGTTTTCCTTCTTTGTTCCTATGCTCAAATTTGTGACCCCCGGGGCGGGGCCAGTTTTGACCCAAGGGACATAATATGTACACACTTAGTAGAGGTCCACTAGGAGATGCCACATACCAAATATCAAAGCTCTACGCCTTTAAGTTTCAGAGGAGAAGATTTTTAAAGTTTTCCTTCTTTGTTCCTATGCTCAAACTTGTGACTCCCGGGGTGGGGCCAGTTTTGACCCTAGGGACATAATTTGAACAAACTTGGTAGAGGTTCACTAGGAGATGTCACATACTAAATATCAAAGCTCTACGCCATCAAGTTTCAGAGGAGAAGATTTTTAAATTCTTCCTTCTTTGTTCCTATGCTCAAACTTGTGACCCCTGGGATGGAGCCAGTTTTGACCCCAGGGATATAATTTGAACAAACTCGGTAGAGGTCCACTAGGAAATGCTACATACCAAATATCAAAGCTCTACGCCTTCAAGTTTCAGAGGAGAAAATTTTTAAAGTTTTCCCTCTTTGTTCCTATGCTCAAACTCGTTATCCCCCGGGACGGGGCCAATTTTGATCCTAGGGGCATAATGTGAACAAACTTGGTCGAGGTGCATTAGGAGATGCTACATACCAAATATCAAAGCTCTACGACTTATAGTTTCAGAGAAGAAGATTTTCAAAGATTTCGGTTTTTTTTCCTTTTCGTTGCCATGACAACCAGAGTTATGGGTGGAATTAAATTATTCAAACAATTTTGGTAGAGCTTCACCCAAGGAAAATTCCTGCCAAGTTTCATGAAGATTGACCTAGTATTTCGGAGGAGAAGATGTTTAAAGAAATTGTTGACGGACGACGAGATTTTGCAGGACAGCTCTACGGTGTTCGTGCGATCGCCATAAGGAGGAGGAATTATCTCCTATTGTCCGATTGGAGATATATATTTTCACAATGCTACCCCGGCACATAGGTTGCATATTGAAACACTGGACAGGATACAGGATAAAGACCGGGACGACGATATTTTATGCTAAGGGCATTTTGCCATTCTTGTACAAGCACGTGACTTCTTCATCTAAATCCTGGATTGGTGGTACCTTGGTTGTCTCGGGTTCAATTGGGGGGGGGGGGGGGTGGAGGGGGTTCAGCAATCGGCACCTACCCCTTTCCATTCTGAGATCTTTGCTTCTACCTGACCTTCTCGTCCTGAAATTTCGATAGCGACTGATGACGAACAAGACATACAATTCTTTTAAAAGAGGAGGGATGAGGCTAACTTTTCTCCCATTGAACCCGATAAAACCGAGGTACCACCAACCCAGGGTTCAGATAAAGAAAGCATGTGCTTGTACAAGAGTGACAAATATGCCTTAACATAAAATAGCATCGTCCAGTTCTTCATCTACGAGTATCCTGTTCATGGCTGCAATACGCAACCTCTGTGCCTGGATAGCCGAAGTTAACTCTGTGAAGGCCTTCTGCAGATTTAGGATGCTGCTGCATACCATTGTGTCTATATTTATCTAAATCTGGACAAGAGGAGATAATTTCTCCTCATTAGGGCGATCGCACGGACACCGTACAGCTGTCTTGCGAATTCATGCTTGCCGTGCGGTCGTCGTAAGAAACTTTGAAAATTCTTACGGCAGTCTTGCGGGTGCCTTGAGAATTTGTGCGGCAGCCTTAAGATAATCGCATGACAGCCGTGCGAACACGTCGCTTTTTTTTAAGACTGGGTGATTCAAGGGGTCGTGAATAGCTCTACCATCGTCTATAAACGATCCATAGTCAGTATTGAGCACGCTCATAGGTTAGATGTATCAAAAGAATCGGCTGTCTTTAAGCTAGTGCTTCTGTTTTCACTGAGATTTATACCTTTCAAAGGAAAACGCTACCAAATGAACGTCTGCAAATGCTTTGTTAAAGACTTCAGACTTGAGAATGGATGTGCGAGATAATATCGTGAATTTAGGTTAAGAAAGAAAACCTGAAAACTTTACGTTTAACCCGAGCTGAATTCTTTATTTCGTTGAAAAGCTACAAAAAAAAAAACACTTACTTTATAATTCATTGATGTTCATCAGTGAATAAAAATCAATGGTTAGGGGTTGCAAAAATTAGCAATTTTTGTACCTATCTGTTATACAGGAACTAGACCTAAATCAAGAAATAATATCAGCGATGTTTTCCATGTAATAAAAGGATTTATCACTGGAGCCGGATTTGTGTAATTCATGAAATGCCTGGAAGAAAACAAGAAAATCTTACTGCTATTGTTTGAATTTATATATCTATATATGTCGCGGTCCAAACTGGAATCAAGGCAGATCCGGAATCTAGACCAAACTGGAATTCTGCCTATACCAAAATAGTTTAACAGTTTGGCTAGGCAGCTCCACAATCTGCCTAGACCAAATCGGAATATTTTCTCGTTTTATATAATACAACTACATATTAACCATCTTAGTCAACTTAAACTCCAACATAAAAGAAGTTTAATCAGAAATTCTGAGTAAGATTAAATTTTGAATTTAGCGCTTTCGAGGAAAAAATGCAACGTGGAAAACGGAGCAATTGTGGGAAAAACAAATAAATTGCTTCAATTAAAAATACGTCTCAATTGTAAACCAATGAGAATTAATATGATTAAACATTTGGAAAAGAATCTAGATCTATTTTGGTATACACTATAAAGTATTATTCTAATTTGGTATAAGCAGATTGCCGGGATATGCCTAGATTCTGATCCCGCATACGACATATATATCGAGCTAAAAAATCGTGTTTTACCACATGGGCTGAACCTTTTTGTTCAGTACTATGATGCATTAATGCAGCTAGGTGTACACATTTTTTATTGTGAAATGCAGCTAATCGTTGCGTACAGATGCAGCTAGCCGTACAGTGAACATTTTGATGGTACCTTGATAAAAAGTGAATTATTTCAATGGATATGGCACTGAATACAACCATAGACATGTATACGCGAAGCTGAATGATTTCTTTATCTGTCTGAAGTATCAGAAAATGGTTTCCGATCTTCCCGAAGGAGTAGAAAGCAAATGTTTAGCGATCATGGCAGCCGCCAATGACAAAATTTGGTGATGCAGCTTTCCTACACAAAACTCGCTCGGTTTATGAACCCAATCGCAGTATGTATTTGTAGAAAAACTTCTTACCTTTCAAATGCAAAACACCCGATCATTTTCTGTCGGCTAGATTACGCGTGCCAGCCTGTTTTGTTAAACTTGTTTACTGCAGCTTACTGATTTGGGGCGTACAGTAGCAGCAGCTTCCGATTTGTGACACTGTACGTTGGTCCATACTGTACATGGATCCATGAAACCGATTTTGTACCGTTGAACAATCGAGCAAATCACGCGGTACACTGGTCCTTTGACAAGTAAGAAATTGACCTCTTTAGCAAAAAAGTTTTGATCCGTGTATCCTGCAGGTTGATATGAACCGATAACGTTTGCAAATACATTAAGTCCCCTTCCCCCCCCCCCCACACACACACACACTTTTTTTTCTTACAGCTTTGGCCATGTATCTGCAACTTTCCTAAATATCTTTCCATCGGTCTAAACCTATATCATTTCAACAGGATGCAGCTCCGACTCACAATAAAATCCTTATATTTCACATAAAACGCATTCAGACAACTTACAGTGTTATGCACGTACGAATTTAATTATCTTTGCATTCTTGTAACCTGAGAATTCCGCCCGTAACAACATTAATTTTCCAATGAATTATGTAAACACAAACCTTTATACGTTTAGCATCCAAATGGAACTCCGAAACAGAACAAAATCATTTATACTATATAGTTAATGAATGAAAGCAAACTGCTCTAATGCGCTGTACGTTTGTGTATTCTCCTTACAATTTCTAATCTCACCTTAGCACTGTCTGTGTGTATAAATCATAGCATAGCATCGCATGGAAAGGCAAAGTCTGTGGGATAGAGTTACAGTCCGGGTTATCTATTATCTCTGTTGCTTAGTAGATGTGGGTGTTTAGCTCACCTGAGCACAAACTGCTCATGGTGAGCTTTTGTGATCGCCCAATGTCCGGCGTCCGTCGTCCGTCGTGCGTCGTCCGTCGTCCACAATTTCTTTAAACATCTCCTCCTAAACCACTCGGCCAATCTTGATGAAACTTGGCAGGGATGTTCCTTGGGTGAAGCTCTACCAAAGTTGTTCAACAGATTGAATTCCACTCATAATTCTGGTTGCCATGGTAACCAAAAGGAAAAAATAGCAAAATCTTTGAAAATCTTCTTCTCAGAAACTAAATGGTGCAGAGCTTTGATATTTGGTATGTAGCATCTCCTAGTGAACCTCTACCAAGATTGTTCATTTGGGGTCAAAACTGGCTCCGCTCCGGGGGTCACAAGTTTGAAACATAGGAACAAAGAAGGAAAACTTTAAAATTCTTCTTCTCTGAGACTAGATGGTGCAGAGCTTTGATATTTGGTATGTAGCATCTCTTAGTAAACCTCTACCAAGATTGTTCATATGATGTCCCTGGGGTCAAAACTGGCCCCACCCCGGGGATCACAAGTTTAAAACAGAAATAAAGAAGGAAAACTTTAAAATTCTTCTTCTCTGAAACTAGAAGGCGTTGAGCTTTGAATATTTGGTATGTAGCATCTCCTAGTGAACCTCTACCAAGATTGTTAATTTGTTGCCCCAGGGGTAAAAACTGGCCCCGCCCCGGAGGTCAAAAGTTTAAAACATAGAAATAAAGAAGGAAAACTTTAAATTTATTCTTCTCTGAAACTAGAAGATGTAAAGCTTTTATATTTGGTAAGTAGGATCTCCTAGTGGACTTCTACAATGATCGTTCATATGATGTACCTGGGGTCAAAACTTGCCCTACCCCATGAGTCACAAGTTCGAAACATAGGAACAAAGAAGGAAAACTTCAATATTCTTCTTCCCTGAATCTAGAAGGCGTAGAGCTTTGATATTTGGTATGTAGCATCTCTTAGTGGATTTCTACAAAGTTTCTTTATAAGATGCCTCTGGGATCAAAACTTGCCCTGCCCCAGGGGTCACAAGTTCGAAATATAGGAACAAAGAAGGAAAACTTTAAAATTCTACTTCTCTGAAACTAGATGGTGTAGAGATTTGATATTTCATAAGTAGCATATCCTAGTGGACCTCTTCCAAGTTTTTTTTTCTTAGGATGCCCCTGGGGTCAAAAATGGATATTACAGCTTAGTACTCAGGTGAGCGATATAGGACCATCATGGTCCTCTTGTTTTTCATACGGGGAGGAACACCACAGGAATAGTTAAAACTCCTTTCCCTGCATTTTTTAAAATTTCAATTCATATAAACCCCGCTCCGGTAAAATGGAGCTGTAATGCATCTCCGTGTGTGATGTATTATATACATACATGCAGGCCCGTAGGAAGCAATTTTGGATGGGCAGGGGTGGGGGGCAACATTTTCAAAATCGGCTTGTCGGCTTGTCGTCCCGATTTGACATAATATATTGTGTTTGGTTATGCAGTGAGAAATAACCCACCTACTAATACTAGGGACCGAAATAGAAGGAAATTTGTTCAACAGTGTGGTGAATTATGAGATTTGGAGGAAAAACTAAAGCAGAAAATCACACTGAATGAAATGTGACCTAAGATATTGTTTGGTGTCTGTCAGATAACAAAAGTAGATGAAAAATTCCATGGCTCGCCGCCATTTATTTAGAACTATTTTAATTTGTTTGAAATTTTCTATTAGCGTATCGTCAGTAAGCTACTCTGAATTATTATTTCATCCTCTTTATATACGACGATTTTCTAGCAATATTCAGCCATACACTGACACATACACTGACACGGTCATTTTATTGGTGATCAAATTATGGGGGGGGGGGGCCCTGCCCGCCCCCCCCCCCCGCCCCCCCCCCCTCCTCGTTCCTACGGCCCTGACATGTATATACATACATGTATTATCAGTGGCAAAAACTATCGATTCAGGTCAGTCTGCGCGGACTGCGCAAGTCCACGCAGACTGACCTGGGTCGATAGTGTTTGCAGATTCATTAATCACTCTTTTCACATAGCATGGTTTATTCTATATACCGTTTCAAGCATTTCCCCATAGTATCAGGAACAAGGAAGTTCACTGTCCGTAGACGCGCTATAAAGCAAGTGGTAATGTGGTAAATTGGTTAAGTAAATACACTCTTAATACTAGCCTGGTATCAGTCTGTTAACCCTTTCCCAAACGACAAATTTTGGACTCTTCCAAACTGAAAGAGTTTGCAGACGACAATTTCAGATTTTGGCAGAAAGTTCTCAAAAAGGGTAGAAAACACTGTGGGAAAAGGAGAAATTGCTCATTACGAGCAATTTCTCCTTTTCCCACAGTGTTTTCTAAAGACTTTTACTGCAGACACGTAAAAACCAGGGCTTGTTTGGGAAAGGGTTAAATGTAGCATTTTCGTTTGAAAAAAAAAAGCGCATTTCATGTAAAACCTCAGTTTCTGTGAGTTTACTAGAATCGTGTACCTTGTTTATCTGAATGACTTAAATGCTGCACCTGAATGCCTGTCTGTCTGTCTGTCTGACTGCCTTCAAACATATCTTGTGCGGGCAACTCCACCTACAGTTTTCACTGGAATAAGTTCAAACATACCACAATGCATCTCTGTGATGTGTAATTGTGCATGTGACTCTCAAAACTTAGACATCTGCAGGCGTTCTAGTTTTTAACCCATTTTACTGACAATCCCATTCGCACATATATACGCCCGCCGCTTTGTGAAGGTTTTTTTTTTGTTTATGTATTCGCTGTTAAACAGGTGTTATGTTATCTCTTTTTTTTTCAAGAATTCTTGGCACCATTGCGAACCGCAATACATAAGGCCCGCCGGGTAGCTTAATTAGTGGTTAAAGTATCCAACTTGTGACCTGGTGCTTGAGGATTCGATACCCAGTTGAGGTAAACTTTTTTTTGAGCGATATTTTGCCTCTCAACTTTGAATCATATGAGAAAAGGTAGTTGTGGTCAGTGGCTTGAAAGGGAAGTTATGTCAGTACTGGTGTTGGAGGGCCGGGAGGCACATGAGTAGGTGAAATGGATACCAGCATTTTCTTATTATTTCCACAAAATTTTCTACTTTTTTCTCTATCTATTGAGCTACTATAGTCGTTTGGTAATGTTAATACCTAATCAAGTCTCGGCCGGGGGCACCGTTAAGACATGTACACAAGTGGGCCATTGCAAAAGTATAACATGGGTTGCAACACGCGCGAAAAGGGGCGTTCGGACATTTGCGTAGAGGTCGTCTTGGTTCAGCCTTCGCTGTCCGCACATGTTAATCTGAGACGGCTCTGTACGACTACGTTAGATTCTGTTCTACACGAAACTTGCGCAAAACAGAAAATGGCGCCAAAAACGGAAAGTGTTGTTTCCGGCTCCGGTACAACACTTTACGCAATTATCCGAATACCCCTTTTCACGCGTTGCAGCCTCGTGAACCATGGTCTAGTAACAGGGGATTAAACGCTCTCTTAAAACATGCGTCATATCGTCGGGCTGCTTCGAAAACCTCGTAACTACGAGTTTTTCGAAGTAAACTGACGATATGTACTATTTGGCGTGCAACACGCGAAAAGGGGCATTCGGACATTTGAGTAAAGTGCCGTCTAGAATCAGCGCAGGCTAATCCGAGACGGCACTTTACGATTTTACCAGGTTTTGCCCTACAGTAGACTTGCTTGAAACAGAAAATTGCATAAAAACGGAAAGTGTCGCTTCGGATTAGCCTGCACGAGTTGCGCAGGCTGATCCAAAACGACGCTGTACGCAAATATCCGAAGATAATGGTTTTGAAATAAGGATGGTTTTTTTCGACATTAGTAAAGCATTTGACAAGGTGTGGCACAAGGGTCTGATCTTCAAATTACATGCTGCAGGAATAGATGGTAAAGTTTTATCATTTCTCCAGGACTATCTGACTAACAGATGTCAAAAAGTCGTTCTTCCTGGAGGTTCTTCCGATTTATCATTTGTAAAAGCGGGAGTCCCACAGGGTTCAGTATTAGGTCCATTGCTTTTTTTGGTATATATCAATGATATTGTTCACGATATTGAATCCGGTATCAATTTGTTTGCCGATGACACAAGTCTTTCTATAGTAGTTGATACTCCAGATATATCTGGTGCTATTTTACAGTCAGACATAGATAAGGTTAGCAGTTGGGCAGACAGATGGTTGGTTAAATTCAATCCCTCTAAATCTAAATCTTTGTTAATATCTCGCAAACGAATCAAACCTGTTCATCCGGATCTTTCTATGTCAGATGTTGTTATCCCATTAGTACAGTCTCACAAACACCTTGGTATTTATCTATCTTGTGATGGAAACTGGGATCAACAAGTGCAGTGTACCGTTGAAAAGGCATGGAAAAGAATAGGTGTTTTAAGAAGTTTGAGGTACCAGCTCGATCGCCTTTCACTTCAAACCATATATTTTTCATTTATAAGACCGATTCTTGAATATGGAGATATTATTTGGGATAATGTTCATGAATACCAAAAGGAAGAACTTGACAAGATTCAAAACGAGGCTGCCAGGATTGTAACGGGATGTACTAAGCTTGTATCAATTGCAGACCTTATAAGAGAATCAGGCTGGGAAACATTAAGACAGCGTAGGAACAAACACAAGCTTATTCTTCTTTTCAAAATGGTAAATGGTTTAGTTCCAAATTACTTATGTTCTCTACCGACCACTGTTGGCAGTAATACTACATACAATCTTCGTAATTCTAATGATTTATCAAACATCACCTGCAAAACTAATCTTTATATGAAATCTTTTCTCCCTTCTACCATAGAGGCATGGAACTCTTTACCACAGTCTACAAGGGAGACAGACTCCCTCTCATCTTTTAAACGTATATTAAATGAAGATAAGCCAATTCCCAACAAACTATTTTTTTATGGAGAAAGAAGACTGCAGATTTTACATGCTCGCCTTAGGAATAAATGTAGCGATTTAAAGCAACACTTATTTTGGAAAAATATTGTAGAAAACCCTTTATGTCGTTGCGGGGAAATAGAATCCAATAAACACTACTTCTTTGTTTGCAAATTTTATCGTAATATTAGGACAGCATTCAGACAATGTATTTGTGAAATATCTGATTATAATATTGACGTTGTCCTTTTTGGAGATAATAATCTCTCCCTTGCTGAAAATGAAATAATCTTTAATGCAGTCCATGCTTTTATTGAGAATAGCGGTAGATTCTCCTGAGTTTTAAGCTAAATTTAACGTTACTAGTGTATGGTACCTTTTTTTGGATATTGTACTGCATCAGAAACACATATACACGAGGCCTATAAAAGTTAATTTTACATTTTCTTTCTTAACTCTGCACAACCTCTGATGTTTTTTTACATCATTGCTCATTTTTCACTGTTACTCTTTAAATTTTTCACTGTCAGTTCATTACTTTGGTGTCTCTATTTATTTTTGTTTACTGTAATTGTTATACCACGTGATTTTCTTTAGGGAGAGGAACTATATAAGCTTTGATGCTTTCGTTCTAATCCTATTCGCAATATGTTGTTGTACATGAATAATATCTGTAATTATATTGAATAAAATATGTTTAAACTAAATATCCGAATGCCCGTTTTCACGTGTTGCAGGCCGTTTAATAATAATGATAATTATTGGTCGCCCGGCAGAAGCCGGCGACTTATATTTAACATAATCGGAAGAGTTGTTGATGGAGATTGTGGGTCCTTCCGCTTGAAATTTTTCATCATACTCGCCAGGTTTATTTTGGTAAAATAGGTGTGAATGTTTGTGAAATTGTTGTGTGGGGTTTTCATCACCTATTTCAAAGCTGTTGACTTGTAATGATAATACGGTGTAAAATAAATCTTCAGTCTGGCGGCAGGTTCGGTGCAGCCCCCGCAATATTCTCCAAGTGGTGCAAATACACAGCCATGATAAAGGGAACCTCGTTATCTATTTGATATATCGCCCGCCATCAATCTCATTATTCCTTATCAGCTTCCCGGAGTGTAGTAATTTTTCCCCGCCTTTTTACATCGGCAAAACTCAATAAATTGCTGCATTAAAGTATATGCACCTAGCAGCAGACATCGTTTTAAAAATATATGATACCAGAATGGTTTCACCTGTATTCATGGGTTAAAATTGAGCCATGCTCTGACAAAAGTTTTTTTTATTAGTTGTACGGTCAGGTGTCAGGGGACCTAATTAGTTGTACGGTCAGCTGACATGGAACTTTATTAGTTGTACGGTCAGGTGGCACGGGACTTGGAAACTTGTTCACGGTTGTGGTGAATCATGTCGTCCCGAGCCGTGAACAAGTCACCAAGTCTCCTGTCACCTGACCGTACAACGAATTTATTATACTGCAGAGTTTTACCATTTCAAAGCGCGTTAAGCGAAATTTTCCTGTTTTATAATTTCACGAATCGAGTGCGCTGACGAAATAGAAATTTCCTTCTGAGTGCCCGAATTCAATGAAAACTGACGTCACTGAAAACTGATGTCACTATTCAAAACGTTCAGTTTGATCCATAAATGTGCAGTCTGGTGATCGATTGACGCCGCCATTTTGGATGTTGTATTGCACGTGTAGTGATGTTTACGGGCACTCAAAAGGGAAACTAGCTTTACGTGGTTTTTGCCAGAGAACATGATATATGTCCCCGGCATGTTAACCAATCAGATCACGAGAATTTTCTTTGCAGTATAATAAAATTCTTCTTCCGTGTTGCGTTACACCAAGCAAGTACATGTAATCACATACCAATAAAACTCGTTTTTTTCCCAACAACCGATTTAGTTCCGGGGTAGAATGGTTCTTTGCACTGTAGAAATTTGTCCTTTAACTCTTTGCCAAACGACAAAATTTTAGACTGGTCCAAATTCATAATATTTGCAGACGACAAAAAAAAAACAACAACATATATAACAAATGAAATTTTGTCTCAAAAGGGTAGAAAATACTGGGAAAAGGAGAAAATGCTGGTGACCAGCATTTTCTCCTTTTCCCACAATGTTTTCAAAAGGCTATTTTCAAAATCAAAGAGTATTAAAAATCGGGATTGTGTGCTAAAGGGTTTAACAAAGAGTTTTGACTCAGATCAACCTACACAGACTGACTTGAATTGATATCTTTTTTTTTTTGCATCTGCACCTTTTTTATGGTAGTTGGGTCACTTTTAAGTGATATATGTTTCATCTTCTTTTGCAAAGTGATGCGGGATTAATCAGATTTCAATTTAGATCTAGCTGCAAGATCAAAGAATACGTATCTTTTTTATACGGTAAAAATATTTCTCCTTTAAGGCTACTTTGATTCTTCTTTAACCCTTTGGCTGAACTAAGCGCGACTAGCTAACATTTTGCGGAAAATGTAGATCAAGATCAGACTGCACAAAACGTGTCCGATAAGGGGATATTATTCCCCCAACACATAACTTTGAAACAGCAATATTTTGGTTATAAACATCGAGTTGAAAATGTTCAGTCATATAGCATTGTAAGGGTTAACCCATTACCACACAATCCTTACTTTTGACGACCCTGAGATTTAGCCTTTAGAAAACATTGTGGAAAGAGGAGAAAATGCTGATAACCAGCATTTTCTCCTTTTCCCACAATGTTTTCTACCCTTCCCGAAACAAACTTCAAATTTTCAGTCGCGTTTATTTTATCGTCTACAGAATGCTTTCGATTTGGACAAGCCAAAAAATCTCTCATTTGGTAAAAAGTTTACACACAACAAACTTATAGACTTGTTTAACCCATTACCACACAATCCCTACTTTTGACGACCCTGAGATTTAGCCTTTAGGAAACATTGTGGGAAAAGGAGGAAATGCTGATAACCAGCATTTTCTCCTTTTCCCACAATGTTTTCTACCCTTCCCAAAACAAATTTCAAATTTTCAGTCGCGTTTATTTTGTCCTCTGCAAATGCTTTCGATTTGGACAAGTCCAAAATTTTGTCGTTTGGTAATGAGTTATGTCGAAAGCTTTATCACAAGACAAAGAGACGAATTTTAAATAATAGCACCGCACGCGAGTGCCAGTGCTAGGCAGCAGGTGCCTGACTTTCAGAGAAAATTCCATGTTGCAAAAGGGATATAACTGTGTCAAAAATAACTTGTTGGTTATTTGCTCTTGTTGTATTGGCCCCATTTTAATCGTAGGGAAAAATCATGTCCAAGTTTGAGATAAATATCTTCAGTAAATAAAGTGATAAAATAAAATGTTAAAGTTTTGGAAAGTGTGTAAGGTTTTTTGCAAGGGGACAGAGGTGGCGCCAGGCCTACAAAAACTAGACAGCCTACTGGCAGAGATTTTGCTTTTATGCTTACATACACTATGAATTCATGATGCAAAAAGAAACAAATACAAAGATTAGAACAAGAAATGCTGACTTCATCGCATAAACAAGCAATCAAAATTTTCAAGTGAAAATGGCTATTTCTCCTATACTGTTTGTTGGATTTTCTTTTCAAAATCAATAGGGTTGAAGCAATTGATGAGATAAACAAATTGCGCTAGGTTTACAAAAATCTGACCACAAATGCAGACTAAATCGCGACAAACAAAAATAGAATTTTTCAACTTTAAATGGCTGCTTTTCCCTTACTGTTTGTTGGATTTCTTTTTTTTTTCAAAAATCAATAGGGTTGTGCAAGTTTCATGGAAATCTGACCACAAATGCAGGCTTTATCGCGTAAACAAGAAAAAAACAGACGGGACGGACAAACGGACGACGGAAACCACGGCATGACATATATGCTCTGCCGGCTGTCAGCCAGTAGAGCTAAAAATTGTTGTTGTTTTTACTGGATAATTAGTTTCGAAATGGAAAAAAGGGTGTGGACCGTGGACAAGAGTGCTTGTCGTTTGCAGATGTTTTGAATTCAGAACTGCAAACTTGTTTGGGAGAGAGATGGCAATTAAGGACAGGGAAGCAAGGTAATCTAACACGATCGAAACTCATATCAGATGAGAAAAATCCACTCAGACAACGAGCCAGTGACACGGAAGTTTGTACCAGGATACCTGTCTTTTCTACATCTAAAGAAAACCTGGGCCCGTTTTGATTATTTTCGTTTATTTATCGTCGCTACCGGTTGCCCATCTGAGCGACGCCCCCAGAAGACGGTTAGTTGTTACAGGGGATAGTGCAAGGATACAGGACGAAACTACTGAGAATTCCGCCTGGTTCTTTAACGTGCTCGGTGTATAGCACCGTCACACGGGATCTCGGTTTAACGTCTCATCCGAAAGACTATTAATAATTTTTCGTTGGCCAGCCGGGGACTCGAACCCACAACCTGTAGAGACCCGAAACATTGTGTTCACGAGTCCTACGCTCTACCTACTGAGCTAATCGGCCGGCTACCTGGGCCCGTATTCACCTACCATTCTTATAAGAACGTTCTTGGGTCTATTTCTTCAAGATTTCCTGACTGTGAAAGTAACAGAACTTCTGATTGGCTAAACCATTTGGTTTAGCCAATCAGAAGTTCCGTTATTTTCATAATGACAAAATTCTAAAGAATAAGACTAAGAATGTTCTTAAGAGTGGTTGGTGAATGCGGACCCTTGTTTTCTAAGCGTACATACCTATGTTTATAGAGAGAACATAAAACATACACAAAGATCCCAGTTGCTGTCTTTTTTAGTTATACCAATTTTCAGATTACACTGTTTACACAATACAGGCGTTACAAATGAAGCTTGCTCTGTGAAAATAGGGTTTTTTAGCATCTACAAAAAGTTTCGACCCAGGTCAGCCTGCGCAGTCCGCGCAGGCTGACCTGGGTCGAAACTTTTTGCAGTTGGTAAATTGTCTGCATGACGAAGGACCAGTTTACGCCGTAATACAGTCGGGTATCATACAAAATGGATTTTATAATCCGTAATTATGTTATGACAAACTTAGCATCAAGTTCTCAATTAAACCCCGTCCCCCTAAAAATTATCGATGAGCCATGGTCTGTGGAAAGGAAGATTAATGCATCTGCGAAAAGTATGCTATTGGCCAATTTTCTGTTTGTCAAAGGACCAAACTATCTCATGATTAAGTCGGTTGTTGAAATAAGTGGCTTCTATGAATCCCTAAATATGTGATGACATCGGCTAGTATCATGAATAATGGAAATGCATTAACTATGATTAAGTCACCTTTTGCCAGAGAACGGATAAAATATTTTGTTTCACTCTGGAAGAAATACAGTTTTTATAACGATTATATCTAGCAATACTCGTTTCTTATTTCATGCTTTCCGGTGGGATATCGAGAAATAGCAGTGAAAATATTTTTCGATCTTACACTGGTACCACCAGTGAAAATACCGATTTTCACGTTCTTGTTGCCTAGGTAAATTGCGCGTGCCTAACAACCAGATGGGAAATATGACGTCATATACCTTACATTTCTCGCGCTTGACGTAATACTGTAATGCGTTGCTATGCGGGAAGGGTACGCCACGGGGAATAACGGAAAAGAACTGTACTGGATTTTGATAAAGCTCCTCACAGAAAGGGTTAAAAGCATGAAATAAATAGAATATTTGTTTTTGTCGGTGAAAGATCGAAATTTATTTCAGCTTGTAAACACCACTGGTAATATTTTCAGCCACTCGTGAAAATATTACCGATGGTGTCCACTCGATGAAAATAAATGTCGATCTTTCGCCGAAAAAAAAATATCCTCTGTATTCTAAGAAATATTTTCTGACTCATTCAGTCAGCTATGTTCAGCACTTTAGAGAAACCTGGAGCTGAAACAGGCCTGATTTGTACTCAAACGTATTGATACACAATCACCCCAATATTGGGGGGAGTGATGCGTCATGTAAGACGGGTCGAATCATTGAAAAAAATGACATGAGCAGGCAAAGGCACATTTCCTCGTCGGACGTACTCCGTTTTACCGTTTATGAATTGGTAAGGCTATTCTTAAAAAAGAAAACTTCATTCAAGATTTTCTACAGTTAGAATGTAAGAATTCTTCGGTTGACAAGGGCGTTAAAGCATTTTTCGGGCCCCTGCGAATGTTAACGGCTTCAAAAACGTGAATTTATCCTATATTCTTTGATAAATAAAAAAATACTTGTGGCCGAAGTAAAGTTTGTGGTAGTTGTAGAAAAGGAAGTATGGATTTCTTTTAATTGTGGGATTGTAATGGAGATGATAATTCGTTTGTTTTGCACATAAACGTCGAGTTAAAAAGTTTCCAAATCTTCGTTGTATCTATATAACAAGGACATGATACACAGTTCTGCCTCTGATAACCACAAATATTTCAGATAAACTATATATATCCGTTTATTTCATTTAACCATTTACCATGCAGTCCCGTGTTTTTATAACGACCCGGATCAAGAAAATTGAATCATTTTTTCCTCCTTTTCCCAGAGACAAATTTTATCTTAAGAGCCACGTTTTTTTTAGCTTCACCGGCCGAAGGCAAGCGGGCTTATGTCATGGCCCGGTGTCCGTCGTGCGTCTGTCCGTCCGTGCGTCCGTCCGTGCGTTAACTTTTATTTCAAACATCTTCTTCTCTGAAACTACCCATCCAATTTTGATGAAACTTCACAGAAATGATTCTGCCGTGGTCCTCTACAGAATTCATTGAACGAATTTTATTCCTTCAAAAACTCTGATTGTCATGGCAACAAAACTGAAAAAAATTTAGAAATTTTTAAAAATCTTCTTCTCTGAAACCATAAGGCCTAGGGCCACCAAATTTGGCATGTAGGTTTATCTAGTGGACCTCTACCAATGTGCTTCAAATAATAGCCCTAGAGTCAAAATTGGCCCCGCCCCAGGGTTAAAGTTTTATATGGGCTTATATGGGAAAAAAACTTTAAAATCCTTCTGGTACCTAGCCATAGGGCCTAGAGCTACCAAATTTGGCATGCATTTTTATGAAGTGGTTGTCTACCCAGAGAGCCCAAATTGTAGCCCTGGGGTCAAATTTGGCACAGCCCTGGGGGTCACAAGTTTTATATGGGCTTATATAGGGAAAACTTTAGTAATCTTCCCGTACAAAGCCATAAGACCTAGGGCTACTCAATTTTGTATCTAGCTTTATCAAGTGGTTGTCTACTAAAGGTGTCCAAATTGTAGCCCTGGGATTAGAGTTGTCCCTGTCCTGGGGGTCACAAGTTTTACATGGGTTCGTATTGGGAAATTTTTAAAAATCTAGTTGTACCTAGCAATAAGGCCTAGGACTTCCAAATTTTAAATGTAGCTTTTTCTAGTGGGCCTCTACCAGGAGGGTTTGTCCCCACACCAGGGGTCACAAGTTTTACATGGGCTTTTGTGGTCATCTTTTTACTCACTATAATAAAGACTAAGCTACTAAATTTACCCCTGTCTCATGGGTATTATGTTTTACAGGACCTTTAACCCTTTCCCAAACGACAAACTTTTGGACTAGACCAAATTGAAAGCATTTGCAGACGACAGTTCATATCTTGCTGGAAAGATGATTTCTGTCTATGATAGGGTAGAAAACATTTTGGAAAAAGGAGAAAATGCTGGTTATCAGCATTTTCTCCTTTTCCCATAATGTTTTCAAACGGCTACTATTCCAGACCCGTAAAAACCAGGTATTGTGTGGGAAAGGGTTAATTGAGAAATCTTTGAAAATCTTCTTGTTTATAACCACACATTTTAGAACTGTGTTATTTGGTATGGGGCTTAATCTTGTAAACCTCCACCAAGATTCAAATAATTTAAGCTTTGCGGTCAAAACTGGCTTTGCCCGGGGGGGGGGGGGGGGCGGTGTCTCATAGCTTTCTTATGGAATTTTATAGAAAAAAAAATTGTATGGCTTTAAGTTTGAAACCAACTGGTCAAATATTGTAATGTTTGGCTTTTAGTGTTTTTAACTTATTAGCCAGTGGAGCGGTACAGGGCCATCACGATACAGGGCCATCATGGCCCTCTTGTCTTAGTCTGCAAAAGAATTCAATATGGGCCCGTCTAAAGATTTGTCGATTGTCATTGAGTTAATCCAAAGAAATGATGTTATAAATTTACCATTTTGTATTGGTTCGATGTAATTTACCATTTTGTATTGGTTCGATGTTCAGATTATCATACAGCTGTCTCCAGATTGATCACGTTGATCACTTCCCTTCATAATTTATGAGTGAACGCTCAATGTGATAATTTCATCTACATACATTATTCAAGTATAGACTGGTTAACAGATATATATTTTGGTCGTATTTTGTGAATACGGGGTCTAATGTATCTATAAAAAAATATCGACCAAGTTCATCATGCGCAGTCCGTGCAGGCTGACTCGAATCGAAACTTTTTATCTGTAAATCTTGTGCATATCAAATGACCATACTACTTCAAGATCCAGTCTGTTATTAGAGAAAATGGACCGTATAGATCTGTAATTATGTGACGATTTGCCAGGTATAATGTATGTGAGAGATGCTGTAATCCCCCTTTTGTCAGAGCAGGCCTCATTTCCATTTATAACTGAGAATCAAAACAGAAATACAGTTGTATCGCACTAGCTAGCGTAGTTTCGGGTAAACGTTTACTTTAGTTTGAAATTTGAAGTAATGGTTGTCGCGTAGGAAAGTAGTCCGGTTCTGTACCCAGGATGTTCAAATTAGATAGATGTGTATTGTGTAGAATGCCATCTAATAGGAAATGTACGCATATGTGTACGTCAAGCTATGAGATAAAGCCGAGGGACTTGGTCACCGGATCACTTCAGGTCTGCGCAACCAATCACCTGGAATACAGTATTTACTGACGCAGCTGCATTTAGAATCACAAAACCTTGATTTCGTTTATAACTCTTTAATAAACGACAAAATTTTAGACCGGTCCAAACTGAAAGCATTTGCAGATGACAAAGTAAAGGTGATTGAAAATTTGAAATTCGTTTTAGGAGCGGAAGAAACATTGTGGGAAAAGGAGAAAATGCTGGTTACCAGCATTTTCTCCTTTTCCCTCAATGTTTTCAGAAGGCTCCTTACTCAGTGTCGTTAAAAGTCGGGATTGTGTGGTAAAGAGTTAAATCTTGGCATTTTTGTTTGACTTTCAGAGCGAATTATTCAAATTTTGTAGAGTAATGCCGTTAATTTGCCAATGGATGACCGGTGTTACATACCTGTAGTAGTAAATCAAATGACGTGCAAAAACAAGAGGACCATGATGGTCCTGTATCGCTTACCTGAGTACTAAGCAGTCAAGGTCTACGATGAAAATTCTTTTTCCGAAAAGATCATTGTATCTTATTTGGTAGAGGTCCACTAGAAGATGCTACATAATGAAAGATCAAAGCTCTACGATTTTCAGTTTTAGAGAAAAATATTTTTTAAGTTTTCCTTCTTTGTTCCTATGTTTCGAACTTGTGATCCCCGAGGCTGGGCCAGTTTGGACCCAAGGGACATCATGTGAACAAACTTGTTAGAGGTCAACTAGCAGATGCTACATACCAAATATCAAAGCTCTACTCCTTCTTGTTTCAGAAAAGAAGATTTTTAAAGTTTTCCTTCTTTGTTCCTATGTTTCAAACTTGTGACCCCCGGGGCGGGGCCATTTTTGACCCCAGGGGCATCATATGAACAATCTTGGTAGAGGTGCACCAGGAGATACTACATACCAAATATCAAAGCTCTGCACTTTCTAGTTTCAGAGAAGAAGAATTTTAAAGTTTTCCTTCTTTGTTCCTATGTTTCAAACTTGTGACCCCGGGGCGGGGCCAGTTTTGAGCCCAAGGGCATCATATGAACAATCTTGGTAGACGTCCATTAGGAGATGCTACATACCAAATATCAAAGCTCTACGCCTTCTAGTTTCAGAGAAGAAGAATTTTAAAGTTTTCCTTCTTTGTTCCTATGTTTCAAACTTGTGACCCCCGGGGCGGGGCCATTTTTGACCCCAGGGGCATCATATGAACAATTTTGGTAGACGTCCACTAGGAGATGCTACATACCAAATATCAAAGCTCTGCACTTTCAAGTTTCAGAGAAGAAGAATTTTAAAGTTTTCCTTCTTTGTTCCTATAATACAAACTTGTGACCCCCGGGGCGGGGCCAGTCTTGACCCCAAGGGCATCACATGAACAATCTTGGTAGATGTCCACTAGGAGATGCTACATACCAACTATCAAAGCTCTACGCCTTCTAGTTTCAGAGAAGAAGATTTTTGAAGATTTTGCTATTTTTTTCCTTTTGGTTGCCATGGCAACCAGAATTATGGCTGGAATTCAATCTCTTGAACAACTTTGGTAGAGCTTCACCCAAGGAACATCCCTGCCACGTTTCATCAAGATTGGCCCAGTGGTTTAGGAGGAGATGTTTAAAGAAATTGTGGACGACGGACGACGCACGACGGACGACGGACATTGGGCGATCACAAAAGCTCACCATGAGTACTTCGTGCTCAGGTGAGCTAAACAAGAGGGCCAAGATGGCCCTGGATCGCTCACCTGAATTTTTGAGATGACCATAGCATATTTCTTTTTTGAGGTTTTGAAACATTGGAACCATATATATAATTTTGCTAAGCAATTTTCAAAAGGTCACCTGTAAAATTCATTTCGAAATCTCACCATCAGTTTCAAAAAGAAGAATTTTTAAGAATTCTTCATTTCTGTATAAGAGCAAGTATCCCCCATCCACGAGAGCCATGTTTCTTGACGGATCAGAATTTACAAACAAGTTTTCAAAAGGGTTACCCAAGGAACATTTCGGAAATTTTGTTTTAAAATCTGACCAGGGGTTTCAGAGAAAGAGAATTTTCAAGAATTTCATCATGTCCATATAGTGCAAGTAGCTCCCATTCACAAGAGCAAGGATCACCCAAGGAACATCCCTGTCAAATTATTTTAAAATCCGACTCGGGGTTTCAGAGAAGAAGAACTTTCAAGAATTTCTTCATTTTCTTATAGTGCAAGTAGCCCCCATTCACCAGAGCCATGTTTCTTGACGGATCACAATTTTGTGAACAATTTTTGAAAAGGGTCACCCAAGGATCATCTCTGTGAAATCATTTCAAAATCTGTCCTGCCGTTTCAGAGAAGAAGAATTTTTAAGAATTTCTTCATTTTCCTATAGTGCAAGTAGCCCCCATTCACCAGAGCCATGTATCTTGACCAATCAAAATTTCGCGAAAACTGTTTGAAAAGGGTCACCCAAGGAACATCCCTGAGAAATTATTTCAAAATCTGACCATCGGTTTCATAGAAGAAAAATTTTTAAGAATTTCCTCATTTCCCTATACTGCAAGTAGCCCCCATTCACCAGAGCCATGTTTCTTGACAAATCAAAATTTCACGAACAATTTTTTAAAAGGGTCACCCAAGGAACAACTCTGTGAAATTATTTCAAAATCTGACCAGCGGTTTCAGAGAAGAAGAATTTTTAAGAATTCCTTCATTTTTCTGTATAGTGCAAGTAGCCCCCATTCACCAGAGCCACATTTTTTGATGGATCAAAATTTCACGAACAATTTTTGAAAAGGGTCACCCAAGGAACATATCTGTGAAATAATTTTAAAATCCGACCAGCGGTTTCAGAGGAGAAGATTTTTAAAGAATTCCTTGATTTCTGTATAGCGCAAGTAGCCCCCATTCATCAGAGCCATGATTTTTGACGGATCAAAATTTCACAAACAATTTTTGAAGAGGGTCACCCAAGGAACATATCTGTGAAATAATTTCAAAATCCGACCAGTGGTTTCAGAGGAGGAGATTTTTAAAGAATTTGCTAAAAAATTCCATTTGGTTGCCATGGCAACCAGAGTTTTTGACGGAATCAAATTCTGTGAACAATTTTTAAAGAGGACCTCCCAAGGAGCATTCCTGCCAAGTTTGGTCAAAATTGGCCCAGCGGTTTAGGAGGAGTTGATGTTTAAAGAATTATTGACGACGCACGACGCACGACGGACGACGCACGACGGACGACGGACAGCCAGTGACCCTAAAAGCTCCCCTTGAGCACGTTGTGCTCAGGTGAGCTAAAAATAAGTGGGCACTTTCTTTCTTTTGCTTAGTATACCTTCGGCACCGAAAGAGTTACGTAGGAGTGCTTAGACAAGGCAAAGAAAAACACACCAAAGAGTGAGCGCTGTTGCCATGACAGAACCACAGGTGCCTGACATGTTTGGTATCATACAACCCCTTTACAGATATAATAAAGACAGCTATATGGAGGGTTGTATGATACCAGACATGTAAGGCACATGTGGACAGAACTGAAATAATGCTAAAAGTGGCGGAAATTCAACTCGAACAACCAATTAAGAAACAAAGAAGACTTCAAAATAAACATTCTGATAAGAACTGTTCGAAAGTCTAAAGTTTAAAATGAAAGTCCAACATTGTTCGCAAAACATTTCGAGAATTGATAATTATACGTTTTGGAAAAAAGTGTTATATTTTTTCAAAAGAAAAGGCCATTGAAGTCGACTCGTGTAGGATTTCTCAATAATGTCACCCAATATCGGAAATCAGATAAAACTGCCAACAACAAAACTCTTAACCAAGCAAAAAAATTGTCCTTGTCCAAATTGAAATAGTATACACTTCGTTTTTCGTATTCTTCAAAACATTTTGAGAAAAGGAGCAAATTATGATTATTGCCATGTTCACCCTTTTCCCACAAAGATATCTAAAGCATTTTTTTTCCTACGGGCGGTTAATTCGAAGGACTGCTAACCTTTAACCCCGTAAGGTATTTCTATGGTATCTCTAATTGACCTAAATAACAGCAAGGATGAAGCCGTTTCTTATGTGTATATGACACCTTTTGATAGTGTAGAAAATATTGTGGCAAAAGGTGAAATTGCTCGTCACGAGCAATTTCGCCTTTTGCCACAATGTTTTCCAAAGGCTCCTACAAGCAATGCGTAGAAATGAGCATCTATGGAGTAAAGGGTTAAGTAAAGGGTACAGTTATCAAGTTTTCTATGATCAGGGCGAGGTTTCACAGTGTCGGAAAATCACACATGATCTATCTATGGTGTCATGTTTCTGCCACGAGATACGAGATAGTTATCACGAATATTTTCGAAAACTGTCACGATAAATTAAAGTTTCCCGGAAATTTTATTAGTATAGTGTGAGATTCTTGAAAAAAAGTCACGATAAACTTGATATTTTACGGCAAAATTTCTCAATCGTGCACGAAGCTGACACTCGAGATAAAACTCGTGGTGTTTCCATTGGTTTCTCAATAGCTATATATAGTAAATTCACAATTTGGATAAATTCGGTAGTTTTCCACTTCAAAAGATTGCAGTGAGTAAAAAATCGAATAATTTACAATTTTAGTTGAACTGGTAAATTTTGACAAAACTCGAAACGAACAGAGATTTTTAACTCATTACCAAACGACAATATTTTGGGCTTGTCTAAATTGAAAGCATTTGCAGACGGCAAAATAAAAGTGACTGAAAATTTGAAATTTGTTGTGTGAAGGGTAGAAAACATTGCGGGAAAAGGAGAAAATGCTGGTTACAAGCATTTTCTCCTTTTCCTACAATGTTTTCTAAAGGCTTCATTCTCAGGGTTTTTAAAAGTCGGGTTTGTTGTGGAAATAGGTCATAGGTCAAATCATCACAACAGCTATCTTGTATCCCGTGGCACAAAATGCCATCATACCTATCGACGACAAGTCGGTTGACTTTTGTCACCCTCGAGCCTTTCTCAAAGGCATTTTAACCCTTTAGCACACAATCCTGACAATGACCCCGAGAATGATGCCTTCTGAAAACACTGTAGGAAAAGGAGAAAATGCTGGTAATCAGCATTTTCTTCTTTTCCTACATTGTTTTCTACCCTTTCCAAAACCAATTTCAATTGCTCAGGCATCTAACCTTCTTTCTGCACTTTAAGATTTTTTTACAAAGATATTCTTGTCATAATCACTGAAGAAATGTAAACTGAAATTTTCCTTTTATGGCCAACAACTTCCTTTTGCACATGTAACAGTTTCATAATAACAACTTTTGAAAGTTTGCAGTCAAGAGAAACTAGAGCTGTCACTAAATGTGACTTAATATCTCCGCCAGCACTTTGACAGGAAAAAAAGTGTCAAGTTCTAGGGGAGATAATTCCTCACCAAGGAAAAGTTGACACTTGAAAATTGCATCTTGCAAATCTTCAATATATGATCAGTATATGTGCACAGTTTCAGTACAATTGAAGGAAAACTGTAGGAGGAGTTTGCGACACAAAATTACTAGTATTTTGTACACAGACCAGCACACAGACGGACACACTGACGGACGGATGGACACACGGACAGACAGGCAGATTCCAGTATACCCCCAAAAACATTCATTTTGCAGGGGTATAATGACTGGTATAATTGTCACATTTCCATTGCTGTTTGGGCCAGATTTATTCACAAAGTATCAGTAACAACCATTAACTTTTATTTCCATCATCCATCAGTTCTGGTTATGAATTACACATTAAATCCCCCCTGTTCCCGAAAAACTAGAGGCACCTGAGCGCCTGTATCGCTCCACAGGCCTGATTTTTCTGTAACAGTGAAGAAGAAGTTTTTAGCAGCAATTACCATTCAATGCTGCATTTTAGCTAACTGAAGAAAAAAAGCTATGAGATTGTGAGAAAAGAAGAAAATAATGGTAACAAGCATTTTCTTAGTTTTCCACAATAGTTTCTACCCTTTTTGATACAAATTTTACTAATTTGAAAATATATTATGTTGCCTGCCAAATCTTTCAATTATGACCTGTTATAAAATTTTGTCTTCTGGTTATAGTAAAGAGGGTCTAGTTACAAACCAAACAACAATGAAATCCAATGAATAGTTTGAGAGAAGAACTTTTTCAAAGAGTTTACTTTACACTATATAAGGAAAATGAGTCTCTCATAAAAGCCTTGTTGTTGATGTATCATTTTTTTACCAGAAATTCTGTAAACCTCTATCCAAGGAAAATTCCTGCAAAATAATAATATGTGTACTATCCAATTAGCGGTTTGGGAGAAGATTTTTAAAAGTTTTTAACTTTGGTTGCCATGGCAACCAGAATTCTTCATGGAACACAATTATTTGAAGGAATTTGAAAGAGGACCACCTATGGAACATTCCTGTGAAATCTGGTAAAAATCCAGTCAATAGTTTCTGAGGAGAGGTTTTGTAAAGAAAAAGTTTATGGATGCATGCACGGACGGACGGACGAACTGACAGACAGACACAATGGACACCTCGCCATGACAATAGCTTGCTGGCCTTCGACCAGTGGAGTTTAAAAAAAAGGAAAGGAAAAAAAAAGACTTCTCAATATCTAAAGTACTTGCAGATGACAATATAACTGTAACATATAGATATGTGAAGTTTGTCATTGGGAAAAAAAAAAAAAAAACGCTGTGGAAAAGGAGAAAGTGCTGGTTACCAGCATTTCCCCTACCTACAATGTTTTAAAAGCCCTTTCCACCAGATTATTAAAAGCTGTAATTGTGTGGTATATCATTATCGGGCAACAGACTTTAAGAGGAGGTGAAGAATACATTTAATAGCCCATGAAAACTTTATAAGTTATAGCAAAATCATCATCCTACTTTATTTCGCACTTCAATCCAAAGTTTTAGTGACCATAAGAGAGATTGGTTTTTTAAAACATTGTGTGAGAAGCAGGAAATGACCAGTGTGATCATTGGAACCACATTATGCTTTCAATCAAGGTATGTCTAAAACTTGGTAATGTGGTACCGAGTTAAAAGGACTCTAACTTATCATGCTTGAGCGTAACAAAAAGACGGCAAAAAACCAAGCAGTCTGATCTTGGGCCATGCAGAGACTTCAATAAATAAAACAACAAAATTTAAGACTTGTCCAAATTGAAAGCATTCCATGTTTTCTCCTTTTTCCACACTGTTTTCAAGAGTCTTGTTGTTATGGGTTATTTTAAGTTAGGATTGTAATGAAAAAGACTATCCTTTTACCAAACAATCCCTGGTTTTTACGAGCCTGAGATAGTAGCCTTTTGAAAACATTGTGGGAAAAGGAGAAAATGCTGGTAACCAAGCAAATTTCAATTTTTGAGTTATGTTTATTTTGGTATCTGGAAGTGCTTTCAATTTGGACCTGTCTAAAATTTTGTCATTTGGTAAAGGGTTAAGAGACGTTTTAAGCCAGAAAGATGACCAAAACCCAACAATCACATTTACACATAAAATACATTTCTTCATCATCCTGTTATACAAAATCATGAACACATAGTGGCATAACATCATACAAAAACAAGAGCCGTCAGAGACGGGTTATGCTCCCCGAACAAGTGCTTGTCATAAAATATATGAAATTGATATAAATTTACTTCTTTTATCCTAAAAGGACCTGTTCATGCTCCCCAAAAATTGAAGTCAAAAGGCAATTACTATCTTAGAGATAGCCAACACAAACTTGTAGAGGACAATAAGCCCACTAAGACCCCTTTAAGCCCTCTTTTCCCATAAGGCAATATTGCATCATTGAAATAAATACAACTGGTGTGTGATTTGTGGCATTTTTTAATAACAATTCAAAATTCGAAATTTCATTTTTTGAGCACAGATGTAGGAGATACAAGTGAAAAACAATTTTTTCCATGAAGTCCCCTTTTTCAGTGATGCAGCCTCAAATTGAGAAACCAGGAAAGAGGTATTTGCGCATTTATAATTCATAGATTGAAAATAACAAGGGCACATGTTGAAACTTGTAAAACAAGATATAACCATGAAGTTTCACGAAATTTCGACAAAAACTGAACGAGATATTAGTAAAAATTGCAATTTTGCTTTAAGGCCCCTTTTTCCTTGGCATTTTACAAGAAACCCCCCCTTTTCCATGACAGAGGGTCAAATTGAAAAAACACAAAGATAAAGAAACAAGAGCACATGGTGAAGCTTTGAAAAAACAATATAACCATGAAATTTAATGAAATTTTGACCAAAACTGAATGGGACATTAGTAAAAATTGGAATTTTGCAAGAAACCCTCTTTTTCCGTGACAGAACGTCAACTTAAACATCTAGATTAAAAATAGCAAGAGCACATGCTGAATCTTTCCATAAACAATATAACCATGAAGTTTCATGAAATTTTGACAAAAACTGAATGAGATATTAGTAAAAAAATGTAATTTCGCATTAAGCCCCTTTTTTCCATGACATGGGGTCAAATGGAAAAAGCGGGAAAGGTACGTTGACGCCTTACCTTAAGGAGTTCATATATGAAGTTTTATCAAATTTGGTCCAGGGGTTGTGGAGAAATGGCTTCGGACGGACGGACAGACAGACGGACGGACGGATGGACAGACGAAGCGGCGACTATATGCTCGCCCTTCGGGGAGCATAAAAAGTCTTCTAACAATGTTGATATTATAATAATGCAGTTCACACACTATACAGGGAAAAATTTAAAAGAGAGCAATTCTACTTTGATTAAACCCTTTACCAAACAATGAAATTTCAGGCTAGTCCAAATTGAAAACACTTGCTGGCGACAAAATAAACATAATTCAAAAATTGAAATTTGTTTCCAGTGGGGTAGAAAACACTGTGGAAAAAAGGAGAAAATGCTGGTAACCAGCATTTTCTCCTTTTTCCACAATGCTTTCAAAAGGTTTTTAACTAAGGGCACAAAAATCAGGGATGGTTTGGTAAAGAGTTAAAATTAGATCACATTCTGTCACAGTTTAATCTTATGCTCCACTCAAAAACATCAAATAAACTGTTTATCTCATACGAAAATACATGTATTTTGCAACAGAGAACATTACAATGGTCTTTGTCACTGGGATAAACAAAACAAACTGTGGATTATATCTACCTAATAACAAAAGTCTGGACCCATCCAGTGACAGCTGTAGTTTAGCACTGTCTTTAACTCTTTACCACACAACAAAATTTAAGACCAATCCAAATGGAAAGCATTTGCAGACGACATAATAAATGTGATTTGAAAATTGAAATTTGTTTTGGCAAGAGCAGAAAACATTGTGGGAAAAGGAGAAAATGCTGGTTACCAGCATTTTCTCCTTTTCCCACAATGTTTTCAAAGGCTTTTTTTCTCAGGGTCATTAAAAGTCGGGATTGTGTGGTGACGAGTTAAAGGGCAAATCCTAAGATTTTTTGACCATACTGTTTTTTTGCTCCAATCAGCTGCAAATGATGTTAGTAAACACGTGTCCATCAGTTTTCATAAATACCACCCTGTAACATGCCATAAATCACGCTCGAATTGTCACGCTGATATACGGCCCCAAAAATGGTGCATGGCTTACTTCCCCTGATTCGCTTATCTTCTCTACCTGTGTGACGTCATAGTCGCGTAAGCCTGTGTTTACAGCCAGTAGAAATAAGTAGGAACGCTGATGATTATACGCAGATATCTGAGTATTAACATAGAATTCAGCCGAAAAAATGGTAAATTGTGCAGCCTATGGCTTCAACGTCGAATCAGGAACACATAGAATTAGTATGTTAAAATTTCCGAAGGAATTAAAAAGGAGGAAACTATGGATTCAGCGTTTAAACCGGGGCCGGACAGTAACGGAGGATTTTGTGCCATCAGTTCATTCCAAATTGTGTTTGAAACACTTCGAGGACAGTCAGTTTTAATGAGTCCAAAACTCGTAAAAGAAGTTGGTTATAGGAATATTAGGCTGCGATTAAAACCTGATGCTGTGCCGACATTGTTCGAGTCGAAATAAGATGGGCCATAAGACAGACATTCCGCAATGGCAATCTCCAAAAAGAAAAACAAACATAAGGTCGGTAATTCCTTTAATTGTTTTTCGTAATATTCTATCCTTTTCTAGATCTACATTCTGGACAAAGTAGAAATTGGTGCCGTTTTCTCCCTTTTTTTCCCCAAATGTTTTCAACATTTAACCCTTTACCAAAAGACAAAATTTTAGACTGGTCCAAATTAAAAGCACTGGCAAACAAAGTAAACCTAACTGAAATATTGAAATTTGTTTCCACCAGGATAGAAAACATTGTAGGATAAGAAGAAAATGTTGGTTACCAGCATTCGTTCCTTATCCCACAATGTTTTAAAAAGGCTTCCATCTCAGGGTTGTAAAAACCAGGAATTGTTTGGTAAAGGGTTAATTTGCACATGACAAAAAATGGTAATCAAAAAGTTGAAATGAAATTTGATTTGGAAAGGATGGAAAACATTATGGGAATAGGAGAAAATCTTAGCATTTTCTCTTTTCCTCACAATGTTTTCAAAGGCAACAACATAACATATTCATCCAAATTCATAACATAGATTTTGGAAGTACCAAAGTCTGGATTGTTCAAATGATGTTAACTTTCAAGTGTTTCAGCTTTTTCTTCCTTTCTCACAATGTTTTCAAAAGGCTTCTGTCTCAGGGTTGTAAAAAACAAAGGGTCAAGTGACCATTCACCAAACACAAAAATGTTAGACTGGTTCAAATTGAAAGCATTTGCAGACAACAAAAGAATTGTGAACCAAAAATATTTGCAGCTGATTGGAGTAAAAAACAGTATGGTCAAAATATATTAGGATTTGCCCTTACACAGTAAACATCTTTTTCTTCCCACACTGTTTTTCAAACACTCTTTCTTTGGGTATTGGAAACTAGACCTAGGGTTCACATGGTAAAGGGTGAAGTCAGTATCTGGCTACCCCTAGTCATGGTCATAAATGTTAATCCATCACCGGCCAGTTGAAACAATACAGGAAATGGTTACATAACATTTGCATATCTCACCCCTTTACTCGGTAACGTTTGTTTGTGACAGTAAACCCATGTTACAGCTTTTATCCCGTACACTTCTTCTCTTAGACATTTCACTCTTAAAAATGATTTGACAACTTACTATCATTTTGAACAAATTTTGAATTGTATCTTTACATTTCTGATTTGTGGATATTTCCCTGTTCCTCTCCATACTCTGTCTTCTAGACAGGCTACTGAGAGAAATCTTTTGTTTTTACGACCCTTGTAAAGATAGAAAAAGCTTTCGAAAACATTATAGGTAAAAGAGAAATGTTGCTGACCAGCATTTTCTCCTTTTTCTACAATGTTTTTTACCCATCAAAAACAAGTCCAAACATGCAAGTTAAATTTAATTTGTTGACTCTAATTGCTTTGAATTCGGTTGAGTCAATAAATTTGATGTTTGGTAACAATTTAACCCTTTCCCAGACGGCAAATTTTGGACCAGACCAAATTCAAAGCAAAATTCAAATTCGGATACTGCTCCCTGTGAACTTAACCAGAACTTGTGCCCAATGTGTGGGATTTATATTTAACCCTTTACCAATCAATCCATAATTTTTACGACCCCGAAGACAGGAGACTTTTAAAAACATTGTAAGAAAGTAACCAGCTACCTAGAAGAAAGTAACCTAGTAACCAGCATATTCTCCTGTTAACACAGTGTTTTACTCTGCTGGAAAAAAATTTCAATTTTTAAAATATATAACTTTATTTTGTCGTCTGCAAGCTATTTCAATTTGGACCTGTTTAATATTTTGTCGTATGGTAAAGAGTTAAAAGTAGAAAATATTGTGGGTAAAGGATAAATTGATACAAACTTGGTTACCCAGAATATAAAATAATTTTGATGATTGTCTTAATGATCTCGGAACATATTATTTTCTCAAATTTCACGCTCGTTAACAGCATTTCAAACTATTCTTATTCTCACGAAAATCGCGATTTATTGTGTAACCCTTCACCCATGAGAGAACAAATTTTGTACCTGTCAATGTTTACGGAATTCTTTACAAGGTACAAATATAGAATCCATCAACAAATAGTTAAAACTAACATCTCACGATTATCAATCGTAAAAGTCAAGAAATCGGTTATTTGACATGAAACTAAAGTGTAGGAGAAATGTCTTTAAAAGTGTCGGGGAACTGTGTAGTCGTGGAACCGTCTTGAAACCGTCTTTTTTTTATTATTATTATTAATGCCACCCGTAAATCTACTGAAAATACTTCAAGTGAAACAAAGCTTATGCCGTACACTTAATTTTATCATGTATCGAATAATATTTCTGTAAGCGACGTTCGCCCCGTAGCCTAATACATGTAGACGTGATACTCATCACACTGTTCAAAAGTCCGGCATAACATCGTTATTTTCGCCATTGGTGAGCGAATTTTTACTTTTATCCTCATCATCAGAAACTATTCAGTTTCATTAAAAACTTGGTGGTACATGTACGGCCTTACCGGCCTAGAATCGTGTATTCCTTCGTCTTAAATATCGCTCATTTCACTATCTGAAACAAGGTCCATATTGAAACAAACGCTCCTATGACGTCACAGATCAAGGTGCGCTACAATAAGTAAGGGAGGTAAGCGATGCAAGAAAAACTAATAAGCAAAAATATAAATTGAAAAAAAGTACTTTTACTAATTTTTTTTTCAAATTACAATATTACCAGGTTGCCATTTGATAGATGTAGATTTCAAAATTAATCATATCAGAAACTTGTTGATTTGCCCTTTAAACAGGTTAGAGATGGTACAGGGCGCTTAGTAGGTAGTGACCTGACGGATACAGGCTTGATACCTAGTTGTGGCAAAGTTTCAGGCGATTTTTCACCTCACACTTCTGATGAATATGAAAATGTAGCCAGTGGCTTTTAGAAAAGAAAGTTGAGTTGGTACTTATATGCTGGTAACCATCATTTTCTCCTTTTGCCACAATGTTTCAAAAGGCTTCTATCTCGGGGTCGCAAAAACAAGGGATTGTTTGGCAAAGGGTTAATCCCTTGTTTATTTCATTGGTAGCGAATTAAATCTCTCCAGTTAATACAATATTTTTACCAGGTTTTACCTGGTTTTATTCAACAAACTTTTAAATTCCAATATAGATACAAAACCCTTTACCAATTAATCCCAGGTTTTCGCGACCCTGGGAAAGAAGCCTTCTGAAAACATTGCAGAAAAGGAGGAAATTCTGGTAACCATCATTTTCTCCATTTCCCACATTGTTTTCTACCCTTCTGAAAAATTAATTTCAATTTTATCATCTGCAAATGCTTCCAATTTGGACGAGTCTAGGACAATTCCCCCCAGACAAATACCCCCCCGGACAACTCCGCCCTGGACAATTACCCCCAAGACAATAGCCCCCAAGATAATTACCCCCTGGGTCATTACCCCCTGGACAACTCTCCCCCCCCTCCAGACAATTACCCCCTTGACAACTACCCCCCGGATGACTGCCCCCCAGACAATTCCCCCCCTCCCCCGCCCAGGAAATTACCCTCCTAGGACAATTGCCCCAAGGACAATTACCCCCCCCCGGAAAACTGCCCCCAAGACAGTTACCCCCCCCCCAAACAATTACCCCCTGGACAATTGCCCCCACCAGGATGTTCATACTAGTAATCTAGTCTAGTTCCATTTGACGTCGGCCTTAGAAGTGAACTCAGGGTCTGACGCTGAAAGCCGACAATGACCTCGTCCCAAAGCAAAAGCAGAAGAAATTGCGAGTTAGATGGGGGGATTGTCCTGAGGGAATTGGCAGGGGGCAGTTGTCTGGGGGGGAGGGGTTGTCTGGGGGCTTGTCCGGGGGATAATAATCCTGGGGGGCTATTGTCTGGAGGGCAATTTGCCCGGGGGAAAGGTATAATTGTCCAGGGGGTAATTGTTTCGGGGAAGGGGGGGTTATTGTCTTGGGAGGCAATTGGGAGGCAATTGTTCCGGGGGCAGTTGTCTTTGGGGGGGGGGGGAAATTGTCTTGATACGAATTTGGACTTGTCTATAATGATGTTGTCTGATAAAGACTTAAATTATTTTTCAAGCAATCTGATTTGTACAGAACGCAATAACGTGTCAGATGGCTGGTTTTCAGCAGAAAACAGCTAGGTCTCTGAGATCAGCTACTTGTCTGATTGTCCCTCGACTTTAAAAGAATTTCAAAATGATGAAAAGGATCTTTTTAGCTCACATGTGCACAACATGATCTAAGGGAGCTTTTAGGATCACCCCGTGTCTCTCGACCGTCGTGCGTCGTTAACAATTTTTTAAACATTAATTTCTCCTAAACTTCAGGGCCAATTTGGACCAAACTTGGCTGGAATGTTCCTTTGGAGGCCCTCTTCAAAAGATTGTTCACAGAATTTGATTCCGTCAAAACCTCTGGTTGCCATGGCAACCAAGTAGAAGTTTCTAGGAAATAATTTAAAAATCTTCATCTCTGAAACCGCAGGCCAGATTTTAAAATTTTTTTACAGAGATGTTCCTTGGGTGACCCTTTTCAAAACCTGTTTGCGAAATTTTGATCTGTCAAGAAACATGGCTCTGGTGAATGGGGTCTAGTGGCACTATACAGACATGAAGAAATTCTTAAAAAGTCTTCATTTCTGAATATGCTGGTCAGATTTTGAAATGACTTTTACAGGTGACCTTTTGAAAATTGCTTGGCAAAATAATGATTTAAAAAAAAAATGACTATGGTCCTCTCAAAAATTCAGGTGAGCGATCCAGGGCCATCCTGGATCCCTTGTTTTATATGTTACACACTTAATATATAGTGTGCATTATGGACGATACGCCCTTGCCAAAGACTTCCATTCACTGTCTGATTTCTTTCTTTTTTATTTCTGTTCCGACAAAAAAAAGCAGTTTGCTTCATTGTTCATCAAGGGAATATACAGAGGGGAAAAAAGCAACAGGAAACCATCCTGATATGTTTTATTTATACAAAATAAACATGAACCAATATCTAGATAAAACGAGAAAAAAAGCCAACTACATAGAAAATTGGAATGTTTGTGCTCCTCTTTTCTTTGGCTTGTTAAGGCAAAATAAGTCAGTTATGCAATGGCACTTTCCAACTCAAATTTTAATGTAAAAAAATGAAGTGAATCTGGACATAGAACAAAATTTGAAAATGTTTTAAGAAACGTCACAAATGTTTGAATTGGTGAACCGGCAGCTGTGATTGAAGTAAAGTTGAGGAACTCCAAAGGCCCAACAACGGAATTATTCACGTTTCAGTTTTCTCAAATAAAAAGACGACTCTGTGGTCCTACTGATCAACTTAGATAGCAAAGTGTAAGATTAATCTGATTGTACTAATCTAAGCAAAGCGGAAGATTAATCATACTAAAACTAAAATATCAGATTTCAAACAAATTGATGACATAGAGCATTTTTCGATCTTTCACAGAAAAAAATCTATTTATTTCATGCTTTTAACCCGGGGGGGGGGACTTAGGGACGTATATAACTAATTTTACCAGTGTAAAAAGCTCAGCATGTCTCTAGGAGATTACAGTAAAAAAAGATGTGGGAACCTGCGCTCGTTTCTGAGATATTTGCATTTGAAACAGGAAAGATGTGGGAACCCTGTACTCGTTTCTGAGATATTTGCCTTTGAAACAGGTATATACAGTGTCAAATTTCAGCTTATATTGGATTTAACCCATTACCACACAATCCCTACTTTGACGCCCCTGAGAAAGAAGCCTTTGAAAACACTGTGGGAAAAGGAGAAAATGCTGGTTACCAGCATTTTCTCCTTTTCCAACAGTGTTTTCTACCTTTCCCAGAACAAATTTTTAATTTTTCAGTTACCTTTATTTTGTCGTCTGCAAATGCTTTCAGTTTGGACCAGTCTAAATTTTCTTGTGTGGTAAAGAGTTAAAGTATTTTTCTTGAATAGTCAGTTAAACGGGAAAATTACAGGAAAAATATACAAATGTACATCATTTTGATAAAAACTCATATATTTTTGCACACATATAAAAGAAATTATAAGAAAAAAAAAATATGAAAGCTTGATTTCGAGCGTGATAAATGTACAAACATGTATGTTATCTATAGACCACTGAGTTAAAACGGAAGATAATTTGATCGAATTAACCCATTACCACACAATCCCTTCTTTGGACGACCCTGAGAAAGAAGCCTTTAGAAAACATTGTGGGAAAAGGAGAAAATGCTGGTAACCAGCATTTTCTCCTTTTCCCACAATGTTTTCTACCCTTCACAAACAAATTTCAAATTTCCAGTCACTTTGATTTTGTCGTCTGCAAATGCTTTTGATTTGGAAAATCCTAAAATATTGTCGTTTGGTAATGGGTTAAGGATTAATCCTCAAAGAAAATAAATACTCTCTAATAGATTTTTTTCTTTTACAATTTCAACAGTTATAGAGTTTATAATTCTTAACAATTAGAAATAAAAATGACATGTACACGTGCTTATTTTGTCAAAAAACAGGGTTGAAGGTCAGTGTGGAAATTATTTTTAAAGGAGAAAAACAGGAGAAAAGCTCAGCAGACATGGTGGGAAAGGGAGAAATTGCTCAATAAGAGTGATTTCTCATTTTAAACAATAGTTTTAAAAAGGGAAGCAACTCTACATCCAAAGATTTAAAGTTACAGCCTTTGCTTCCTTGTCAGCAGATTTTTTTTTATTCATTTTTCGGTGACAGTTCAAATTTCCATTATTTTTAGCTCTACTGGCCGAAAACTGAAAAATATTGAAAATCTTTGAAAATCTTCTTGTCTGAAACGATAAGGCCTTTGGCTACCAAATTTTGCATGTAGCTTTATCTACTAGACCTCTACCAAATTCCTTCAAAAAATAGCCCTGGGGTCAAAATTGGCCCCGACCCGGGGGTCACAATTTTTATATGGGTTTATGTAGGGAAAACTTTAAAATCCCTCTGGTACCTAGCCATAGGGCCTAGGGCTACCAAAATTGGCATGTATCTTTATCAAGTGGTTGTCTATCAAGAATGCCCAAATTATTGCCCTGGGGTAAAATTCGGCCTGGCCCCAGGGGTCGTAAGTTTTATATGGACTTATGTAGGGAAAACATAATAAAAAAAAAACCCTTCTTTTACCTAGCGATATGGCCTAGAGCTACCAAATTTAGCATATTGCTTTATCTAGTAGATTTCTACAAAGGTTGCCCAATTTATAAGCCTGGGGTCAAGTATGGCCCCGTCCTTAGGGGCCACAAGTTTTATATGGGCTTATATTGGGAAAACTTTTAAACTCTTCTTGTACCAAGGTCTAGCACTATCAAATTTTGCATGTAGATTTATCTAGTGGGCCTTTACCAAAACGGTCCAAATGATAGTATTGGGGTCAAGTTTGTCCTGATACCAAGTGTTACAAGTTTTACATGGGCTTTTTGTAGTGAAAACTTTATAAATCCTCTTGTTACTAACTATAATAAGACCTAGTGTTACTACATTTAGCTATGTCTCATGGGTCTCATGTTTTACAGGGCCTGTTATTGAGCACACTCTGAAAATCTTCTTGTTTATAACCACGCATTCTAGATCTGTGTTTTTTGGCACTTGGCTTTATCTTGTGGACCTCCACAACCATTCAAGTAATTATAGCTTCGTGATCAAAAATAGATTTGTTCGGGGGTCATAACTTTCTCGTAGGATTTTATAGAAAAAAAATAGTATGTCCTCAAGTTTGAAACAATTTGGCCAAGTATTGAAATGTCTGACTTGTAGTGTTATTACTTATTAGCCAGAGGAGCGACACATTGCCATCATGATCCTCTTGTCTCCTTACAAATAGTACCCGAAGAAAATGCTACTTGAACCAATAGTATTACCATTATGTGCAAAAAACTGCATATGTCCTCGTTTGATTCAATATCCACGACAAAAATACACGCGCATTAGAATGCGCGCCAACATTTGTCATATACGTCGTTAAAGACGTTTATGACAAATTCTTCCAACGGACAGATTTTTTTAAAACTTTGCACATACAAAGCTCATCGTGTCTCTTGTAGATTACAATGAAAAAAAATGGGGGTCCCCGTGCTCGTTTCCGAGAAATTCGCTTTTGAAAAAGGTATATACAGTTACAAAATTCAGCATATACTGGATTTAACACACCTTCCTTGAATAGTCAATTAAACAGGAAAATTGCCAGAAGAATAATCAAATATACATCACTTTAAAGAAAAATAATTCAGTTTTGCACAAAAAACATATAAAAGCCTGGTTCTGAGCATGGCAAATGTACCAATATGCATTTTATATATAGACCATTGAGTTAAAAAGGGAGATAATTTGACCGGGTTAAGGGTTAATTTTCAATAAAAACATACTTTCTAACGGACAGATTTTTTTTAAAATTTCCACAATCATAGTACTTATAAATCTTGACAATAAGAAAAAATAAAAATGACACCTACCCTTGCTTTTTTCCCCAGGAAAAAGGGATGAAGGTCACATTTGAAGTTATTTTTTTCCAAGGAAAGGGATAAAAGCTCGGCTGACATGATGGAAAAGGGAAAAATTATTCAGTGGAAGAAATTTACCCTTTCCCACAGTATTTTTCAAAGAGGAATGGCTATACTTCAAGAAATAGGTATACTTCAACAGCTTCAATTTTCTGCCTGTTTCATTGTTTGCTGTGTAACTGGACTTTTTTCCAGCTAATTCTTTACCAGTCATATCATCCTCACACTGGCAGGCCAGTTTTAATGCTATCACCTTCTCCGGAAAGGATAGCATGGCAACTGGCCTGCCAGTTTCAGGAAAACGTCAGAAGCTGTATCATTTTCATCGTTGGATGGCTGACATTACGTAAAAAACTCCCTTTTCAACGACAAATAAGCATTCGTTTTGGTGAAAAATTCCCCTTTTTATTTCAACCATAGAATACCATGGCTTGTGCAACCGTGCTATTACTATCCGTAGAATGTTCTTCTTGTAAAAGTGCACCGTCGGTCCGCTGTTACTATTGTCATTTGTGCGAAAAATACACAATAGCGCTGATAGTTTTACTATCTGTGAGAAATACACATGCGCAGTATGGATGCGCGTAAACATTTATACCAAACGTCGTTAAATGAAAGCACTTGCAGACGACAATATAAACTTATCTCAAAAACTGAAATTTGTTTAAAGCAAGGTAGAAAACATTGTGGGAAAAGGAGAAAATGCTGGTTGCCAGCATTTCTCCTTTTCCCACAACGTTTTCAAAAGGCTTCTCGCTTGGGTCGTAAAAACCAGGGATTGTTTAGTAAAGGTTTAATTTAATGTCTTGATGTACGTTTTCCGTGAAAAAATGGATAGAGTCGCGTTCTCTTGCACAAAGAATAACCCTTTACCAAACGACAATATTTCAGACTTGTCCAAACTGAAAGCATTTGCAGGCGACAAAATAAATGTGACTCAAATAACGAAACCTGACTTTAGAATGGAAAACATTGTGGGAAAAGATGAACGTACTAGTTACCAGCATTTTCACATTTTCCCACCATGCTTTCAGAGAGCTTCTTCCTCGGGGTCGTAAAAACTTGTTTGGAACAGGGTTAATTGCGACCTCATTTGGCGGCAGAAAATTTAAGAGTTATCTGGTCTCTTTGAGTAAAAGCTATCTGGGCCCATATTCACCAACCATTCTCAAGAACGTTCTTTCTCTTATCCTTCAGAATTTTGTCAATGTGAAAGTAACAGAACTTCTGATTGGCTAAACCGAATCTGTTACTTTCGCAGTCGGGAAATCTTGAAGAATAAGACCAAGAACGTTCTTAAGAATGGTTGGTGAATACGGGCCCTGCTGGTCTCTTTGGGTATTCTACTCTGATCGGACCCTTATTGCATAGTTACTACAAAGATTGTCGTCAGTTACATACGGTTTGGTACGACTGTACTGCATTCAGAAGTTTGTAAAACAGAGAAATTGTCACTTTCGTGGTTGATATCAGGTGTTTACGCACGAAGTCGCAGGGCTCAGGGGTCTTTGATAACCACGTTGTAAAGGAAGTACTGTGTTTCAGTTTGGCACCAATTAACTTTACGAGACAACCTGTAATGAAGGCATCCTCTATCGGCAGATATGGCATGTGTTCTGACACCATAAACAGTCTCGGAATAATGTTTCCAGATATGACGTAAGAATTTCCACTTGCGTAATGAGGGTAACGTATAAGAGGGTATTCGTCTATACTAACCGCCCATCTCCCAACCCTAATCACACCTGAATCCCGGTAAATGTATCCATACACCGCGCCTTTCATATCGTATGGAGTTTTATGTAAATAATCTAAGAGTACAGGAATATTTACAAATACATCTTCGTCCGCTTTGAGAACAAATTCAACCTCACTGCAATATGTTGAGACCCATTTTAATCCATACAGTATCTTTCGAGAAAGGTTGTGATATGTGTCAAGGAAGTCTATTTGAACTATATCTCCATAACGTCGACTTTCCTGCAATATTTCTTCGTCTAATTTCGAGGTTCCCTTTCCAAACAGAAAAAGCAATTTGACCGTAGTATTCGATCCTTGAGAATTTACTGACGAGCTGGCCTGCAAGCCGTAAACGGTTCTGATCACGTGACGCACTTCGGCGTTCTTGTGCACAGAAGGAACGATTACAAGCAGGTATGGAATTACATCCTCACAGAAATTCTGATTAACGATTATAAATTCGGCATCCAGTGGGTTCACTTTTTCAGTTCGTGGTGTGAAATAGGCCTTTTCTAATTCGTATCTGGATTCGATTCGCTGGTCAGGGACGATTCGCTCGTCAGGCATGGTTCGCTGCTTTTGTCGAACTTGCCTTTCAGGGTGAGGTTCGACATTGGTGGCTGAATCCTTGTGAATTGTCATTTCCGATAATGCTTCCTTTGGGTACATGTGCACGGAAATGCTTTCGTGTTTTTTCTTAAGGTTATCAACCACTTTTAATCGGAACATATCAGGAAATGTAAACAGGAAAACAACGAATGTACAGGAAAACCAGAGAGAGATAAACAGAAATACGTAAGGAAGACTAGTTTTCATCGTGTAAAGTTTCGGCACGTGATGATGATTCACAGTGGTTCAGCTGTGTTAGCTGTTATCTTTGTTATGTTGGAAGAAGAAATCAGGAAGAACTCGCTATCATAGACTAATCTTCATCGGCTGAAGTTTCGACACGTGATGATGATGCACAGTGGTTCAGCTGGGTTGGCTGTTATCTTTGTTATGTTTGAAGAAGAAATCAGGAAGAACTCGCTGTCATCTGTTAGAGTTTCGGCTTTCGACTCGTGATGGTACTGCACAATGATTCAGTTATTTTGGATGTGTCCTTTGTAATGTCTGAAGAAGAATTCAAGAAAAATTTACGTTAATGGCATCGAGTCTCCCCCCCTCCCCCCCCTCAATTAACTAATGACGATCTCAAGGATTTGAGTCACCCACTGTTAAAATGTCGCTTAATACATCTGCATGAAATTCGACCCAGGTCAGCCTGCGCGGTCCGCTCAGGATGACCTGGCTCGAAACGCTCTGCTCTTGGTCCAATTTCTGCACGTGACAGGACTAACATACCACAGCGCTTAGTCGGTAGTCACACTTAACCCTTAACCCCATAAGGCATATTTCTATGGTATGTCTAATTGGCCCTAAATAACAGCAAGGATGAAGCTGTTTCCTATGTGTATATGACACCTTTTGATAGCAAAGAAAACATTGTGACAAAAAGTGAAAATGCATATGAACACATAAATAGAAAACTCGAGATAGTGTGGCGGGGAGAAAACATGTGGGTACCCAAGTTTGAATTCCCAACACGAAGGGTAAATAGCGAGGGACAAAAAAAAAAACTTTTCAAAATTACAGTTTTTGAAAAAAAAAAAGTGTATGAACACCAAAAAAAAACAAGACTTTTGAAAACAATGTGGTAACCAGCATTTTCTCCTTTTCCCACCATGTTTTCTACCATTTTAACGACAGAAATCATCTTTGAAGTTTTAAATCTACATTTTCATCCCCAGGTTTTTTTCTTCAATTTGATCTCATCTAAAATTGTTTGGTTTTGGTAAAGGATTCAACAACAGGAAACCACTCATCTTCGCAAGCCAAGGCTGATGATTCACTACGCTACTCTACCCTTGGCGGATCGAGCTTGATTTTTACGTTCCTCCGATACGTTTTTTCATTGGATGCAGCCAGATTTAGCTGCAACGAATGAAATCGCTCGTAGCATTTCATCTTTGATAAAAATAGAATATGGTCGCGACCGTTCGAATAGAACGTTAACATGGAAACCCATGTGGATGTCTGCTTATCGCTTCATTTTGAATAATTGTATTCGTAACCGGTTTGTAAAACGATACTTCATTGGCTTTCAGAAATATGATGTAAAGGGGGTAATAACCAGCATCCAGTAGAGGGCGCAAAAGATGGAATTCGTCTAAAAGATGTTTTTAAACATGTAGGGAAATGGCGGAAATGTTGGTTACCATAATTTTCTCCGTTTTCCGCAACATTTTCGAAAATCCTTTTCCTCAACTCGTTGATACAAAAAAAGTTTTAAAATGGGGAGGGGGATATAGTAGTATTTTTTGGGGGGTGCCCAAATTCACATTTCGAGTGCACATTGATTTTACGAGGAAGACAATTAGTGATATCTATCTTTTTCAGCCATAACCTGTTAAAAGAGGGACTTAATGTAATAGACCCCTAATAGAAAACAGCTATTTCCACAGTAACATTATCCTCCAAAATTTGCTATGATTAAACAAGAGGGCCATGATGGCCCTGTATCGCTCCACTGGCTAATAAGTAAAAACACTACAAGCCAAACATTACAATATCTGACCAATTGGTTTCAAACTTGAGGACATGCATTTTTTCTATCTAATCCTACGAGAAAGTTGTGACCCCTGGGCAAAGCTATAATTATTTGAATCCTGGTGGAGGTCCACAATATAAAGCCCCATACCAAGTAATATAGTTCTAGAATGTCGGTGGTTATAAACAAGAAGATTTTCAAAGTTTTCTCAATAAAAGACCCTGTAAAACATGAAACCCATGAGACAGGGCTAAATTTAGTAGCCCTAGTTTTTATTATGGTTAGTATAAGTAACATGATGAATTAGAAAGTTTTCACTACAAAAGCTCATGTAAAAGTTGTGAAGCCTGGTGTAGGGACAAACTTGACTTCAAGGCTATAATTTGGGCCCTCTTGGTAGAGGCCCACTAGATATAACTACATGCAAAATTTGGTAGCCCTAGGCCTTATGGTTAAGTACAAGTAGATTTTTAAAAAAAATTTAGGAGCCCATGTAAAACTTGTGACCCCAAGGACGGGGCCAAATTTAACCCCAGGGCTTTAATTTGGGCACCTTTAGTAGACAACCACTTGATAAAACTAGATGCAAAATTGAGAAGCCCTAGGTCGTATGGCTATGTACCAGAAGGATTTCAAAGTTTTCCCTATGTAAGCCGATATAAAACTTGTGACCCCCGGAGCAGGGCCAATTTTGACCCTAGGGCTATTATTTGAAGGAACTTGGTAGACGTCCACTAGATAAAGCTACACGCCAAATTTGGTAGCCCTAGGCTTTACAGTTTTAGAGAAGAAGATTTTTAAAAGTTTTCAATATTTTTCAGTTTTGTTGCCATGGCAACCAGAGTTTTTTAAGGAATAAAATTTTTTCAAGGAATTCTGAAGAGGACCATGGCAGGATCATTTCTGCGAAGTTTCATCAAAATTGGATGAGTAGTTTCAGAGAAGATGATGTTTGAAATAAAAGATAACGCACGCACCGTCGCACGCACTCACGCACGCACGACGGACACCGGGCCATGATATAAGCCCGCTGGCCTTCGGCCAGTGGAGCTAAAAAGAGGGTAATTGTACTGCTTTAACCAAGCCACTTTCCCCTTTTTTGTCTTTTCTAGAATTATCATTTATAAATCTAAAACCACAACATTTTCATTACAAAGAGAGATAGTGATTACCTCCCTCTTCTGGAAACTAACAAAAGTATCAACAAATAATTTCAAGATAGGCATAAAGAAATTTCTGGTCGGTTAAAAATGTTCATAAGTACTATACCTGTATATATCCGTATGTATCAACTATCAAGAGAACTTTATGCAATGCAGCACTAGAGATATTAGGGGTCTAATACCTTAATCCATATGCAAAAAAGAAAAAAAGTTTCCACACATGTTAGCCTGTGCGTTGTGCGCAAACAGACTTAAATAGAAACGTTTTGCTAATGTTTAGTTTTCTGTATGTCAAAATACCATTCTATCCTCCAGATCCAATAGATTGTAAAACTAAAAGGTTTTGATGCAACCTTAACTCCGTAATGGCTTACTAAGCAACATGCATCACGGAAAGATGAACTAGAACCCCTTTTGTCAGATCACAGGCCATATCTAATCATGTAATTGATAAGACAGCGTCAGCTTGTTGACCTAATATTTATTACTTCATATAGATTTTAGAAACGATTCTAAATACATCTTGTATAACACGGGAAATCAACCCATTACCACACAATCCCTACTTTTGATGACCCACAAAAAGAAGCCTTAAGAAATCATTGTGAGAAATGGAGAAAATGCTGGTAACCAGCATTTTCTCCTTTGCCCACAATGTTTTCTACCCTTCACGAAAAAAATTTAAATTTTCAGTCAATTTTATTTTGTCGTCTGCAAATGCTTTCGATTTGGACAAGCCTAAAATATTGTTGTTTGTTAATGAGTTAAGTACGAATACAAATGAATGTCAAGATATTGTGGAAAGGAAGGATGTCTCGTTTTCGAGCAGTGTCTCACGTCAATCAATCAATCAATCAGTCAATCATACTCATCTGGATCGAAACTTTCAGTTGTCAGTATTTTTATTTGCTTGTCAAAGGACCAGTGTACTTGGTAATCAGTCGAACTTTATACAAAAAATGCTTTATGGATCCAGAATTATATGACGACTTACTTGCTATAAAGGACCACAGAGACATATTAAACCCATCTCGCCCCGTTGTCTGTGCATGCCATATTCTTCGAAGATTCGACTGTCTTACATGACGCATCATTAGCCCCGAAAGCGGGCTGACTGTAATGTTATGCTTTATTATATAGTAGCAATGTAGAAAATAGCTTTTATCAATACGTTTGAGGAGAAATGAGACCTGCTTTAGCTCCAGATTTCTCTAAACTGCTGAACATAGCTGAGTGAGTTGCACGAAGTAGCATTTTATTGAGTAAACGTTTAGTTTAGTTTAAAATTCAAAGTAACGGTTGTCGCGTAGGAAAGTGGTTCGGCTGTGTACCCAGGATGCCCAAATTAGACAGATGAGTATTTATAGAATGCCATCTAGCGGGATCAATTTTCGCGATTTCGCCTTAGTGTAAATCAAATATTGTATGTAATTTTCATGTCATTATGTTTTTAACTCTTTACAAAATGACAAAATTTTAGAATGGTCCAAACTAAAAGCACTTAAAGACGACAATATTAACTTATCTCAAAAACTGAAATTTGTTTTAAGCAAGGTAGAAAACATTGAGGGAAAAGGAGAAAATGCTGGTTGCCAGCATTTTCTCCTTTTCCCACAATGTTTTCAAAAGGCTTCTAGCTGGGGGTCGTGAAGGGTTAACTCTTTCAGCACCAAACATATAACCTCGATGTCTCTCGGACGCTGAAAATAAAGTCTACTGAAACCCAGACAGACATTTCTCCTGTAAGCTTGACTAAAACGGCAGGTAGGCAATATACATCCAAGATCAGACTGCACGTTGTGTTAGGCCTGATCTTGAGTAATACCGCTCGCAAAGACTTCTAATTCGAACTAAATTCTTAACCCAATGATATAATTTTACACTAGACAGAGTACACTTCGAAAGCATTTGCAAACGACACGTTTGACGAAACAAATGACATGGTTTCTAACAAAACAAAGGTGCCATGATGGCCCTGTATCGCTTCCCTGACTAATAAGTAATAACACTACAAGCTAAACATTGCAATACTTGGCAAATTTATTCTAAACTTGAAGACATACACTTTTTTTCTATAAAATCCTACGCGAAAGTTATGACCCCCAGGCAAAGCCATTTTTGACCACAAAGCTATAATTACTATTTACTTGAATCCTGGTGGAGGTCCACAAGATAAAGTCCAATACCAGACAATACAGGTCTAGAATGTGTGTTTATAAACAGGAAGATTTTCAGAGTCTGATAAATAAAAGTTCCTGTAAAACATGAGACCCATGGGACAGACCTAAATTTAGTATCCCCAGGTCTTATTATGATTAGTAAACAAGAGGATTTATAGAGTTTTCACCACAAAAGGCTATGTAAAACTTGTGACCCCTGGAGTCGGGACAAACTTGACCCCAATACTATCATTTGGGCCCTTTTAATAGAGGCCCACCAGACAAAGCTAGATGCAAAATTTGTAATAGGCCTAATTATGGCTGGGTACAAGTAGATTTTTGAAGTTTTTCCAATATAAGCACATGTAAAACTTGTGATCCCCTGGGACGGGGCCAAATTTGACCACAGGACTTTAACTTGAGCACCCCTTGTAGACACCCATTAGATAAAGCTACATGCAAAATTTGGTAGCTCAACGCCTTATCGCTAGGTAATAGAAGATTTTTAAAGTTTTCCCTATATAAGCCCATATAAAACGTTTGCCCCCTGGGCGGGGCCAATTAAAAGCCCATGGTTATAATTTACGCAATCTTGGTAAACGTCCACTTGATAAAGATACATATCAAATTCGGTAGCCAGGCCCCATTATCTCCCGCTAGATGGCATTCTATAAATACTCATCTATCTGATATGGGCATCCTGGGTACAGAACCGAACCACTTTCCTACGCGACAACCGTTACTTTGAATTTAAAACAAAAAAAAGTTGACCCAATAAAACGCTACCTCGTGCAATTCACTCAACTATGATCACCAGTTTAGAGAAATCTGTTGCTAAAGCAGGTCTGATTTCTCCTCAAACGTATTGATACGTAAAAGCTATTTTCAACATTGCTACTTTATAGAGCGTAATATTAGAGTCAGCCCGCTTTCGGGGCTAGTAGTGATGCGTCATATAAGACAGTCGAATCTTCGAAGAATATGACATGCGCAGACAACGGCCCAGGCCCTATAGCTAGGTAACAGAAGGATTTCAAAGTTTTGCCTATATAAGCCCATATAAAACTTGTGACCCTCGGGGCGGGGCCATTTTCGATCCCAGGGCTATTACCAGAAGGAACTTGGTAGAGGTCCACTAGATATAGCTATACACAAAATTTGGTAGCCCTACGCCTTATCGTTTCAAACCGAAAGATTTTCAAAGAGTTTTAATATTTTTTTCAGTTTTGTTGCCCTGGCAACCAGAGGTTTTGAAGGAATCGAATTCTTTCAAGAAATTCTAAAGACGACCCTGGCAGGATCGTTTCTGTGAAGTTTCATCAAAACTGGATTGGCAGTTTCAGAGAAGAAGATGTTTGAAATAAAAGTTAACGCACGCAGGTACCCTTGGACGGACGGACGGACGCACGACGAACACCGGGCCATGACATAAGCCCGCTGGCCTTCGGCCAGTGGAGCTAAAAAGTAGAAAACTTTATGGGAAAAGGAGAAAATGCTGGTTACTATCATTTTCTCCTTTTCCGAGAATGTTTTCAAATGTCGTATTTTTTCGTTATGGTGGTAAAACCCCAGGACTGTGTTGTAAAGAGTTTGAACAGACTTACGGTTTCATTACAAGTCCTCTGTAATTTCTGATACCGAGATATCACATTTGTCTATTTTTGTTGACACTTCTATGAGAACAGCTGCTCTCTACATATCTTTTTACAGACGAAAGTCCAGTACACGTAGCGTTGTCAACAGAAACAATCAAGAGTGGATATTAAAGCCCCAATACCTTCTAAAAATAAACAAAGTGGATGTTAAGGAGGATTTGAATTTCAATTACTCCTTTTAAAAGTATGGAAACCATTGTGAAGATGACAGTCTCTTTTTGTACGGTCGGTCTAGGTTTTATTTGCTGACAGAAAAATGAATTATAAATGGCAAAGGCGGGTGTACAAAATAGAGCAACATGGTAACTTTTGAACAACATGCACTTTTGAATTTCATTTTTCTGCCAGCGACTCCGTAACACGTGGACCGGTGGACCGACCATACAATTACAGTTCGTCATCTTCCCTATGATTTCTATACTATTAAATGATAGGATTTGAATTTAAAGCATTTAGATAGTCTTTGATTACTTTTGGCGGCTTTTGGTGCTTTAACCTTGTTTCAAATAAATAAGTTTCGTGAAAATCCCAGTCGAAAAACAGAGATTTTAACAAAAACATAAGCTATCTTAGCAAGAAGAAAAAACCTAACCGTCCTAGTGCACATTTAATTGCTAACCCATGTCTTGCTCCTCCTGACCACGGTTTTAGGCTTATTTTTCGAAGAGTGTAAACCAAGGTCAGCCCCGAAATACAAGCAGTCTGATCTTTCGTCACTTTACATGCATTAAGGGTCTCGGTTGTATAAGATGCGTTCAATATCGATAAGTTTATCAAAAGTTAGATTTGTGATCTTGAACGATTTTAACCCTATACCAAACAAGCCCTGGTTTTCGCGAACCTGGAAATGAAAGCTTTGGGAAACCGTCTGGGAAAAGGAGAAAATGCTGGTAGCCAGCATTTTCTCCTTTTCCCATGCGGTTTTCTACCCTATCGGAGACAAACTTCATGAATCGAGACATCTTTAATAATTTTTCGTCTGCAAATGTTTTCAATAGGGATCAGTGTATTGTCGTTTGGTAAAGAGTTAATTCACTAGGACATGGTTTACGATGAGACCAATGCAGGCGAAAAGTAACATTACTTTATCAGTTGATACATGAATCTCTGTACCTTGAACATCATCTACTGGCATCCTATTATCTTTACGTCAATTTGCATATATATGTTTACATCGTAATTGAAAAAAAGATCTCAATATACGTACGATTAAATCAACATTCACCTTTAGATATATTACTGACGTCCATATAAGAAACGCCTCATCTCGCTCTGTCCCGCCATATTTCATAAATTGAATATCGAATGCATGGTTTTGTGTTTTAGAAATGGAGTTTGTCAATATATCTACACATATTACATGACACAAACGTTTATCTAAACATTACACATATTTAACAGCCATTTCAACAAACTCGCCCCTTAAAATTCATCAGCATGTACGGCCTCCGAGACTTGATATCGGTGCCGGTGTAATGCAGAGAAATGACCATCTCCTACAAAATGACCCATGGGTCATTTCACTACGTAGAGAAATAACCCTCTGGGATCATTTCTGTATGTAGAGTAATGACCCTGGTCATTCCTCTACGTAGTGAAATGACCCATGGTTAATTTTGTGGGGAGGGTCATATCTCTGCATTACAACGGCAGTCGCAGTCCCATGGACCCACAGAGATTACGCATGAGATAGCGCTGGATGCGAGCCTGTTCTTCACGAAGAGCATTTGTCGATTCTTGGACGTTTTGCGGCTGTGAGTTACGTCGACGTAAACGACGTCAAAAGACGTCCTACATGTGTTCGATCAGGTTACAATCAGGACAGTTAGCAAGCCATGGCAGCACGGCAATATTACTGGACAACAAATAGTTTATGGTGTATCTGGCCGTGTTGAGGCGCCCATTCTCATCGTCACTAAAGAACACATCACGCCAACGTCTTCCAATGTTGTCTTGAGCCCACTGCCGACGTTACCGACGATAGTGGTCGTTAGCACCTAACTGTTGTACGGCCGCCTACACGCTCCCGACGACATCAGCTTACTGTATTCCGGACATGTCTGCCGCAATTCCCTATAACCATCGACGTGAAGGATTGCACTCTGACAAAACGGTTTCACGAGTGACGTTGACGGATGAATTTGTCTTGTGGTACAGACGTCACACGTGGAGCACCAGGTCGGGGTCTATCAGACAATCTCCCTGTATCGTTTACCCGTTGAACAAGACGCACTATTGTTTATCTTGCAACGTTAAAGCGTCTTGCAACGTCACTTTGAGACAGACGGCTTATAAGTATGCCCAAAATGCGCGCTCTTTCTTCATTGTTTTCTATTGACATTTTTTAGAATTTATTTTTTCAAAATATTGCTTGGGCTACTTAATTGTAAATCGATTGAGCACTGTTTACATATGCCTAATGTTGACCGACATAACCGCGTGGGGAAAACACGTAAGCCATAGGGCAAAACGGTGCCATGAGTCATGGTTGACGCAAACATGATGGCCTGGCACGACATTTCATGCTTCAGTAGATTACAGAAATGAAAAGTTGATGGTAGGCAACAAGTGGCATACAGATTTTAGATATGTACAAAGTTATGGAACGTTTTAGATTAGGCGTTTTTGTGGTATTTGTCGAAGACAATACCACTATGAGTTCAAGATTGAATTTTGATAACCATGTATCTTATTTTGTGCAAAGCCGAAGGAAATAAACCCAATTAAACTCATTATTTCTCGGGCAAATGAGTTTTTCGGTGGCGCACAGATATGTAATTTGAAATGGCATTTCAAAATACATTGGGCGAGGCCATCTATCGTTGAGATACTTATTTTTGATTAAAAATAGCTTCTCTCGCTCATAGCCTTTTATTGGCGCAATGATACAAATTTGCCTACTGACCCTGGACTTTTTCGTTCCAAAACCATTTCGTTCCATAGCTTCTTCGTCCTATGATTGCGCGCTACTCCATTTGATTGCTCATGAATATTGATAGATCGAAGTAATTGATTGTAATGTTGGAAATAAAATGTAAAAGGCTAAAGATATTTCAAAATTATAGTTTTAAGGTACATGAGTAGTCTCCCTTCAACCGAAAAGGTATTCATTTGCTTTTAAGCCAAAATTTGAACAATATGTCTCTTTTTCTTTCAAACTATTGACTCCACGCATTGGGTTTCCTTGACAAATACCACTTCAGCGTTCTCAAGGCTTTGATTTAAAGGACGTCATTAGTTACAGAATCGACCGAGTTGTGACGAGTGATGCAATCGGCTAACAACGTCCATGTACGGTGTAAATCATCTGACAAACGACTGACGACCGTAATTTAGCGTTTACCTAAGCTCAAAACTGAATATTTTTTTCCCGATGCATTTTAGGCTCATTATGCATTCTTCTATATTATAACATTTAAGCCGTTGAACACCTCGTTGCTTGTGTATTCAACAATCCTTCGTTATATGCGCAAACAATGTACTTTCAATTTAGATACTATACACAAAATACAAATTAGTATGAGTTTAAATTTTACTCTAGGTGACTACGTTTCCCAAAATGTACATAAGGGCTGCCAAACGAGATAAATACTGCGGTTATTCTTTAGTTTTTACCGAGATTTACATATTATACATAGGATCTGGCATGAGTTGGTTTTTGACATAGAAATTTATTAAACGAGTCTAAAAAAAGTTATTACGCGAGCCTTTGTCGAGCTTAATAACATTGCTTTTGTGGATGAGTTTAATAAATTTTTACCTCAAAAACCAACAAGATTCTTTTTATCACATTACTTACTAACAAGAATTATAGTCCAAAATGTGTTAAACCAGAGGCATACATGTATCATGTGAAGTGATTTACATGAAGCCTGTGCACTTACTTTGACAGGTACATTACGAACGAAAATAGTTCCGAAGAAACTTGCATAATATTTACTTTTGTTTGAGTCTAACAGTGATTAAATTAACAACTTTATCATGACAAGAACTTTGACCGCTAATTTCCTTCAGAAACCTAGGTCAGCAATGTTTTAGAAATGAAGCGTATAATTAAAGAGTATTGACCAAATACAGCACTATTTTGTGATCTTAAACATGTGTGAGACAAGAAAATTCGTAATGGCTATATCACATTGAAAAGAAGGAAGTTATGTGATAAAAATGGCATGTAAAAGCGCTTTAGGTATTGAAAAGTTGAATGTACATGTATGTCACTCATAGTCTAGTTCAAAATGTAACAAATGTCAAAATCATCGGTAATCGGTCATAAGGTAAAATGTGTTTCAAAAGCTCGTGATTGCAAGTTCTTTTTTGCGTTACTAACATCCCCAACTTTCAGCTGCAGATCGAGCAAGAGTTACTCTCCTTGGAACTTATCGATTATCTGGTACGAAAGGATTTCCGATAACGGCCTGTCATATAGGATTCAGAAGGGAAAATTTTTTAATCGACTAAAACACATTTTTAAAATCTATAACGTCTTCAAGTATTCTGTAATATCTCTACTTTACTTCAATATAATTTTAATTCCTGTAGCAAAATGGGAAGTTGCGTCCATTTTGATTTAAAGCTACTGACCCATTCTCCTTTTCTATAGAAAGGTTTAAGAAATTTGCTCTTGCGCCGTTTTTGACGCTAAATAACATAAAAATGAATGGCAAGAAAAAAATCTATGACGTCATGAAGTATTCTCTGTTTTGTTGTGATTATGATCAAAGTATTCGTTTACATTTGTTAAATTGAGAACTTGCGTCCATTTCAGTTTAAAAACGACACTATCGTTAATTTTTGTATAAAAAATGCTGTATCGAGCTAAGTGAGATTTTAAGACTGGGTGAAAAGATTTAGTTTAAACATATTTTATTCATCAATTACGTATAAATACAAAGATCTAAAGACAAATCAACAAATTAACAAACAATAACTGACGAAATGGATCAGAACGAAAGCTAAGCTTATATTGTTCTTCTCCAAAATTTCAGGTACACAGTTACAGGTTGATAACGTAATAAAAAATCATAATGATATTTTAATTGCTATTGAAAGAAAACCGTGGGAAAGAAAAACAGAACAGGAAAATAAGCTAAAAAATAAGCTGAATTATAAGCTGAATTGGTGTGGAGTGTTTCACTGTGGGAACGGGGAGGAAATTTTCGCAAACAATTGACCTCCTCCATGACCATCACATATCAATAGATATTGGATGCTATCAATAACAGAACATGCAGTTACTTATTTAAATATAAGCATTTAAAATAAGTTTTGGAAGCAGGATTTACACATCCAAAGAATGAAAAAGCCATAATTATTCTAAGTAAATCTTCTGCTTTGACTAATATAAGAATGAACTGCTGCGAATATTTTTTCGTTATCAGGTTGATCAAGATCTTCATCACCATATAAGATGACTTGAAGAGTAACTCTCGTAATTGAACTTATGTCATCATTTAGACTGATTCTTAATTCTCTGTAGAATGGGCATTCAAAAAAGTAATGATGTGTTGATTCAACAGAACCGCATCTACAAAGGGGTGACTGGACTATATTTTTCAAATACAAATGCTCATTAAGACAACTGTACTTGTTACGTAACCTAGCATGTATGATCTAAGTTTTTCTATCTCCAAAGAAATAAAGCTTATTTGGCCTCGGTTTATCAATGTTTAAGCGATATTTAAAAGAAAACAACGTTCCGGCATTTTTTGTTTCATCTGATAAACAATTCCAAACATTTATCACTGATGGCAAGAATGAATTTTTGTACAAAGAGGTTCTGCAAGCAATTGTTCGCAAGTTATTTGGTCTTCGAAGATTGTAAGATGACGACTCTCCAACTGTCTGAGGAACAAGAGCATTAAGATAGTTAGGAGACAGTCCGTTGAACATTTTATAAAAGAGAATCAGTTTGTGTTTTCGCCTCCTTTGGCTTAAAGTTTCCCATCCAGTTTCTTGGTATAAATCACGGATAGCAGTTAGTTTGGTGCAGCCTGTTACTATGCGAGCCGCTTCATTTTGAACTTCATCCATTTGATCTTTCAGACCCTGAGAAAAGTTGTCCCATACAACATCACCATATTCCAGAATAGGCCTGATAAATGAAAAGTAAATAGTTTGAAGAGAAAGACGATCGAGACGCGTTTTAAGATGCCGCATGATCCCAATCCTTTTCCAGGCCTTTTCAATAGATTTACTAACGTGAATGTCCCAAGAACCGTCATTGGAGAGAAAGAATCCCAAGTGTTTATGACTGGTAACAGAGGTTATTTCTATATTTGACAGATCTGGGTGATTTGGCTTGTGGTAACAGAGGTTATTTCTATATTTGACAGATCTGGGTGATTTGGCTTGGAACGTTTACGAGAAATTACTAAAGATTCAGACTTTGATGGATTAAACTTGACCAACTACTTCTGAGCCCACTGATTAATTTTGTCGATATCTGATTGTAAAACTCTTCCTACTTCGTCCGGATTGTCTACAATCATTGATAAGCTGGTATCGTCTGCAAACAGGTTAATATTAGCCTGAATATCATCTACTACAATGTATATCATTGATGTAAACTAGAAATAAGAGAGGTCCGAGTATAGAACCTTGGGGGACTCCGGCTTGCACAAGACTTAAAGCTGAGACACCTCCAGGCAAAATAACCCTTTGATAACGAGCAGAAAGGTAACTGGAAAACCAAGATAATAACTTCCCACGAATCCCTGCTCTCTTAAGCTTAAAGAGTAAACCTTCATGCCAAACTTTGTCAAATGCTTTACTTATATCGAAAAATAAAACTCTGAATTCCAAACCATCACCCAAAGCTTTACAAATATGGTTATAGAGACAAGCTACTTGGTTAACAGTTGAGTCACCTGGCATAAAACCAGATTGCCAAGGTGTAAAGAAATCGGTGTCATTTAGAAAGTTGTAAACATGTTTAAATATAATTCTTTCTAAAACCTTTTCAATATTACTCAACAGTGAAACGAGCCTATAATTGGAAGGAAGGGATGCATCACCTGATTTATATATTGGACACACATTGGATATTTTCCATGATGATGGAACAGAACTTGTATTTAGAGATTGATTAAATAGATCACACAGGTGAGGTGCTAGGTGAAAAGATTTAGCAACTGATAAAGGGAAGATAAGAACTGATGACATGATAACCTTGTCTGTATTGTTTTGTTAAACCTGGATCCTGTTTTTACACATTGTCCAAATATATAATGACTGTATCTATCACTTTTATACATGTACGTGTATCCAAGATCATGCTGTACGTTCTGTACGGACTGATCTTGTTCTACGCCACCCGCAAAGGTCAGTGAATTACGCTCAGCAGCTAAGAGTTCATGAATATGCGCTGTCTGCCACATTACCATGACCGATGCCCAACCATGAATTGAATTTCCGATAAATTGCATTTACTTTTCTTTCCATCTTTTTTGTTTAAATGAATCTAAATTTAACGGTCTCCAAAACAATCCCTCGTTTATTTATGCACTTAGATAGAAGCCTTTTGATGGTATTGTGAGAGAGGGAGAAAATGTTGGTGACCATCGTTTTCTCCATTTCACACAATGTTTTCTCCAAAACAATCCATCGTTCCCCCCTTTTTTTTTTCAATGCACTTAAATAGAAGCCTTTTGTTGGCATTGTGAGAGAGGGAGAAAAATGTTGCTAGCCATCGTTTTCTCCATTTCACACAATGTTTTCTACCTTGCTTGAGAGAACTTACAATTTTGTTTTGTCGTCCGCAAGTTTAACTTGGACCATTCTAGAGTTCTGTCGTTTTGTAAATACACAAATCTTTATTATCATTTATGTTCAAGGCATATTAAATGGGACGCGATAACCGTGGCCCTTGTTTACAATAATTCAGACCACTCTATTTTCGTATACGGGAATGACAGGTAAATTATCCGATAATTTTAGTTAAAATGTAATTTGAAAAGGCTTAAAACTTTTACAAGTTCTCTATTGTACTAAGCGAGCAGAGGTGTAATGGATAACATCACTGCCTCTAAAGCCGGCGATCCTCGTTCGGGCCGTCAGACCTACCTTTTTTAGCTCACCTGAGCACGAAGTGCTCAGAGTGAGCTATTGTGATCACTCACCGTCCGTCGGCGTCCGTCGTCCGTCCGTCCGTCCGTCGTCCGTTCACATTTTCTTGTTTACACTCTAGCATCTACAAATATCAACCAATCAGCACCAAACTTGGTCAAAGTGTGTATGACCATAAGATCTCGGATGATTTCGATTATGGGTCAAATCGGACCAGAACAACTGGAGTTATTTGCCCTTGAATTAAGAAAATTGCTATATTTCACTTTGTTTACACTCTAGCATCTACAAATATCAACCAATTAGCACCAAACTTTGTCAAAATATATATGACCATAAGATCTCGGATGAGTTCGATTATGGATCTCATCGGACCAGAACGACCGGAGTTATTTGCCCTTGAATTAGGAAAATTGCTATATTCGACTTTGTTTTCACTCTAGCATCTACAATTTTTAACCAATCGACACCAGACTTGGACAAAATATACATGACCATAAGATCACGGATGAGTTTGATTATGGGTCAAATCGGACCAGAACATCTGGAGTTATTTGCCCTTGAATTATCAAAATTGCTGTATTTCACTTTGTTTACACTCTAGCATCTACAAATATCAACCAATTAGCACCAAACTTTGTCAAAATATATATGATCATAAGATCTCGGATGAGTTCGATTATGGGTCTCATCGGACCAGAACGACCGCAGTTATTTGCCCTTGAATTAAGAAAATTGCTATATTTGACTTTGTTTTCACTCTAGCATCTACAATTTTTAACCAATCGACACCAAACTTGGACAAAATATACATGACCATAAGATCTCGGATGAGTTTGATTATGGGTGTAATCGGACCAGAACAACTGGAGTTATTTGCCCTTGAATTCGAAAAATTGCTATATTTTATTTTTGTTTACACTCTAGCATCTACAAATATCAACCAATCAGCACCAAACTTGGTCAAAATATATATGATCGTAAGATCTCGGATTAGTTTGATTATGGGTCTCATCGGACCAGAACGACCGCAGTTATTTGCCCTTGAATTAAGAAAATTGCTATATTTGACTTTGTTTTCACTCTAGCATCTACAATTATTAACCAATCGACACCAAACTTGGACAAAATATACATGACCATAAGATCTCGGATGAGTTTGATTATGGGTGTATTCAGACCAGAACAACTGGAGTTATTTGCCCTTGAATTCGAAAAATTGCTGTATTTCACTTTGTTTACACTCTAGCATCTACAAATATCAACCAATTAGTTCCAAACTTGGTCAAAACATATATGACTCTAAGATCTCAGATGAGTTCGATTATGGGTGTCCAGAACAACGGGAGTTATTTGCCCTTGAATTAGAAAGTTTTTTTTAGAATAGTTCTTAGTCTGGAGCATAACTTTGTCATTTCCAGTCCAATTTACTTGAAACTAGGCATTTGTGTTTATTGCAATAAAACAGAGTGCAGTGTGAAAGAACCATAACTCTACTTTATACTGTCTATAAGTTAATTCCCTTTGATTGAAATTTTTACAGCATTTTCTGCTTGTCTGGAATATAACTTTGTCATCTACAGCCTGAGCATCGTCAAATTTGATATGCATGATTGTTGAAAAATTATGGAGTGCATTGAACAAGAACCATAACTTCCTAGCACAAATTTTGAGTTATTCCCCCTTCATTTTTATAGCATTTCTTGCTTTGTCAGGAGCAAAACTTTGTCATCTTAAGGAGGAATGACTTGAAATTTGGTATGCTTATTTGTTGCAGTATTTGGAAGTGCAGTGCCTAAGAATTGTAACTGTACCTTGTGCTGTCTTTAAGTTATTTCCCTTTGAATGTCATTTTACAGCATTTAGTGCCTGCCCTGAATATACTGTCATCTTAAGTCAGAACGACTTCAAACTTGGTATTCATGTTTTTTGCAATATTACGGAGTACAGTGCACAAGAACAATAACTCTACGTAGCAGGAATTTTGAGTATTTCCACTTTGATCTTCATTTTTACAGTATTTCTTGCTTGTATGGAATGGAACTTCAAAGTCTCAAGTTAGATTGCAACAATTTGCTGCTCCTGTTTCATTATCATTTGGCCTTGAACCTTGTTATTTGGTATATATCTTTATTTTAGACCTGTGCTGCTTGGTACTCAGGTGAGCGATATAGGACCATCATGGTCCTCTTGTTTTTTTAAGGAGGCGTGTTGCATATTTTTTTTTTTTCGGTTTCGCTTTACTTTTCTTTTTTTCCTCTCCATAGTTTTCTTTTCCTTGTTTGAATGTTTTTTATGTTTCTTTTCTTTATCCTTTCTTCTTCCTTTTTTAGACATGTAAATCTTTTTTTTTTTTTTGTCATTTATATTCTTTTGTTACTATTACATTTTATTCTTATTCATTTTATTCTTCTTGTTTTAAAGCATATTTCTATATGACTGACTCATCAATAAAATGATAAGTGTGCAACTCTGATCCCGTGCTCTGGCAGTATCGGAACTTGCTTCATTTTGACTGGCCTTATCGGTACCCTAACACTTTTAACATTCAGTATTTGTTGCTTCCTCGTCGCTGAACTGCTCACAGGTTTCTTGAACTGCACTGTCTGCTTTAAAAAAATATATATTCTGCTAAGACCGCACATCTACAGTAACTTTTCCACTCAGGCTGCTTTAGTTCACAAGTGGTTCCGTTCCACTGGTGTTTCAATTTAAATCCTTGTGCAGTCAAGCCCCCGAGATGCGTAAATTCCCAACTGTAGTGAGTATATAGACATGTCTCTTCAGTCAAAGCCATGAAACAGGGAGAAAACTAGTAGCCAGAAATTTGTGGCTTTAGTCATCTTAGAAGTCTAAATCACGAGGCTATTTCTAGCATCAATTCCCATACACGAAATGTCTTGGTTCGTTTTTCCCAACTTTCGAAGGATCAATGTGTAATCTCGTGTGATGTCAATTAAATATGAATGAAACTACAAAGTAAAAGTAAAAATATTCACTATGATGTCATAAAAAATAATGTAATCATTGACTTAGCTAAAAAACAAAAAACAGTTGCTTTACTGAAAAAATAATATTCTCTGTGACTCGAACTCGATCCGTTTGGGCGGTAGCAGAGTCCCTTTGACCACTGCACCACAGCATTACTTGCACGTCTTTGTTGAAATTTACCAATACGTAACTGCTTCGTCCCTGGTATTCCCTATTTGAATGTTTTGAACTGATCCAGTGTTTGTAAACAAAGGCCACAGTTATCGCGTTTTGATAGTACGTTATGTACATACATGTACTTCGAGTCCAGGGCCCGTATTCACCAACCATTCTTGAGAATATTCTTTGTCTTATTCTTCAAGATTTTCTACGTTTGTAAGTAACACAACTTCTGATTGGCTAAACCGAATGGTTTAGCCAATCAGAGGTTGTGTTGCTTACAAATGTAGAAAATTCTGGAGAATAAGACAAAGAACGTTCTGAAGAATGGTTGGTGAATACAGGCCCAGATCTGTCCTTCATGACAGAAAACTAGGCGTTGCCGAAATCTTCTGTCAGAGTAGACAGTCTATACTACCGGATTCGCAGATCTACGAATATTTCATTTCTTTTTTTGTTAATATTAAGTCCGTATCTGGCCTCCATGACAGAAAACTCGGCTTTGCCGAAACCTTCTGTCGGAGCAGACAGTCTACAATATCGGATGTCGCAGTTCTACCAATAATTTAACCAGTCCGGATCTGGCCTCCGTGACAGAAAATTCGGCGTTGCCGAAACCGTCTGTCTGAGCAGACAGTCTGCAATATCAGATGTCGTAGATCTACCAATATTTTAGTCCTTTAGTTAATATTTTAAGTCCAGATCTGTCCTTCATGACAGAAAACTACGCGTTGCCGAAATCTTCTGTCAGAGCAGACAGTCTATACTACCGGATTCGCAGATCTACGAATATTTCAGGGTTTTTTTTTTTTATTAATATTAAGTCCGTTTCTGGCCTCCGTGACAGAAAACTCGGCGTTGCCGAAACCTTCTGTCGGAGCAGACAGTCTGCAATATCGGATGTCGCAGATCTACCAATATTTTAGTCCTTTTGTTAATACTTTAAGTCCAGATCTGTCCTTTATGACAGAAAACTAGGCGTTGCCGAAATCTTCTGTCAGAGCAGACAGATTAACATACCGGGTTGTGATGATCTTCAGTATTTCAACCATTTTCTTTTTTTTTTTTTATTCATCGCCTATCTCTCTTTTTTCTTTCTTTTGTTTGATAATTTGCTGTTTTTTATATCATAACCAGTCAGGATCTCACAGAAACATACTCCCTAAATATTCCGATAGACAGTCTAACATACCGGATTTCGCGGATCTACCAATATTTCAGTCATTTTTTGTTAATTCTTCAAATCCGTATCTGGCCCCCATGATAGAAAACTATCAATCAATTGTCCTCTCTCTCTCTCTCTCTCTCTCTCTCTCTCTCTCTCTCATTTTTTCGATATTTTGCATTTTTTTCAGAACTGCATGAACTGGTCCAGATCTGGCCTCGTGCAGAGAATTAGGCGTATTTCAATCAATTTTCCTCTCTCTCTCTCTCTCTCTCTCTCTCTCTCTTTGATTTTTTTTCGATATTTAGCTGTTAATATAAGGTAACCAGTCCGGAACCTGACCTTCTCGACAGAAAACAAGGCGTTGCCGAAACCCTCTGTCTTCTGCCGGAACAGACAGACTAACATGCCGGTTTTCGATAATTTGCTGTTGCTTACGACATAACCAGTAATTTGATTAATTTTTGTATTCTCTCTCTCTCTCAGAGAGTCAGACATTACTTCCTTTCCATTATTAGCGATGATAAACAAGGACATTCATTCATTCATTCATTCATTCATTCATTCATTCGTTCATTCATATACTGCAAACGTACAAGAAAATAGCTTTTCTTTGCTAAAAATATTCATTCTTTGGGGCCTTTTTGGGAAACTGATTCATCAATAGATGAAATTTTCTTGATAATGCTATCAACCCTTTCCCAGACAAGCCCTGTTTTTACGTGTTTGCAGTACAAGCTGTTTGAAAACAGTGTGTGGAAAGGGAGAAATTGCTTGTAACAAGCCCTTTTCCTTTTCCCACTGTGTGTGTGTGTGTGTGTGTGTGTTTTCAATTTGAGAACTTTCAGCCATTTTCCCGAAACTGAAAAATGTCGTCTGCAAAGTCTTTCAGTTTTGAAGAGTCTAAAATTTGTCGTTTGGGAATGATTCAATTTTTCCACGCATTTCTCTATCCATTTGTTTGCTATTGCTTTTATCAACTAGGAAAATTTGTAATTTTGTGCTGAATAAATTTAAGAGTCAAGTTTTAAAAAAATGGCCAAGAGACTTCCTCGATACTGAGTTATTAACACTGAGGGAAAAAAAACAAACTTTTTGCAGTTTATTTGCCACGTGGTTTAATTCTTTCCCTAACTTTTAACCCTTTACCAAACAACAAAATCTTACACTGGTCCAAATTGAAAGCGCTTGCAGACGACAAAATAAGCATAACTCAAATTAAGAAATTTTTCCAGCAGGGTAGAAAACATTGTGGGATAACGAGAAAAATGCTGGTTACCAGCATTTTCTCCTTTTCCCACAGTGTTTTCAAAAGGCTTCAATCTCAGGGTCGTAAAAAACCAGGGATTGTTTGGTATTTCCAAGTGGATAAATTAATAATGCAACAAATTAAATAAAAAACCTGCCATACACTATCGTTCTTGCAATGATTTTTGCGTATAAATACCTTTGCATATCGTTCTGTATTCATAAGATAAAAAGTATCGCTGCATTAAGTCTAACTTATTTTATACTTTTTCCACCTGCCACACTGATTTTCTCCCCCGTATTACTAGTATATCATTTTTTGAGATTCTCTATAAGGAACGAAAGCCGAACCTTTTCGCATTGCTCTCCTATGATTTTCATTCTGATCCAAGCTGTACATTGCGAGCAATGACTAATTTTGCAAGCATATATACCCCCTTCCCGACATTATTAATCTCTTTCTGATCTCAGTCTATCAACCTGCATAATCCGTTATACGGCTAGTCTCACACTGGAAGAAAACCCGTTTTCCCGGCCAAAGATATATTTTCAGCCTGCTACAAAAAAAAAAAGACAAAAACATTGTGACGGTTGCCAAAAATTTAAGTCGGGGTCTTTTACACCTGTCAATATCAATTTTTATGTATTTCGCTGTCATGGACATCGGTTTTCTATATAAATATAAATGAATGAATTTCTCCATTGAGAAGATTAGGATCAGCAGAGATCAGCATACAGGAATTCTATAAGCTTAAAAAAGTCCTTTACATATAGACAGCAATGGGTTAGGACTTAAGACGCTTTAATTTTACGTTTAGCCCAGTTCAGATTTAAACGTTTTTTCAAATAGTGCTTGCGACCAAGTATTATGTCGGCATTATTTCATTTTTCGCAAGCCTCATGTGTACATATATTTCGATCGGTCCTGAAATTCTCAAAGGAATCAAACAACTATCTTTTCCATTTATAGCGTTTTGGAAAATGCGCTTGTCTTCTTTTGAAACACGGAGAAAGCGTGTTTTCTACCCCGATAATCGATGTAATCGATACGTGTAATTGATGCAAACAACACATTTTTTTATGTCTGGGTCAGTGTTAATTAATGATCAGCCTGTCTAATCAATGTTTCTCTATTCCGACGTTCTAGCAATGATTTTTGCGAATGAATACCTTTGCATTTCGCTATGTATTCCTTAGATGTGAAGGAGCGCTCCATTAAGTATAATTAATTTTATACTTTTTTCCACCTGCCACACTGATTTTCTACCCCGTATTCTTTCATTTTTTGAGATTCTGAAATGAAATCTATCGTAACGCAAGCCGAGCCCTTTTGCATCGTTCTCGTATGATTTTTCATTCTAATCCAAGCTATACAACGAGCAACGACTTTTTTTGCAAGCATACCCCCTTCCTGACATTATTAAGCTCTTTCTGATCTCAGTCTATCAACCTGCATAATCCGTTATATGGCTAGTCTCACACTGGAAGAAAACCCGTTTTTTTTTTTTTCGGTCAAAAATTTATTCTCAGTCTGTTACAGGAAAAAAATGGACAAGAAAACATTGTGACAGCTGCATAAAAAACTAAAGTCGGAATCTAATCTACACCTGCTAATATTATTTTTTATGTATTTCGCTGTCATGGACATCGGTTTTCTATATAAATATAAATGAATGAATTTCTCCATTGAGAAGATTAGGATCAGCAGAGATCAGCATACAGGAATTCTATGAGTTTAAAAAAAGTCCTTTACATATAGACAGCAATGGGTTAGGACTTAAGATGCTTTAATTTTACGTTTAGCCCAGTTCAGATTTAAACGTTTTTTCAAATAGAGCTTGCGACCAAGTATTATGTCGGCATTATTTCATTTTTCGCAAGCCTCATGTGTACATATATTTCGATCGGTCCTGAAATTCTCAAAGGAATCAAACAATAATTTTCCATTTATAGCGTTTTGGAAAATGCGCTTGTCTTCTTTTGAAACACGGAGAAAGCGTGTTTTCTACCCCGATAATCGATGTAATCGATACGTGTAATTGATGCAAACAACACATTTTTTTATGTCTGGGTCAGTGTTAATTAATGATCAGCCTGCCTAATCAATGCTTCTCTATTAATAATGCAATAGAGAATAATGCGCATGCGCGAACAAGATGGACGCGTTTTTTACTTGATTACCGATATTTCTGTTTTAATTGTATTAAAAGTAATCTAAATGGACTAATATCAGGACCAAAGTGATTGTTTGGTTAGCGTTATATGTGGACTACATGTGGTCAGTTGTTATTTGCTGCGTAAAAACATTTCAATGGGAAAAAGAAAAAAGGACAAAAACTCGCCAGGAAACAAAGAGAATTCGAAACGCGCGGCAAAGCAGGAGGCGTCAAAACAGGAGGCGGTCGGAAATACAGCTAACGCTAAAGGTACGTCGTCCAAAAGTGCTGGCAAAGACTTGAATATGCAAAACATACAAAATACATCCACTCCTGTAAACCCTGGGAACCAAAATCAGCACCAATTTCAGAATCATAATGCTACATTTGATAATGGAATGTTGAGAACCAACTTTTCACCCCCACAATCACAGTCTTTTACATTTTCCCCTTGTGGACCTCAATCCTATGGCCAAACCCAATCATATTATGGACCGTTAACCCAAGTGCCGAACACCGTGAGTTTAGATCACTTTACCAAGATGATGGAAAGATTTGATCATATTGAAAAAAAATTGTCACAATTAGACACCATTCAGTCCTCCGTGCAAAAGATAACGGACCGTCTAGACAAACAGGACTCAAGGCTAAATGCAATCGAAAAGACTGTAGAAGAGCTCGAAAAATGCAGAAAATTTGATGGCGAGTATTCAGAGACGATAAACCGAAAACAAAAGGAAATAGATTCCATGTTCAACAAATTGAGATCCTTAGAAACTGAACAGACAAAAGTGACAAACAATCTAAAGACAGAAATAATTGACCTTAAGAGTCGTAGTATGCGTGATAACCTTATTTTTTATGGAATTGGAGAAGAAAATGGTGAAAAAGATGAAGACTGTGCTAGGAAAGTGTTAGATATTATTGAACAGAAGCTAGAAATTCCAGGTGCAAGGGACACTATGAAACTTCAAAGAGCACATCGAATGGGAAAATTCAACAACACCAAAACCCGCCCCATTGTTGCGAAGTTCGCGTATTACCCAGATAGAGAGGAAGTAAGATCAAGAGCGAAAAAGTTAGAAAGGCCGCTTGGGATCAGCCAACAGTTCCCAAGGGAGGTAATGGAAGAAAGAAAACGGCTTATCCCGATAATGATCAAAGCCAGACAAGAGAAGAAAGAGGCCTATATCGCGGTAGACAAACTTTATATTGACGGTCATTTATACAGGGAAACATCGTCAGGACGTGACTAGGAAACCAGCGGAAGTGTGCTTAGTTGTTTAAGCTGGAATGTTGAGGGATTGACGAATGAAAAGCTACAGTGCGCTGAATTAGTTTCTTTATTAAGCAACTTTGATATTATCTGCCTTAGCGAAACATGGACAGATTCTCATTCTCAACCAAAGTTGAGTGGATATAAAACAATACATTCTTGTAGAAAATAGAGAAACAAACGTGCAAAACGATCCAGTGGTGGTTTAGTTATCTTCATAAGAGAAAAAAAAATATAAAGGAATACGAGTAGTAAAAAACGATGTCGATTTCATTATATGGTTAAAAGTCGATAAAACCTTTTTCAGTCTGCAAGACGATTATTATTTATGTTTTACATACATTGCCCCAGAAAATTCTAAAATACACAGTTTATATGATTTCAATATATTTAATAAAATTGAATCAGATTTATTGCAGTTCAGCAGTACCGGAAAAGTTTTCCTTTTCGGTGATTTGAATTCAAGGATCGGCAACAAACTCGATTATATTGCTGATGATAGACCGTTGCCGGATCATGATTTCGTCGAGACAGATTACGGTATTCCTCGTGCTTTCACTGATAAAGGTACGAACAAATACGGTGATCTGTTGATCGACATGTGCAGATCGACAAGCATGCGAATTGTTAACGGCCGCTGCGGTAGTGATTGCGGGATAGGAAAAACGACGTGCTTTACCCATAATGGTGAAAGCACGGTGGATTTCCTATTAACCAATCAAGAAAATTTCAGTTTGTTATATGATTTTAAAATTCATGATTTCAACATTTTTTCAAATCATGCTCCTGTACAATTTGATTTTGCAATAGGTGACATCACAGTTGCATATTCCGGTGAAAAATTATGCCACAGGTGGAAAGATGAATACAGAGATAATTTTGTCTCGGATATTGCAGATGATATTGACAGTCTATGTTGTAACCTGGACAGCTGTATCGTCAATAATGATGATCCAGACGTTCTGGTTAGTATATTTACGGATTATTTAACTTCTAAAGGTAATGTATATTTTGAAAAACGTTACAAGGAGCCCAATGGAAAAATGTCAAGTTCATTCCATGCAAGTAAAAATTGTACATGGTTTGATGAGAAATGTAAAGAGAGTAAACAGGAGTATATTGCAGCGTTAAAAAGATTTAATTTAGATAAATCACAAGAAAATAGATACGATCTATATGAAAAAAAGAAACTGTATAAAAAATGTTGTAAAGTAGCTAAAAACAAATACAATAGAACAATGGCAGAAAATATGAATGAATTACGGGGTAAAAAGCCTAGGGACTTTTGGCAGATGTTTAAAAAATCGAAAAATGTTGAAAATGGTAGTGAAATCGATGTACAGCAATTTTATATGCATTTCAAAGCTTTGTCGTCTGAAATATCAGTAGATAAAGATCCTATATGTGAGAATTTCATTGATGAATTCGATAAAAGGACGAAAGGCCTCAATATCTTAAGTACTTTTGACTCTCTAGATGTTTCATTTACTACAAATGAAATACGGCAAGCCATCAAAAATTTGGGTAAAAATAAATCATGTTCAACCGACAATATCATTTACGAATACTTTACGGAGGGAATTGATGTTTTAGATAAACCCCTGGTTATTCTATTTAACTATATTTTAGAGAAACAGTCATTCCCGAAATCCTGGTCAAAAGGGGTTATTATACCCATACACAAAAAGGGAGAGACTTCGAACCCAAACAATTATAGAGGCATTACATTAATTAGTTGTTTTGCAAAACTTTTTACCTCCGTTATCAACAATAGATTAAAAAATTGGGCGAATGAATATGATATTATATCAGACGCACAATTTGGATTTAAATCGAATTTCAGCACAACTGACGCAATTTTTATTCTGAATTCACTGATTGAAAACCAACTTAACAAAAAGGGTAGTCTTTTTTGTTGTTTTATTGATTTTCAGAAATGTTTTGATAGTATATACCGCGGGGGTCTTTGGTACAAACTGATCAATCAGGGATTAGATGGTAAACTGTTTAAGGTAATACGGTCGATATATGATGAGATAAAGTTATGTGTCAAGCATTCACATTGTTTTTCAGAGTTATTCGAATGTAAGGTTGGATTGTTACAAGGAGAGATATTATCACCAATCATGTTCTCACTTTTCGTCAATGATATTGAATCATATTTACAACAAAACTCTACCCAAGGATACGAAATTGACGATTTAACCTTATTTTTACTGTTATTTGCCGACGACTCGGTCTTGTTATCTGAAACAGCAGACGGTCTACAGAATTTAATTAATAATTTCGAGAAATACTGTAAGAAATGGAAATTAACGGTAAATGTCAATAAGACGAAAATTGTTGTTTTTAAAAAAGGGAGATTAAATCGAAACATTAAATTTACCTATGGAAATGACAATTTGGAGATTGTAGATACTTTTAATTATTTGGGTGTAGTATTCACTAGAACAGGATCTTTTTTAAATGCCACAAAAACACTGTCCGGTAAAGGCCTGAAGGCATTAAGAGCGTTAATGGCTATGACTAGGGGAAAAGTAGTACCAATTAATATTATGCTTGATTTATTTGATAGTTTCGTTACATCAACTTTGAGTTATGGATGTGAAATATGGTCTTTTACTAACACTGATAATTTAGAAAAAGTACATAAAAATTTTTTAAAATGGCTTTTAAATGTAAAATTAACAACATGTAATTCTGCATTATACGGCGAAGTAGGGAGATATCCTCTGAAAATTAATATGCAAGTTAAAACCATTAAATATTATCTCAAATTATATTCTGTTAAAGGTAATAACTGCATAATGTCCACAGTTGTCGAAAATATGAAGTACAGATGTGAAACACGAAGTGAAATAAATTGGCTAAGTAAAATAAGGAATCTATTACAGCAAAGTGGTTTTAACGATGTTTGGCTTTTTCCAAGTTCAGTTAATATTAAACAATTTACCCCAATTCTACGTTCTCGTTTGATAGATTTGTATATAAACGAATGGCACAGGGACATTGCAAACAGATCATCTTTAGTTCTATACCGAAATATTAAAAGTTCATTTACGCGTTCCAGTTATCTCGACATTATGAAAATATCTAAATTTCGAAATGTATTGGCAAAATTCAGACTGTCGTCACATGAACTTAATGTCGAACAAGGAAGATACAGAAATATTCAGCGCAATGAGAGAAAATGTTCATTTTGTAATTTACACGAAGTAGAAGATGAATTTCATTTCATTCTAGTATGCCCATTATATAATAATTTGAGGAAAACTCACTTGAAAAAATATTTTTATAAAAGACCTAGTGTATACAATCTTACAAAACTTCTAAATAGCTCTAATCTTAGAGTTTTGAATAATCTATCTCTGTTTTGTATTAAAGCTTTAAATGTAAGAAAAGAAAAACTAAATATAATTACACAAGAAAATTAAATACCTATAAAATCATTAACTCCAGGAAAGATGTTTGTTCAGGCAGCCTCTTCCGCTTATTTCACTTATTTCACTTATTTCATTTATTCTATTTCAGTCATTTCATTATTTTCTAACGTACTAGTATTACTTTTGATATATATAATGTCCATGTATTGTTTGTCCATTATTACTGTTTGTTTGTTTGTTTGTTTTGTTTGTTTGTTTGTATACGTCTATCTGTTCCGTATGTATTTGTACATGAAATTGACGAGGAACCTCATGGTTCAAGTCAAAGAATAAAACTATCTATCTATCTATCTATTCCGACGTTCTAGCAATGATTTTTGCGAATGAATACCTTTGCATTTCGCTATGTATTCCTTAGATGTGAAGGAGCGCTGCATTAAGTCAAACTTATTTTATACCTTTTTTCCACCAGCTACACTGATTTTCTACCCCGCATTCTTTCATTTTTTGAGATTCTGAAATGAAATTTATTAGTAACGAAAGTCAAGCATTTTTGCATCGTTTTCGTTTGTTTTCTTGTTCTGATCTAGTCTTGACATTGTGAGCAATGATCAAACTGGCGAGCGTAGCTCCTTCCGATATAATTATTCTGTTCTGATCACAGTCCATGAATACGAATAATCGGATTGATCAGCAAATTTACAAAAGAAGAAAAGACGAATTCTTAATCCAAAATATTATTTAAAATTATATAGCTATAATTTATCAAGTCTTGTTATTGAGAAGGTAAACGGTCAAAAGCCCCTCCGGTCATTATCCCCTACCCCCAAAACAGGTAAGGCGGTCAAAAGCCCCTTCGCAAATTTGCAAGGGCGGTCATTATCCCCTTCATCAAATTAACCTTTATGTTCAATAGGTCAGTTCTTTTTAAAATAATTTCGTCATTTTTTAGAAGAAGTCAGTGGTTTTGTGAGCACACGGTAAACATAAATCAGCCTGCACAATATTGTTGGAAAATCAAAATTATCTTCAGGGAAGTCAGAAAGCTTATTTATTGTTCTTTAATATGGCGTAGTTTTCAGTTATTTAGAAAATACATTTTTAACCCTTTTTACACCTTTTTAAAGCAACTATCGTATTTTCTTTCTTTTTCCCTGATCGTTTGCATTGTGCCGGAGTTCTCCGATGATGACCGAGTCTCACTGTTAGATAAGACGCCTATCGGGTATCTTGATTGGTGTTACGTAATGGTATACATTGATACATTTATACGGGGTAATTGGAAAGAAAGTATCAGGAAAAAAAATCAGACTTCTTTAGGGAGAGGAACTATATAAGCTTTGATGCTTTCGTTTCAATCCTTTTCGCAATACATGTTGTTGTAAATGAATGATGTTAGTATATTGAATAAATTAAAACTAAATGTTTAAACTAAGATCATATTTTTTTTACGAGATTATTTATAAGGATTTGAAGTCAAGTTTTAACAAGATCTTGTATAAGGAAGTCCAATTTGGCGCCTTCTCTCTTTAGCTCTTTACTTGCAAATATGTGATGATTAATGCATTTCCAAAAGTATTTTATGGCGACAGCTCACATATTCAAATTTCCTCGCTATTTTCAATCTGATCACATGTATTTTCTCCCTCTCACGTGTTTTCAAAAGTCAATAATTTAAAACCTTTTCCCATATGGAGAACTTTATGACTTCACCAACTTAGAAAAAAAGCAATTTCAGAAAATAAATCAAATGTAGCTAAATTGATATTCTTCACTTTAAAAGAGTAGAAAACATTGTAGGAAAAGGAATCAATACTGGATATTGGCATTTCTCCTTTTCTCACAATGTTTTCAAAAGGTTTTATCCAGGACCGTTGAAATTCGGGAGTAAGCTGTACGGGTCACATCAATACTCCCAGAACGAAAATTGTTTTCTGCTGATTTCAGTCACATATTGATATTGATACGTCAATTGTTTAATCCAAAAGAATTTCGACACATAAAATAAAACCGATTCGGCCCAGGATCAGACTGCTTGTTTTGTACAGTTTGTTACTGGTCTATTGACTGCATAATTATTATAATGATCCAATAGTACAACAAATTCAATCTTCTTTAGAAATAAAGAAAAAAAAAAAAAAAAAAAAAAAGAATAAAAGAAATAAAAATGCAATTTAAAGAAATTTATGCTTACTAAATTGAAATTATTTTCCAAAAAGAATTAAAAAAGACGATACTGGGAAAATAATGGTTTTTACAAATCTCTTAAAAGTTTTCACTGATGCAAATAATATACACGTACATGTATAAAAATGATAAATACAATCATTATATATTTGGACAATGTGTAAAAACAGGATCCAGGTTTAACAAAACAATACAGACAAGGTTATCATGTCATCAGTTCTTATCTTCCCTTTATCCGTCGCTAAATCTTTTCACCCAGTCTTAAAATCTCACTTTGCTCAATACTGCATTTTTTATGCAAAAATTAAGGATAGTGTCGTTTCTAAACTAAAATGGACGCAAGATTTCAATTTAACAAATGTAAACGAATACTTTGATCATAATCACAACAAAACCTTAGAATAGAAAGGTTCTATCTGACATTTTGGTCAAAATTGAGATTTTTACAATTTTAAAGAGCATATCAATCAATGCAACTTCAAGATCCATATGCAAATAAATGGCAAAGATATTGAACAAAATGTAAAGGTTCTATCTACCTATCTCAATATATGTTTGTAGAGAAAGGTTGTAAGTGTACATCAGTTGGTAGAAAAAGGACCTATATGACAAATGGGTCCTTTCTATACCAATGAATTACCTTCAATATTAGAATATTGTGACAGTGAAAGGTTCTATGTGACAAATAGAACCTCTCTATACTATGGAAAATGTATCTTAAAACATATGCCCTCTCATCAGCGATAGTAAAATATTTACAGGATAGCATTTCACACCTTGTTTGATAGCAATTAACATTCTACACAAAACGAACAATTATCAACACATTTTATGCATATGGTGTGGAAAAACGGATCATTTTGAAAGGGAGGTTTAACTTTTGTAACAAGATTAAAAAATAGCACTTATAATTATTATTGGTAATAATGATATAAGTTTAACTTCTATGAATACTTTGCTTGAACCAATGTTTAACACAAAAAAACTATTTTATTATTTCAATCCTTTACCTACAGTTTCATAATATGAAACCTTAAATTGAATTTTCTTTGTTTCAATATATAGTTAGTTATTTTTGTAAGCTCAAGTGTTTCCGGGAAAAACCCTTGGTTAAGGCGATAGCCTTATAATCGTCGTCATTGTACCAAAACTAAATGCCATTTCGTAACCAAAAGAAAGCTTTTCATCACCGAGAAAGAAGACAGACATCATGCAGGAAAAGAATGAGGAATGAAAACCAATGGAAATCTTCCATACGTAAATGAAACAGGAATGAGGGCAAATCCTATGTGTCACAGTTGGGGGAAAGTAGAGAAAGAAAAGCAAGAACAGCCACAGAATTGTGATAAATGCAGGTTCAAATGCAGTCAGCGCATAAGCAAGGTTGAAAGAAAGAAGATATGACATGTATTAGTCAATTCCAAATTATGAAAGACAGTTTCATATTCGATGTTGTAACCCAAAACATTCCAGTATGAAAGAAAATCGGAAAGAAGCAAAAATCTCTGCAATATCACCTGCCTATTAATAATGAAAATGTAAGAGTATGTACTAACTTCTTTCGGAAGACACTAGATATTGGACATAAACTTGTAGGTTATACACTTGCAAGAAAGTTACATGGAACATTTCAAGTTGAGGACAGAAGAGGACGAAACCAACCAGGCACAAAAATTTCTGAAGAAACTTTAAATCTAGTGTGTGAGCACATTAATAGTTTCCCAAGGATGGAGTCATACTATTTAAGGAAAGGTATGAAAGAGGAATATTTCGCCCACAATCTTAACCCTTTACTCCATAGATACTCATTTTGACGTATCAACAACAGACAGCTTTTGAAAACATTGTGGGAAAAGGAGAAATTGCTCGTAACGAGCAATTTCGCCTTTTCCCACAATGTTTTCCCTCAGTCAGATATTTGTATCCTCAATTGTCCATATTTTTGACATCATATCTTTATTTGCTGCTGAAATGGAAGAGCCTCAAATTGGCATATCAGGTAAAGGGTTAATATCAAGAAAATGTGGGAACTATACAAAGACTGGTGTAGAAACACAGGACTAACCCTTGTAGAGGAGGGTAAATACAGATCAATTTTCTGTGAAAAGTTCAATCTCTCTTTCTTCAAACTGAAGAAGGGCCAGTGTTCTGCTTGTGCTAAGTATCAACAGCATCAAAATGCTGAAACAGTTACAGATGACATACATGATGAATATGACAAACACCAGCGAAGTAAAATACAGGCCTGAGAGGAAAATGAAAAGGATAAAAACAAAGCAAAACTTGACCTAAAGTACTGTGTGGCTACTTTTGATTAACAAGGTGTTTTGACAATGCCTTGTTCCCTTGTTAGTGAACTGTATTACACTCGCAAGTTATGCTGCTACAATCTTACAGTGTATAATTTGTGTGTTAAGCAGGTATTTTGCCATTTATGGGATGAAACACATGGAAAGTGGGGTCATGTAAAATAGCTACTTCTCTATTGAAGAGTTCACAGTCTATTTGTCAGTCAGGGCGTGTTGAAGAAATTACCTGTTACTCTGATACATGTGGTGGTCAAAATAGAAACAAGTACATGTATGTAGCTGCATTATACAGTCATGTTCTGTATTATCAAAATACCACAACTAAAGGCAATGAATCATAAATTTTTGCAATCAGCTCATAGTCAGGTGGAATGCGACTCTGTCCATTCTACAATCAAACAAGCTAAGAAATCTGTGTTCCTTCAAACTGGAGTACAGTTATTAATATGGCCAGGAGGAAAAACCCGTATCTTTCAGTCCCATTGAAGGTTGACCATGTAATGAACTTTAAGTATCTGGGGACAAAACATCGTCTTAACCTGCAGACTACAACTGATGGTTGTAGAGTAAACTGGTTGAATATCAGATGGCTTCTTGTTGTCAGAGAAGAACCTAAAACATTATTGAATAGTTATTCTTTTGACAAAAATAACTTCTTGAAAGTGAATACAATGCAAAGAGAAACAAGGAAGAAAAGTCGAATCCAGGCATGGCCAAAAAATGACTTGGAAATAGACTAATGTACCTCACACGACTACCAGTGTCAGAGCAAAAGAAAATTGATCTAGTTGTGTAAAAAAGAAATCATAACTGAGTATCATTCATATTGTACTACCATCTGGCAAGGGCTGCAAGGACAATATTCCGTATGGTTCAGAGGATGAAGATACCGATAAATGACTTATACACATATGACTGATTTTACTGACAATTTATGTATATAGAACATACATGGAACTAGATAATATGCTTATTCTTTATATTTTGATAACTATAATATCACACGAACTTGAAAACGTCCTTCAAATGCATGTAATAACAGTCATAATAAACGTTCATTATAATTTGCGGTCACAATCTGTTGGAATTGAAAGGGTGTATTTGTCACATATAGCCTTGCACAAGCATTTATTGGCAAAGTCAATTCAAATGAAAAGGATATATTTGACACATAGAACCTTTCTATGTACATCGAACTACCCTTGGCCTTATAAACTTAGTTGGAAGTGAAAGGGCCTATCTACATTATTGTTCTTATTGGTAAAAGTACTGATAATAATCACATAAAATATGTACAAAATGAAACAGTAAATTCAAATGCATAATCAGTATAAAAGTTGTTTTTGTGGAATTATTTTCCGAACTTTGACAGAGCTTCAAAACCTTTAAACGCGATTTTCTCAAAACTATCAAAATGTTACATAGAACCTTTCTATTCTAAGGTGACGAGTCATAGAATACTTCAAGACGTTATAGATTTTTTGCTTGCAATTCATTTTTATGTTATTTAGCGTCAAAAACGGCGCAAGAGCAAATTTCTTAAACCTTTATATAGAAATAAGAAGGAGAATGGGTCAGTAACTTTAAATCAAAATGGACGCAACTTCCCATTTTGCTACAGGAATTAAAATTATATTGAAGTAAAGTAGAGATATTACAGAATACTTCACGACGTTATAGATTTTAATCATTTTAGGAGAAAAATGTGTTTTAGTCGATCAAAAAATTTTCCCTTCTGAATCCTATATGACAGGCCGTTATCGGAAATCCTTTCGGACCAGATAATCGATAAGTTCCAAGGAGAGTAACTCTTGCTCGACCTGCAGCTGAAAGTTGGGGATGGTCAACAAGACATTGCATCAGATGATCAAAATGCACAAAAAATAACAGTTATGTCCTAAAAGGTCAAGGTTTCGGTGTTTTTCTTGCATTTACAGAGTTATAGTCAGTTGAAATGTCATGTTTTGTTTTTTGAATATGATGAGTGTTTTAAACAAATCACCCCAATATATTGAGGTGAAAGGAAACGTGAAGAAAATAGCCAAATTATAGTTGTTAATGAATTAATAAATTCACAATTTATTGCTAGATATATAAGTGCTCATGTACCTTAAAGGCTTCGGTTGACCAACTTTAAATTTAGAAATCCCCGCTTTATTGCCTGTCATATGTGTGCCGCGTGATCATAACAAAAAAGGAGAAATTCAGTCAAACTTTACATATACCTCGGTTACAAGAAATGAAACATGTTCTGATTAAAAACATATCCGTCTGCTTTTCAGGGAAAAGTGACATTTTATTTTTATTATATCTGTGTTCTCCTTCAAAACCCATAGTAGGTCAGACACGATTGAGTGCTCTTTAGCGATGGGAGTAGATTCAGATCAGACTTTCTTGAAATGTTCTAATGATTAGGCTTTCTATTTTTCTGTCTGTCTTTCTATCCCTTTCTCTCTCTCTTTCTCTCTCTCTGTAATCAATAACTACATACTACAAATAAATAATACCAAGCAGATCATCAATTAGCTATGGAACTGAATCATGAGGCGGACTGGTCATTTGACATGCGTAAACTTGACTAATAACAAAACCTTCGGCCCAGGCCACCTGCACGAACTGCACAGGCTGATCTAGGTCGAAACTTTTTGCAGACACAAAAATTCTATACTAAACAACAACATTAAGGACTATTCAAAAGTTCAAAACATTAGCGGACGAAAAAATAAAGGTGACTCAAAAGCTGACCCTTGTTTTGGGAAGGGTAGGAAACATTGTTAGAGAAGGAAAATAAAATACTTGTAAGCAGCACTCTTTCCTTTTCCCACAATGTTTTCAAAATGCCTGTTCTTCAATGTTTGTGAAGAAAATTCAAAACTTTGGATCGTTTGGAAAAGGGCTAAGCTCCCTTTTCACAGAGAACGGCTCCGTATGTTCATTAAATTGAGCTACAACTCATCATAATCATTATCATCAAGTTCGTGAACTAAATGAAATACAATTTCAGGACTGGTTTAGTCAGATTAGAAGTCAACGCGGCGTATGATAAACATTAGAGTCCCCTTGGCGTGTGATATTTCCAGAATTTCTGGTAAAATAAATAAAAGGCAACGTATGTGCCGCGACGGCTTAATGATCTCATACTAAAGTGTTGAGTTATTAACGAGTAAATCCCGCACGCAACAACACTAACAACATACAAAAGTCAATCTCTGTGAAAAGGGGGCTTAATGCATCTGCGAAAAGTTCATCGACCCAGGTCAGCCTGCGCAGTCCGCGCAGGCTGACCTTGGTAGAAACTTTTCGCTTTTAGTTAATTTTATGCATGTCGAAGGACTGGTGTACCTCAAGATTTAGTAAATTATATAAAAAAGTGTTTATTATGGATCCATAATTATGTGATGACCTGCTTAGTATCACGTATCACAGAGATACATTAAGTCCCCTTTTCGCCATTGCATTGTTCACTTATGATCCGTGCTCTTGGATCATAAAAGGGGGCTTTATGATCTCCATGGTAAAATAATTTATACTAGCAAGTCATCACATACATACACAGTATGGACCAACGTACAGTGTCACAAATCGGTACGCCCCAAATCAGTTAGCTGCAGTAAACAAGTTTAACAAAACAGGCTGGCACGCGTAATCTAGAACGACAGAAAATGATCGGGTGTTTTGCATTTGAAAGGTAAGAAGTTTTTCTACAAATACATACTGCGATTGGGTTCATAAACCGTGCGGTTTTTGTGTAGGAAAGCTGCATCACCAAATTTTGTCGTTGGCGGCTGCCATGATCGCTAAACATATGCTTTCTACTCCTTCGGGAAGATCGGAAACCATTTTCTGATACTTCAGACAGATAAAGAAATCATTCAGCTTCGCGTATACATGTCTATGGTTGTATTCAGTGCCATATCCATTGAAATAATTCACTTTTTATCAAGGTACCATCAAAACGTTCAATGTACGGCTAGCTGCTAACCCGGATTTTTGTACTGCTCGGTTAGCTGCGATTTTCTTGGTAAAGCCTCTTTCACATCAGCCGTGC